>JACSYO010002141.1:50000-1250000 GCA_016806645.1 Ophiodon elongatus
CGTCTCTATCTCCAGGTCATATCTGGATAATGACGGCTCTCTGACGGATAAGGAGACGGTGATGCTGGTGGAGGAGGTGGTGCTGCTCATCGCATTTGCCGTCACCGAGATCAAACGGCTGATTTTCATCGAAAGCATGATCGACTCAATTAAGGTCAGAGTATGACATGCATGCAGCTTCACACAGCTGCATAGTGGGGTTGTTGACTCTCAGTGGGATCGATAGTACAATCAACTCATTTGTTGATACAGTATTATTGCATTAACTCAATCACTTTTTTTTGCTTTCAGTTTGTTGGGCTCCTGTATCTGCTGTCCTATGTCGGAGTCCTAACCAGCGGACTGACTCTGGTGATAACTGGTGAGTTCTTCATTCAAAAATGGCTCATTAGTGTTTTCTAATCGGCCAACTCTATGATTTAAGGTCTATAGGCAAACAAAACAAAAAACTACTCAGTAAAAGTAAGATAGATCATGGACAGGGTTTAGAGAGACAACTTTGACGAGAGAGAACAAGTCTCCTGTTTCAAAGTTAAAAAGAGTGTCCAACCATTCACCCTGACCTCATCCCTAAAGACCCATCCACACAGAGACCTGTTGTACACCACACATTTCAATGGAAAAAACATACTTCATACATTTTAAGAAACCCAAGTACTGACATAATTTCTCCTTTGTCTTTGTTTAACAGCTGTGATCGTTATTTTCTCCCTTCCTCTGTTGTACAAAAAGCAGCAGGTGAGCGTTTCTTCTTACAATCAAAATCCTTCATTGAAATGCAACATCTACTCAAGCAGAAAAAAAGAGAAACAATAAACTATTAATATAATATTATCACAATTACTATGAAAATGACTTGCGAAATAGAAGTTGGATCCAGAAATGCTTTGAATGCACTGACCCGTCTGTCATTTTGGGAAACAGATGCGGATAAGGAGGATGGTTAGAGCCGTCAAAGCTTTTGTAAAGAAAATCAAAAACAAGTAAGTAACCTGCTCTTTTAAGTATACGGTTCTTTAATGTGCTCATGCCAACACAATACGAACATCTTTGTGCTGTGATGCCCCCCGTCTCGTTGCAGGTGCCTTGGTCTGTATGATTTAGTGAGACCCTCTGCTGCCCCGGCAACCGCAGCCGCACCTCCACCTGCATCCGCAGCTGCACCGAAACAGAAAGCCAAGTCAAAGTAACTTGTCGGTCGCCTGTTGAAAGCACCCAGGATTTGGAGTTTTGGAAAATGTTGGAATGGTACATCTATTCTCTGTTGGGCCGCTTTGAGGGGCAGCTCATTTCCATTTCTCCACCATGATGTTTGTTTATGGGAGCAAGACTTAATTGATCCCGACAGCTGAAACAAAGCTGCCATTCACTCACGGAGAAGGAGTGGAAATGTACGAGGAGAACATTTTTTAGTTACTGAGATGCTTTCTGTGGGATGCGTTTAATATAACCAGTTCACACAGTCTTCTACAGGGACAGAATAGCACTGTTTTTTTTCTTTTTGATAACAGGTCTATTTTTACATAACAGCGGGCACCATGTTCCTGTTAAGCTGCAGAATTATTCATAACGAAGCAGTGAAGCATTATTGCTGCTCTCATTATGTAGCATCATAAATTGTAAGCTGGCTAGAATAAATCTGACGTGAACATCACCTTCCACTAATTAACATGAAAATGTTTTGCGCTTGCTACATTGAAGTATTAGCAAAAGCTTTTTAAAAAGCAACACCTTACAACTTTCATAAGAAATAATGAGTACATTGTCCTCTGAGCTTCATGTTCATGTATTTGTTCAAACAGTGACTTCCTGCTGCTCCTGGTTAATGATTAAAGTTACAAAGAGCAGCAGGTCTCAGTTGGAGTTACTGCAGGACAGTTTAAGTTGCTCTCACTGATATTGCATAAAACAGCAGATTTACAAATAGAACAAGTTTATTTTCGCTCTCATATTTAAAATTCTGCTGGTAATAACTTGGTCAACGGAAACAAGCTGTGAACACTATTTAATTACACTCAGTGTTTGTGTCCGCCTAATGAATAACTACAATATTCAGTTCCTTTTCAGCTCACTAACAACTCCTTATTATGAACAACAGAATATGTGAGTGAGCACAAACTACGAGAGCAACATGTTTTTTTTCTTCTGGGGAGAGCAGAAAAGCTTTAAACATAACACGAACATAGATCACCTGTAAAGTGCGAGCAGCAGACAGAACAACGTTCGTGTTTCTGGCCACCTGACAATTCTAGGTGTTTGTTCTCCACCAACACCTGAGGGAAATGTGTGGTTCTTTAGCTGCTGAGCGCCCCACTTTGTTCACCAGTCAGTCGCTAGCTTTGTCTGACTTGTGGTACCGAGCAGGTCGTGTTTGGTGGGTTTTTAAAAAATGAAGACAGCTGCATGCTGCGGTGGAAAATACTCAACCAAAACAGTCAAGAAAAATGCGAAAATACTCTGAAGAGCTGATGTGAACCGAGTCAGGTGATAATTCTCTGTGGCTTCGTCACTATGAGCAACCCCTCTTACATACAAGTAGTCATGGAATCCATTGTTAGTGTCAAAAATATCGATAACAGCTGCTTTAAGCTCGCCAGAAAGTCTTTGTCTTTGATTTCTCAAGTTACTCTTACAAACACCCCGAGATCAAAGGATCGAATATTAACCCTTCACCTTATTTCAGTCGCACGATTGTGTGAACCAGTTGCAACGTAAACCTGCCTTCAGGAGACATTTCAGTGGATAAAACTACAATCTCCACTGACCATGCACCATTTGTAAAATGTGTATCGTCACCATCAGACAAACAGCCAGTTACTTAAATAAAAAGGATTGAGGCACAGAAATGGGTCAATAGACTCGTCTTGTCTCACTTCCAAAAAAACAAACCTACAAATGAAGCAGCATCACAACATGCAGCTGACAGCTTGTGAGGAGAAAACTGCTCGAGGGGCAGTTTGACGGGGAGGTGGAAGTCACTTGAAAATGCAAAACAAATTATTTTAGGAAGCCATTAAATTCCATACTTAGACTATTGTCTGTAGTGAAGTTTTAGGCATTTCATGGAAATGTTATCACCCTGAAGGTAAAATGATCAATCCTACATCAAGAACATTACATTTGAATCAAGAACTTCCTCTATATATTTTTTTTTCAGTCCATAGTATAAGAATTTAATACTTCCAGCAAAGATCTCATGTTTTCATGTCAATACAACTGTTCGCTGGCACACCTCCATGTCAACATTTTCCAAACCAACCAAGAATGTGGTCGTTGTTTGTTTCTAAAAAAAAATAAATAACCAAGACATTACACAAAACACCTCATGAAACAAAATCTAATTTTCTCTGAAACGCAACACAGTTTCTTTTCTTCTTTTTTTTGGTCAAAAGTTGAAAAACCTTAAAAAGGGAACAGAGTTCTCTCATTGTTAAAGTTTTAGTATTTGAATGAGTTAATTGGACAAAGTTTTTGCCGTTAATGTAACTCTAGAAACGGCTCAGACACTTCAGTTGGAGCGTTGCACTTCTCAATTTGCTGTGTGTTATATGGACAGTCAAACTTTGCCTGATTTTTCCCTCCCCGCTATACTTGATAAATTGTCACTCAATGTGACATCGTCATTAAAACTTCTCCAGTGCTTTAACTGACATGAGGTTGAGAAGATAATGACAAACGTTTCAACTAGGGGTGACCTATTCCTTTATTTACCCTTTATCCTTTTCTGACAGCCGTATGGTTTTATCTGCCAAACCTGAGCCAGTTTACATTGAGCAGTTATTTAGCTGGTGAACTACTGTTAGCGTGTCCGGTTAATGTTGGTAACCGTGTGGTACTCTCTAGTGGTCTGCGTTAGACCTGGAAACGCAGCTGCACTCATACTAACATGTCTTAATGAACCGAAGTTATTTACGGCCATTTCACACGATAAGCCCATTGAAGCATCCTTCGAAGTGGGCTTTGGTAATTTCAGTATGGAATGAAAAAATTAAAAGGGTCAGTACAGGGTAAAGTAAGGTTCAGTTATTAAAAGAAATCATTTTGGTTTAATTTGACCACACCACTTAACTGTTTTCATAAGAACTATTTCTTTGGTAGAAAGTAGTCCTGAAGGTCTCACTTACTTCTAATAGTAGCAAGAAGATAATGTATTTTTGTAATTTGGGTGAACCAGCCTAAAGATGCACCTATGCAACAGCCTACAGGGTAAAAGCTGATATCACTTAACATAAATGTGAAATTGGCATCTTTATGATCTTTATTTTTAGGTGTATGTCACTTAATATAACAGTAAAATGTGCATCAAAATAAAAGTGTAATCATGATTAGAAAGATGTTTAAAGTGAGGCATGACAGGGCTTAGCCTACATATGTTACGTTATGGTTGTCACTTATCTTTTCTTTTAGATTGACTTATTTCTATATTTGTTATTTTTTATTGTCATTTCCTATTGTTATTGTTCCTATTGTTGCTCCCAAATAAAAGGTTATTTACTAAAAATGAAGATTAATATGATTGGTAAATCCTAATCACTCATCTGTTACTTGTGTTAACTTTATTAAAGTTCATATAGCTAAATAAACAGGAGATTTTGTCTAATTCAAAACAGAAAAATGATTACCTGTCAGTGATTTCTGAACTGCTTGTTGACAGTTATGCTTCCCATTAAACATGCAGTCCAGTGTGGATTGATTTTTAGATTTATAAAAAAAAACCCTCCGTGAGCCTCGTCTTAATGTGTAGGATCCAACTGTGACTTAATATCTCCACCTTTCTAAAATCTAGCCACACTACATTATACTTGTAATCCTATACGGTGCCGTTCTCATGGACAGAGAGAAACCAAAAGGTCAAATTGACCTCACATACATATATACTCAGATACACTCACCACCAGGTGTTGCACTGACATGTTCGACCACTAGGTGCTGCTCTTGAAAGTGTCGCCCCTTCACGAGACGGTGGAGAAACCCACTGATCACTGACTGATCGAAAGAAATGGATGAATCCTGGCATGTTATAACCATCAACACATTGCCCCTTAAATATAAACACAGCATCATCTACACACCAAATGTGTCCTGGTAATAAAAACTGTTTTCCTCTCTGTTGTGAAAATCACAGTGGATTCAATGTGACTGTGACCTTGAGATGAATTTACCTCAGAAACCCTCCACACGTCAGTTCAAACTCTCTCAAGTCTTCTTCTCTTGTTTCTGCATGTGGTGACTCAGAGCTTCCATCTCACAGTCGGTTTACTTTCAGGGGGCTATTGAACACCTTTATCTGGCTCGTCTGAGTGAGAACAGATTTTTAATCTACTGTTGTCACAGCATCATGTCACTGGTGCAAATGTTATGCATTTAAATGAAAATGCATTTTAATCCATGAATCAAAGATGACAACACTGAAGATATGTTAAAAAAAAAAAAAAACAGCATACTATATTCGAGGAACCGCCCCGAAACATCAATATGGCACTTCAGACAGTTCTTAAAAAAAAAAAAAAAAAAAAAAGAAAGTCTGACAAATTTTACAGGAGTATGAAGTACATAATCCACTTCAACTTAAAACTCTACACCACAAAATGCTCTGAATATTTCATACAGTATACACAGTAACGTCTCAGATTACCGTTTCCCTGATTAGTAGGAGGTTATGACTCTAAATAATGACACTAACACAGGGGCTATATTTACACATTTACAAATCTACTATGTCTGCTGCCAAAAAGCATCGTGTCACAACACTACAACAGCAAATCACAGAACGGGGACAGAATACCTTAATTAATCCCTTCATGGTCTGTGTTGCAGTTGGTACATTTGGTCTCGGTGGACCTAGGCAGTTTGGATCTGCAGTGGCTCGGTCTAGTGACGTGCCTGAGAATAGAGTCTGATTTATACTTTGTGGTATCCTCTCTAATAAATGAAAAAGGGAACCGGTGTTTGGATATCTATGACCCTCAGTTGTTTTCTATCTACTCATGTGTAGTATAGTGCACAAGCTGTTTAGAGAGCAGATGTGATTTCTAAAGCATCACATTGGTATCCTGAGCGATAAACACTAATAAACACAGGATATCTGCAAACAGAAAGAACAAAGAACTAAAAGGAATAGTTCAACTTTTTGAGAACTGCACCTATTCACTTTTAGAGTTAAATAAGAAGATCAATACCTCTCTCTTGTCTGTGCAGTGAATATGAAGCTAGAGCTGGAAGGCAATTTGCTTAGTTTAGCGCAACGCATAGAGGCGGAGGGAAACAACGAGCCTGGCTCCATCCAACTTTCAAACAAATGTTAAACTACTCCTCAAAGACAAATATCATTTAACGATATGAAATAAAAAAAAAAAGGTAATGAACACGTGAGAGAGATGTTTCCTCCCCTGGATGGCTCAGTGAATCAGGTGAAGCCTCAGGCAGAGTGAATGACTGCCATGTGCACGTTTGACAGTATGTCTGTCAAACGTAGTGTTCGCGGTGGTTGATGTACACCCGGTCTGTCCCACTCTGATGACACACCCACTGCAGGCGGGACAGCTGCTGGGTGGGGCTTTGCGCTGCCGGTGGTCCTGGCCTTGTTGCACGTGGCTGCTGCCCGTCAGTCGGCTCGTGCCTGCGGTCTGCCCTGCGTGTCTGTTGATTTCATGACACAAAGCAGTTTCAACTTCCCACGTCAGCGAATCAGAGAGTCCCGTTAAGTGTGGGTGAGACTGGAAAAAGTACAAGCTAATGAAAGGTTGAGTTGAGCTGAGCACACAAATTAAAGATTTAAACCATCCTACATATTAAATGAGTACAGCCATTAGGCCTCCTGTTTAATAAACACAGATTATTACATCTGTCAGTATCTAGGTTGTTATTACTTCCTGTTGTGACTCAGCGCTCATCATCAGCTCACCAAGTGTTAATCTTTGTGGTGAAGTGATAAGTACATAATGATTCAGATGAAATATAGACTACTGACATATGAAAGTGGTTATGTAAATGGAGTGAGGTTTACCTGACAGAGCCAGGCCACTTGTGATGCGTGGACACCCAGGGGAACGGCAGGAGCTCTCTCAGAGTAGGGAGGAGGCGGCTTGTGTGTCGGAGGAAGGTCAATCCTTTAGAAAAAAAAAAAAGAAAAGAGAAAAAGAAACCGCGATGAGGAAAGATTTTATTTCTCCAGAACGGTCAGACATAAGACCAAGAAAAGAAGCAACATAAAACTAGTTAAGTAAAATTAGTAATTTATAGAAGGGCTGGTCGAAGGAACACCTTTTGACTCAAATGCTGCTTTCTAAAGTCTGAGAAAATAACCCCGATGATGCAATAGAGAGGTCATCCAGTTATCTTGGGAATTATAAATTCATAACAGAAAGCCTGCTAAATGAAGTGGAGGTGTAATGTTTTCATTTATTGCAATCCCTCTCCACTACTAAACTAAAACCTAACCTTGGCCATTCATAAATGATGTCATGACAGGCATTGATTCTCTGACACTGTATATCACTTGATGCTGCTCTTCTCTTTATTAATTGGGATGAGAAGTGGTAAGAGATTCCATTCCAGTGACACGCTGTCCTGCACTCAGGTCTGTGTGTGAGATTAAGCAGAGGGTTGAGGGTTGAGTGTTGAGGTCTGCGTCCACCCGCCCCCGTCTTCCCACTGGGACTTCCAGCCACGGTCACACTTAAGATGCTAAGTTTGTAGTGGCATTGACCACAGACCAACACGCGGCAGGCGACACCGTCCTGTAGTGTCAGTGTGGTGATGCAGGGCCCACACCCATGCACAAAAGGATTTTCCCCCTTAATTCATGCTGTTTTCTGCCAGTCAGCAGTGTCTGAAGGTGGCCTATTATCACATAATCAGTCAGGTTGAAACTCAGTCAGAGGTACACGCCGTCACTGAACTTAGGATGTACAATTTTATAGAGGACTATATGTTTGGAGTAAAGAAGCAAGACAAGGCAAATGTCATTGTTAAGGTGTAAAATTACTTTTATTTAGGAGAGAAAATATGAGATCGCCATGGTTGATAAAAAGTGAAGTAATTGAAATTAATTTCAGCTGAAACAATAATAATCCATGTATGAAAATGTTTTGATTACAACTTTTCGCTCTGTACTTTCTAATTATAAACTGCAACTTGAATATCCAATCAGTCTCGGCCCCTTTTTCATACATGATTGACTTATCTCCAATTGGCATGAAGTTTTCATTTTTTTGGGGGGGGGGGGTCGGGGGGATTTAGCACCTGGAGTTAAATGCTTCAGGAATAACATTTATTCAGCAGCTATCTTGCTTCCTTGAGACATGCTTGAGGAGTGTAGCTGTGTTTCCCTGCAGTGAGCATGCTCAATGACACACTAACAGGGATGGATGAGGGGATCAACCTGCAACCTTGCAGATATGGTCCATAGGTTCATAATAATGATTTGCATGTAATGGGTAGTTTGTTGACTAGCAGTATTGGATACATTAAGTCATTTTTTCTTGCTATAAATGCTAGATAGAAACAATTGAAGCAGCTGTAATCACAGTTATACAGAACATAGACAACAGAGACACACAAAACAAAGTGCACACACATACACATACATAGCATTTAATGTCAGTAACGGGACTCTGGCAGAGTGTGACCCAGCGCCTTCTGTAAATAATTCAACCTCAAAGTTATTCTTCTTGGATATAACATTAACATGAGCGCTGGTGTACTATAGGAGCAGACTGAACAAAATAGGACAAGGGCTTGCTGCCAAGACAGCAATTATCTGCCACCCCTCAACCTTGTCCTGCAGCCTCGCTGCTCCGGGGCGTGCACCGCTGCAGCACTCTCCACAGGAGTAAGGAGCAACTCCCTGAACCCTCTGATGGGCTTCAGTCAACCTCACAAGGTATCATGTCATTAATTAACCAGCGAACATGTTCTGCAGCATGAATTATCTGTCACACTTACACTTTGTCAGTGAATGCCGGTGGCGGGGCCTTGCGAGCAGTGAGGATGACGATGAGGAAGACAGTGATGAGGAAGAGAGCAAGGACTGCGCCCATCACGGCTCCGGCCACAACGAGGGAGTTTGACCTCTCTGCTTGAGACTGGTCTGAGATAGAATAGAGAGAGACTTTCAGTAGAACACTAACACGGGAATACCAACATGAGGAAGTGCAAGAGAAGGAGTCAAAGGCTGCATTGAAACTTGGGATATTTGTTATAAGATACACAACTCAACCTATGCACCCTAGAGGCAACGAGAGTGACAGCAACATCAGTTTGGACCTGCAGATGACAGGACGTACTTAATAAATGTCACCATCCGCAGGCAAGGGAAGTAAAAGCTTCTGCAAGTTTGACACTTACCTACATAGCATCTGAGGCTTGCCCTTTTAAAAATTGCAATAAAACATTTCAAACTTGCAACATGTAAGAGATTTGTTAACTGGAGCACAGTTTGTTCTGAGGAGTACAAACTGCTCCGAGTGTCATCATGTATCTTCTCTCCTCAAGGACTGTCCTCTTTGTTAGGCAACTCTGGAGAGGAAAGGAGAGGCTTGAAATTTCTGAGAAAAAAGTAAGGGGAGGGAGCGATGCAGATGCCAAAAGCAAAGGGACCATTAAAAGCCTCTGAACTGCACCTTGAAACTCTATTACTCACTAATCATTCACTTTACATGGTCAACACCCTCTGTCCATCCATGTCTCCACATTGTCCTTCCTCTGTCTTTTATGCGTGTCGAGTTCTAGTTGCTGTTGTAATGTCTGCCGAATTTGCTTTGTTTGACCATATGCTTGCATACGCTCCATGTTGTCCACTGAGAGGATTAGGATTAAACGCGATTAAGATGCATTAAACTCACAGAGCAGCAAGTTTTGGCCAATCAGCAGGAATGTGTAAAACTGACACTGAAGGAACTGGAGGACAAAAGGTGACAGGGTTGGGGGGGAGGGAGGGAGAGCAAACTGTGTAATGGTCAATTCCAGTGTTGAAGTGAGAGAAAGAAAAAGACGAAAAAAAGAAAAGAAAAAAAATCAATAATGTGCTGAGATGAGAATCTTAAATAAACAGTTCAATTGTGATGCAGATTGAACAAGATGGGACTTCTGAGCTCGCCCCTGAATACCATTTCTTCATCCTTTTCCCCCTCCCCCTCCCCTCCTGTCACGCTGTCCTCTAACAGTTAATAACCATTCGATTACCTTTGATGGCTGCTGAACTATGACAAGAGCCTCTCGAGTTGATCAAAAAGCCTTTAAAAATGCAGTTCATCAAGCGGCCTGCTTTAATGCCTGGTGACAGACATTTTCGCAGGCATTCATAATGTCACACGGGTTAAAAACTGCCCACATTGCATGAAGCACCATCAAAAGCGCATAAGTTGAATCCATACAGGAGTCTATTTGGGACAATTAAAAAGGCATGACTAAATTCATGCAGTTTTTTCTTTTTTTTTAAAAGATGTTTTTCTCCCATTTCAACATTTCATTGGTTCAAATAGCATCCCTTCTGGAGTGGCTTGGATTAGTGGTGGATCAACTGTCCCCACACTGGGATCTGGCTCCAGTACAAGGCTCTTTCTGGCTCTCCAACTTCAGCACTTTATTTCTCTCACACACTCACACACACTCACACACACACAAAATGTGAAGCCAGGAGAAGTGCATGCTGGTGCTCGGCGAGGTCAGCGTAGCAGACCTGCTCATTATGAATTAAACACAGCACACCTCAGTGGCATAAAAAGGAGTGATGGAGTGATGGCAAGATAACCCGCTCCCCCACCCCCCCAAATGTTAAAACCTTAACAGCAGGCAGCAGTGTCAAGGGTCATGCCATTGCCCAGACAACAGACCCCACGGGGAGCAGATGCTGGTGTAATAGCAGAGGGGGGAGGAAGTTTAGAGCCCTAGGTGGTCTGTTGTTTTTCTCTTGACTTCCATCTCAATATTTTCAGCTCAATGATGGTGACAATATGAACCAGCCTCTGTTGGGGAGTTAATATCAAAGTCTCTCTTGCACAGGCGACAGCGCTGCATCCCTCTACGCTGCCGGAGACGTTTGCTCACTCCTTTGTGTGTTATGAAAAGTATCCTTGGAAACTGTTGTGTCGCAGGCAAAAAGCAAACCCACTGATCTTCCACACTAGTGTCTCTAACAAATTCAAGCATTGCTGGCTGACATCATTACTATACTGAGCTGCTTCCCTTTTGTAAGCTCCACCATTCAGACTGAGCATGCCCCGTTTCAAGGTCAGAATGACAACAACCACTGTGACCATGATAAGATCTATAGAAGGCAGAGAGGTCAGCAGAAAAAAAAAAATACTTTCAGGGAGACGGTGCTCTTGAGGACCTGGAGTCCAAGCTTGACAGTGTCAAGGTCACGTCAGCGTATGCCCTTATAGCCAGAGGAGCTCTCTATGGTGCAGCGGGGCGTAATGGGCAATTTTCAATTCCAGCAGCTAATTCTCCCTTTCCGGCTTTGCCTTACACGGCGGCACAGTTTAACTCTCAGCCCCCCTGCATCCCTCCGCTTTCTGTGGACAGGTAGAGCTTGGAGGAGGACAGCCTCCATCAGCAGCTCTGGATGAGCTTGTTGCCATGGGGACAGTCAATGGGCTGGTGAGTGGGGACTTTGGGCCAGACATAAACACTCAGCGTTTAAAAAAGACACGGGGGGAGCGAGTTCACAAAGGAGACGAGCTGTAGGGGAGAGCGAGGGCCTTTCTGTCCTGAAACAAAGCAAACTAGGACGGGTGAAGAGGTCAGAGGGAGAGCAGAGGCAGTGACGGGTCTCCCCTCACTCGAGGAATTCTTTGATACTAAAGAGTGATGAAGATAAGGTGAAGTGAGGAAACATGATTTCGAATTACATCATGTAATTCCCACATGTGCACATTGGGTTGGGGGTGGGTGGAGGGAGGGGGGTATGCAGCATTAGGGAGCTAGAGATGATGTCATTTATAGAAGCACAAAGAGGCTGAGACTGAGCAGTCTGAGCAATGGCAAGCTCAAAAACCTCCAGAGAATAAATCGCAAGTGCTAAGGTGCTTTATTGAACTAAAGTATCTCAAAAAGAGTGACAAAATAATGCTCCACTGTTGTCGCTGACATAAATATTTTTTTTTCCTTCCATAGACTTACATTTTCTTCTGCATATACAAAAAAAAACATGACCACAAGGTGCTTTTCATTGACAATGTGAGACTGAAGGTAATTCTTCACCCCTGCTGTGGAACAACAGTGAATCTATAGAAACCAAAACCCCTGACAGAAAACTGTGAAGTCGAGATGCTCTCACTAATTTTACATCAAAAATGCATTCAGGCGTTGTCTTTTTGTGTGTAATAATGCCTCCAGCTTTGCAAATATACTACGCCATTAACGGCCATGGTGACTGGGCCAGAAAAGTGAATATGGCACTACGGATTCCTCCTAACACACATAAGCAGAAAACAAAAAAGGCAAACAAATAAATCTCAGAGCAACAAAACAAGTTCTTAAATCCAAAAGTAAACGATAAGAAAACACTTACATTTCTTCTTCTAGGTATCTAAGGCACTAGTTGTATTTCTCAACCCATAGTGAAGGACATTTATCAAGGTAAAGATATTGATGACTGATCTTTATACAAATACATGTCACAGTACAAAAGAACTTCATTTATCCAGGGGAGGGCTGAAAACTGACAAGTCAAGCAAAAGTAGTACATTGATTAGTGGAATTTCCTTCTTAGTGCATAGAAGCAAACACAAGAAGGGGTTATGCTGCTGTGCTTCCTGTTATTCTCTGCATTTATGAGACCAGAAAGGCATAATTAAATCGGTATCAGCAGCACAGCTACCCCCCAAAACCTTACTTTTAATTCATCCATCTAAATGAGGTTTTGTGGTTCACAAATTGCCAACTGTACACTTAAATTTCAGCCACTCCCATTAAAAAGGATCAGTTCACCCCCCCCCCCAAAAAAAAAAAAAAAAGATCACTTACATGTGGTGGTATCTAATAATGCAGACCCCTTAGAGATTCTCTCAGACTTCGTCCTCCACACCAACACAATGAAGGTGGATGGAAATCTTGTTTGAGGAGCTCATAACATTGAAACATTGCTTTAAAAAAGACATTTTACCGCAGCATCACTTTACAGAAACATTGTTGGAGTTACTTCGGGTGATCCCCACTGTAAACGTTTCATCATTGGAACATTCTACCAAAGAAAGAGTGTTTCCTATAGATTATCAAGTGCTTTTGGCAACAAATAGCAAAGGTTTCTGCACACCACTAGTGGTAAGTGAGGAATTATGTTAAAGTAATTGGACTCAACTAAAACTTAGCTACTTATTCAAATAGGGAGCTTCTGTCCATGGGAATAAATTAGTTCTGGTGTACTGCACAGGGTTTGAAATGAGTTTAAAACATGAACTGCAGTATGCGGGTCATCTCTGTTTGCAAGTTACAGTGACACATTATCAAATCTCACTATGAGAATTGCAGCCTATTCAACGCACAAAATTCACATCCTGACAAATAATTAGTGAGGGTTCATTACAATATAACTAATTCCCATTTTGACAACCGTTACTGTATTATATTAAAGTGGCCTAAAGCATCTTTTCACTTCTATTTCAGGCTACAAGACCCTGTATACAACAGTGATACGTTAGTCATTGATATAAGCTTATAATCAGTTGTTAGCTAGTCAGCAATACTTATGTGAGACTGTCATCATCATATTTATACATACAAGTTAAACAAATATTTGGCATCTGGCAGCAAATATTGTATAAGTGACCATACTACTAAAGTTGGCACGTATTCACAAACACTGGTGCACATGAAAGAAATTGTTGGATCTCCTCCATGCTGTCTGGTAAATATGTGCATGTGCCAAAATATTTTTTATTGTGTGAAATTGATCAAGTAAAAAAACTGAAATTTATCTTTAAATCTATAATGGCTTTATCTAAAGTTTGACACCTGAACTACTGGGGCTCCATAGCCCAATGACACGGACATTTAAAACACTTTCTCCTCACTTCACTCGCAGAACTTGGTATGCCTGCAACGTGGGAGAGTCTTGAGTAGCAATAAATGTGGCTGGCTACAAATTCATAAATCCAGCCGTAAATTCCTTTTAGATAAAAAAAAAAAAAAAAAAAAAAAAAAGAAAGAAAGAAAAAAAGAATTCATATGGTGTTTTATTTTATGGTTACTTAAAGGATAACTATGAATGAACGTCCAACAAAATATTGTTTTGTCCCATCTGGCAAGTAAGCACTGTGCTGTGGCTTTGATAACCACACGCGACAGCACATCCATCACAGATGACCCGATTTGTCTTTATAATGTGTATTTGACTGTAGTAATACTGGTAGTAATAATAAATGCTTAATTTACAAAAACACCACCTAGTGAACATGACTGGTGTGCTGCTGCACACATGGATAAGCAACAATAAGCCTATTAATGCCTCAGATTGTGTCACAGTCATGTCTTTTTCTACAGATTACTCAGAGTAGTGAAATTAGTCCGTCGGGTGTACTGGCGGCACTATTGAATGACTTCTTTGTGCAACAAAATACTTTGTGACTGGGAGGCCAGCGTACGGTGCCTGCCATACTGTAGCCGGCTTCCAACAATACCCCTGCTGATAGTACTCTTCAATTTCCAAGAGGCCTGGGTTGGTGCCAGAGTGCAAACTCTCCAACACATCCATTACCATCTGGTAGATAACAGGAGAATGTGTTTGAGGCTAAATTAAGAAGACAACCAGCTAGAAACTCTTCCCCCAAAGCAATCAATCACACAAATGTTAAACAAAAGTAATATTATTCAAGCTTATCTAAACTGGCTGAATAATGTAGCACATTTGCATCTCAAGGCTTGACTGTTTGATAAATCCAGTCTGTTGTTACAGTGGACTGTGCCACGTTCATGCAGACATCCCTGCTTGCCCTCCCGAGGATATACGGTAGAAAGGCTCTTAAGGTTCCCACTCTAAGCCATTAGTTTGAAAGATTATTAGGACGCCGGTGGTCAAGTCCTCAAGCTCACAAGTCTCCCAAGTCTCTCTTCTGGTAGAAAACAAATGATGCGGTCGTCCATTACAAAGTTTTGCAAAAGGCAGTGCAATATCTTTTATGACTATAAATCAGTGTGGATAGATCATCAGTTATGAAGTTATTTTGATTTCTCAGTGGGATAAATTTCTCTCTTTTTTTTTTTAAATTAGCCTATATGCCTATACTGTGTTCTACTGCGTTTTAGAAAAAGGACCTGTGATCCTTCGAATTTCATGGAATGACTTACAGTCGTGGGTTCTGTATCATTTTTGAATATCAGCCATTCATATTCAGAGGTCTTCTAAACTAATCAGTGTCAGGAATATCAATACATATAAAATGGGCAAGTGACACCGTTTTTGTGAAAAAAAACAAAAAAAAAACAACTTCCTTCTACAACCATATGTGGTCTGTTAGCCCCCAGGGCTTCCACAGAACTGAAAGACATAAGTAAATACATTGGCAGCCCATGTAGTAAGGCAGAGACCGCACATACATCATGATTTTTTGTTTTTAGTCTCTACACACAAACGAGTGACAAGCCGTCTTCTGTAGGCATGTAGATGTTGACTGTCAAAGTGGTTGTGCAGTTCAGTCTGTCGAGTCTACAGTCTGCCCACATCAAGAACAGAAACATTATGGTTCAAGTGTCGACCAGGTAACTTAAACAAAAACAAGAAAACTAGAGAATTGAGATTAGTAGAAGTGTGCATGTGTGCGACCGGAACAGAAATAATGTGCTTCTTCCCAATTTAACCTTCTGATTTCCGTTGTTTCTCTGCTCCTGCAGGACCAAGTAGCTCGTCAAACGTACCACTCCCTACGTGAGATGACAGACCCGTCTGTGTGAGAGACATAGTCGCCCTCAGGCCCACTATCGTAGCAGTCATCTGACAGGTAGGGGGCGCCGTTTTTCTGTGGTTTAGGTGAATGAGGGTATCCGGCACACCTGGCTTGCCGTGGACTAGAATACTGTGTGTGTTCACGTTGGTGATTCTGCTGATTGCTGTGATGACTGCTCTCCCTCATTGCCCTAGTGTAGCCATTAGAGGGATACTCCTCTCCGTTGTAGTTGCTATGGTGACGGCGGTCATGCTCATGTTTGAGCTGGCGGTCGCCCCACTCCTCTCGGTCGTGGTCCTGATGGTGGGAGCTGCTTCCAGCTTTAGTAGGGTGGAGCTCATGCTGCGTAGGGGCTTTCTGGAGGTCATTGGGGCCCAGGTACTGCTTGGTGTAGTAGTTCCCGTGGAAGGTTTGCTGTTTCCGTAGGTAACACACGCCAACCAGAGACAGCAGCAGTAGCAGAAACAAGGCCCCGCCCACTGCCCCACCCACTATGGAACCAAGATTACTCTCAGGTAGGGCTTCAAGTGTGGGGGAGCTGAGAAGAACATGCCCCTTATCATCGACTAAGGTGGAGGAGGCAGAGCCAGTTAGGACAGGAGCAGTAATGGTGGAAGGCATGGTGGGAGGATCTAATGGAGGGAAGGAGGGTGAGAGGGGAGTAGAGGGTGGAGGGGAGAGATGAAGAGACAGAAAAGCAGAGAATGTCAATGCCAACTACATCAGCATTTTACTAAGTAGGGATCACTACCATCAACTAAACCACCACACATACTAAACTAAGGAGCACATGGTCGCAGCAGCCTACGGTTTGCGTCGCCAATTCCTCAGAGCATAGTGGGTGCATGCATTGATTATTAAACAATGATTGTGAAGTAAAACATAAACACCTATTTGGTATAATGGGCTGACACAATTGGCATATTAGGAACAGCGCACATCTCGAGGACAGTTCAGCCGATCTACTTCACATTGCAGGTGTATTCTCTACTTGTATATCAGTTTCACAAACTCTGTTGACTTTCGGTCAACTCTACAGTATTGTTACATTCACCTCCAGTGTTAGTGCTTTTTCACAGTTAGCTTTGTACATATTAATAGTATTTACAGTTTGTTTTTGTAGTGTTTTATCATTTTGATAATCACATTAGTGTCTATAAATAGCAAGGTTAGCAGGTCAGCCAGCCTAGCTAGCTCCTAAAATAAAGGAGAGCAGCGTTAAGTTTATGAGGAGTGCAGTCAGCTCAACAGAGTTTTACTCTTTATCAGCCAATGTTCTCCTCCGGGAGCTTTCACTACTTTCCAGGTTATCCTGAGCCATGGCTCAGTTAAAGCTGTGAAAATCATGCTAACATTGGCAGCGGCGCACAGATCGAAAAGTGGCTGATGGTATGCCACTATGCTTCAGCTGCAATTGCCAACTGGTTCCACTGGCATATACCGTTTCCTTATGGCAGGTGTCGCTTGAAAGTGGGAGGCCATTGTCGGACAGAAAAAAATATCAGGGGGTGTTACTGGTGCGACTGTCTCTATTGGTAATGTCGTGCAACATAATGCCATAAATAAAAGAATGTATGTTTTTTTCGTCTGTTCTGTTTTTGGGATATGTGCGATGTGTTTGAAATGGAAGGCAACGTTACTTTAGGGTTGACAGGAAGTTAACAGCCGTGAATGTCACAATACATTGTGCAAGTACTGAATCGCTGGGGACCCAAAGATGTGCCGTAATTTGGCGGTGCTATAACCGCAAGTCAAAAACCCTTTCCTTGGATTTTGCGGGTCCAGATGACTCTATCCATATAAGCCACACCCATTTGCATCTAGCATGATATTCTGCCATTTTGAATAGTGTCCAAATCAGATTTTTGCTACTCCAAAAAATTTTGAGCAACAGTCATAAAATTTGGTAAAGAACATCTCTGAACCAAGCCAGAAAAAGTAATTTTTTCTTTTTTTTTTTTATGTTTTCTTCCATTGTTTTGCTATAGCTGGCCCGCAAAGTAAACTCAAATGCTCTAGGCAGGGATTATATTAAAGAAAATGTCATATCTTGTGATACTTTTGGTGAACATGAGTGACCGTGACAAATTTGGTGCCATTTGGCCAATAGGTAGCGCTATAGCAGCATAATGTGACTAAAGGAAGGATTCGCTGTTTATGTATGTACGATTTCACTTTGCATATCTCGAGAACCACTCCTCCAATCAACTTCACACTTGGCATGTGCAAGTAGCTATAACGCAGTTCTCGACAACGCTGCAAGCAGCACTTCTGGGGCAATTAACCAGTTCTGGATGTGCACGCGCGCCGACCGAGCACTGCACTAGATAAAATCAAGAGCAAAAAATAAGAAACACCATAGTAGTGTCTACGATTCTCCCAAGATAAATCTTACTGGTAACAGTAATTACAGATCTGAAATGACTCAAATAAGTAATCACTACCCACACGTAGAGTACAGAGGCTGCAAAGCTCGTCGCTAGCCTCCTAGCTTTTACTGAAGCCTGGTTACAGGTACATGTTTGTTTATTTTTAACTGGTATTTTAGGAGGAGTATTCTATTTGTGACGTGCCATATTTTAGGATTACTTGGCTTAGTAGGTGACTTTGCCTCACCCAGTTAGTTTTATGTCAATTCAAATGTATTGCAGCAATGGCCAGGGATGTTTTTGACCACCACTTACTGTAACAATTAATGAGCGCAGATTTTAATAAGGTGAGACATTTATTTTTCTCGGCGGACAAGCTTTTGGCTGTTTAGCAAAGTCCCTTAAACTTCCTGATTTCTGCAACAGTCAGTAAATAATCCCAATTTAAATCACATTAATTAAATTATTGTCGCTGAAACCCTTTAAACAAGAGTTTGTCAACCTTGTGATCAGGATCCAAGGGTCACAACATACAGATGGGGTTATAGGAGATAAGACTCATATTTAACATTCATTGTTGGTTGAATATAAAAATTCAACCAATAAAAAAAAAAAAAAACGAAAAAAGAAAAAAGGTAATTGGATTAAATATCAACATTTCTATATTTGCACACCACTCATTGGGTAATCCAATGATCCAAAGACTATAAACTCCTGTGCACTGTCATGCAATCCAGCACAATAGTGGTGATTAATATTACCTTTGTGAAAGTCTCTGTTGCCGACACTGACTCAAAGAGGCGTTTATTCAGGTATTGATCGAACACGACACATAACTGCCTCATAAATGACCAGTGGGTTGAATGAAAAACTATTTCCAAATGTTGCAAAATCAGAGTATTATTATTACATGTAGAGAGCAAAAGTGTGACTATCTGACTTACTTAGAAAAAACAAATAATTTCCTGCAATTTCCTGACTATATTCTGATACCAATTTTAAAGTACATTTACAAATTATTTTGTACATTATTAGAACACCAAACTTAAAATGTACTGGATCAGGGTGATGCCCCCAAAATCACAAAAAAGCCAACAGCCATAATCAGAGGGAACTAAAGTA
This sequence comes from Ophiodon elongatus, assembly GCA_016806645.1. Lineage (NCBI taxonomy): Eukaryota > Metazoa > Chordata > Actinopteri > Perciformes > Hexagrammidae > Ophiodon > Ophiodon elongatus. The sequence continues at coordinate 69,379 of JACSYO010002141.1, forward strand.
ATGGAAAGAATTTGGGTCTAAAAGCTTTAATGGTGCTGCAAAATTGCTCCGCAATTATAAAGTCGGTGCCAGGCCAGCCAGATGTGAGGAAAAGATTTACATCTGAGAGATGACATGAACCCAAAGGTTTGAAGTCACTAAGTATGTGAATTGTACAACTCCATGCGGAGGCAGTGAACTGACACATGTGAGAACACCAACAGCAACACATACAACGAAGGGTACACCAACATGTGTGAGCTTGCGCACACACCCGTACAGGTCCTCTCAAAGGAAAATGAAATATGGATGATAAATAATAAATAGGAGTTGAAAAGATCTAGTTAATGTTTTATGAATCTGGGACATCATCTCACAGTAAGGCTGCAGGCTTTTGCCTCTTACTGCATGACACATGCAGAAATAAAAGAAACACAGAAAAGGAAGCAAGAGAGATGTAAAAAGAAGATCACATCATAATCAGAACTTCATTCAGGAAGAGAGCTTCCACAGACAAGACAGATTTTGTGAAACCAGAGGAGCATGCTCATCATACACAAAAGAGAGACATACTTAGATGCCAAGCCAAAAGGACAGAGCAGGGGCAGTACTCTGTGGTCTAAAGAGGCCTTAAATATGTGCAGCTGTTTGGCCCAGAACCTCCCCTTTTGAACATCTGGAGACCTAATGTTAATCAAGACTAATCGACATGCAATTAAGACTAAATGTAAAGGTCAAATATTATCAGTGCCAACACAAATTTGCCATGAGCGAATGCTTGGTAGACTGTCAGTATGTACAGAATGGGTGAGAGTGATACAGTGTCACATTTCAGCTTGAAGGACAATGTCACAGGCAGTGATACGCTCTATGACGCGTGTGCAAGCACAGTGCTTCCTATGGGAAGAGAAGGCAATAGGAGTCAGCTGTGTATACTCCGCTCACCTTGTATGAGAATGCGCACATCCCGACTGCGGAGGTTGATGTCATTGGCAACCTCACACCTGTAAACTCCAGAGTCATTCCGCTGGAGGGGACGCAGGAAGAGCAAAGTGCTGTTCATTATTTCCACCCCTTCTTGCATTTCACTGTCCAATCTATGATGCACAAGAGACACAGATATTTAGAAACACGGACACACCTATCAACAACTATCCTGTTATGTAACCATGCACATGTGACATTTTATTTGGGATATATGATAATGACTTGAAGGCTTTAAATGAGTAAATTACATTTGAAAATATTGAAAAAGGAAAGGCAATCAATTTGGCTTATAATTGATGTTCTTATTATTCATTTTCATTAATTTTTTCTTAACAGTCTGTTTATTCACTTAAATATTTTATGTCTGTTTTCATTGTCTATCTGCCCTTGTTTGAATGTGTTGCATCTTTTTTGTAAAGCACTTTGAGCTATAACTATAAATATAAAGAGCTCTATGAATATAGATATTATCATTATTTGTATTATTAATACAAATAAGACTTATTAATTAATCTTACTTACATATTTTAGGAGAAAAGCGTGTGGCCTGTTGGGTAAATTTTTACTCCTAACAAAAAAGGAAAGTGTCATACAAACAGATACACACACCTGATCCATCTGAAGTGATTAGCCGGTGGATTTGCATTGGCTTTGCACGTCATTTGAACATTTTCCCGACCAACATGCCAGTCTCCATCATAGCCCACAACCGAGATATCAGGAGCAACTAAAGAGAGGGGTGGGTAAAGAAATATTTGAGATTTCACTACAAACTGGCCACAAACCTAACAACCTAAAAAAACTGTGTTCAACTGCACAGACTGACCGTTTCTGCTCGCTGTTCAATCATAGCATGCCGTTTAACCATAACAAGATACCTGGTATTGCTGCTGTGTTAATAGTATTAATAGTTCTGGCTGAAACCCTGTGCTTTACATCAGCAACCATGCACGATGCCCATTTGCTAGGTTTGCGTCTAGCCTCATATGGAGTCTGAGGTCAATCACGGCCTCGAGACATGAGCTTGTGTCCTCCAAATATGCATTAGGTTTTTTAATAATCTATGAAGTCAAAAACATTGTACAGTGTACAGAGAAGTAAACAGTAATGACTTGAATTATTGCGTTATGATGGTTTTCACAATTTCAAACCAAATCATCAACACTATTCCCCGACTATTATGTAGGGTCCGTTACGTTTTTGCAGTCATCTACAAAATGCTTGGCATTCCTTTTTTGTTGTGCTATAAATTTAAATTAGCATAAGTCAGACCAAAAATATTTTTACGGAGCTAATTTTACTCCTTTCACCAGTCTATTTGCAGCTGCTACGCAGAGACCCATTAGTGCCCCACCAAGTACAGACATGTGCTCGAACATCTATGGGGGCTTACTGAAATTTGATTTTGAAAAAAGAAAAATCAAGGAAACCACCAAGGACAGCCTTTCTTAAACCACAATTAATACCTGCAGGGAGCTTGCATGGATTGTCCTTGATTTAGTCTGTCAATTCAGCTGTTTTCAAAAGTGAATTGTTGTTGAAGTGCTTCAAATAAATCAAACAGCAACACTACCAAGGCCAAGCAACATCAACTGAATACGGTTGGAAATCAAATACCTTTACTCTTTAGATTGTCTGCTTTTACTTTCTGCTAAATAAAGTGTTTGACTGTTCAAGGAAAGTAAAAGGGAGCAAGGAAATCACTTCTATACTTGCCCCCTTTCAATTGACAGATGCGAGCCTCCTCTTGGATTCACTCCATTTTAGAGCGCAGACTCTACTGCTCCCTTTAATATACTCACTTCAAGCCATAACAATACATAACGAAAGTCTTACGGCAGGACAGAATCACTATCAATCAGCATATTTACTACAAGGCCCTCTTTAAGATGTTAACACGATACCCCAAATAGCCACTCATAAGGCACCCACACTGCACATTGAGTTCGTAGGGGATCCTGAAGTCACTCTGCAGGGCCGGGTGGCGGACAACACAGGTGAGTGCGTGGCCCTGGACGTGACGTGTGGGCTGCCAAAGGTAGCTCACTTGTGTGCTGGTTGTGCCGTTGGCTTCGTCAAATAGCTGCACTTCTGACTGTCCGAAAAGGTTGGACTCCCAGGACACCTCAGCAGCGGGCCGGGCTCGCTCGGCAATACAAGTGGCCACCACAGTATCGTTGCCACCGTCGACCAAAGCAGATGAACCTGCAGACACGTAGACTTTCGGCTCCACTGTGAGACAGACAGTGAGCAAGGACAGGTAGAAAAAAAAAGAAGAAAGAGTTGGCAAATTAGAATTTCAAGACCGTTCTGGCATTATTTTACTGTGTTAATAATATTTTAAGGATTTACATTACATTTCTGTTTTATCAATACCAGTTCTCTTTTGATGTATTCTCTTCTCTTATGTCATTCCACTACTGCCTGTTATTAGCAGCTCTAGCAACCCGTGATATGTTCTGTGAAAACGGATTCAGGAGTACACAATGTGTTTGTGTGCCAGCAGTGACGATGCAACCCAAGGATCAAAAGAGCATACCTTCAAAGCCAACAATTCAATATTACTATTTATTGAATATAATTGGATTTTTAAATTGATGTTATGGAGTTATCTTTGAACAAAAGTTGTCTGAATGAATGGTTCCAAGCAGGTTGCAATTAAAAACTTGCAAAACTTTGTCTGATGTAGGTCAATACATACTAGTGGAATAAAAAGCATTGCGCTGAACAACAATTTCATTATTTGCATACATTAGTAATATCTTGATATATATCGATATCTAAAAATATTCTTCATCAATACTGTGATGACTGATGTTGTTCAGCCACAACAATCTAAAATGAATTGCATCCATAGCCACAGCTAGACATTGTACAACTACTGATTATTTAATTTATCAAAAAAGTAATTTTCTTAAATCATTTAGTCTATAAAATATTAGAAAATGGCCAAAAAATATCCATCCCAAGAGCACCAGAAAATATTCACATTTGATATTTAGTTCAATAAATATTAAATCAACTAAATAATGAATTGATCAATTGTTTTAGCCGTACTTGACATTACAGGACTCGTTACATAGAAGAACACCCACGGGTGAAACTACTCACCAAGTACATTGACAGTAGTGGAGTCTTGAGTGTTGCCAAGAGGAAATGTGGCAACCTTGCAGGTATAGATCCCGACATCAGCATAGCCCACGTTTCCCAAGACGATGGTGGCATCATGCGAGGAGGGGGAGCGAAAATACAAGCGATGGATAAACTCTGGAGGGATGGAGATGCCGTACTGTGGGTTGTAGACGGCTACTGTGACGGAGCCTGACGGCAGACGGCGCTCCCATGAACTCTGAGTAAGAGTAAGGTTTGCACCCACTTCCACCTTGCACTCTAATGTCACATTCTTCCCCAGCACCGCGTTCACCCTCGGAGGCACCACCACCTGACTGCCCCACACACCTACCGAAGAGACACACAAAAACAAGACTTTAACCACGTGCAATCGTGTTCATTTGCAGACAGGTTTGGATGATCGAGCACCATTAAGCAAAACAGTTGGAAGCTAAAAGCATTTAGACGCTACACTTTTGTTAAAGCATCTTTAAAATGTATTACTCCAACTTCTTTTGAAGCATAACTCTTTTCTCCTAATTAGTACTGTAGTTGTTGATCTGTGCTTATCCAGATCCCCTCCATTTTTGGTAAAAAAATTATTATTCTAAAATGTCCTTTCTAAAAAATGAGAATTCAATGAATCATTAAAAAATGACTTGAACGATAAATGAACTAACCAAATTGTCGCAGAGTAAGGAGTTGCTGTTTTTCTTTGCTTCATTATTATTCTAAAAAGAAAATCTTTAAAATTCGCGAGTAGTCGAACTTAATACATCTAAAAATGACCCTTTGGGCTCCCAGAACTTTTTTGGGGGGGATTTCAAGACTAAGCAGACAATTGATTTTGCTTTATTCTACTCAAATGGCACATGTTCAACTTTCAATGTCAGATGAACGGGTCTTTAATCCAATACCGAGTAAATAATCCAGATTGACATGATAGCGTCAGTGAGAGAGAAGAGTGTTTTCAGGGTTACCTCTGACGTCAGTCGGACTCGTTAAAACAAAGTTCAGTACCATCTGACATCTGTGGGTATCAGACCAGAATCAAAGTCTGATACCACCACAGCAGGCGTTGGGCTTTTCAACAAATAATACACAGCTGACAGGGATCCATTGACGAATTTGTTTCGTCTCTCTAGCTTTTCTTCTCCTGACCTGAATTTGGGAATCAAAAGCAAGCCGTCTGCATGTCCTTTGTCCAAATATAACTACCCCATGCACTCATTCCCCTGCAATTGTCAGAAATGTGGCATTTCTCAAAAGCGGAGAGCTCAACGTCGTGTTGAGGAAAGTCGAAGGGAGATAAAGAGAACAGACCGAGACCGGCAGAAAAAAAAAAAAAGGGAAGAGATATGCAAACGCGACAATGACATCATCGTTGAGAGAAGGAAAAGAGGGCTTTGAGTGAGGAGAGGCAAGAGCAAAATCATGTATAAAACCACAAATGAGAGGAAATGTATCATGAGGATTACAGTGAACAAAAAAAAAATAGAGGCATTACCTTACTGATTTAGAAAAGACAATATAGCAGTGCTGGACTGCAAAGCCCTCAACCACATAACTAATTGCAAAAAGCTGCCAGCAGAAAGATATCATCATAAATCATAACCTTCTGCGCTGCTTGGCAACTGACTCCAAATATTCAATTGTTGTTTGGCCAAAAACAGCTCTGTCTGTGGCCAATCTCCCTCTAAAAAAGCAATGTCCTCAAATATAAAGTACTTTATAAGGATATTTCCGAACCCCAAATGTATATTTTTTGGTTTTCCGTTCTGGGATAATAATAATAATAATAATAATAAAGTTTGAACACTGTACTTATTTGACTTTAATGCATCTATTTTTCCCCTTATGTTGGTAGGTTTGGGGTTAATTACAAGGTTAGTTATTAGGGATTGCAAATAATGAAAAAAGAAAATTCCAATGTGTGACAGCTTAACCAATTATAGTGGGACTCATTTGTCAAATTGGAGAATCAATATTGTAAATAGTTATTAATCCAGTTGTGAAATATGATTGACATAGCAAACTTTAACACATTTGGCCCAAGTAAGGCTGCCTGTAAATATCTAAAATATAAGCCAAACGTTAAATTGTTGCTACCAAACCTTTATAGCATATTTTTTTGCAGAGTAGGTATAATGAGTCATCGTATTGCTCATACAGAGAAAGAGAAGTCGAAATCATTGCAACAGTGGGGAGATGTTCAGCTGATGATGCACTATTCTTGTATTTATGTACCATTTAGGGCTATGCATGGGTTTAAATTCACACTAAAAAGCACATGCACGCACACACACCTTTTCTTTCTATATATAGTTTTGTTGTATTTTTCCTATGTAGCAAAATGGGACTACAATCTGAATTTTGTTGTGCAACCCTGTTGTATAATGACAAATAAAAAAAACCTTGTATTGGCCAATACCTCCCTATGTGCTTCCAATGGAAGTGTTGGGGACAAAATCACAGTCCTCATTCTGTTCAAAAATGCATTCGAAACATAGCGGAGACCAATATGAGAGTTCAGCAGTCTGTGTTGGTCAAATGAAGAGGGTATCAAAGTTGCAGTTGTTTTTAGTGCAGAATCCCCTCTGTTCCACAGTGTTACTGGCCAATGTCACAGTGTCACAGAGAAACAGAGAGGGTTTACCTTGCACGGCAGCTGGATTCTCGCGATGCCATGAGATCACAAGAATCGCGGGATCACACATTACCCAAAAATCCAAGTCATGCGTTTGTGTTGGGTAAGACGCAGCACAGACGGGGGACTAGTCGTCCAAAACAACAACGTCGGCCCCCGAAGGGGTTAGCGTACAGGCTGAAATAGCATCAGTGATATCAGAACTGGATAGTATTTCTTCTTCTGAATCTATCTTCACTGAAAGAAGATCAAAGCACTGAAGGCTTTTCCCAGTTTTGCTCTTCTCCCGACATTAAGAGTTTGATTGACAGATGATTCATTCAAAATCACCTGCCACATTTTTTGAAAGTGCCAGACCGTTTCCATAAAGGTTTCTGATGGCGGCTTCTCAGATGGTTCTGTGTAACAAACCATCTGCCCAGCTCAGGTTACAAAGAGGGTATTCCTTATTTAAAATACTGCAACTTTGAATGATACCCTCTTGATTTGGCTAACTCAGACTGCTGAAGAAAATTAACTGAGTGTATTGTTCCCCATCATGGCTATTGAAAGCAAGAAAGCGGGGGATCTTTTAATGGCTATCCTTAATCCAAAAGACAAGCCAAGCTTCCTACGCTGTGATGAGCTTCCATTTCCACTAGTGAATACAATACAGTATTATCAAATAGTCTAAAACGCAGAAGGAATTACTTACAACCATTTTTATTTACAACAGACTGAAAGAAATTTAAACTGGATGCTTGATTACCTGTGTCATTAAATATGGATTGAGTAAGAAATCTGGGTTTAAAAAACATATTGGGGTTAAATCCCATTACTTCAACACATAAATTAATCATTGTTTGCACTACAAAACAGCAAACGTTTTACTTGCATATTACTGGGAGTTCTTAAGTTGCTTGCAGAGCTGTGCTGGCTGCCATCTGAAGCAAGTCTCTGTCAAACCAAACTAAGACAAGGCTTCACCTTGTGGTGGTTGGACCAATGAGAATCTAGTTAAAATGATGACTCAGTTGTTGGAATGAGCCACCAGTTAAACAGCCATGCTAAAAGATAGCCAGGAAGCCATGTCCCACATGCCGTGCTGCACAAAAGTTTACAACCTCATTCAAGGAGGAGTGAAACTGTTCTGAATGTAAAGCAATGGTCCCAAGCCAATGTTTGATATTGTTCAGTTGCTGAAGGTAGTTAGCAAGTCAGCCCAAACGGAGTATCCTCCTTAAGAAATGATTAAGTTAGGTGCTCAAGCAAGGAGGCAAAGCATTAAAAACTAATTTAAATAAACTGGCACTTAAGTGCACGTCACCACATGCTCCATGACAAAGTAGTTTAAGGGCTGTCCTTAAAAAATTAATTGGGAAAATATGCATCTTATAAACACAAGTGGAAACAGGGACATAGTAAAGACTCAAACTTTTTCAATGAAAGTATAATACATGCATTTGCCCTCCGAATTAAACCAAATAAAAAAAATGGTTTGTATTTACACACGCCTAAACCCATAAGGCAGCGACTGTACGATATACTGTGAGCCTTTGCCTTAAGTAGTTAACCAATTTTACGACTTATGCATTTGTCATGATAAGGCTAGGTAGCAAAAAAACAGCAGAGTAAGAGGAAAGAAAGCAGCATTTTCCTGCACTGAATATGTAATGGAAGAGGTATAGCGACTCTATTAAATTTTTATTGTGACATGACGACAACCTTACATAAGCCTGCCCTCGTTTTCTCCAACTCGGAATAAAGAAGTGACGAGAATAAGGGCAAAGTCTATCTGATCTTATACGCAGCCCATCTTGACATAGCAATGCGAATGTTTTCTCTCTTGTGTTTTCAGAGACAAAGAAAAGAAACTTTATGTTCTTGCATCCTCAGATCCTCAAAGAGAGCAGCTACTGTAGATACTTTCAGTTTGGTTTGCAAATGCAACACAATGCGTCTCATTCACTCTCACAACACACATGCACACGCTACCTACACACACTACCTACACACACACAAAAACGGATTATAGATATCCTGACATCAAGGACACATTGCTCCCTGGGGACACCCTGGTGCTCGTTCTCACTTTAGTCAATATTACCTTCACATGCACCACTTATGTGGCAGCAAGTGTATTAATATGTGTGTGTCTTGCCAGAGGGCAGTGAGTCTTGTTAAAAGTGGAAATCAGAACATACATGGTGATGGTGGAAGGGTGGAAGTGGCAGAGCTAGCTGTGCAGAGCACGACTAAAAAGGGTGTACGGTAGTTTGACAGTGTGGCTTATCAGACTTTGAAATCAACTTTTTGCACACATTTATTTTTAAACTGACTTGATCAAGCTGCACAAAAGGCACATATGCACAGCGGTAACGCAACACACATTTCTAGTCGACTGCAAAGGGCAGTAACGCAAAAGTGTAGGAACACTAATCGTTTCTACGACATGAAAAAGGCAAAATCAGTAGTGTGGTGTCTTCTAAATGTCACAAAAATCCACTAATCAACACCTGACATCGTACAAATTTCTGGTCTAAAAAATGTTAAACTCCCCAAATGTCCAAATTAAAGTGGCTTGATGTAAAATTAAAGTGTTTTATGGGAGTGTCTTAAACATGTTTGTTAGGCCTTAAATCTGTAAATCTTTTTTTTTGTTTTTAATAAAAAAGGCACAAGGTCAAACCACTCATTGAAATGTACAGACAAATTAAACAGGCGTTAGACAAATGGGCACCTGTCCCTGCTCCTTGATTTGAACTCTGAAGGAAGTAAACCTGTTTAGGAATGGACTTTATTATCTTGGCAATAACATGACAGATCATGCAGTACATTACTTATGTGAGAGGGTCTGGGTCACTCTGCTGGTGTCTTACGTCAAGTCTTAAGCAAGAGTTAAAGATCCGTCCATTAGTTCAGTCCTAGTGAAGTAGCCCAGAGCCTCCCTTTCTCTGCACACTGTCCAGTTACCTAAGTTCAAGGGAGGACCACTGCAACATTAAACAGTGCCACTATCTTGGCATGTGCAACGTAGTCACTTATTTTTCAATGCAGTCTGTGGTGGTGTTGCATTTAGTTGCATACATTGATGTTCTCGTCAACATTTTAGTGGTCCTTTACTTACCTAAAAGATAAAGCAAGAGAAATATGGTGAGAGAAAGAGTGTGGGGATGGAGACAAACTGTCTGGCCCATTCACTCATTGGTTGGTCATCGTATACCCGTCTGCAAAAGGCAGGACACTGAACTATTGAGTGTCCTCTGAGCACAGCAAAGTTTTAATTTGGTCTGTATTTTTTTTTCCCCTTTCAGAGTTTTTTGTTCAGGAAGTCTTTCGGCTGGTTTACTGCATCACACTGGTTAACATCAAACTTGTGTTTCTTTTGGTGAATGAAGAGTAGTTGGTATAAAAAGCTGCCTGTAATACATACCATCACAGATTGCCACATTAATCCATACGTCCCATTGGTTTCTTTTAGACACATATAAGCTAACTTGAGAGTAGATATGAGGACAGTTTGAAGACAGAGTTGGAGCTTTACTCGTGTTCCCTTGCTTTTCTTTTTTTTTTTTTTTTTACAGCAGCACCACAGCACTGTGCACAAAGTTGGCGTGTTTCAGGGTTGAGTTAGTATATTGTTCAGCCCTTAATTAAACCATAATGAGCTCCACTGCATGCACATGGTGGGTGACCCTCATCCTCAGTCTGGGAGGTGCTGACCTTTAGCATTGTCTTCTCAGATGACACCGCTTTCAGTTCATCAACATTCTTTTGCAAAACGCAGCTGGCACAGCACCATGTTATTTTAATAGCAAATGTTTCTGAAGTTAATATGGCTGCCAGTGAATCCGCAATGACCCAAGTGTGGGTTGGGTGACGGTATAGATGAATTAATACCATTGCCTGTGTTCCTCGGTGGTTTCCATGCACTGGTTCTCTGGTAGCCTCGGGTCGCACCATCACCGGGCTAAGTAACCAACTTCCCCCGTGTGCTTTCAATGACACCTGCTAAACTTGCTTAACTGGCAACTTAGAAATGCCCCATACTTGAAACGCACGGTCTGAGCTCGTGCAGCCGACTCGCTCGCTCAGATTTCTGCACGATGCACGAGACATTCGGCTCTTTCACAAAACTTCTGTGCAAGTAGAGCTGCCGTACAAAACCCCCGACTCACCTGTAATACTGCATAAAAGGTGAAACAACGCGACCTTGCCCCGCCGTCCGAGGTAACTCCGCTGATAAGACGGCAACATTATCACAAACAGTGCAGGCTCCGCTCCAGGACCCGAGCGTCGGCTGCATGCCAATTTAACGGTATGTGTTGAACAGAGGAACCTCCTCAGCAACAACTCCGAACGACAAGTGGACCGTACCATCTCCACCGCGTGGCGCGGGGGGGCCGGGCGCTCACCTGACAACGGAGAGCAACCGCCCATTTGTCGAGATCCCGTAGCAACACCCCCCCGGTGGAACGAACCATTAGTATACACATTACGTCACCTCTGTTGATAACCGACATGCATTGATTGATCAAATCACTTTATTCTTCGCCGTCTTTGACAGTAACTCACTGAATATGCATGCAGGCTAAATAGTTTTACCGATGTCATAGACTCGATCTGTTCTGTTTGTTTCTCTGTCTGTCAGTCAGCAGGAGGTCATGCAATTATTGAACAGATTCCAATTAAATTAGGTGAAAAGTTAGACCACTTAATCAGGAGGAAATATTTTTTTGGAGCAAATGCAAATTAAAAAGCAACGTTTTCTTTTAGAATTATTGAACTTTGAAGTTGGGAAAACCTTTTTTATTGACTGATTGGTGGTCCAACCCATAGACGTCGTCCCACCATGGGTGTGGTATGGTCCAACCACAGACGATTTGTAAGCCACGCCCATTTCCTCCTGCATTTTGGAATAGTTAGCAAAATAAAATATTTTTCACCACTTCTACAGCTTTCATCCAGTGTTCTCAAAATTTGGTTCACAATACATTTTTGGTATTCTGTACCATTTTCCTGTAACACAGAAACAAGCAGCCAGCATTATTACTTGAGCGCATTATGCATATGAAACCATAATTAGATCAAATAGGCCCTTATCAACTCTGAGTGATCTTTCGAATATTTATAGCATTTTGCCTACAGGTGGTGCTTTACCAACAAACATCAATGGGAGACGTCTCCCATTGATGTTTGCTGCGTCCCATTCAGTTTTGCTAGTTGCAGGGCCCTGGTACATTGTTGGTTCACTAGTATGGCCTCCTGGGACACCATGAACTGAGCCATTGTTTAAGTTTTTACTTCCACCGGTGTTTGTCCTTCTTAGACAAGTCAAAATGTCTGCAGTAAAAAGGTCTGCCATTAGTTCCTAGTTCTTTATTTTATGTGCATATGATAAATAAAACAAAATAACAAAAAATACAATATCATAAGAAGATGCACAGGTGGAATGAAAAAAAAAATCCTGAGGGCTTGTAAAAGGAACACATTACACATTTAGATTAAATAAAGCTATATATGCTTGCCACCAATTTACAAATAGATTTACTTATTTTTAAAATATCTAAAAGAAGGAAAATAATACAATTTCCAAACTAGAAATACGCTACAAGATTACTTGGTATTAAACTTGGTATTAAATTACCAAGGAAGAAAACTAAATAAAAATAAAAAATATTTGCACTGCTTTCACACACTGTATCATACATCCTTTACTGTACTCTTTCAAGAAAAGTTGTTTAAGATCTTTTGCAAAAGATTACAGAAGAAAAACTGCATACCTCAGTAACTAATTGGAAACTGGCCAAGGCTCGTCCTGTAGAACGTGCAATAGGAAGGATCAACAGATCTAGTATGAAAACAATGGATCTGAAACTTAGAATTAAAAAGAAACTGTGAAAGGAAATGGTTAGGGAATTGTTAAGAAATTTAAATACAATAGTAACTATCTGAAGATAATTGATGCTGGAAATGTTGATAACTCAATTCCCAATAATACCAATAACCATTAATCTGGGTAGGGGTCCCCTGGGGGGTATGACAATGTGTCTGTTATTCAGGAGTTTGTGGTGGTAGACATTTCGAATGTCCTATCCTATCACTAATTTCTCCACATATGGTATTGTGTTTTACCGTGATGCTTCTAAACTTCCAAAAATGATTATGGCCTAATTTTCTCTATGGACCTGATTTGTGACAATTAAAGGCAGTTGATCATTTTAACAATTGCTCTTGATGGTCAGTCACGTGCTGCCATGTGTAGTTACTGCTCATAATCAGTCAACAAGTTAATCTTTGCAAAGTAATGTGTGGGTGGGAGGGCGGGGGTGGGTGGGGGTGGGATGCGAGGGGGGGGGTAGCTCCCCCTTCTGCTGACAGAAAGCTAACCAGGTCAGTGCTTTAATTTGAGTCTCAGTGCTGTCTTCTGAAGAGCCACGAGGGATACAATTACTCTCCCACCATCCCATTCATCTGAAACTCTATAGTGCAAACGTATGTGTGTGTGCGAGTGTGCGAGTGTGCATGTCTTCTTTTTTTTTTTTAAATCTATCTCGAAGTGGGTGAAATGAGTGCATTGAATATTCCCATTGTTCTTAAGTTCAGTCAGAATATTTTTGCCCTGAGTGCAATGCATCAACATGAAAGCTATATGTTGCTGTGGCAAAGAATGTATGATGAGAGAGAGAGAGAGAGAGGGAGAGGAGTGCAGACTAAGAGACTGTCTAATTCAATTTAGGAGTTTCCTCTAAAATCACAGCCATATTAGAATCTGTTCATTCTAAAGTTTCCCACTGACGTTTCCACAACCCCTCCTTTAGGAGCAGTAGACTTTTCCATTTGATATGATTTAACTGATGCTGACCCACACTTTTATATTATTTGCTCTTTGTTTCATATTTCCTTTTTCTTTCAACAGCAGCTTGTTTTTTTTTTAAAATTGAACTTCAATTTTTCTCTAAAATTGCTAGAACTTACCAAATCAATAAACACAGTCAAATGTTTTGTAACATTAGGGTTTTAAACTCATGAATTTAGGGCTAATGGGTAACACAACAGGAACACTTTTGCAATCCATTGCATTCATTTAACAATTTCTTAGGTTATGGTGTTATTGTGCAGGGATGCATTATATTGAGGTGTACAAGCCAATCACCTTTATGTAAAGCATGAGGAACAGAGCAGAAAAAAATAAAACTGACTTCACTCAGTTCTTCTCTGATTCACTCTAAAGAAAACACCACATTGACACAATCAATACTTCTCTAACTAGTGTATTTTGCCGGCTACTGCACTAGTTTGCATGATGTTGTTTATGGATTCTTGGTAATTGATCCCGATCCACTGTGCAAAGTTTCCACAGACTTTTTAAAAAGCCGGTTTTGTCAGTGTCATTACTTTGGAGAACATTTTTAATATAATACAGTTGTTTTTTTTTTGCTTACACAATAGACATTGCTTAAAAGGGTTGTCTAAATAATTCTTTGGGCTTTTCCTTCAGATCACATCTCAGTTATTTATCAAAGACAGCGATACGCTTTCTGTTCATGTAGTTGGCTCACACGTAATTGTCTTTACTGGATGCACTCTCTATGAGCACAGTATGGAAACACCACAAGTGGTTAGAGACCTGTGTGTGACCAAAAGTAAAAACTGAGCCCGTGTTAATTAAACTAGCCTTTGTGAAACCAAAGCCACAGAATCCACTTTCTCGGGTTGAAGATATGAAGAATTTTGTGATCATGATAACAACCTTTCTCTTCTGCTCTTGCTCCAAACTAAAGCTGCTCTCCGTCACCAGGTACTTTCTCCCTCTGGAATGTTTTTCAATCCTTCAAGTGCTCTTTCACGAAGGCGAGAGAGGTATTGAGGGGGCTTCAGGATTGTGGCGGAGTAAAGATCGGTTAAATTAGTCCACCTCCCGCCCAGACGCTTCTTTTATTCTATGGGTCAGCACCTCCCTCCCTGTTTGCCCACATAAATTGGTCTCTCTCTGCTTTCTGTCTCTATCCTTTCTCCTACACAAGCGTCCATCTGGACTGTGAGAAAGAGGAGGGGACAGGAATTTCAGCAATAATATCACAAGTTGGCCTCCTGAACATCCCTATTTTTCACAGTGCTCAGGTGCCATATGCTGATGACTAAAATAACAGGCTGCAGTTACAGCCCCAGTTTACTGTTGAACTATTTACAAACCAAAAGTGACATCTGCTGGTTGAATGAATGAACTCTTTACATGCACATGCAGACTTCACAACTTGCTTTTAAGATTTCAAGAAACGTATCTGGTGTCAATGTTTTGTACAAGATGAAACATGTGAACTATTGTTATCCAAAGCTAAGGTAATGTGTTGTATTCCATCGATATTTTTATTTGAAAATACTTGTGGTGGGTATAAAATGTTTTTTATCTTCCAAAGATTTTCATGGAAAAAGCATTTGGTCTTTTCATCAATCAAAAATAATAAATATAAAAGTAAAATGTAATATTTTTTGTGCTACTAAAACATTCTGTGACTAAGTATGTAAATCTGTTTTGGTCAACGGGTGTAATATTGTGCTGCATAGGGAAAAAGCTGTTGTTCTTAATTGTATATAAAAAAAGCAGATAGATGATAATAATGAAGTGTGTCCTTTTGTGTTTGATGACAACAACATACTTCACAATGTTTTTCATAGAATTTCCTTCATAGATGATGAATGCATGATTAAATGACTCTAGGTCTGCTTTTCATGGAGTTTTCAGCATTTGTTTTTATATTCACCTTCAAATGAATGATTAATAAACGTCAACCAATTATTGATTTGAATGACATATTTCTGAGCTTTTACTACAAAGTTCTGCTTGTAATATGTCAATGACACAACCTTTAAAGGAAGTTATGAGACACATTTTGTTACATTTTTCCATAGTGCTATAACTGATACAAAAAAACAAACAATCATACTGTACATGGATTATTCGTTTCATGTTGTATATGTGTATGTTACATGTATTGTGTCTTGATGCATAATAACAGCCTAAGGGTGTATGGAAAAAAAGATTGTGTGGCTTGAAACAGTCAATTCTTTAAGAAATCATAAACATTTGTCTCCTTACATGATTTGATCATAAGTTTTGAAAGAGTTATTTATTTAAATAAATGTATTTATATATAAGCATAAAATGCACAAGTAAGTTGTGGAGGGGGACTATGAATCTTATATATATTTAACACAACAATATGTCATCATTTATTACAGCGATCAAATCTCTGTCAGCTTCTTAGTGTGTACACATGTGATTTATGTGTTTTATTAATACAACGTTCACTCGAAAGGGAGTATTGATGGTGAAATTGACTTGAATGCAACATGTAATGGCTCTTGATGAGAAACAGTGATTGAAAAGCTGCTGCACTTCATTTCTTTGTAACCAATACATTTCCAGTGCATCCTTCAAACACAAAAATATACAAGGTTCATAGACATGATTTTAGACTTTACAGCTCTTTGAGAAATGATATATGCTATATATTGCAGTATGTCTATACATAAAGTTCTTTCATCAGTTTAGAGAGAATGATTTTAACCACACTAATCTGAATCTGACCAGATACAATTTATTATACACCTTACCATACACTTTGTCAATCACACAAAGAAACAAACTTGCCTACTACAAATATAATTTGCCATTTCTACGCAACACAAAACAAAAAAGCACAACACAATTACCGTATTTGAAATCAAAACTTGGGAAATGTCTTGACAGTGGTTTTGAGGCCAAAAGTGAAATAGTATTCAAAGACATGTCTGAAGGCGCGATCTCTGAGGCCATATATGAGTGGGCTCAAACACTTAGGGAAAATGATAAGACCTAAAAAGAGAACGTACTGAACGTGAATGGCCATAGCCGGATTAATGTTCCAGAGGTTGACGGCGTTTATCATACTGAAGAGAGTGGAGGTGAGACACAGGCAGACCTGAATCAGATGCAAAAGCATTGTCTTATGGGGCTTACTGGAGTTACGGACAGTGGAAGAGGCGGACTTCACAGTAATCATGACAGCAATGTATGTGTAGACGGTAACCATGCAAACTAATACAAAACATGCAATGGTGAAGCCATTGTTTTTAATTGAATACATTTGTAGCTGGAAGATGTGTTTGTGGCAGATCCTTAGCACAGTGAAGCCCGTATTCTCCAGATTGATAAATAGGAAGAGCTGCGTGAACGAGTCTAAAGAGGCAACTGTCCACATAACAGCAATGGCCACTCTTGTCTTCCTGATGGTGACAATGTTGGCATGCCTCAGTGGAAAACAAATGGCAACATACCTCTCCAAAGACATCACAGCGAGGTTGAGGGGTGATATTTTAACAGTGCTGCGTGCCAGCACCGTGGTAATAACACAAACGAAGCTGATCATTCTGATCAAGGTCACGGCAAAGACGTACAGCAACATTGTCAAAAGAAGCTGCAGAGACTCAGCGAGGAGCAAATTACAAAACAGAATGTAGCGGGGAGACTCCAGGAGGAGAGGCTTGCTCAGCAAGGCAAACATCATGACGGTGTTTACGTACAGAAAGAGAAGACATGGCAGCATAGACAGCAGAACCTTGAGTGGCGTCTGAAACAGTATGACCTGCGTGACTTCGGTGGTGTTATTCATGACCACAGCTTCATGCAGCGTCTGTAAAGGCACGGCACATAATCACATCTCATAATCAATCTACATTAAATGAATCTTAAATTCTTAAAAGATTGTGTCAAATAATATCTTAAACAAGCATGTTGGCCTGAAAGAAAAGCCACAATTTCAGTCAGTAAAAATATAGAGAGCCTCACAGTAAATAAAAACATTTCAGAAATACATATAACCCTCTGAAGTTGACAAACCGATCGAGACACGTTACTCACTTATTACTGATTTGGACTTCATTTGACAATAAAGGTTTGTGGAACAAATCTGAAGAATGAATCAACCTCCACGACACCCTGTTTTTATAAGTAATCTGTCATGACATCATCACCTGGGTCAGTTTAACCAATCAAAGCTCTGCAGTAGTTATGCTCTTTTTGAAGGAGAGTTTGAAAAGTTGTGAAAAAGTGGTTTGGCAAAATCCTTAGAAATTCAACCAGAGGTTTCTAAATGAACATTTGTGACCACCTGCAGAGCTACTGCATTAACTAAAATGAAATTTAAAACCGTATTTTGCATTTATACAATTTCTTTTTTTTTTTTTTTTATAATATACTTTATTGATGAGAATGCACAATATGACATACAAGGATCAAAGAACAAGTATTTTCATTTTTTGTGTATGTGTTAATCAGTTTACAATAGTAAAGAGGAAAAGAACAGGAAAGTAAAGCAAATAAAGAAAAGTAAATAGAGTTTGTGTCGTACAGTATTGTAAAACTATAGTTAAGTAGTTAAGTTTAGTTACAGTTAATCAGACAGATAAAGGACAGAGGACCAGACAGATCAGTACACATTACCAAACGCGTCTCATTCAGTGGGCAACACTGACAGATTTTGAAAATATGAAATGAAAGGTTGCCATTTCTTAGTGAAATGGTCATTACAGCCTCTGAGTGCATATTTAATTTTTTCAAGACTCAAGAAAAACATCACATCCTTAAGCCAGGCAGACTGAGATGGTGAATTTGGAGATTTCCAAGCAAGAAGTATTCTACGACACGCCAGAAGAGTGGTAAAGGCAATAATATCGTTCTCTTTGGTACCATTTAGGATGGGTTTGGCTGGGACTCCAAAGATTGCCAGAAGAGGGCACGGTTGTACCTTGATCCCGAAAAAACTATTGTTAAAATATTAAAAACATAGCACCAGAAATGCCCAAGTTTGGGACATGCCCAAAACATGTGTAGCAAATCTGCTTGAGGATGATCACAACGGTTACATCCTGTGTCATGGTCTGGGAATGTTTTAACTAGTCTGCTGTTACTAAAGTGAATCCTATGGACCACTTTGAACTGAATCAGACGTAGACGTGTTCACCCTCTTCAGTGCACCCACCCACCAATTCTCTGTCAGGTTCATATTCAACTCACTTTCCCACTTGGTCTTGATTGTAGAAAAGGTTTCTTTTATACTATTTCAACCACAGTATCGTCAGCCTGCCTATTCAAATGTGTGTACTTCAACTGTGGTAATAAATGAGCCACAGAAATAACACAAATCCAAACAAACCAAATGAAGTGATGCCAGTCTGGGGTATTGAAATATATATGTATTGTCAAGTAGAGTTGAGATCCCAGAAGAGCTGCCCTGAGTGACACATAATACAAGAACTAGAAACACAATGAAACACAGACCTGCACCCGCTTTACTTATATTTTTTCCCACCATTTCTATAAAGTCATCTTTAGATTGCATATGGCCACAGGTTTGAAATTGCATGACAAGCAATACAGTACCTTTCATACTGACTCTTTAACTTCAGCAGCCTGGTGAAGGTTAAGCTGGAAATATCAGCCTGCAAAAATAATTGTAAACTGATAATATGATGAAAATGTGTTAAGATGTCAAATTCAGTTGGCCTGTAGGTAGTGCCTAAGACCTAAACCAAAATTGATTTAGGTCTAAGACTACATATATGACCAAAATTATTAGGTTTCATCCTCTGGTTGTGTCACATTTCATTGCATGTTTTTTTTAATTACTAAAACGCATTTGATAATAAGCTCTCGCCTGGTCTGACTCGCACCTCTGATCACTTCCTTGTCATGTGTGTATTTCAGTACCACAGCTAAGTGGACAGCTCCTCCATGTTTAAGAGGATAGAGTTGTGTGATTGACATGTTGGGAGTTCAGTTAAATTGTGACGTTTCTTTATTGCAGATTGTTGTCATTTGTTGCAAGAAAAATACTTTTTTTTTTAGACCAAGCGACTAGTTTCAACAGTGATTCTGTGTACCTGGCCTCATAAACACACAATATTGCGATGTAAGAAAATTGTAGTTACTATAGAAGAAAATACAGAATTTGATTCTTGACATTGGGCCACAGAGGTATTCATTTGTGGCAATGTAATGTAATATTTAAAGGTTTTATCTTGTCCGGCCACTTGTAAATTCTGCACTTTTCTTCTTTAACTTCATCCCCATACGTGCTTTTAAGACCTTGCTGAAAATGTTTATAGAGTAGAGAATATTATTCGTTAGGCCCAAAATCATGCTACCAAAAAACTTCTGTTCAGAACAACATGCCAGCTTTGTTTACAGACTCACAACTCGTAATGATCTCAGTGACTGTAATTCTTTGGAGGACAGTCATTAATAATTCAAATATTTATGTTTCACATAATTGCAATACATCTGTGTGTTGATCCATAGAGGGACAATTATAACGTGCCTTTCAGTCCCTGGAGTAAATCAGGCACAATTAAGACAAACATGTCACCTTCTTAATAAAGTTTAGAAAACTTTAAAAACCTTATTTTCCACTTTTGTTTCAGCTGCATTTTGCTTTGTTAACCAACTGCAGGAGAACAAGTCTTACTTTCCCTATTTATGGTGGAGAAATAAATCCTTTATACAACTGTAGGTTGCTAATGTTTTCTTTCAAGTCTTGAAAAAAACAAATAATATAACGTATTTTATTTAGATAATGAACTCAAAATGTAAACACCAATAAGGGTACTCAGTTGTGCAGCATCATTCGTTGCAACACTCATGGTTATTAAATGTTGATCATAACATTGCTTCAACTTATGAAGAATATTCATAAAAATAATGTTCTTATTTTCTATTAAAAAGGCAACATTACAAATAAAAATGTTATCTTCAACTATAACACTAACGCATTACATCTTAGATTATTGTGCAGCGTGAGAGCCGTTCCTCGATCTGGCAAATTGTTTGCGACCTCCAGGCCAAAGTCACTGAGGCAGAACAAAAAGCCGCCGGTCTAGTCATGTGTAAACGGTTCAATGGAGAGGAATTCAAATGTGGACTGCACATCAGAATTTCATTAAAAAAAGATTTCATGTAAAACAAACACCTAAACCATAAAGTGGGACTGCAAACACGAGTAAAAGTCGAGTAGCTCTTCCCTGATTGCCTAAACCAAACTCTGGTGTCAGCTACAGACGATTTTCAAGTAGTACTCGACCAAAATACATGCTGCCTTCTGAACAGCAGTGAGTGGAAACTGTGCTTCATCGTTCAACACATTAAAACATTTCTAATGTAGAGTGGGATTTGGGAGTTTAAATGTGTGTTATAATATTTGGGTGCTGCACATGTGAATTACAGCTTATGCAAGAGTGTAGGAAGATGATGGAAAACTCATAATTGAGTTCACCATATATTGGTCACTTATACGAAACAACAATTAATTTATCTTGCTGCATGTCATTATAAATAAATTACCACATTTAAAATGATCACAATGTCCTTTTATTACATTTACCAAATATACAAGCATGGGTGACATTTTAGCTGCATCGATCTTAAATCATTGTTTGAATTCAAACATTACAAACACATATTAAGAATGATGCAATCACTCAAAACAAAACTTTAAACAAGGAGCGCATTACTTAGAAAATATATATTGTAAAGGAAAAATCAAATCCCAGTGTTTTAAAATAGAAATAAGGCAAAGCTCAAAGGCAAATTATCTACATTACAAAAGCAACATAATAATAATAATGATAATAATAATAATAATGATGCTTGTTGTATTTTCCTTGATTCGCTATTAAATTGTACAAGAATGTGGATGAATCTTGAAATATTTCCTCTATGGTCGCTGGCTAAATATAGACTGAAAACTGGAAATTAGCTGTGGAGAGAGTATTACAAAAATTATTACACAAAATAATATTAATAATATTATATAATAAATATAATGTATGTTATTACTTCCACATTGCAGCCCTATATTTTGTAAATTTCTGTAAAACTGACTGTTTGCTCAAACATTTCAGTCTCTTATAATTCTAAATAAAAAGTATTTAAAATTGTTATCATTATGTTATATATATATATATATATATATATATATATATATATATATATATATATATATATATATATATATATATATCTTATGGATCCCTTCCTGAAATATTCCAGCCAATCAAATGGATATTTTCAGATTTATATATATATATATATATATATATATATATATATATATATATATATATATATATATATATATATATATATATATATATATATAAAATCAGTATGGTTTATACATTCTTTGGTAGAAGTTTACTTACCAAAGGTATCCTTCCTTAAACTCAGTGAATTTGTGCCGGACCATAAATGTTGCTAGAGCATCTGCTACCTAGCAACAGAAGACAAACAGACAACGTTACAAAATTGCTACAAACTCAATCTGGATCAAACAGAGGCAGCTAAACATACACAAAAAAAAACAGACTTGTTAACTAAATAAAGAAGTGACACTAAAAACAACAATTTCTCAAAGTGTGCATGAAGTCTGGCAACAAGCATCATACAGTAATTCAGACAGTGTCATAGGACAAACACCGCTTACTTTTTCAGGTGCGTCCTCGTGGACAGCATGCCCACACTGGGGGAGGACCTGCATCTGAAACTTCCCTGTGGACAAACAGTGAGATTGTGGATATGTTTGAGGTCTGTCTATTCTACTTAACAACAGAAAAATAAGCAGAAAATCTTGATTTGTGCTTCTTACCTTGCATCTGTCCAATAGTAAGGTCTTTGTCAAGCCGGTCCACTCCTGTACAATGGATTAAGTCAGGGGTGAAATTGTGCAGTGAATGGCAAAATTGCTTGGAAGAAGAATCATTTGTATTCATCCAAACTAGTGTGACTGCCCTGGAATTCCATCTGAACCGCCTATCCAAACACTTTTTTTTGTATTTGGAGTACCAACTAATGATGCAGTGAGAAACTGTGAGAGATCTCACCTGCGAGCAGAAGCAGCTTTGGCACAGGGCAGGTGAGAAAGAGAGCAGACAGGCCTCTGAACCAGCCCTCCCAGTATTTTTCTGTCTTTGACAGCTCTACTCGCCAGGTGAAGATACTTTCCTTTTTTATCTGTATGGAAGGAATCAACCCTTTAGGTACATTCCAACCTCTCACAACCACATGCATGTTACAGAAGACAGACAAATGGTTAAGAGAGACCAAACCTCTTGGTCGTCCTCCTTCATCCTTTTCTTGTTGGACTCTTCCTCCACCTCTTCATCCTCTTCCTCTTCTATTATACCTTCAATGCTATTAGACACAGCTGGACTACGGCGGGTGGATTCCTCACATCTGTGAATATCAGAACAGACCAAATAAACATTTAAGTTCATAGAACTTGCAAAACCATTCAATACTCAACCTACAGATGAAAGACAGAGTAGACATACTTCTTCACCTGGCCTCCCATTGACACTCGCGCTGACTCCATGTTTCGGATCTGGCCACTCTTCACACTGAAAACAAAAAGGACAAGAAATTTTTCAGACAGCTATTAAACTATTACTGTTAAAATGAAACGAGCAAGATGCCATGCAAACTTGAAAATCTAAATTCCAAGAATGGAGGCCATTAAAACTGGACAATCCAAAAGACGTCCTCTCCAAGCCGACGGTTGTCCAACACAGTGAAATGCTTTCAACAAGGCTGTTTCATGATTACCTCCACTCAATGGCATTCTCCAGAGATTTAAATGTCTTTGGGCGACTTCTGAGGAAATTCTGCATACTGTTCAAAGCATCCATTGCAGTACCTGAGTGCAATTGACAAAAAAAGATATTTGTCATTAATACACCCAGTAATACTATACTAAGCTCTTTTGATATGATATGATTTCATTATGAACATTCATCGTATAAATTCACTGCTAATTTAAAGTAATAAAATCAACCTGTTATTTGGCCAATTAAGAGTCATAAATTGAAAAATATCTATCTATTATACTCTATTCGAGCAATCACTTACCTTCTACAACGTCAATGACACAGAGGCCAAGCAGGGATGGTATATGATTGGCAGCGGCGGTGTGAACTGCAATGGCCCCACCCATGCTGTGTCCAATAATCATGATCGGAGGTGGGTTCTCTCCATAAAGCACCTCCACCACTTTGCCAATGTCCCTGTTGGAAAAGAAAAAAAAAAAGCAAGGATAACATGTTAATGGTGTTAAATTTCTATTACGCGTCAGTGTTTCTGAGAATACAGTCTAAAACCTCAAGACAGAGTGCATTATTTTATTTCTATTTTTCATTTTTAAAGCACATTAAATCAACAGGTCATTAATCCAAATGTAAACCACCACTAGAACCCAACAAACTCTCAAATCACTTTCTCTCTCCTGGACTGGATTGTGAAAGCACATTCCCTCCTTTAGGTGGGAAGCTGGAGAGATCAGTGCTGACTGCGTGCGTGACTTGATACTCCTGACTGTCCCGCAAATCTGCAGATGATTGCTGCCCCCTCTGGCTTCCCATTATTTTCTGTGATTCAAGGCAAAGCTTTTTAGAGCGAGTGCATTAGTGGTCCTCACAAATTCCAGTTTATGGGTCAACTCTACACACAACAACTTACTTGGCCATCGTGTCCGCAGAGAGATCATCCGGATTTTTCACTTTGGTGTCGCCTGCAGGTAATGAGAGAATTCAATTTCACTTTCACTATTTGTTCCACCGAAGGACATGCATATGCAAATAATCTATAGAAAACAGTTTCCACATTCCCCTGCCACAGGTCAAGGGTTCAAAGGTTGACTTCTAATCACAGGTGGGCAGGGATGTGATCAAGCTACTTTGCAAAAGCACTTTCACTTCTTAATAATTTGTGATTCTGGGGCTGCAATTTCAACCCTAAAATCTGATGTAGGACTTGAGTTATTTTGCTGTCTGTAGAAAAGATGGAGCGGCCGCTGCTTTACTTCATCACTCTATATCATTGCAATTCTAAACAAAATTAGAATCTTCTTAACAAACAAAATTAATGTGAAGAGTATATTACATTTATTACAGCATGCAAATGATGAACTGAAAGTATTAGGATGCAGTGATCAAAATATTATATTTAAATCAACAGATATTATAAATTTCCCCTTATGACTACACTGCAGTACATTTGACCAGTGAATGAGACTCATAGGATGTCTATATGTGCATATACTGTTGCAACACATTATTCAAAGGGGATTGATAATACTACCGAACCAAACTGACAAATCTCCATCAAGATCTTAATTTCCTAAACAATAAATAATATCTACTTTGACTACACATATTTACCATGACCTCGAAGGTCCATAGCCACCACCCTGCAGTTGATCCTGTTAAATATGACCGCCTGCCAAAACAAATACGGAAACCATTGAAATCAAATAGTATACAGCAAACATTCTGAAATAAAAGAACAGCTCCATAACTATTCCACATGTTGGTTGTAAACATATGAAGTATATCAAAGTTAAGATGTTAGAGAGTTTCTGTAATAGTTATTATGCTCACAGTGAACACTGCCCAGGAGAGTGCAGAGTGTCCTCCTCCATGAAGAAGCAGCAGCACAGGACCATGTTCACCGCTGCAGTAAAGTCTGAAAATGTTCAAGGTGGTCAAGGAAATCGATACCAGAGCTGAGCAAGTAACAAAATAAGTAGATGCTGCTGAAAAGAGAACAAACATTGATTGTATAAACTGCTTACCTTCTATACTAAGTTGAAGTTAGATGGCACACTGGTGTAAAGAAGTAGCTAAATCTGAAATGACCTAGTTGATTTTGAATGCTCTGGGTGATTGCCGCACCAAAGTTTCAATAATTCATGCTTATTTTCTTTTGACAAACACAAGCAGCAGTTAAGGATATATCTTTGCCATTTTCATTTTCCACCTCAACATCTTCCATGGTTTCAAAGTACTGACTCCAGGGCAGGGGGGTGAAATCTCTCTTTCGTCCAGGTCTGTATGAAGAAAAAAAAAGAAAAAAGGACAAACTAAATGTAATCCAATCCCATATTGCAGCAGGATTATTAAAAACACACATTGCAAGACATCTTTGAATGTGCATCTTTGAAAAGCACAAGCTGGCTCTCTGACACTAGTTGTTTTTGTTACATTGTCAAATGCTGCAACATTGAAAAGAAATAATGGCCCATATAAATAAAAGATTATGAGATCAGGTTATTTAAATGCCATGCAAGCAATGAATTGAGAAACCACAATTCACTGCTTCATTTTGTACGTCTTCAACTTAGATTTAAAGCATCCACACATGTAACTGAGTTTGTCTAATCCTGTGGCTGCTAGCTATTTATTTGACTGGAAAACAGAGGACTTTTGAAAAGTTAGTGTTGGTGTAGTTTCAGTGTTTATACACACGCGGGCGCGCACGCGCACACGCGCGCACACACACACACACACACACGGTATTTAATAGATGGGTACATTTCTAACAAAAGCAAAACTATGCTCATACAACTATTGTAACGAGAACAAGTCATAAACAAGCCCTGATGTGTACGTGGCCCAAACCCTGCAGCTGGACTTATTCACAATCAAATGCAACTTAACCCATTTTAGGAGACTACTTCACCTTATATTCAGATTAATGTCTTTCATGCTCACTCTTGCCCTGACATATCTAAACTGATGTTAGTTAAGATGGATACTTCCATACTGCCTGCTTGAACTGAGATTAACCGAATAAATATAGCTTAGCTGAGCTAGCTGACGTTAGCTCGTTAGCTCTGTCCTGTCCGTTAATAAGCTGTGAAGACACGAGTCCAACGTAACAGAGAGCTCCTGGTGTGATGGTGCACAGTACAAACTACAACGCTGGACAGCCTGCAGAGTTGGCAGCGTGCTGTGAAGCCTCCAGATAGTTAACTCACCCCATCTTCATTTTGGAGCTGGACTGGAAGCCACCTGCCATCGGGGGTCTGGAGGGTAACAGGTTTAAGTGAAGCTGCTTCTCCATGTTGTCGAAGCGGGCTCGGTCTCTCCGTCGGGGACTGTTTAATGCGACCTTCCCTCTCTTTCTGTATCCCGAAACCTGCAGCGACGCTAGCCAGGCATCGGACAGACGTCAGCTGAAGCTCGGTAACGTTTCTCTGAGGCTAACGGTTAGCTTCAGTTAGCTTTAGCTTCTCTTCTTCTTCTGATACTGCTGCTGGGATTATTTTGGTCGGCCTCTTCTTCTACGATTTCCTTTCTTAGTAGTTTGGCACGGAACTCGTAGGGCATTACTGCCACCTATTGACTACGAAATGCATTACAACAGGGGTCTTCAACGTGTTTCAGGCCAAGGACCCAAACTGATAGAGATGGAGCAGGGACCCCCTACTATATATATTGTATAACATTGTGTTTTATATTAAACTGGGCCTAGTGCCATGTATAAACATACCGTGTTATTGTGCATTCAATACTAAGCTATTCAAATAATACACAGGTTCATACATTCATGTTTTTATAGTAAACATGTGCAAGGTACAGTGAGTAGGGTGGCCGTGCCACTGACATTTATAAACATACATTGTCAACTGATACCAATATCAACATGGTCTGTCAATTGCATGATAATCATGCTGTTGTAATAACATTGAACACAAGGTGGCACCAGTACACTCTTTGCCCCACATAACTGAGACAATTGACCAAAGGGACACTGTACAGTGTGTACTGTAGCTCTGGAGAAGCTTTGTCTAGTCTGAAAAAAATAACTGGTGATGTCATCAGGGTTAAACATAAATAATAGGTGTGAAGTTTGAAAGATGTGAGTGTTTACCAGGCAGGGAGGGTCTAATGAATAATACCTTTGAGTTGCATCATGGCAACTTTTGTTTTTAGAGACATATTAGACATAATAGAGATATTTCGGCCCAGCACTAATTTTGTTTTTGAAAATTGTGTTTTACACAAGTCCATCAACTTTATGGTATTGTAATCTAAACCAATAGAGAACCCTTAGAAGCGGCTTGTTAATTTGTGGACACAACAAATATAACTGCAGTGCAGAGGAGTGTCTTCCCTGTTGGCGACTTCTTGAGGAATATCTAATAATAGTACTACTAATAATAATGGTAAAAAAAACAAAAAACAGCTGGTGTTTCGGTGTGGTTATGATCATAAGGAACTGCAGCTTTATGAATTCTAAAGTTGCAGTTTAAGTCCTGTAATGTGTCACTGTTATTCAATGGGAGACATGAGTGACTTGTTAATTCAGTTACATAAAGAGTATGTTGAGACAGCTGATCGTCTACAGTTGCAGACTCGCTCATTTGATTGCGAGAGGCACAAGCGAGGACACAAAGAAGTGAGGGTGAATAAGTCACTTAAACATGGGGACAAAGTTGCCTTCATTGATTATTAGGAGGACTCAGGTAATAATCCTCTCATTTGATCGGCACCGACAGAGTGCAGAAGCAGGGCAACGGTCACGACTTTGAGGTTACACCCTCTCAGCTGGGTGTCAGTCAACTACACCAACAGCAATCACACTTTTGAATGAATTATGAACAACAACAAAAAGTATATACAATCAAACAAAAGCTATTTGGGATATTATTCTTTCATGATATTCTGCGGTGATTGTGTTGTTGAAGTGTTTTTGAAAATATAATCCAAGCTCTGACAAAATCCTCCCCTTTATTTGAACTAAAGTTTCCATTGTTGCTACCAAGATGCACATGAGAAAAAAATATCAACTTGTGAAGAACATTTATTGATTTTTCAGCTCAAATTCATTAGTTTGTTATAGAGCCTTTCTGCCCAACTATCTGAGTGGATGGATGTTCCAGTTATGGCCAACAGAGTGCATGAACCAATGTACTGTATACATACTGTATGTGGAGCATGTGGCCCATACTGTTCCTCGTGGACCACATTCAGATGGCATATCATATGTGTTCTCTGATGGTAAAAACATTTCATGGACAGGTGCTTGAAAGCCCTCCGACTTTGACTTCAGCCACGGTTGTTATCAGTTGGACAAAATTAGGGGGGTGATGCGATGTGTGTCCTTTTGTTCTTTTTGAAATTTGAGTGAGATGTTTTACATTTTTTAATGAGTTTTGTTTTGCTTTGATTTGGATTACATCAACATGTTTATAATGATGCAAATCAAACTTCGTGAGATATTTTGACGTAATATACCATTTATTTCTTGATGATAGCCAACTATAGCCTATAAACATTCTACTCTGACAGACTAGATGTGTATCAGGACCTGTTACCTACCATCCTGATCATTAGGCTGGATTAGTTTTGTTTATTTCTTAACAGATGGCAATCACATCTGAATAGTTTCATAATCTTGAAGATCTTGAAACCTTCAAGGTTGCCATGTATTGAATTAACTGGGAGCCACTGTGTGCAGATCCTTTGTCTGTTTTTTTCGAACTAAGCTTTCAGATGAACAATGCTAGTACAATGCTAGTACAATAATACAATGAGTTGTTCCTGGTGCCATTTGTTGTCTCATCTCTTCACATGTGCTGTGAAATACTGCATGTCAAAATTAATTCCAAAAGCTTTTGAAGTTGATTGGATTTGGTACTAAGCAAGTAAAAATGATACAAAACTAATTAGGATTAAAAGCAACAATTGAACTCAAATAAATGAATTGGCAGTCTTGCTGGTTCAGGTTCTTTCCTTCCTAGTAATTAGTTCAAATAAAGTTAGGACAGAAGTTGGTTCTGTGAATAAGGAAAACAAGCCATATCACACACCACTAACCTTGCAGTGACGCAGCGGCTGACTTTATTTATAGTGTTATGGTCTTTATTTATAGTGTAACGGAGATTAGCTGTTTCACAGCACTGTTTCAAAGTTCGTGGTATTTAAAGTGCAGGAGAACAGAGTGGCACAGACGTCTGCCTGCTCAGTTTAATTTTCAGAGACTGTAGGCGAGGTCACTGTAAACTGGCTGAAGCCAGACCAGCAATTTGTTTACTGGTTTACTGTGGTGAAAGGTTATGTTCTCAGGAGACTGCTGTTAGGGTCAAGAAAGCAGGTGGTAAAAGACCCTCACTTCCTCCTCTGAACCATTATTGAGATTTAACCATGTCCCATATTTGCCTTGCAAATTAGAAAATTAAAGAAAAAAATGGATGAGTGCCTTTATTCTCTTTGTCCAAATGTTCACTGTGGAGACAATGAATCTACATTTTTTTCGCTCTATATTTCCAAAATATCTAAATATAGAAAAGTTCTCACTTCAGTAATTTCTGCTGTATGCTTCACTTAAAAATAACACTATTACTAGTGTTAATATTATGTTGATTAATAATAATAATTGAAAGAAGAATTATATATATATATATATATACATGCATATATATATATATATATTATATATATGTATATATATATATATATATATACATATATATATATATATTATATATATGTATATATATATATATACACATACATATATATATATGTATATATATATGTATGTGTATATATATATATATATACATACATACATGCATTGTGTATTGTGTATTCCATGGTGTATGGAATATGAATATGAATAATTTTACCTGTAGACATTAATGTCTATACATTATTGAAGTAGCCACATGCATCATTAAGATAAACAGGTTAAGCATCAATAAATAGGGAAAAAACAAGTATGCATGTCACAATGTCAATAAATAAGTTTCGTGAATAGAACAACGTCTTGGCACATGAAGCAGCAGGTGAAACATTAGATATGAGGAGACAGTTTTGCACAGTCAACCGCATGACACGGCTGACGTAAGCTGGAGGCCTGACTGGGAGCTTCAATGGAAAGTCACATGTGTGGAGGCATGCACACGCAGCACTCCAACACCCGACTGACAAGTGTCTGCCCTGTCTAACCCTTTCCTTTAAACATCCAGTCCTCTCATTGGGTGATGCCTTTTTGCCTGAACAGATGCTAGTGGCTAGAATGATTACATACAGATGATATGTGCATCCACCCACACTCGTTCACCGTACGGATTGGCTGAGAAGCATGGCGGTTCCTTTGCTTGGAACATTTTGTAACTTTATTACTTGCCGGGAGGAGGGATGAGGGAATTCCTAAAACTCCTCAACTAGTTTTGTATTACGTACGGGGCACTACCTCCATGGAAAAGATGTAGGACAAAAGTTATCCACCATAGAGCGCTTGTCAGCTAGTTAAATACTCCATGAAAACATTTAGGGAATCCAGACAGGCCTCTCTGTCTGATTGGCCACATATATCCACCAATAGAAACATGAGATATGCTCCTTGATGTCACTGTAGTAATATGAGCTGCAATCCCCACATCTTTATGTGTGAAATGGTAAGTAAACCTTCGGGTCTGGGTTTAAAGTTTGAATATATTACAAGTTTTAAAATTAGACGTGAAAAAAACCTTAAAATATTCTCAATATTTATATGTGCTCGTAGTGTATGAGTCCGTGCCAGGATACCTTGAAGGCACCGCTAGGAACAGATCAACAAGTGCTCAGATATCCGGCGGTGTCCCACAGACTGGTAAACATGAGATGTACATAACAGGTGGGAACAGCTTGTCATGCTTTCCAGCAGTCATGTGCAAAAGGTGCTTATATAATCAGCAGCGTCTTCTTATCCTTCAAAGCATACAGCATGGGACGAGGACACAGAAGGGACTAACTGCCGAAAGGACTGTGTATTCTTTCTCCTTGCTGGATTATAACTTTCCTGGAAAACTATCTCGGTAAACTCTCACACCAAGATAACAGTCATTCTAAATAAATATTTTCATGAGCTCAGACTCAACACATGTCACTTGCTGTTTAGATTAAAAATGAAACCAATGAAAAATAAATATTTAAGCGCTTGAACTATTAAACGTTTTGTACCTCTGATTCAGTTATACTGTATTACAACTATCATAAAGATACAGCTGTTAATGAAATGTGTGAAACCAACGATACAAAAGTAACTGATAAATGCTTGTTTTTGAAGTGAGTGGTGGTATGCTGGCTGACTCACTTCAAACAGCGGTTATGGCCCAAGGCATTTCTGTAACAGAAACACCTCCAAAGACCAAAACTTGAAGCTTACAGGCATGCACAATGTTTAGCATGAACACATATTTTTGTACACTCAAGTACAGTCAGGTTTTTACCACAGTTACTGTAGATAAGTGGATGTTGTAATTAGAGCAAACTGTGATTAAATGTGAGACTCTGTGTGTGTCTGTCTTGAGCTGAGTGATGACTTTCTTTGCCGTGTGCGGTTTGATACACACAGGGGTCCTGGGGGAAAAAAGCACCAAGTGCAGATTTTTCAATTCATCAACCTATAGACGTAGAAATGGTTGGCATCAAGCCCAAAGACGCGGTGCCCTCTGCGGCAGTTAAGTTCTTCGGAGCAGGCACGGCGGGCTGCATTGCTGACCTCATCACCTTTCCACTGGATACCGCCAAAGTCAGACTACAGGTTAGAAGCAGGAGACACATTTTGACTTCAGATTTTGCTCCAAATATGCCTAATAAAGACTTGTCTTAACCTGCTGTTAACAATCCTTGAATGACATTTTATTGTCCAGATTCAGGGAGAGTCTCAGAAAGTTAACGGTGCATTGAAGTATCGGGGAGTGATTGGCACCATCACCACCATTATACGCACAGAGGGGTCCAGGAGTCTTTACAATGGACTGGTGGCAGGACTCCAGAGGCAGATGAGCTTCGCCTCTGTTCGAATTGGCCTTTACGACTCCATGAAGCAATTCTACACTCGAGGCACTGAGAGTGAGTTGCACAACCTGAGTATCATTGTGTCATATAGGAACCAGGTGGTTTCTTTCCCACTGCTTCATTGTGACTAAAATACTGCTGCGCAGGTGCTGGGATTGTTACTCGGCTCATGGCGGGCTGTACCACAGGAGCCATGGCTGTGGCTTTTGCTCAACCAACTGATGTGGTGAAGGTGCGTTTCCAAGCGCAGGTGCGACTGCCTGACGGTGGGAGGAGATACAACAGCACCATGGGTGCCTACAAGACGATTGCCCGAGATGAGGGAGTACGGGGACTTTGGAAAGGTGCTTGTCATGTTACTTCAAATATATATATTTTTTAAAAAGCATTATATCTGTTTCTCATCATGGTATCATAGTAATCGTCCTCCTTTTTTTTTTAATTCTAGGTTGTATGCCCAACATCACCCGTAATGCCATTGTTAACTGTGCAGAGCTGGTGACCTATGACATGACCAAAGAACTCATCCTGAAGTATGACCTCATGACAGGTGTGGTGGTAAAGCAAAGAAATTATTGCATAAACTAAAAATATGATTACAATTTCTTACACATCCAAATATCAAATATTGTATGTAAAAGAATGTGATTCAGCTTCTTTCCTCCTACAGACAACCTGCCGTGCCACTTCACTGCTGCCTTTAGTGCAGGCTTCTGCACAACAGTAGTGGCTTCCCCTGTGGATGTAGTCAAAACACGGTTCATGAATTCGGCAGACGGCCAGTACAAGAGCTCTATCAACTGTGCGCTCACCATGGTGAGAAATGAAGGACCCACGGCCTTCTATAAAGGGTAAGCACGCGCTTTCTGAGCAGTTCACAAAACCACAATAATAAAACCTTTTTGGGACACTTCCTTACTTTTCTTTCCTTTGTCTCCTTCAGGTTCATGCCTTCTTTCTTGCGACTGGGGTCGTGGAACATTGTGATGTTTGTGACATATGAACAAATTAAAAGAGGTATGACCAGGGCACAACAGTACTGGGAGTCACCGTCTTGACCTCAGCTTGTCAGACTCCTTTTTTAGACGCGACTGCACAGACACAACGGCCTCACCTTCACCACGATGCAGTGGTGACCCAGGGTTGGAAAAAGATGTTAGGAAGAGTCGTGGCCGCAAGATGAAGCTCTTCAGCTTCCTAGATAAACAGACTCTGAGGGCATCGTTGCAATACTAGAATGATTTAGGGATGCAAGTATAAAGAGAGGCTTTGTGCTTATAAAAATGCTTATTCAGGACTGTAAGACAGATGTGAAATTGTTATTCCACAGGGTTGCTGTATGTTTGATCTCTTTTCCACATACTGTATATAAGCTACTGAAACCTTGATCAGCTTGCTGTTAAATAACTTTGAAGATGGATGTTTACAAGAATGAACTGTGAGATAATGTGAAATATGTTACGGTGTAATTGTATTTCTTATTCAGGTTAGGATTTCCATGAGGGCAATAGACATATTGAGTCTGGCAACAGTGACCATTTCTATGTTCCTTATGTTGCTTTCTGTTTTATGGTTTACAATGTTTACCATTGTTTGTGTATGCGATCAGGGACTTATAGGTAAATCAATGTGCTGCTCATTGTAAATAGCATGATTTATCGCTGGTCGATAAGTCATTAATATGTTGCAAACAGTGACAAATGATGCCAGAATTAATAAACAAAGAGCCATTTTTTTTATTTGTCTATTATTTAATTTGATTTGTATGCTTTGTTCGCTGTGTTACATCAGCCAACCCTGAAATACTGTTTAAAAAAGTGTTATTAGATATAAATAAAAGTTCATAAAGTGACTGAAGTGGAGTGATAAATTAGATTTAGATTAGATTACTGAAATCAGAGCATCTGTGGATTTAAGTGGGACACTATTCAGTATTTTTCATTGTGGTAGAAATCAGTAGTAGACACTATTTTAAAGTCTTCGGGCAAATGAGACAACTACACGGGAAATATTTCACATGTTATAATTTGATGACTAAGGCAAGTTTTTCCAAAATCAGCCAGTGAGAGAAATTGATCAAATATTACAATTCAATTAATATTTGATGGAAAATAGAATGATTTGGGAAAGACAATAGACAGTAAAACATGTCTTTGTCAAGCAAATATGAATTAATTTCCAGAACTATGTTTCTCCATAACCCAAGTAATAAACATACAAGTAGCTTAACATTTAGGTACCGTATAGAAGACTTATATCTTCACATCACAACATCTTCTTCTTGAATTATCAGTCTTCATAAATCAAAAAACAATGAGTGGCTACTTCAGATTGGAGAGGTGTTTGCGTCTGTGTTCACAACAGAAAAGATCGGCTGACAAAACATTCACTCATCTCAACATTTCAGCAGGAGGTGCCCTGAAAGCAGAGCCGTGAAATGAGAGAACTTCTGACTCAGAACTTAGAGAGTAAATGCTGCATTGCTTTACATAGTCCTGCTCATCAGTCCCTGCAGTAACAGGTCATGGATCACGTCTTAAAAAAAGACGAAGCTGTGCAGAGAGAAAGGGTCTGAACATACGGATCAAATTTGGTGGGCGCTGTTCTATGCGTTCTTGGATAATCAGCATGACACAGCATTTTATTTCTCTCTGTGCTCCCTGTGCTATAATAGCCACAGACCTTCACACGGATAACTAACGTAGCAAAAGTTGTATTAGCAATTTTCGAAAAAATCCAATTTTGCAATGCAACGTTTTATTTTCACAAAACATTCAACTCCCAATAAATATATTGAGCCTGTCTAATCAATAAAAATATGCTTTTTACGGTTTGTTGTGACGTCGTTGTTGGTCCGAGGACACAATATAGAGGAAGCTTGATTATGAAATCAAGGGGACGGAGACAAAATATGTTCCAGCACATACAGAATCAGACAAACACGACCAGAGGCTGTTCGTCACGCAGGCAGATTTACAGTCTTCCAGCCGGCAGACCATATGGATGTGGTGGGGGTGGGGCCCAACCAGCAACACATGCCATGATGTAACAAGAACAGGGCGGTATTTAAAGAGGCGGCTCTCTTCCCCACACTACTGCATCCTGTCCATTCACGATTCATTGGGCTATTGTCACTTGGAGAGGCATTTTACCAAGCATCTTAACTTCTACAACTCAAATAACGGTATATGTGTGTATTCTGGGCATATCTATACTATTGTTGTACTGTTTCGATGCTATTGTTGTTTTTACCTTATTTCTGTTTGGTTTTTTTCAGGATTTGGAGTATGATTTTAAGGCTCATCACTTCTGAAAAATCTTCTATGGAAAAACAAGGAAACCAAATGATAGCTGGGACAAAGTTCAGCCAGAGAGACGCCTTTAGAGAATCCTGATCTCTAATGTTTCTTTCCTAAACTGCTCCATTGAAGGTAAGAACTAATAACCAAAACTCACACTTTCAATAAAAGGTGTAATGTGTTTTAGCTTAAGTGAGCCCAGAATTTCCCTGTCTGCACAAAATGTACTGAACAGCTGTCTTTCATTTAGCATCAGTGAAACCTCTACTTTATGATGTCTCTTTTGCTTAACGGAGGTGTTAAATAAGCCATACAATAGCTCAGGGCACTTTTCCATGAAATACATTTGGATGAAATATGTTTTTGGGGTCTATCTTTTTCAGATTTTGGAGGAGCATCTTGTCCTGTCCACATTAATAATAAGCCACGCTTCAATCCATCTATTGATCGAAAATAATTCAGGAAAATGGTTGGATTTGGACCTGCAGATGTGCCTCCATCAGCAGCTGTGAAGTTTGTAGGAGCAGGAGCTGCAGGCTGCATCGCTGACCTGCTCACCTTTCCCCTGGACACAGCCAAAGTGCGGCTTCAGGTAAACAAGCTTTTTGCAAATATCAAAAGTTAACTTCCCATCAACACATCAAATTTCGGTATGAATGTGCACATATGTGAGTACACTGTATGTGACAGTCCCCCATCCTTTCTCATCCTCACCTATTGGGATCTTTTTTTCTTGCACAGATACAAGGAGAGGTCAGGGCTTCAGCAGCTGCAGGGAAAGGGTCTGCAGTGAAGTACCGGGGAGTGTTTGGCACCATCACCACCATGGTGCGTACAGAGGGGCCCAGGAGCCTTTACAGCGGACTGGTGGCAGGACTCCAGAGGCAGATGAGCTTCGCCTCTGTCCGCATTGGTCTCTATGACTCTGTCAAACAGTTCTACACCAAAGGCTCTGATCGTGAGTATCTACGAATGTATTCCGATCATAGCTAGTCAAGGGAGTCCTGCACCGCTCAGGCCTGACACCTGCCTCCTCTCTGGTTCAGATGTTAGTATCGGCAGTCGGCTGCTCGCAGGATGTACCACTGGGGCCATGGCGGTTGCTTTTGCTCAGCCTACAGATGTAGTGAAGGTCCGCCTCCAGGCACAGGCCAGGTCTCCGGGGCAAGCCAGACGCTACTGTAGCACTATTGGTGCTTACAAGACCATTGCAAAAGAAGAAGGCATTCGTGGTCTGTGGAAAGGTACAGTAGCTTGAGTTTAAGATGATTATTTAGTTATTAAAGCATCTCCTTTAATTTCTTAAAACAAATCTTTTACATCATCACGCAGGCACAGCTCCTAACATTGCGCGAAATGCAATTGTCAACTGCACTGAGCTGGTGACATACGATTTCTTCAAGGATACACTCCTGAAGTCCACTCCCCTGACAGGTAAAACAACGGCTGCAGTACAACATGATGCAGAGGCACGACATTGTGTCCCGGTGTTCTTCTCTTTAGAGCAGTAACGCTCATCTTTTACTCCACAGATAATCTGCCCTGCCACTTTGTGTCAGCCTTTGGTGCTGGGCTGTGCACAACAGTGACTGCGTCTCCAGTTGATGTGGTCAAGACAAGATATATGAACGCTGCTCCTGGCCAGTACAACAGTGTCCTCAATTGTGCTGCTGCCATGATGACCAAAGAGGGGCCGCTTGCCTTTTACAAGGGGTAAGCATTCACTGCGTGGACAATATTGAGAGGATTGACGAGGATATAAATCAAACTTTTATAGAGGAGGGTGAAGAGAGAACAGGGTTGTAAAGTAAATGTACAAAACAGCTGTTAATGTGAATGAGTGGCAATTTATCATGTTGTTTTTCTGTTTTTTTCCCCTGGAGGTTCATGCCATCTTTCCTACGCCTGGGCTCGTGGAACGTGGTGATGTTTGTGACATACGAGCAGCTGAAACGAGCCATAATGGCAGCGAATCACAACTTCACAGCGATACCGTAACCATTATTGTCTGTGAGAAGGCGGATGTTGTAGCACAGGGATGTTGTTTACAAATTTCTTGACGTTTTGTAGCCAGAAAAGTTATAGTGTCAAAGTGTCAAAGTGAAACAAATTGTGTTGATACGTGTCTCTCTCTCTCTCTCATGACCACATTAATCACGAGTCACAGGATAGCAACACATGTATTATAATCTGTTTGTAAACGTGAGAGCTTCTTTGATCAGATGCTTCCTGTCTGCGGAGAGCTTCTTGGGAAACTGGATGTCAAAAGTAATGATGAGGTTTCCTCTCTTGTCAGGATCCTGGGACAGCGGCATTCCCTCTCCAGTCACCGCTTTGTTGTATGAAGGGCTGATGTGTTGTGAAACAAATCAGAGAGGAAAATGGTAATTGATGCACATGACGCACAAACCTTAAACAATGCCTATTCATCAAGAAATGCCTTTGTAATATCAGTGTCCTGTTTATATAAAGGGCTTGAATTTCTTATGATCAGCTCTCTCTGTTTTGATCTTTATGTTTGAATCAGATTTGAGAGTTTCAAATTAATAGGATGACAAAACATGAATTCAGTTATTTAGTATTCCACTTACTGCACAATGTCATTGATGGGAATACTGATTAGCCTGCCATCTAGTGTCTGCACATCCACAGAGAACCCAGTCAAGGCCTGTGGGAAAGGTTCAGTGTTATTCTGCTGAAACCAAATCTTTAAGTATGACCAATAAGTATTCTGGCTCTCATTAACATGACTCACCATCTGCAGAGTGATTTGTGACTTGTAGATCAGGTCATTGTGTTGTCTTACGAACAGGGGATGACTCGTCTGTCGCACTATGAACACAATATCTCCAGGGATGCTGTTTAGTCCCTAAAAATAAGTCACTAATTACTGCGTGGATTATATTCATATAAGCATGTGTGAGCACATTGAAAGAGATCAGCTGAGGCCATCTAGTGGTGGCATTGCATCAGATCTAGTGGAAATTATAACCCTTTAAATGCATTTTGAGAATTTCCCCCAAAATTATTTTCTTAGCTGTTTATATTTAAGCATTAGTTTCGGTTATATTCCCCTGATACATACATGGAGTCTTGCATTCTGTGGTCAACAGCTTCAGCAAGTTTCCAGTCATGTTTCATCAACATTATCACTTATTCACCAAAAATAATTACAATACGCATTGAGATTTGCTAAAAAAAAAATACATTCAGTATTAAGCAAATTAATAACCACTTCATGATTCATCCCATATCATCTATAAGCTGGGGTCGTATATGATGAAGTCCAATTCGTTGATAAATCAGCTCTAACCGAGTGTTTGATAAATCAGCACCAGGGACAGCGCCACACGCCAGAAATCAGAAGAAATGTTGCATTAGGCAAAGAAATAGAGGAACCATGCAGACTATGTCCACCGCCCTGCTTTGCTTTTATCCAAAATAACTCATCCTCGCCTCAACCAGAACAACTTACGCCAACCTGAACCAAACTAGTGAAACCATTACAAATCGCACTTTCTCAGCCCTTTTTTCTGACCGTTCTCACAGCGGCAGCAATTGGTCAGTAGAGAAGAAGAACTAGAACAACAGGTCAAATCCCCTTAACAGTATTACAGCATAAGGTCATCAGTCACCTTTATTACAGCTGTTTTAAATCTCAATAGCAAATGGTGATGTATTGTTCTTTTACCTGATCTCCCTCTTTAGGGAATTTAATTCTCGTGCCTTCTTTCCACCCAGGCTTCACATTTATAGTCAGGATCTTGTCTTTGATACTGGACGTGCATCCATCCTCATTCATAACCTGGTCAACACATGAAGAGAAACATTTAAAACAATGTATGAATACGCTGTGGGATGAAAGAAGATAGTCATCTCAAATAGCTCGTACCCTGCGAGATATCTTAATATTTTTCGTGCATCCGTAGAAGAGATCATCCAGGGACAAATGAAGGTCTCTCTCTATGTGAGGACCTTGA
This sequence comes from Ophiodon elongatus, assembly GCA_016806645.1. NCBI lineage: Eukaryota > Metazoa > Chordata > Actinopteri > Perciformes > Hexagrammidae > Ophiodon > Ophiodon elongatus. The sequence continues at coordinate 109,023 of JACSYO010002141.1, forward strand.
GTCTTCGCCACTCCTGGTTGCAGGCCTCCAAACTGAAGTGGTGCATCGCTTGTGAAGAAGTCTAGCAAAAAAAAATAAACTTTAGTTAATGTAATGAGTATGACATTTGAATAAGCACATTCCTCGTATGGTCCCCGTTTCTCTCACCTGCAAAAGGGTTGTCGCCTCCAAAGAACTCTCTGAATGTTTTCTCTGGCTTCCCATGGTAGACATATTTAGATGACCAAGCCCCATTGCTGCCAAACTCAAGGGGGATACCACCTTTTAGGCCCTCCTCACCAAACTTGTCATAGGTTGCCTTTTTTCGAGCTGTCACAAAGAACACAGGTGATTGTTGTGGACACACACTGACAGTCTCCATGCAGTGAGCACCGGTTAAAAAGAAGGCGGATGGGTTTCTAGCCCCAGTCAGACCTCCCTGTGCTGGTCAGGCTACTCACGGTCGCTCAACACGTCGTAGGCTGAGCCCAGCTGACTGAATCTCTCGGTGCTTCCAGTTTCTCTGTTGCTGCTCGGATGAAACTTCAATGCGAGACGTCGATATCTAGTTTTGTAAAAGAGGAACACTGACGATAAACACAAACGCCTGATGCTGACGTTTTTATTTAACGTAACCTATTTAATATCGGTGGTTAGTTTACTAAAACTTACGCTTTTTTTATATCCGCGTCTGTTGCGTTTCTGTTTATTTCCAGCGTCTCGTAGTAATCGCCAACCATTATGGCGGTAAACGCTCAAAACTAACTAACGTGGGTCCCAAAATAACGAGGCTCGACACTGTGCAGTTGTTTAGCTTGGTTTCCAGGGTAACAGCTCGGGATACTCTCACGAGATGGTTGAACCGTGAGTGGGCGTTCTTGCAAGTCTCGCGAGAGCAGGGATCCGCACTGTTAAAGGAGAGTTCTCGTTTGGTGTCTTGCTGGGTGTTGGTGTACAGCACAGTAGAAGCCTCTCAGTCACGTTTAAACTTAGTATTGCACTAACCTGTATGAAAGGTGCTCTAAAATAATGTGTTGGATTTATTGATTGCTGTCCCGCTACATACAAAGTAAGCCTTTAATTATGAGTGATAGCCTGAAGATTTACAGATCAACATCCCTGCAATACTCCTGAGTATTTACGCTTTGATTTATAATTCAGATTTAAAAAAAGATACCATGTAGTTGAAGCCAAATCCTAAAGCCGCCAATAAGACATTGATGAATTCCAGCAGAAGTGACAAGTGTATTTTTATTTTTTCATTTAAAACCATTCCAGACAGAAACGTTAGGGGCTACTATGCTATACAAATCAGACTCTCCTCCATATAAGTTCACACAAAAATTGCACTGTATTATCAGTAAGATCAAATTGCCATCTAGAGGTGGTTGAGGGAACAGCAGAGGCTCCCTACTCTTTCTGCTAAAGATGGCCCGGATGGATGCATATTCTATTAGAGATTCAGGACTTGCACCCAAAGTGTAAATATTAACAGCCATAAAAAAAAAGAAAGAAATATGAATCCAATTGAAATAAATATTACAAGTAATTTTGGATTAAATACACGTGTAGAATAATCCCTAACAAAAGATCAATACCAACAAATTAACAAGCAAAAGAAAAATAAATGTATTTAAAGTGTTCATCAAACATACCAAACTATATAAACCCAAAGCCAAGGAAGCCCTCTACAATTGAACTCCAACAGGCATATATCTCCATATCTAATGTTTACAGTGGGTTTTATGATTATGACTCTTAATATATGAGAACATCATTCTCAAACACTATCTTCAAAGAAATAGTTTTAATCTATGATATCTGTAATCTTTAGAAAAAAAAATAATTAAAGATCTATTCAAATAAAAAGGTAATAGAAAATGGAAGCCACGGTAAAAATAACCCATCTCAAGGGACAAGTGTGGGAAGAGAGGAAGGACGGTAACGTGGATGGTGTAGTGATAGCGTTGCTCTTGTAGTCGGTGTCATGCGTCGTGCTGGTCTGAGACCACGCGGTGATGTGTGACTGTGTATTCACATGTCATAGCTTGCCGGTGGATGTTGGGAGAACCGTGACCCTGCTGGTGCAGGCACCACAAAGCACACCCCGTTTAAAAGAAGCTCTGGCATCGAGGGTGGACAGTATACTTCGTCAACGTACGCTTCAATTGATTCACCTCAACACAACTTTGCAACCTTTTCCACAAATTATTCCAGACAGTTAAAAAAAAAAAAAGAGAACAGATTCATGAATGAATCCTTGCCAGTCAACTGCAACAGCACAAATTATGTTTACTGACAAATGTGCACAACACCCACATTGTGCATATTAAGCTTAAAGCAATATTTAACTTTTTTAATAAAATTATTCTCACTCTTAAACACATACTTTGATTGATGTCTTAAACACATTTTCTTCCCTAGTTTGGTTCAAAGAGTCATCTTTAGACAAACTACAGCACTGTGACTTCTGTTTGAAATGACAGACAACAGCTGTGAATACAGTTTCATCGTATGTGTGTTGCAGTGCAAATATTCACTGTGAGTGATTTATGACTTCTAGCAAGTCCTTTCAGAGCAATTTTTTCCCAGTGGCATGTATAACGGCTGTAGTGTCTGAGCTCTTTCAGGCTGGGGAGCAGAAATGGGTGCAGAGGAAGGTACAGAAACAGAAAAACCAACTGGGTTTGATAAAAAGCCAGGAGAGAAATATCGAGCAATGACATGAACTGGCATTAGCAGGAACAGCTTCCATCGTTGACGGGTAGCTCTGGTGGCTTCTCCAGCTTTATGTCAATCACTGAAGGGTTTAAGAGTTAAGGAACATCACAGAACGGGAAAATGCAACTCTTAAGTGTACATAAGAGGTTGTTAGCACTAACCTCAACTTTACAACTGCTTTACAGGCTTAAGTTATTGGAGATAACATATTCAAGTTTTGAAAACAATAAACCTTAAAACTGTTAAAGAACCGCACAAAATCTTGAATTGCCTTGTGAATATACACTATTTACAAGTTCGAAGGTCATACTTCCGAACATAAGTTATCAAAACTAAGGTTGTAAGGTAGAGTAACGCTCATCTTCAATCTGAATCAAACTGCTGGGAATCCAAACTGACTGCATCCTAAAGTTGGTGAGTACTTTTCTAAGATTATACCCAGGCAGAGACTATCCATATGACACGACATAAAAGAGCGATGAGACCCCCCGACTCCCTTTTGTCATGACGCCGTGTCCATGTACACAAAGGATACTGTCCTCTCTACTCTTGTCCTGTGTGGTATCCATGCCAGGGAGGGCTGCTGCAACACGCCGGAAAAGCTGGAGGGAAAGAGAACCAGATGTATTCTGTCAGAGAAGGAAATATACTCAAAGCGTGACAGAAGCACAGGATGAAAGCAAGATAGCATTCCGTGTACATTCCCATGACATGATTTGGCATACGGTTCGCTTGAAGCTCGCACAGAGGAAGACAGCCACCGGAGCTTTCTCCAAATTTGATTTGAATTTAGCAGCATGTTTTTTTAACCACTGCACAGCAGAAGTGCCTTGAAAAGAGGGTGTAACTGAGCCTCACTGAGACCTTCCATCGATGGAGCTTGGAGGACTTTAAGTCATTGATGGATTTAAATGATTTCTTAAAAGTGACAGTGTTGAATGCATGATGATGCTCAACATGCTCGCCCCCCCCCACTAAAAAGCACAGCATAAGACCAGACTTTATGCACGTGCAACAAAAACTTCTAATGTGCTAATCCGTGTAGCGGCATAGGCCGTTTTCACATTAGCCGCTTTGGTGCGTCGCAGCAGGGTAAACACAGGTGTAATTAATCAAATTGATTATGGTCCCATTCTATTTAGCGCATCAAGAGACATTCCGGTGAGCAAGCATGCACAATAGGCCCACCTGAATGGAACAGGGCCATAATAAAGACGATCAATTACACTGCGTTTACCCTGCAAAGACCTGTCAAAATTAGCTGATGTGAAAGGGGCCTATTGGTTTTCAAACCCTGACCCACCTCGAGGGCTATATGATCAATAGTTGGCAATACAAATCATTGCTTCTAGCAGGTGAGAGAGAGCTTGAAAACAAATCCACACACCTCACTTGCAAAAAGAGGAAGCTGAAGTTTAAAGCACACCTTTATGCACGCATGCCTATGTGAAATAGAAGCCAATCAGAAGAGCGCATGAGCACTATAAACACAAACACACAAAGCGGCACACGCTCTACCTGTTTGACATTGTAGCCTGTCTTTGCACTTGTTTCAATAAACAGAACATTCATCTCTTTCGCTCTCTGTTCTCCCTCCTCTGTGGTTATCTGTCTGTGATGAGCCACAAGTCATCACGCACCACACACACACACACACACACACCAACATGGACACGCACACATCGGCCACAGACAAAAAGACAGGGGAAAGAAAATACAGACTGTAATTACATTGAAGTGGACGAACAAGCCGCGCCTCTTCCTTATGCTACTGCCATCTGAGCTCGAGGCCAAAAGTCGTCCAGTAAAACTCCAGGCTGTTTAATATCCCACAATGGGGACAGAAGGCTTTACATTTGGAAAGAAAATGAACGATGATTCAGCTGGTAAGTTTTAAAAATGGCTATTTTAGAAGATTTAAAACTACTGTAGGATGACTCCTTAAGATCTTTAAAAAAAAAAAAAACTCCCCAAACATTTGACCTCTGATTGTGGCTGGTGACCTTTGGAGGTGGAGCCCAGGTGGCAGCATTCGCAGCAGGATGACAGAGCACGACTCACACGCACACAGACACACTCTCTTACCTGCTTTACGTTGTAGCCCGCTTTCGCACTAGTCTCAATAAACATTACATTTAGTTCTTTGGCTTTCCGCTCACCCTCCTCAATAGTTACTTGCCTGCGGTAGATAAGGGGGTTGAGAGATTCACAGCGAAAGACATTGTACAACTTACTTCATTAAACAGGTGGATAAAGTGGATCACATAGGAGACACTTTCAGATCAAAAATATCAAACATCACAGCTGACAACTATCAAGAGATGTAGGAGCTTGATCGGTTAAAGATTAGAAAATCAATATCTTCAGACAATGTGGGTTGAAAGAAAGAGAGAGCATATCGTATAAAAAAAAAGTCAATGAGAGCTTTGACATCAACAAAAGGGCAGAGATAACTTGCTCTTCCTCAGAAAAGGGCTGAGGAACTCTGTATTGATAGGTAAGCAGCAACAATCAATGACTTAATTAGTAAGCCCTTAATGGAGAAGACCCACTTACACAGCAGCAGGAGGAAGGAAGGACAGATTACCTTTTGTCTGCAAGGTCTGTCTTGTTTCCCACCAACATGATAATGACATCACTTCCTCTCTCCGTTCTCACATCATCAATCCATTTTGTTGTTTGCTGGAAGGAGTTGACGTCTGAAAGAGGGATGAAGGAGAAACAGGAAGCGGGGGATCAGTATTCGGGAGATGAAAAGCCTCAGCTGTGAAAACGGTTTGTGACAGGAAGGAAGAAGAGTTCACATCTTAACCAAGTCTGATGATTTCTTTACAATTTAAAATAAATGTGTGCTTGCATCACATCATGCAGCAAACATTTACCAACAGAAGTAAGCCTTCAAGTAGATTTGAACAGATTGTTCATGAGCGTTAAAGAAAACAGTAGACATAACAGAGGACGAGGCAATCGTGGCATCGACACCAGAGTGCACAGGTGATCCACCTACTTGTGATGTCGTACACTACGACAGCAGCAGCAGAGTCTCTGATGTAGCTTGGGATGAGGCTACGAAACCGCTCTTGCCCCGCCGTGTCCCACAACTGCAACCGGATCTATGGGGCAGGAAGGGGATGGGAGGAAACACAAAAGAAGAGAAAAACAAAAAAACAAAAAAAGGGATGAAAATAAAACAAGAAAAAAAAATGAGGTAAGTTACAAAAAGCAAATTGAAAAGAAAAACTGAATAAAGTTAGACAAATGGGAAAAGATAGAGGGAGTACTAAGAGAACATAGTGCATGCAGGTAGTGAATGACCACCAGAAAGAGCAAGCCGTCTGGGCCTGGAGGGGAGGGGCGGAATAAATAAATAATCACCCTTCACTTGTCATCAACCCTCCTCTCTTGATCAAGTAAGGTGTTTCATTTCAAAACAGGAATGAAGACAATAGATGGAGGGATAGGAAGGAGAGGAAGAAAAACTTGTGTTGAGGGGAGAAACCAACAAAGAAAGGGACGGTCCGGGGGGTACGGCATCCAACTCAGATTTGGAAGGCAGTACAAATGCTGTGTGCTTGTCAGAGAGAACATAACTGAATTATTGAAGAAAGAAAAGAACAACACAAAATTATGTCAGAAATCAGCATCTGAGGATCCCTTGATACAACTTGCGCCGAAACACTGCAGTCACTAAGAGAATTTCCCCAATCTGGACAAAGACAAGAACAACCAACAATCAATGACTGATTAAACACTCTTTGTCAAAAAGAAATCAAACTTACTGTTCGGTCTTCAAGGTACATCGTTTTCGACAGGAAATCTATTCCTATTGTGGCCTGAAAATGGGTGACAAGTAGTTTAATATGCATAACCTTATTCAATCCATTAATGCTTGATTTTAGAATAATATGGACATTATCAAATGTGATTAAATCAGGTGGATGTATTTGTCTCACTTGGTAAGTGTTGTCGAAGCTGTCATACATGAACCTGGTGATCAGCGAAGTCTTTCCCACTAAAAAAATAAAACAGAAACAATAAAGTACTGTAAGTGCAATGATCATACTTTAACTTCAGTTTTGTTCCTTACATCAGTTCTTATTCAAGATAACCAAATCAATGTGTGGCCATCATGAGTATAGGGCTGCAACTAACCCACCGCTGATTCATCCATCTCTTCTATTTCATTCTGATTGATTGTTTCCTCTATAAAATGTCAAAAAATAATAATAAAAATGCCGGTTACAATGTGGCAGAGTCAAAGGCAAAGTCTTCTTATTGCTATATTTCTGTGACAAACATTTAAAAATCCCAAAATATTCGGTTGATAACGATATATAACAGAGAAAAGCAGCATTCACACTTATAATGGACTGAGGCTGAAAGCAGCACGTCATGCAACCGTCCCTTTGAAATTGTTATCCATTAAAAAGGTGTGGTGCAATTATTTGTAGGAGAAGTTGGAGGTTTGAGGAATGTTGAGAGACAAGTAGGGTTGGGAACCAGGTTCCCCATTTTTTCTCTCCTAAAAAAAAAAAAAAAGTCCTTTGCGGTGCCCAGCCCAACTTCAATGATTTGTGGTGCTCCACGTCTATGCTCACTCCTCCACATTGTCTAAACATGTTACCTGTAAAATGGTTTATACTATTTCTTCCAACCGTGCTGATATTTAGCCTACTAGCACAACACCACTTTCAGCACATTATTACAGAGACACACACTCATACAGTTGCTTTGAGCACAGGACTCCCCAGCCTGCTGTGCTCGTGTTGCATTATGATGACATGGCCAAAGCCAACACAGCTGTTTACAAGGAGCCACAGCTGATCATACACATGCTCACACAAACACATAAAGTCTGGCTTATCTTGATGGGAGTGGAGAGTCATATTACAGGAATCAATACCGTCAACAAATAATCTCTGTCAGACCACAAATGGTCAGCATTTTTACACAACCGTATCCTGTTTCCACACAAGGGATGCACCGATCAGAATCAGTGCTAATCCTTATTAGGCAGATTGGATAATGTGAGGCCATAAGTGATGGATCCACATCACTTAATGACTGACATGAAATTCCACTATAATTTCTATTCAATGTGTCACGGCGGGTCACCAACTGATTTGAGCACCACAACAGTGAATGGCCTCATGTTTAGGGGCTGCACAATTAATCAAACATGTATTGAAGTTGCACAATGGCCTACTGCAATATTCAAAGAAAGAGAAATGTTTGTCAAAATCCCATTTTAAATTAAATATTGTCATGGAACAGATCACGGCAAAAATCCTACCATAGTAATTTGCATATGTCTTTCAATGAAAATGAGGATGTAAAAAGTATTATCCCCTCTAGTATTGCAAAATATTGCGATATCTTTTTTACAAATTGAACATACAAAAACATCCCAATGATTCCCATGCAGTACACATATTTTAAATGGGATAAGATAGCATCATATTAGTGCTTTGTATCAGCAGATACCTCAAGTTGATACATCATCATCCTCCTCTGTATCAGGAGTGAAGCGGGATCTGTGCAAACTAATTCTACATGCAGCCCCAAATTCAGCTTACACTGTGACCTTTGTGTTGATATGCAAAACACACAGCTGTGGGGAAAGTATGAGGCGTTGAACTACATAACTAACAACCCCACACCTTTACCTTTGAAGACAGACACGTGATTGTTAAGCATGGCTCTACACTCCCCGCCCCCCCCCCCACCCCCTTTTTCTTTCTCCTCCAGTACAAACACACCCTGTGTTCAGCTTGGCTTAGAAAAGGGGGGACATGAGTAGGGAGAGCGCAGGAATGCTACTGGACAGGTTTGATAGTTGGGATGCATCCCTTCTCCTCAGAAGACGGACACACTGACCTGATCAGTATCTTGTTGTTTCATGGACAGCATTCTTCTGAACACAGCTGTAAATACAGCATTTAACTGCAGCCTCCACTTAGGAAATAACTGGTGTCATTATAAATGTATAAACTACTTCCAAGTCTACTTAACGTCACTATGTTAAACCCTGTTAAATGACTAGTAACTTTATACTAACGTTAGCTGGCTCCACCTCAGTTAATAGTGTGATAATAAAGTATCTCTCTCTATCTTATCACAGAAGTTAGCCAACAAGGGAACAAGTCTCTTTCCCAGACACGACTCAAGCTACCAGGAAGAAGATGAAAGCCTCTCCGTGAACGTGGCCACGCACCCAGTCCCAGGTCCCGGTGTCGCAACACACAGCCGGGTGTATCGTTACGCAGCTCCTGGGAGCTAGGTTAAGCTAACTGGTGGACGTTAATCACCAAAGCCATCCAACTCTGGTGTCAGCTAGCTAACTTAACTTACATCCCCCGCGTAGCTCCATGTCTAGGTTCAACAAACAAACTACTTGTTGGACGTTTACAGGACACTCACCGCTCTGCTCCCCGAGGAAGACCAATTTAAATTTCCTTAACGGATTCCCGAAGTCTCCGGCCGCAGACATGACTGGATGAAACGAGCCCTCACGGTACTTTTCGGGAGCTAACGTCGGATACCGAGGCTCTTGGGCTCGGGTACGGTTCACCGGCTCGACCACCCTCAACGCGGGCCACCTGGGAAGGTTTCGGGCTCCTCAATCGTTCCTATGAGCTCCCACACACTTTTTTAATAGCTCCCTAACTACTGCGGACAAGTTGGCGTTACTGTCAGTGCTCTGACATGTCTGGACCTCAGCTAGCCACCCTGGGCTACTCTTCCTCCTCTTCTTCTTCTTCTTCTTCACGCACAAAGTTCACACTGTTAGTTAGTCCGCCGCATTGTGATGCTGCCCCCTGCTGGTGGAGGACAGCACAGGCGGACAAACAGGGTGCAGCCACGTGGAAGAGCGACGCGCTGGATACTGTAACTCTAGGAGACACGGATGGGATCATAAACCACATCTGTTTCTTTGTAAGTGGTCAAAACAGAAGGATGAAGGCAGGACCAGGAGAAGAATAAAGAGTGAATAAAGAGTGGTGTGTCTCTGTTTACCCACAAGAGGGCGGACTCACCCCACCGCCTCTCATCGGTCGTCCCATGGGACTGAAATTAGATTCTAAAAATTGTAAATATAATTTTTCTCATTGAATCAGTATTTGACATGAAATTCATACCACATACATGTAGGCGTTATATTTACTTTTAATACTGAAATTCACCAATGTACTTACTTTGTTGATATGTTTTTTATTCATTAGTTTTTTCCCCCAGTTGTAGAGTGTGTAGGAGCTATTTATTTGATGTTAGTATTTAGTTATTTTATTCATAAGTAGTATTGTTTAATTAGTCTAGATGTTTGCTTATTTAGGTTAGATTTTTTGATATATTAGGATAGCTTTTTCTTGATAGTTTTTTGTTTAGTTTAATTATTTGTTGTTGTTGTCTAGGTATACTTAGTTTTTTGTGTTAGTTCATTTGTTTATGAATTGGGTAACACTGTGGCCACCTGGGGTTATATATAGGACTAGGCAGGTACAGGACCAGCATGCACCTGGGTAGGCCTATGTTTTTTTTTTTTTTACCAAAGCAGGAGAGGCAGCATGGAGTTCCTTTGTTCTTTTGTTTGTTTGCTTGTTTTGTTTCGTTAAATAAATTATAAGAAAAATGGAATCCCGAATGGTAAATGCATTCTTTCTCCTGCGTAAACCACAAACCCATGGTGCATCAGTGGCCCTTTGATTTATGTTTGTTTTGGATTTATTGGACAAATGGCCACTACAGCTTGTTATTGACTTGATTTTACACATCTAGTCGGTGTATCCTTACTAATAATGTATGTGTAATACTTATGTAGGCTAAGAATTATATATAGGCCTAACACTTGTATAATATTAGTCAGGAATGCTTAAGTTTAGACACATCCTCACTAAAGAATATAACGCAAACATCTTTTTTTTCAGTTCAGGGAAGACTTTTCAGAGACGTCAGTGCAATGTGTGCACTTACAGTCTGATATTCGGCAGGTTTTGTTGGTAATCTTTCAACAACAAGCCAACTGGCGTGATCATAAATCACAGTTATGTGTAGCATTATAGGTTTGGAAGTGGAAGTTATGTCAGACACTTTTTTTAAATTGGCATCTGTAATGTTTACAGGACTCAATGTAGCATTCGACTGCTTATCCAGCTCACCGGACATCTGCTGTCTAGAAGGTTGAAGCCCTGTGGCAACTTACAAGGTGACTTTATTCCCCTACTTCATCCAAAAGATAGACAAACAAATGGACAAGGGTTCATAAGTTGTATACAGTTTATTGTCTTCATTTATGAGCATAAATTATTAATTTATGTTTTACTGATCAGTAAAAACTTGTTAAATCAATTAACCTTGAAATTGTTTCACACATTTTTACTGTAGTGATTAAGACTAAAACACAAATTACAGAAACATCAACCATTTAAACGTGTAATAGTGATCACCTCCCAACCCAAAGAGTTTCAAATATCTTAATCTATCATACCAACAAATAGAAAACAGTGTATCACAAACTATTGCTCTCTTCTTGACATACTGTCCAAATAGATGTAAGTGGTTTGATTGTCAATCTGCCTCAGTCTATACTGGAGCAGGCGATGAAGGGATGAGACGTAAAATTGTGTGTTTAAGCCTTTAGAAAAGTGAGACATTGAGAACGTGAGGTTAAAGTGCCATGCTTTCCTAATATTTGGCATACTTATTTTGCATATGCCACCTGTATTTGTTTCTCTAATGTTTCTTCACCTCAAGAAATAAATAATCCACTATGTCATATTTGTGAACTAAAATAGCTGGGGTCTAAACCACGATTCATCATAGTGTTACTCACATTAATTGGTAATCGCCTCTGATTTCCCCATGCTATCAAGTGCCCATGTTGTGAGGACAATGTCACCTTACATATGGGACATTTAAGGTCAAGTTGAAAAGAAATTGCATATTTTATGACATTGGATCCCTGCAAAATACAGTAAGAATGCTAGATTTCACATTTGCAGTTCTTTGACTATAGTAATACATACTGTATATGCGCTGTAAAAGAAATACACATTTAGGTTTTTTTGCCTACATTAGGTCCTTTACCAATATAAATTGCATTAGTATTATTGTCAATATTATTGTTTATGGTGATGCATGTGTGAGTACAGTATGTGTGTTTATGCATGCTTGACGCTGGCTGTTCTAGGTCACTGAAGGCACACCTGCTCCTCTCTCTCACCCATGTGCCATCCAGCTCTGAAATCTCTTCTCGGAGCACAGACCGGCTGATGCCAGCGCTTCAGCTGCTCTGCTTGCGACCAAGCATCGCCAAACTAGAGCCATTACACTCCACTGCCCGCCTCCCCTCCCTGCACTCCCCAACAGCACTGCTACACCATATGTCCTTGGTGAGGGAAAGACCCCAAGTCCCCCCACCGAAGATGCTGAACTAACAAAAATCCTCTTTCGCTCCATCTACCCGACTCTATCTTTCTCTCCCGCACAAACACAAGCAGGGTTTTTTTTTTTTAATCACGTCTTCATGCACGTACACAACTAGATAGATCGATTGATCACTGATGCATTGTAGAGGTTGTTGTGTGAGGGCTGTGATTGGGAATTTGCTCACCCCACTGCTCTCTGCTAGTTGTTGTTTTTCTCTCCCAGAAATACTACAGCACAGGATTTGAGGACGTAAAGGTGGTATCAAATTTTCCAAAGCGCCCCAAAGCCATGCATCTTATTCTGCAACAAATAATCTGTCAACTAGAAAAGCATGTCATCCAAAATCAAAGACGCGTAACTAAATAGAGCACAAATGAATTGAACTTGTCACCTCAAGCCATGACTTCATTCTAGTGTGCTGGTCGCTTGTCATGCCACTGCATCATTTACTTGACTCAGGCTTCTAGATGGGAAAACCTTGCCATGACTCACAGAGAAAAACAAACAAACTTGTGGTTCTTTATTGTCTCTGTGTGTATATGTATACTCTCTTTTCTTGTTTCTTAGATGAAGATATACACTTCTGTTGTCTACTGTGTGTGGCCATGTTAATTAAACTCCACACATCTGCCTGTATCTGTTGGAGGGAGTCCATCTCATTTCCACACCACCTTAACATAAATCTAATGAATGCAGCTTTCAATGTCACAGCAAAGTATCGTACGGCGCTCATCTCTCCTGAGAGGGAGAGGGATCACGGGGGGCTGTAATGGAGGATGGGGGGGAAATGAACAGAGTGAGGAACAGTAAGAGAAGATGAAGAGAGGAAATATAGGACGGCCATGAGGGTTGGGTCAGGGTGAAATAGGTGTGTTGTCATCCACAATACAGTAAGATGGAGAAAGGGAGGGAAGGGGGAGGAAGGGGGGGGTGCGGTGGAGCAGAGCCACAATTCCCCTGTAAACCTCCTCCTGGAAGCATGGGCTGGATGATGTGTAACAAGAGAGGGAGAAAAGAGAGGAAGAGAGCATTTAAAGAGTAGGGGAAACACCGCCGAGCTCCCAGACTGGAACAAAGGATTGCAGTGGAGACGGGGCAAAAGGCACGGTTAGATCTGGAATCCCTTTTTCTGTGCCTCATCAGGCAGCAACAGACACAGCAGTACGGTGGGAGGCATTCTTGCAAGCATAAGTAAAGCAGCGATCAGGGTAGCAATCCAAGCACATTTACCAGAGGAGCAAAGGAGGGAGGGAGGGAGAGGGAGGAGAGAGAACAGATCTATGAGAAGAGAAGGAGGAGGGGGGGTGTTGCATGCTCACAGAGTGTGACAGAGATAGAGCGATTCCATGAGCGAGAAAGAGACACAGAGAAAGAGAGGGAGAGCACAAAGCAGAGATGGGGACCGAACACTGAGATAGTGGTAGTTTGCAAGACTGAGATCTGCACACAAACGTGATCAAAGGACGGGAAGGAGGAAGAGAGAGAGGAGGTTGAAGGAGAGCAGGAGGAGGGGGAGAGAGGGATCCAGGATGATGGAGCCCAGCAATAGGCTTCGCAGGACAGCTTTTCATCCTCGCTCTCTGCAGCAGACATGACTCTGGGCACTGGACTGTGCTGACATTAGCCAGGGGGACAACACAGGACAGCAGGTCTGCAGCACACTGCCTTGGTTCAGGCTCACTGGATGCAGCAAGGCAGCTGATTTATTACTGAGGGGCTGGCAGTGTGTTTGCGTGTGTGCGGCTCTGAGTGTGTGAGCGTGTGTGTGTATGTGTGAGTGTGTGTGTGTGTGTATGCAGGTTTTTATGGGTCCTTGTAGCGCTCTGAGCTGTGGGAGCAACCATTCCTCCAGCCGTAAAATGACATTCAGCAGGCAGGAGCTTTGTGTGCTGGTGTGGATCTGCGGTCCTCAGTAGGAAGTGGGAGAGTGGGATTCAGAGCTGTCATCGAGTGCAAGCGTGCGCGTTTACGGTGCTGTTCGCTGAGGTGAGCCAAGGAGGATCCGCTACATGCAGTGTGTGTGCTCGCGTGCGTTTAGGTTGTAGCAAGGGTGCAGCAAAGGCAAAGATCCTACACAATGCAAGGACGAGCGCAGAGCAGCTCTGATGGCAGGGGGTGCAGGTAAAGTACAAGGAGTGCCCTGGGGGTAGGGTGGAGGACGAAGGCAGGGACAGGGGAGGAAGAGAGGGCAAGAGCGAGGGAACGGAGCGAGGCAAGTGGAAAAAAGAGGGTGATCATGGCTGTCATACAGTGAGCTATAGCATATGCTGTAGCGCAGAACGGAGTGGTGCGGCAGGGGGAGGACAAGCATCACTGCACAGGGGAGGAGGGGGAGAAGGGAAGAGGCTGAGGGAGAGAGGAGGGGGAGGCAATCAGCTCAGCACCTCTCCTCCGCCAGGGAGAGAACGGGACAGGCCCGGGAGAAGACGCTCACTCTCCTGCACACAGTCAAAGACACGCTGACGATCGGACAGGTCAACGTGTAGAGGTCAAAAAGGGAGCTGCAGCGGGGACGGGGTTGGGTGTACCCCCGCCGGCCGGCAGGTCCACAGGATCGCAGTCCGGTCCTGGGAGGAAGAGTAAGAAGAAGAGGTCCGCCGGAGAAAGAGGGGTCGGCTCCCCAAGCCCTGCTTCTTCTGAGTGCCCTGCAACCTTTCCGTCACCATGGGGGAATGGACCATTTTGGAGAGGCTGCTGGAGGCTGCTGTCCAGCAGCACTCTACCATGATTGGAAGGTAGGACTGTAACGGTTTTAATTTCTGGTTTTGTTTATACTGATGAGCTGGGTTCTTTTATGTACAGTATGTGTTGTTCTGTATCAGTTGATGACCCCCCCTCCCCTCCCTCAGGCTTGTCCCAGTGCTCTCCTCTGTTCTACAGTCCCCCACAGTCATCACTGCCTCCCCCGTCCTTTCCTCCTCCCTGCTCTCCTCACCCTTGTCCTCCACAACCCATCATTAGTTAAGGGATAAACTTATAGAGCATAATCAATAGCAGGCTTTTCTGGGCATTATGGTTAATTCAGAGAGGTTCCTGTGTTGATACCTAATAGCCTAGCTATTGATAGATAACGCTTGATGCTTTGGCCACAGACCAATAGGACAGAAGGAGGAGAGGGGAGTGTGAGTGAGAGGAGAGCAGAGGTGCGGGAGATGAAAGGATGGTGAGCAAGCAGGTGTGGAAAGTAGAATCAAAGGGGGAGTAAATGGCTCTAAACTCTGTGTGAACTTGAGACAACCCCCCCGCCCCCGCCAAGTTCATTCAATTTGTCCTTATCAGCAGACACTTATTTGCATCATAGTGAAAGTCTGATTTGATCTTTTCTCATATTTGGTGTGAGAATGGTTTTGTGGTGGAGGTTGAACAGATGAGCTTTTAGTTTGATTAGCAGTGGAGACATGCCATGGAGACATGCTGTACAATCTGTGTGAAAAGTGTGCTCCACATCATCTCTGTGTGATTAATTCAAAGCAAAAGTGGAATATTTCCACCCACTAAGCACAATCCAAATGTCACGCTGGGATGCTCATTGGGAAAAGTGTGTCAAAGGGAAACCCGGATGTATAGATTTGTAATTTGAAAATTGCTTCTCAGAAAAAGAAGAAAAAAAAGCCACGAAAGACTTACAATTTGTCTGCACTGCTGTGCTCATTAACCCAACCTCAGGTAGTCCGCAACAAGGGCATGGCCTAATATTCTCTCTGCTCCAGTGGATTGTGTGTGTGTGTGTGTGTGTGTGTGTGTGTGTGTGTGTGTGTGTGTGTGTGTGTGTGTGTGTGTGTGTGTGTGTGTGTGTGTGTGTAAAGGTAAAGGAGTGAAAATTGGCTCATGCCTTTATTGACTACACTAAGCACTGTGTGCACAGAGCCATTCGACTTTATCCTTCAAAATCAGTGACATTGTAACTGCATCAGAGCAACAGAGATGATGTGAGCCGCATTATTGCAAAACTTCTGATGATCAGGGATCTGAAACCATGTGCAATGGAGATTTTCCTTCCAATCAAACACTACACCAAGTAATTTCAGTGAGTTCTTCCTCTGTGGTTGAAAGTGCCTTAAACAATGAAATCACCTGGTCTAGTCCATAGACGGAATGAAAACCTGCATATAATAGAGCATGTTGACTTGATTTAAAGATGCATTAAGAAATATTTTGTGGCATTAATTATACGACTCCCTCCTGCTTATGGGATTGGTTTGCCGGTATCACTGAGAATCAACATCTCACTATGACGCTCTACAGAGCTACCAGCCATTTTCAGCTCATTGTTTTGGTGTCCAGAGCGACAGAAACCAAAACAATGTCTGTTCGTATACGACCGTGGGCAGCCGCTCCCAACCCAGAAGCTAAAACAAGCTAATTGTTTGCTAACTGTACAGCGCAAAATGGCAAAGAGCCGAAGTAACTGGTGAAGAAACGTGAACATTTAAGAAGCCAAAAAGAGTCAGGTATATTATTCATGCGCTGGGAGGCCAAACAAGGGCTAAACGCCAGTGAATATTGGAATTACATTCAACAGGTGGCCAGAAAAAGGAGACCAAAGGGATGTCCGTGTTGCTCTGTTTCTGCTGGATTTGTAAGTAGGCAACTGTTTGCTAACATGTTAGCCATAACAACTTCATAAGCTAATTGCTAACTGTTGTGAACTTGTTCTGGAGTCTTTCCGCCCCCTAGTGGTCAAAAATTACTTAATGCAGCTTTAAAATCCAGTCCTGGCAGCTGATTCAGCAATACCCTGTGAGCACAGGGTCATCATTGGATGATTCAATGACTGTAAGCCACCTACAGTTTTTTTTTCAGAGGCACAGAGGCAACTCTCAATTTGTCTGCTACCTCTTTCAAAAGTCAAATGAACACTCTGATGATGTAATGGCTTCCTCTTATATGCTTAATTTGAGCTATTTGGTGATCATGCACTTCACTGGTTGAACCAGCTAAAAAGGGTTCCCTGAATACCTAAAATACATCTAGTCAAATGAGCAGTGGCTCAATTTTGAATAGTTCTTTGTGCACCAGTTTTTTGTTCTCCATATGAATCTACTAGATTAAACTGTGAAAACCTCCAAGGTGACATCAGATTGTGGAATGATATTATGTATGAACCAGTAAAATAATTTCCTCATACAGTAAGTAGTTTGTGTGATGCCCAGGACACCAGCTATATTTGCTACTGTGCTGAATATAGCGAACTGCTCTGTAAATGATCCCTATGTGTTTTGGCTTCCCTCAGACTGTGTGTGTCCTACAAGGCTCTCTAGTTGACCCTAGGGCATTAGCTGTAATATTAGCTGCTTTCCAATGAGGTTCCCTCTCTCTACTCTGCTTGTCTATGCTATGCGAGTCAAGAAACATTGTCTTTGGAATCACTTTGTACAGTATTTTGTGAGCATCTCAGGCTGTAGATCCCTTAACTTGTTTTTATCGTCAAGCAAGATTTTAATGTTGTCCCTTTAGCCAGCTTGTTTGCAAGATATTTCAATAAATGTACTGGAGAGTTCTTATGCAGTTTGGTTGACAGAGACCTCAGGTCAGGGTGTAGCAGTTATTATTAAGTGGGTTCTGGGTCTTGGCTTT
This sequence comes from Ophiodon elongatus, assembly GCA_016806645.1. Taxonomy (NCBI): domain Eukaryota; kingdom Metazoa; phylum Chordata; class Actinopteri; order Perciformes; family Hexagrammidae; genus Ophiodon; species Ophiodon elongatus. Next base: position 126,726 of record JACSYO010002141.1, read on the forward strand.
TTACCTGTAGACAGGCATTTTCAGACAATAGATGTTCTCAGACAATCTAAGCAATAACACTAAAACTACTAAAGATAAAGACTTGATTCCTAATCCTAAGCATGTGCCTGCATGGTCAGGAAATCAATTACACTTAACATTTAAATGATCAGAATGATGTCTTTGGATGTACCAGCAAGTTGGAGAATTGTTCACCACTCGCACAGTTTTGTGCTGTGAAGATGCCTCCTAGACTGTTAATGAGCAACTCCACACTAAATCAAGTATGGAGTCAAAATTGTTGCACTGACCTCTATGGGTTGAAAGGTTCAAGTCTGTTGCACCACTGACCACACCCAACAGCCCAGTTGGGTGTGGTCAGGTGTGGTCCGTTGCACTTGTGAACACAACCAACTGTGATGTAGTGTTGCACTGTTGTGCATTGTGAAGTCCTGCACTTCACGGGGTGTGGCCGGAGCATGCAGCAACCGCTAGATGGCATCACGTATAGGATGTTCAGCCTGTGTGTAGTTTCTTTGAAAGAGTTTGCATGTGTGCGCTTGCAGTTCAGAGGATGCAGTTCCAAAGAGCAGAACAGTGATGTCTCCCCATGGCTGAAAAGTCTCCCCTGCATCAAAACTTTGGAACATGGTTGCATGTCGGTCATCTGTTTGAGTGCCAGCCCTCTCTCTTACAACGTGAGGACGTAGTTCCACCATGAGACACTGTCAGATAGCATTGTTGGATGTCTAGACTGTCTTATCCAGCTACAATTAAGCTCCTTCTTAATTGTAGGTTTTAAGCTAACCTATGCCCTGGCATAGGATAGACAATTAGCCGAGGCTACATAACAGTGTTAAAAATAGAAATGGACCATGCAGTGGCATAGGTTAGCTTAATTATGGTCTTTGAAAGAGACAGACAAATTGAGAGTTGCTTCTGTGCCTCTGACTAACCACAGGTGGCTTGCATATTGTGACTCATTCGAAGATTAACGTGTTTGTATTGTGTAATGTGATTTCCATATGCCTGATTTCTAACTGGGCAATGTACAGCGTGTGCATGGATAACCAATGACTGTAATCATGATTACTCAGTGAGAAAAATCATTGTCAAGGCTTCATTAACCTCATTCTCTAGCCCAAACCAAATTTATTGTATATTCAGTTATAAGGACCCTGGGCCTTTCAGCATTAGATAACTAACAGTTCAGTATGGCTTGTAAAAGGTCTCAATGTATCTCACTCAGAGTGTTAATTAAATAAATTAATGAAATTTCTTCTATTGAAGGGCAGAGGTAAGCTGCCAACCGGTGAGGACACAACCAGGAATAATGATATACTTGGTGTGTATCGGAAAAACACAACTCCTCAAAGATTTTTGGACTTATTCTATCAGAATTTGTAGGGAAGCATACAGTTCTTCTGCTTGCATACCTGCAAATATTCCTTTAAATATTTATTGTGTGTTGACTGACTTTCAAATCAGCATGTTGTTACACAGCATACCTCCCAAAGACTTCTACAGACCAGACTTTTGTGACCAAAATTAATAAATTGTTGATATGTTAAGATGTTGATATACTGGCGTATTTGTTTAAAATATAACACCAGCAGCCTTCATAATGTTTGCAGTTGTCTAATATGTCTCAAAATGCTGTACACATAATAACTAATTTACACTTAGTACAGTAAATATATTTTCATAGCAGCAGGTTTGCAATAAATATTAAACTGTCAGACAGAGATTTGTTGGTAGGTCTGGTGTAGCACTTTACAACAGAATCAGGAAGTCCGGTTTCTACAATTAAAAATGTTACATTTGTTCTTAATTTACATGAACTTTCATACCATTTATTATTCCTGCTCATCAGACCGGTATTTGAAAACCTTGAGAATTTACATTATCATGCACATAAGACATGTTTCATCCAGTAGGACTAACAACTGCTCGTATAGATTTGTCCACACAACACTGCAAACGATTCAATGTTGAGGCATTTGTCTAAGGGTCATCCCATCCGACGCATTTTTTTCTATGTGAGATAATGCTTTCTTTAGATAAAGTTACATACATTTTCATTTAACTTCTCAGACTGTCTTAAATACTGTACGTAAAAAAGTAAAATTTCTGCTATCTAACAAAAATATGTGATGTATACTTCTACTTAAGGGTAATAAAATGTACCATTACACATGTGGAATATTAAAATATGACATACTGCATATTTTCTTGTTCACATGTGGTGCTCAGGTGTTTTGCAGACCACAGGTGTGCTTGTGTGTGTGTTCAACTGTGAGAGCATGCAGCCTTTGGGTTTGAGTTACACACCTTGCAGGTAGGATGGAAGAAAGGAAGTGTGTTGATGCATCTTCCCCTACACTGCAATGCTGTAGTGAGGTCAGTGCCAAAGACAAGCAGAGCGAAAAAAAAAAAAAGAGGCAGAGATAATGGAGGACTGGAGTGAGTGATCTAAGGATGATAAAATAAGAAGGGCTGCCGGATGGCAGAATAGAGAGGGGAGGATGTGAGCTGTAGAACAAAAAGGATACAGGGGGCATCCTTAGAGGCGGGAGTAGTCAGAGGAAGGAAGAGAAGTTCTCCCACTGCAGTGGTTCAATGCTGAGAATCTGTGTCAGAGCTCCTTCCTCTGGAGCTGCTGACTGACCCTGCTGCTGAGGAAACAGTCTGCACACACACACACAAACTCAATATGTGTCCTCTGCAATGAGGAGGACTTCTAAAAATACGTAAGACCTTTGTGTGTTTTAATTTAACATTCATGAATGTAATGCTCTCACTTTAGCTCTCATAAGAGGTGAGGACGACGACGTCCTGAGAGAAATTACATGCAATATTCACCATCTAGTGCAGGTATGTCTGAATAAACAACACCTTTAATAAGAGGCAAAAGCTCTCTGTTGTTAAAAATGGAAGGAACTATTTGTGATGTATTTGGCATTACGTCACATGTATTGCATTTCAATCAGAACAATAGTTATTTTAGAATTTTGTTCATCTATAATTAATGGACCCTGTAAAACAAATCGGTCTCCATTTACCTTTTATTTGATGTTTTTCCTGCGTAACAGTGACATCTATTATTTAACATCTATCACTCTACACTAACATTATAAGTACTTCATAAAATCTTAATAAATGTTACGTGGCACTTGTTGTAAGTTGCAACTGATTTTTAAGTCATTCATTAAAAATGTATGAAGATTTGTCCAGCCTTTTAATGGAATGGACAAAGTGGTGTATAAAATACCGTGTTGCTCTTAAACTCAAAACAACAGCCCTAGAATGGACAATCTTGAAAGGTTTGATGAAACCAAATATATCTGCATCCTTGTTTGCTTGCCCTAAAAGCAAAATAAATAGACGGTCTGCCTAAAAGTTGTTCCCTCTGTGGTTCTCGTGCACTTATTTGTGCTCTCTCCACTTTACCTAAATAGGTCAGGATATCGACAAGAAGGAGATATCCTAATTTGAGACGGGCACCCTACTTCTTCTCCCAGAATAATTTAAGATGTAGGGATGCTCTGCTTTAATTGAGGGCATCATCTTGTCTACTAGTGAACAAGAGTATATTTCGTGTATCATTAATAATAAGCTTCCTGTAAAAAAAATCTATACTGGCCGTGAGGATTGTGTTGCAAAGCAAAACAATGGAAGCGATATTTCAGTGTTTGACAGGATTAGTAATCCATCATCCTTTGGCAAGGAGCGGGACTGTCTTTCAAATGAAACCATTTCTCTGCACATCTAGAGTTGTCATTAGTTTATTTGTGTAGCAATCCCTGATGTTGAATGTTATTGATTACACTGTTCGACAGGGGGATTTTGCCAGTAAAGCTGAGCTCAGCTTTCATCCAGTGCAGGCTATTATTCATTTCAGCAACATATTGATGGTGTGTGTATGAGCTTCCCCGGGCGTGTAATGTTTCCATATACATAGCGTAAACGTTCTTTATTTCAATTACATGTTTGAATTCCCTAACTAGGTTAGGACAGAATTTCATTAATTTTAATGGCCTGTGAGCCTGTTTTTAGATTCTCTCCTAAACCAGAAGTGCAGTACAATGTTTTGGGTCATAATTATTGGCTCTATTTTCAAGATCATAAAGGCAGCTGCAAGTAGACTGTACCGAGACATGATTTTAAACCTTTGTATTTTAAAAAAAATATGTATCCAACAAATATAGATGTATCAGTTTTAGAAATCTGACTGTGTGGTTAAGATACACGATAGTCAACATTGTTGAACTGCTGTGGGTTTGCTCTAATAAACAATAAATAATCAATGTAGTCCAATAAATACCAATCCATGTATCAGAAAATAAAATGCACTCTTTAAATCAAGACATGTTCTTAATTTAGACTAAATAAAAGTTGTTTTGAAAAATAAAGAGAATGTGAGGCAAACATATCGACTGCACATTTTCTGTAATTTTGTATTTCGTTGCATTAGCAGTTCATTGATTCAGAATGCATCTTTTAATTAGTCAAAAAGTTATCTATATAGTTGTCTTCATACAGATAGTACAGTTAGCTATTACATTTGGGAAGTCCAGAGGTGCCTGAATGTGTTTTTGTATGATCTTTTCTTTATAGTGTGGTTAGTGTACTTTACATTTTCAGAGTAGCTGATTAAAATAAATTGATGTTAACACACTGCTTACCAAAGTTAAGATCAGTGTGTAGCAAATATATTTTTGCAGCCAAGTAAAAAGTTCTATAGCAATAATTATCAGCAACAGCCAGGTTGCATCACACTGGTAGAAATATGAATAATCTGCCAGAAAGATGGCAAAAGCCATAAGCAGGTGTTGGTGTAAATTGGTGGCCGTAACACTTTTTAAAACTTTTGGAAAAAGAAACACTACGGTTAAAAATGTCTTGAGGTATTTACAGTAACAACACAGCTTACCTTACGTCTGATGACAGCTACTGTGTTTCATTTTTTTCAAGATAACAATCAACATTTTTAAATTAGCAATGGATCAAAAAACTATTCCCAGTGATGAGTTCATTGCTTGGGTTTCCCGGCTCACACGGCCCTCATCAACCTGGGTTCCCACTGCAGCCAGCTGCTTTGTACACTTCAACAGCAGTGAAATGAAAACACCTGGAATGTGACTTTGTGGTTGCCATGGTTAAGTCTGCAGCAAAGATTACTTCCTCGTCGATTGCTCACATGAATGCTGCCTTATTATTCGCAGTAGAAACCGTCAGGAGTGAAATCAACTATTGTAGATTTTTACATTTACACAACATGGAACAGTGTAATCGGTCAAACACTTTCCACTAGATCCTGAAAGTGACGCAGTTGTTGCTTTTCTTTATTCATTGCTTATTTGTTTCATCCAGAAAAAATGTATTGACAGATGACATATTGGACATGAAATACATTGTGATAGATTTTTAGGTAAGTTTCATTCAAATCATAAACAAATATAATCCTTTCATGTTCACGTCAGGTCAGATTTCAATCCTCCGCTCTGTTCTAAACAAGATGGCCAAGAGGGGCGATGCCTAGTCAGTCGAGTCAGTGAAGGTTATGACTGAGGAGGTGAAGACATGTGCATCTGGATATTACCAGCTATTTGAGTATATTAAGAAATATGAAAACCTGCATAAGGAGATAGAGAGACTCGTTTTTATTTTATAATTAAAGTGTATTTATGAGTGCCATTTTGTATTACATTCCCTCCACACAATATTAACCACAACTCCTAAAAGCCTACATCACGTGACTTGTTAATAAATCATGACAACAACTCCAGCAGACATGATATATTAACTGTGTGGTGAGACGTGTAATTCCAGTTAACCACAACTGAACGGGGGGAAATGCATGATAAAATAACTTTATATGTTAACCTACAAATTTCAACAGAAAAAAATATTCAATTTCCCCAGGGAAGCATTTTGTATTCACAGCATCTATTGATCGGTTCAGGGGGACTATATATGATTCATATAGGGTATGGGGAGCTGGGAAACATATATCATTGCCCACAAAGTCTTCCATTCACTTTAATCTGTAGGCGAACCTAACATAAATTCAGACAAATCTGTGCTCAGTTTGGTTATTTGTCAAAGTTGGATGTTAGCAATTTTTAATGAGCAGGTGGAAAAATGTTAAAGGCATCGGGGTAAATCTATTTAGACTAAAATTCAGATGAAAAGGACATTTTAGATGCTTAAAGACAAATGGGATGGAAGAAGGCTGCATCTGTTATACACTGGCATCATCCCCACGCGTGGTTGGGGTATGCGATGAATTATTAGAAATATCTTCAAACACAAAATCCTCCAGCTTTGGGCGATGGTTGTGTTATCTATTTGTTTCGCGACGGAATTTAGCTTCAGACAAAAAACAAAAAGAAGATCTTAGCATATTTTCACTGTGAGGCATTATCATAACTCAAAACCTGTTTATGTGTATCTCAGCTTAGGTATAATTGAGGCAGTTACCTGAAGCGTCTCCCTCTGTTTCCTCCTTCATTCCTGAAAAGCAGCTGGAAGTCATTTCCTTCAGAGTTGTTGAAGGAGCGAGTGAGTCAATTACATTTCTGCACATGTTGTGGCACAAAGGAAGTTCACAGCTTGAAAAGACCTCTGTGATTTGTGTGTAAAATAATACATATCAGAGAGAGGCCTGCAGTATTTTCAAACCATTTGCACTCTCAGTAAAGTTATCGCTGATAAGTATTTAAAGAAGAGGCCAGAAGTGAGCTCAAGTTTAGCTTCATATTAAAGTATTTGTCACGCTGGCTCTTAGTGGCACCTCAGGCGGTCATGCAGCCTGCCTGATACGTTGGCAAGACCTAAAACTATTAAAACAGTTTGAGAGAGGAACGGTGGATGAGGAGCGGGTGGGAAGAAATGTCTGCACTGTGATAATTAAGCTGCCTAATTTCTATGCCTGGTAAGGTCTTTATTCATTATGGGCTGCCATCAGCAATCAGTGGAGCTTATTATTGAGAGCATACGGGCAGGAAGAGTATTTTTACTCAGGGTCTCTCTACAGATAATACTGCACTTAGCCAGTCCTTCAGAGGACTGCTCACTGGAGAGAGAGTCGGTGTACCTGTATGTACAAATACACTTTATATGTTTGTTGACTCATATAATTTAAAGGCTCATTTATATTCACAATGTATATATATATATATATATATATATATGTGTGTGTGTGTGTGTGTGTCTGTGTGTGTGTGTGTGTGTGTGTGTTTCCCAATGCATCTGCTGTTGTGCTCGAGGCAATTGTTGTCCCTTGAGGCTGGCGACAGCAGCTGCTGTATGAATGAACGTATGTGTGTGTGTGTGTGTGTGTGTGTGCGTGTGTGTGTGTGTGTGTGTGTGTGTGCAAAAGCCTCTGGGACAGACAGTGCCTGCATGTCCAGCCGACACACCAGCTGAAGAGCAGCTACCATTACATGTACATAATCTCACAGGTCAATCAGCTGCCTACACATCAGTTTGTATAGTCACACAGCAGCAAAGTATCACGTCATTGTCTCTACTTCCTCCGCTCGTCGTCCCTCAATCCATGTTAGCTTGTCTGTGAGCTCTGTTGATCTTTGCACTTTATGAAAATACCAGCTGTCACTGATGCAGCACAAGGAAATTGTGAAAATTTGAAAACAACTTTCACATGTGAGCATAATCCAGGGATACAGACTTGATTCCTTTTATTCCAAATCGTATTAGATCGCTGACACAGTGTCAGGGATTTAGAAAGTCTCCAAAAATGTAATGATTGGTCTGAAGGGAGGTGAAATGAGGTGAAATGAGGTGAAATGAGGTGAAATGAGGTGATACAGTGACGGATGTGAGAATGTTAAAGGAACCATGTGATAGATAGAGAACGCACTGCATTGAATCAACTCTGCCTTATGTTGATATTCTTCCCTTGGGTTTGATATACTAAAAAATATTTTCCTCATTTATTGTGGGTATTGAATATTCTGCAGGTTCAGGCTGTCCAGTCCCAATCCGCCCCAGCGTACAGTATTGGCTCATTACCCTGCAGCACTTAAAACACTGATGTTTGCAGATAACCTTCGTCCACTACTTTCTGCTAATGCAGCAATCTGCCCCGTGCTGATTATCCTGTTATCCAGTACACACACACACACACACACACACACACACACACACACATACACATGCAGACACGAACACACAAACAAGCCTTCAAACACACACAGCACAACACTCAATACTTGCAATGTCTTGGAAATTTTAACGACATAAATCTGCCAAACAAACAAGTATAGACGCAATATCTGCAGTACAGTACTTTAGAAAAGTTTTCTATCTCAGGAAAGTCCATAAGTACGTCTGAAAGATTCTTACTGTTAAGGTGAATAAAGCTGCAGTGGTCACATGGCTTGAAATGGACCGAAAGAAGGCGGATGCAACGGGAGGACCATAAACAGCTTGTTGTTAATCCCCACTGCCACAATTATTTACACATAGTTGGATAGAGAATTAGGAGTTATATTATTATATTATATATATATAATTACGTTGGTGCAAGTTGTCCATGCGATGAGGTGAAATGTCTCTCCACTGGTATTCAGTGAAGAATTTGACTACCTTTGAAGGCAACTTCCTGGTATTTACACTGAAAATTTCTGACTTAACAAGTTGATGAGAGGCATCCAGATGTGTTGTTACTTTTGGTATATTGTTAAATTCCACAATGATTCCACAATGACGCAGGTTTACTCTCAATTAAAATGCCACACATCAGCAGGTTGTGTCCAACCCTGTGGAGCATATCTATTCACTGGTGTACGTACAGAGCATGTTTCATTTATAGTAACTGAACTTTATTTACATATCTACTGCCAAGCATTGAAACCCCGTTGAAAGTGCTGATGTGCTGCTTTTATAAGTTTATATACTTTCAATGAAAAAGGCACCAAAACAAGTTGGGATAAAATCGCTTTACATGTAAATAGACTGCATCATAGTTTTATTTCTTAATGAGTAGAGAAACAATATTCTTAGGACCTTGAAATGTGTCATTTTTCTGGTATTTCTGGTTCCTGTCTGAGGTTGTGCTGAAATAAAGAGGATGCCATGCATGTGGAGTAAGTTAAAGACAGTTAAAAGACACTAAACAACAACAAAAATGTATACATTGAAAGTCGTCAAAAAATAACCTCAATGGACCTGAACTCCTAGCTAGCTTTAGATACAGGACAGTGTTGTACTGCTAATGAGGAGAAACATATACAGAGATGTCATACTTATTTTTAATCTGCAGAAGTTCCATTACATCAGTAAATAAAAAATGCTCAGTCTGAATTATAAAAAGTATTTGAGAGACATTTATTTTAGTTCAATTTAACAAGGAACGTTACAGTGGGCTTATCTTTTTAGTTTTTACCATGAAAGACCTGTCCAGCCTGTGAGCTCGTGTCACTATACAGAGATGTGGGCAGCAGGCAGACTTAGTGACATTTAGTTAATGCTATTATGATGTAGTAATTATCACTGACACGATAATTAGGTCTGCTTTAGACCTTGAATAGAAACAGACAGTGAATGCAGACGTACTGTAAGCTGCCTTCTATATATCGTTTTAAATCATCATCCAGAGCCGCAGATTCTCACACTGACACTGAACATGAGTCGTATTTCCTAAACAAATATTTGCATATAAATGAGCAGTGTCGATCACAGATTTCTATCTCATTGAGCAGAATGCGTCAAAGGAGTCCTTGTGGTGCAGAGCACCATCAAATATCAGCGCTTTGGTCAAATCTACTGCCGTCAAACCCGCAGTGAAGGCAGATACATCGGCTCACAGCAAAGGATCCCAAAAGTGACTGGATGTAAATCACATACACGACTCGCAGTTCACATTTGAAAGACCGAAGGTGCAGAGAAGCTTTATTCTGTTGTATTTCTGAACATACTGAAAGTCAGTGTAGCGTATATATGCTCACAGCTGCTCCGAGCACTGACGACCGAACATGTTTGCCATTTTGCACAAGTCACACACATGGCTGACTTTCCCTCTTTGTCTCTGTGTCCTCATGTCTGTCTTGCCCACACACACCAAAAAAAAAAAAAAAACCCACACACACAGGCATGCTCTCGCAGGTGGAGCAGGAACAGTCCTGCAGCGGCGCGCTGCTCTATTTTAGGTCTGTTTCACGCTCTCACGTATTCCTCTGCTTTAACTCTGAACTATCACGAGCTGTCTCCTCAACCGCCTCATTGGAAGATGTATATTTTTTCCATCCCCAAGGGAAAAAATATTTTCTCTCTCAATGTAATCTTTTTTTTCCATCATACTTAAGTGTCTACAACCCTTTTCTCTTCTTACCTTTCACTAATTCGCTGGTTGCTGTGGTAACTGGCCAAGGAAAGTGGTTGTGGGAATGTTTGAGGCCTAATTCAAGGCTATACTATAGAGTCTCATTTGACACAGACTTAACAAAGACCCACTTTTCATGTACATATAAAAATGCATAGAAATTGTTTTATGTTACATCAATTGAATTAAAGGCTAATGTCATACGCGCTATAGCCGCCATTAACCCCAGTTGTTCTAACCCACCTGGGGCCAACTCCCATCTATCTCTGTCCCTCCGGTTGCCTTGGGTGGCCTTTCTTGTGCTTAGAAACAAGTGTGTTCTAAGTAATTGGCTCCGCCACGCAGGGGAGCGTGCACATCCACTGCATTGTGGCATAAATACCAGGGAGCCCCATGATGTGCAGGCTTTCCTCGCTCATTAGAAAGAGCTGACAGTGCAGCACTAAAGCCCCAGTCCTCCTCCGCAGTGCTCCTGCTGGATCGACACCAGAAGATAACAGTACAGCACACCAGTCTCTCAGAGGCCTTGAAAAGCAGCCGCACTGCTCTCTAGATCCTCCAACCCCTGGACACCGCTCTCTCTAACTGCAGCAAAGCACTAATGAGCCTCATCGGGAAGTACCCCCAGTTTTTAGAAGCTGCCACCTGTATGTTTCAGCATATATGTTTCAGCACTTTGATGCCTTTTAGAGAGGTCAAAAAGAGGTCATTTGTACAACAGTTTAATATTTGTTACATAGGTTTGCAACGATGAAGAGATTTGCGATAGAATACGAGTGAAGGCAGGACATAATATTATCGGACAAATACTAACAATTCATTTTACAATAGTCCTTATTTCAACGGATTGGTGAACGGCAATCACTGTTAAAGCATGTATGTGCAGTCACTAACAACGATATCCATTTCAGCTCAGCAGAAAAGATGTGAAATCACCTTTACCTTCTGACGACCCCTCCTGTTTAGTCTCTTATGATTAGTGAGCTCATGTGTGCACGTTATCTTGAGTTCACCTCTACCATCCTACAGTGTTGTTTGTAACAGCAGCTGTGAGATAAGACAAGCACACACACATTCATGCATGAACATACCCATGAGCACACACAAAGGCACATAGTTCGGTCCGACATCTTGCCTGAAAACTGTTTTCATTCTGTTGATCTGAAATTGTTTTAGCGTACAACATAAACAGAGCAGCATCCAATCAGCATTTTGATTATGTTAAACCAAGCCCTGCAATCAATTTGAAATTGTCAGAATCATAGCCAGGTATTTCCTGAGCCTGTGCATTTACATTTGTTCCTCACTAACTGACATTGCCTGTCTCCCTTTCACCCCCTCCCCATCCTGCCCTTTCCTTCTCCTTCTGTCTCTCTGCAGGATCCTGCTGACAGTGGTGGTGATTTTCCGTATCCTAATAGTAGGCATAGTGGGGGAGAAGGTGTACGAGGACGAGCAAATCATGTTCATCTGCAACACCATGCAGCCTGGCTGCAACCAGGCTTGTTACGACAAGGCCTTCCCCATCTCGCACATCCGCTACTGGGTCTTTCAGATCATCCTGGTGTGCACGCCGAGTCTGTGCTTCATCACATATTCTGTTCACCAGTCTGCTAAAGCGCGTGACCGAAGCTACTCTCTCCTGCATCCTTACATGGATCACCACGGTCACGGTCACCACGGCCGCCATCATGACCATCACGCTCGCAAGCTTCACTCTCGCAACATCAACGGCATCCTGGTGCACCCCGACAGCAGTAAGGAGGATCACGATTGCCTGGAGGTCAAGGAGATCCCCAACGGACCCCGGGGACTCCCTCAAACACACAAGAGTGCTAAAGTGCGACGACAAGAAGGCATCTCCCGCTTCTATGTCATCCAGGTGGTTTTCCGCAACGCACTGGAGATCGGCTTCCTGGCTGGCCAGTACTTCCTGTACGGTTTCAATGTGCCAGGGATGTTTGAGTGTGATCGCTACCCATGCGTGAAGGAGGTGGAGTGTTACGTGTCTCGTCCCACAGAAAAGACCGTGTTTCTGGTCTTTATGTTTGCAGTAAGCGGCGTTTGTGTGCTGCTCAACCTGGCTGAGCTCAACCACCTTGGCTGGAGGAAGATAAAGACGGCCATCCGAGGGGTGCAGGCCCGAAGGAAGTCCATCTGTGAAGTCCGCAAGAAGGATGTTTCACACCTGTCCCAGGCCCCAAACCTGGGCAGGACCCAGTCTAGTGAGTCAGCCTACGTCTGACAGAGGCTCCTCTGCCTGGGGGCTCGAGGACCTCTTACATTTTGGAGAAGAGCTTTTCCCTGGCCCAGGACCCCCGATCATTAGGGCACAAAAATCACCACTGCATTATTATTCAGGAGCACAGACGGACTCTGTGTAGTCGTGACGAAGCATTAATTCACAAAGTAGTCTTTGACACTTCAGGAGGGCAGGACCCCCCTCCTAAAAAGGCTACTGTCTTGCTGTAACAAACGTTACACCCAAAACTTACATGATGCCTAGGTGACACTAGGTGCCTTCAAAGAACCCAACAGACAGAACTGAGCAATTACTAACAATATTAAAATACTGTAAAGATAGTCTGAGGTTGACTCATTTGAAGATCTTCATTATTTGCCTTTGCTGTAGGTCAGAAATAATCCCTTCATTTTCCAATTATGTGTGCATATGCAAAAGCTTAAGCGTGTGCATGCATACGCATGTGAGTGGGGGAAAAAAAAGCCAATGTCTGACTTAAGTCAGAAAATTCAATGCTAAGCTAATCTGAGCTACTGAGCAAAAGATGATGTTATTTGTCATTGTCCATGCTCTTCGAGTAAAGTCACTCGATGGACAAACAAGCACCTTTTTAATCATGTTGTAAGAAATTCCCACAAAGTGAAACACAAAAACCAACAGCACTAAAGCTTTCAGCAGGAACTGGAACACAGTATTTGTTATCAGTGTACCAGGCTTTTTTCTTAAAAATCATCACTCTTGTTCATATTCTTAGGTGCCAATCATACGGCAGACTGACATTGCCTGGGAGCTTTTGTTCTAAGTGAGACACATGGTGCAGAAGATGAGTTAGATTAACTTTTCAACACTGTGTCACGCACCACAATGCTCTCAATGCCTGCAAGGCACACTGTTTACTCCCAGAACCAACTGAAAACAGTCAAGAAAAGTGTGCCAGTGTTTCCACTCTGGCTCATTAAGTGTGATTGCTGTCTAAGGGGCTGAATGGAGTTATATAAAGAGTTTTTCAGTTAAACAGGAGAAAGTATTGTAGTCACAAATATTTTAACGTGTAACCTCAAGCTTTTTTTCACAAGCTGATTTGGTGCCATATTTCAAAGTATGTGTACATAGATAAAATGTAAGAATTACACTTAGCCTTTTTCCCTATGCGATGTAGTCGAGCTTCACTTGGATGAGGAACAGGGGTTTGGGCGGTAATGAAGATTAATCATAGATTGCCAGCTTTAACAATATGTATTATTAATGTGCCCTTTGTTAAGCCTTCGCCCTCTAATGGAGACTATATGTTCCGAAAAGTGTCCCTCCCCCGACCCTCCTCCCAACCCTCCCCCCTAAGGACTTTGAAAAAGGCATGTTACCGAAGCATTAATAGAATGGATAGATTATGACATGTAACTTAAAAAGAGACTGTTTTATTTATTTGCATCCTGCTCCTGTGAAATGTAATACTCAGCATGCATGAAGATGAAAACTATAAAGAGATATGAACATAGAATCCCATTGTGGGAATATTGAAAGTGAATACCTGAAAGGCTCCAGAACTGCAGCAATAACAATATAAAGTATGTGAAAAAAATATGTGAATAAATTATTATGCAAACAGATATTTTGGCTGTGCTGTGTTTAACAAATAGGTGCTAATTACTGTGAAATGCTGCCATTATACTTTTATGAGGATGTTGTGATTGTTTACACATACAAAAGACATCTTACTACTACTGCTACTACACTAATACCACAGTGTGAAAATACTAAAAGTAAAAAATGCTACTTAAGTATTAGTACAGAAGTTTTATAAGCAAAATGTACTGAAATTATCAAAAGCAATCATCATGCAGAAAAAAAGTCTGTTTCAGAAGTCCATCATATGTTTTGTATATAAAATCTTTATCTGAAAAGTAACTATACGTGTCAAATCGATTGAGTGGAGTAAAAGTACAATATTTCACACCAAGATGTTATGCAATAGAAGTATTACTGTAAGTAGAAGAAAATAGCAATACTCAAGTACCTTAAAATTTATTTAAATACCAGCCCGGTCTCAATCCTTCGGAAGAGGATTATGATTTGAGTTCTGGCTCAAATTATTTTTTGTACAATACTCTTAAAACTAAGTCCTTTATAATACTCTTCGGTACATTCCCAGGTCATCAAATACCGATGCTTCCCGCGTCTAACACAAAGCACCCTTTGGTGTCTGTATGTACGCGGCGGTGAAGTATTACTGTAACATGAAACATACTGAAGCTTCTCGTGCTGTACATAATACATAGGAATACACAAGAGAGAGTATATAATGCAGTGCTCTTAGCTGCACAGATTCAAAACCTGCTTTAACATTTATTATTCAACGCTGAGGAATGATACATCTATGAGAGAAATATTGGTGCAGTCTCTGAGTTTCTGTTGATAAATTATAGATTTAACCTGTATTTACCTGATATTAAACTCCTGACTAAAGTATATTTATCATGCAAGAACTTTCCAACGTGTTATTGCTAAATTACACTAATAACTGCAATGTTTTTGCAGTGAAATTGTATATATATATATATATATATATACTTTTTTTTCACAGCAAAGTGTTTTTAATACTCACACTGTTGTTTCTCAGAATCAGCGTGACTCACAGGCAGGTAAGCTATTAAAACGGACCTGGTCATTTCAGTAATGAGCGAGGTTACCGAGGGAGAGAGGAGAGTGTGGGGGTGGTGGACCTTTTAGTGTTATTAAACCTTCAGGCGTCATGTGACCGTGTCCTGGGGAACACAGAAAGCACAGTGGGACTACAGAAAGAGGGACAAGGGTGATGATGATGATGATGATGATGATGACGATGATGGAGAACTGTGTTAATAAAGCCGATTGTCTGATAGGATGTAGAGTAATGAATTGTATTCATTCACTTAAAGGGCACACAGTGTTCTTATTGACATGTGGGTTGCCGTGATTGACTCTCTGCTGTGTGCTGATATACATTCACATTAACAAGTACCCAACAACAACAACAACAACACACACACACACACACACACACACACACACACACACACACACACACACACACACACACACACACACACACACACTAAGAGAGAGAGAGTCAATAAATGCCTAAACAAAAGCATTTCTGAGGATGTAGCCAGGTCGGTTGCTGTGGTGACAGGGGCACAGTAATGATGTTAAGCCCCACAGAGACTACAGAAACAGCACTGCACCATCTCTCGCTCCGCCGCTCCGCAGCAGCCTGAGACTCTTTCATGGGGAAAGTTAGACGCCTGCTGTTCTGTGCTTTATCTTGCAGCTGCAGAACAAGTAAAATAACAGGTAAGTACAGTCATTCCCTGCTAAAAATATCTTTAGTTACAACTCTTTCACAATAATTTAGTGTAAAGTATAGAGCAGACACTACAAAACACTATAATAATACCCCCATAATATTACACATAGCGTTTTAATGAAAAATGCCCTTTCAGATGGCTGGTTAGATGGAGGACAATGGATTTTATTTCAAGACCGGTCAATACTCTGGTCTTAGTCATGGCTTGATCTCTGCTTAACACTTTTTAGAGTCTAGTTTTCCATATTCAAATGTGTAAATTATTTTGTGTATAATAATTCTGTATTTAACATTGATCATATTTGGAGCTTTTTTACGACACATAAATTGTTATTCAATCAGATGCAGTGGCACAGCTATCAGAAGAAATTACACACTGACAGTGTATTGTACTGGTAGTCAGTAGCCTGACTGGAAAAGATTTGCTGGTGTTTCCATATGCTCGGATCATATTCATCAACTCCCACATACCTCCACATTTGTGCACTTAGTACACACCATTAAGTATAGCACAAATACATAAGTACAACTTAGGAGTTCATCCTGCTTGCGTACTCATGCATTAACCCTCCTGTTACCTTTGGGGTCAATTTGACCCCATTCAATGTTTAACGTCTCTAAATAAATGATTGACATCATTTTTTTTGCTTCATATATCATGACTTTTCCTAATTTAATGGGGACAACTTGGTAAACATAAAATTAACATGATGATATGTTTTCAATGTCCTGTACACAAACTGTAAGCATCGGTGTTGTTTGGGGTCAATTTGACCCCAGGCTGTTTTTCGCTGTGTAAAACATAAGAAATATCAACATTTTACACACATTTGTTTTGGTTGTTTTGGATGATATTGAGGTCACTATAACATGCAATTTTATAATCTTCAGAAAGCTTTAGGGCCCTAACCTAACATAACCTTTGTGTGGTGTTCAGGTCTGTGGGACCCGTTTTCATTTTTTATCAAAAGATCATTATTTTTTCAAACTCAGACTCATTGGCCTTGGCTCATTTTCTGGGAAGAACATAAAACACATTTTTCAATGACCACACACTGTACCCCCCCACACACACATTTCTATTACATACAGGATGTTCGGGTCCACTGGACATGGGACTAATAAAAGTGTGAAAATTGTAGGTCCTGTGTACCTTCACTCTGTCCTCCTGTCTGGGTCTGCTTATAGAGAGAAAGTGTGTGTGTGCGTGTGTGTGTGTGTGTGTGTGTGTGCGTGTGTGTGTGTGCGTGTGTGTGTGTGTGTGTGTGTGTGTGTGTGTGTGTGTGTGTGTTTTGATGCACCTACTGTTCCCACACAAGGTGGCAACGTTGTTGATAAATTCAAGCACCGACACCTGTCCGCTCTCACATTCCCGCACATTTTAGCCTCTGTCTTGCGGGTACCAATCTTTATTTGCTCATACTCTATCCCAGCTGCAAATTGTGGGGGGCGGGAACATACGGTTCCCGTGAAGATGTTGATAGTTCACACAACATAGGGGTGGAGCAGACATATAAAAGCTTGCACTGCAGCCTTCTAAACCATTTGTCTTGGTCTTCTGTGTGCTCTCTCTTTCTGCGCTCTCAACTAAAAATGACTTTTTTTTAATTTAAAGGGCTATTTAGGTAGTCAACAAACAAACATAAAGTACCTGACACTTAAACTTGGGAAACAATATGAATTAAAGCTGCGAGCAGCGATGAACGGGTCCGAGCACCTCTGCGCGTCGGGGGCGCTGGCGGGACGCCGGCTTGCTCGGCCGAGAGCGTTCGACCGCCAGTCAGGCGTTTTTTTCCAGCGTGGAGTTCGTGAAGCAGGACGACACGATCAACAACATGCATCATGTTTCTCTATGTGAAGTGTAGACCACGTCATGTAAAGGTCATGTAAGTCAGGAGAGACCAGTCGGATAAAGAAAAGATAATTGTTTATTGTTAACAGATGATATGTGATATCATTT
Source organism: Ophiodon elongatus (assembly GCA_016806645.1). Taxonomy (NCBI): domain Eukaryota; kingdom Metazoa; phylum Chordata; class Actinopteri; order Perciformes; family Hexagrammidae; genus Ophiodon; species Ophiodon elongatus. The sequence goes on from JACSYO010002141.1 coordinate 144,598, forward strand.
TTGACAAACCCTGCTAGGAAACTTACCGGTTCTAAGTCTCTCTCCTAACCTTTACAGATATTATAATACCCGGGCCAGAAGCCAGGTGTCCTCCAGGTATAATTTCTCACTATTAAGCAAATGTTCTCACAATGTAATGTAGGTGTATGCGTGATATTAGGAGTGTGGCCGTGGTGGTGAACCTCAAACTTCCCACAGGGGCTGAGTGGTTGCCGTGGAGACCCCCCTCTCGGACAGGAGACGCTCCATCAAATAACTGAGTGAAGGAGCTAAAGAAGGCTACAAACTCACTGTTTGGTTAAACTGCAATGCAGTTGATTTTTATTTTTAAGATAGAAAAGTTATTACAGCTTTAAACGCAACACTCGAAGACAGAAAATAAGAACTAGAGCTGAGTGAGCAAAGTGTTTAGCCTCAATGTCCGGAGAAAAAATAATAATAAACCCTGATCTCTACTCAGCTTATCTCTTTCACCAACCTCTAAACTTTGCTGTTAGGATATATATATATGTATATATATATATATATACATATATATATATCGTACTGGTCACATTACATTTGCCAACTCATTGATTATATATAGAGTATACTTTCACATATATGTACTCTTCCACAAGGTGGACCATCGTCTTCATAAGCAAATGGTTCTGGGTAGAACCTCAGCCCTTCAGGAAGAACTTGTTTGGAACACTTATTTCTAAGAGTGTAGAAACTATAGCTGACAGATCAATGTAGTGGAGTAAAAGTCTAAAGTACTATGAAATGGAAATAGGTTACTTCACAGCAAAGGGTCTGTACTTCAGTACTTTGGTACTTTCTACCATTGATCGAGAGGCAGAGGAAGAGGAGGAAGAAAAGGAGTAAGAGGAGGAGAAAGGAAGCCTCTGACCAGAGTGGATTGAAAGAACATTAAAGCTCATCTCTGTTCTTCTTCTTTGTCTTCTTCTCTTCCTTGTGGAAGACCTTTCCATCCGCCTGCTTCCTCCAGCTCAGTTTGATGTCGTCATTCAGCCCCTGGTCCTTCAGCCTCTGTTTGAGCTGAGAGACAAAAACATTTACTTCCTTGAATGTCGCTGACAGAGAAGGACTCTTCACTAAACGCTGTTGTTCATTTACATCCTGCATCCTTTCTCACACCGTCCTCATGTGGAAGCTCTGCTGTAGAAGAACTCTGGTTTCCACTAGAACAGCTTTGTTGTTTGCAAGTCTACCTTCTATAACGACGTGTCCACGTGTCCACTGCTCATAGCCCATCTACATTGTTCTTAGTAGTCCATAAATCACATATATCACCTATTTGTTCTGTTTTTAATGTGAGGAAGATGTACCTGCTTCAAGAGGTCCTCCATCACCACAGGGTCATTCAGATCCAGAGAGGAGCTTCTTTTCACCAGCCTCACTTTGATCACTTGCTTTGAAACAACTTCTAAAAAACAAATAACCTTCATCAGTCACAACATTTATGGTTGATAATAATCAACATCCTTTAATTTTTAACACTTTTAATGATAAAAGAGAAAAGTATTGTAATTTTCCATCAGCTCAATCTTTAAATATGGCTGATGCAAGAACACCTTAGCTTAGCTTAGCTTAGCATGGACTTAGCATTACTTAGCATCACTGAGGCCAGCACTTTCCATCAGCTGCAGTTGATCTGCGTATTCAATGTGTTTTTTCTCCAGAACTTGAAATTTATAAATTATATTTTGATCTACTTTTGATGTTTTTGGGTCGTTTTTTTTTCATTCTGCATCTGCAAATTAAGCAAACCTAAATCCACATTTAAAGACTGAGTGAATAAAAGCTCACCGTTGTAGCAGATGAACGATGACCTGACGTCACAGTTCTGGGTCTCCCATTGTCCATCGGCACTAAAATCTGCTGCTACACAACTCTCAGAGGAATCAGGAGGCTCCAGGGGTTTCCAGTTCTTAAATGAGGAGTCACTTCCATCAGACCACTTCCATCTATCTCTGAAAAGGCCGATCCAGACTTCTCCTGAGTTCATCAGATTCAGTACCACCTGGTTATCTTCCATGTTTCTCACAATGGCCAGGTCTGTGTGGTGTTCTCTGCAGTAGCTCTTGGCCTCAGTCCACGTCTTCATGTTGTCAATGAGGACATATGTCTCACTCGGCCCTGAAAGTAGACCAGAGAGGAGTGCTGAGTAGAGGAACCATAACAGACAACATAGATGCAGTTTCAGTTACTGTGTCTCTAGTGTCCCCTGTCCATCCTCTGTGTATACGTGTGTGTGTGTGTGTGTGTGTGTGTGTGTGTGTGTGTGTGTGTGTGTGTGTGTGTGTGTGTGTGTGTACCGGCACCTGGGCTCATCTCCAGCACCTGTCGGCAATCAAACCACACTGTGAAATACCCCGGCTTCCTTCGACTCATCGCCGGATTATTTCGCCATTTCGTCTTTTTCGACAGAAAGTATCTTTTGTGATTCGCTTCATCTTGCCGTTGTACTAACTTCTGTTCCTTGTGCCCAGGATTCCCGTTCCGACCCTGCGGCCCAGCCACCGCCGCTCACACCACCACATCTCCCTACCTGCATTCGATGCCTGCCCTTCTAACCACCAGCTGTCTTCCAAATAAAACCCATTCCTACACCTACCCTTCCGCCCCCGTGTCCGCTCTTGGGTCCTGCCGAAACCAAACCGTAACATGCAGACCAGTTTTATTCTTGCTTAATGAATCTCAGCATGAAGGTGAAATCAACACGGAGCTGTGTGAATATGAACATTCATAAAACACATAGCTATTTTCCCTCCAACAGACATGATACAAACCGGCTGGATGACACATTAATCTGCTTTAAATGACATTCATGTAGCTGAAGACTAGTTCAAATAACCGGGAGGAACTTTTAACTGGTTATGAAACTATTTAGTCCTGATCCTCCATAAGACCTCAGTGTAGTCCTGGTCCTCTCTAGACCTCCATCAGTAAACAGACCACCAGAGAGAAGATGGCCTTGTTCTAGAGAGTTCTTCTTAAAGCTCCTCATCGGAGCCACCGGGTCAGATTCTGGTGAAACCAGATGACATCATGCAGGTTTACCAGAACCTCCTTCAGCTCAGACTCGAGCAGAGACCAGTCCACCATGGACAGACCCAGATCCAGCAGACCCAGATCCAGCAGAGACCAGTCCACCGTGGACTGACCCAGATCCAGCAGAGACCAGTCCACCGTGGACAGACCCAGATCCAGCAGAGACCACCGACACCACGCGGCTGGAGACCCAGGACGTGTTGCTGGACCCGCTGGAGGAGGGAAGGGGGGCACAGGAGAACCAGAACCAGGACTGAGAGGGACAGACTGTCAGACCCTGCTGCAGTACAATGAGAGGTTTCCTAAAGGGACCCTGGTGCTCAGACAATACCACCTTTGTCCACATGGGGCGCCAGAACCGACACAGAAGGAAAATTCCTCGTAGCTTTAATATTCTCACCTCTGACATCGAAGCAGACTGACTTGTATGTCGACTGACAACCGGAGTCGCCCCAATTCCCATCTGAAATCATCATTGAGCAGTGTTCTATGTTGCCGTAGTTGTCCGGTTCTCCTTGCCTCCATCGTCTGAACTCCGTCTCCCCGGGTTTGTAGAAGCTTTGGTTTGACAGTGACCAGCTCCAGCTGTCCAGGTCCTCGTACAGTCCTATCCAGGCTCGCTGAAAGCAATATTTCATTGTGATATAATGAAATTTCAGATATTTTTACTTCCCATTTACAGTCTTGATACTGCCGATCTGTATGATAAGCAAAACTTTTCAAGGACAGGTTCCCAATTTTGTCTTTCTTAAAACAATATTCAGGTGCTAATATGAACATTGAAGCAGGTTTTACTTCCTGTAATCACTCCTGCTGTTCATAAAGGACGAAGCGTCTCGCTACGTGGTGACGGCTGAGCTGATGGCTAGCAGCTAACGATGCTAACAGCGCTAACAGTGCAAACAATGGCAACATTACTCCACTATATATTTACATGGACGATGTTTGTTTGAGATATTAATGCTGTAAATATCCAGTACAGATTAGCAGCATGTTGCATTAAATCATATGTTTTGTATGTAAAATCTTAATCTGTAAAGTAACTCTGTCAAATAAATGTCCCTCTGAAATGTAACATATAAAATCATTGAACTAAAATACTCAAGTAAAGTACAAGTACATACTCAGGTACAGTTCATCTGCATACTTTCCACCACTGTGTGAATGTAAATCTTTCAGACCACCTGTCTGACATCATAAAACTCACATTGTCGACCAGTTTGCTTAAATCCACCGTTCTGTTCAGGGTCTCCAGGTCCTCCAGGTCTCGTATGGTGGCCAGGTCGGTGTACTGCTCTCTGCAGTGATGCTGTGCTTCAGACATGGTCTTCGGGTCATTAACAAAATGGTAGAGACGTCCAGCAGATGATAAGACGGCACACAGCCCTGGATTGACAAACAGCATTGGGGGGGGGGAGGAGAAAAAAAAAATAATAATAATTCACTAAAACCACCATTTTCCTTGATTTGACACACACTGGCAGATCTGAAATCCATCTCAATACATACGGGTCAAGTTTGAGCTGAAACAGCCTCAGTGTACAAACATGTGTAGCATCTCTACAAAAGTATAACATTTTAAAATATTAAATTTTTTGTGTATTTTAGGTCACTTTAGTAAAAGTCATCAAGTTTCAGCCTGAAAGAGGCATTATTATGTTGAAGATGGGAAAATAATAAAAACATATTCAAATCTTGCCTGAGACGATGACGATGCTCAGAAGAAGTTTGTCCATCCTCGTCTCGTCTCTGATCCTCTCTGTCAGTCAGTGGCTTTTGAGAGTGAGCACATGCAAAGTTCTGGCATCAATAATTTACCTATCGGGCTTTAACAGACAAACAGACTCCCTCCCTGTCTCCCTGTCTGTCTGTCTGTCTGTCTGTCTGCCTCCCTCCCTCCCTGTCTGTCTGTCTGTCTGTCTGTCTGTCTGTCTGCCTCCCTCCCTCCCTGTCTGTCTGTCTGTCTGTCTGTCTCCCTGTCTCCCTCCCTGTCTGTCTGTCTGTCTGTCTGTCTGTCTCCCTCCCTGTCTCCCTCTTTCCCTGTCTCCCTCTCTGTCTGTCTGTCTCCCTGTCTCCCTCCCTGTCTCCCTCCCTGTCTGTCTGTCTCCCTGTCTCCCTGTCTCCCTGTCTCCCTCCCTGTCTGTCTCCCTCCCTGTCTGTCTGTCTGTCTGTCTGTCTGTCTGTCTGTCTCCCTCCCTGTCTTCTTCTGTCTCCCTCTCTGTCTGTCTGTCTGTCTGTCTGTCTCCCTGTCTCCCTCCCTGTCTCCCTCTCTCCCTGTCTCCCTCCCTGTCTGTCTGTCTCCCTGTCTCCCTCCCTGTCTGTCTGTCTCCCTGTCTCCCTCCCTGTCTCCCTCCCTGTCTGTCTCCCTCCCTGTCTGTCTGTCTGTCTGTCTGTCTGTCTCCCTCCCTGTCTCCCTCTTCCCTGTCTCCCTCTCTGTCTGTCTCCCTCCCTGTCTCCCTCTCTGTCTGTCTGTCTCCCTGTCTCCCTCCCTGTCTCCCTCCCTGTCTGTCTCCCTCCCTGTCTGTCTGTCTGTCTGTCTGTCTGTCTGTCTCCATGTCTCCCTCCCTGTCTGTCTGTCTGTCTGTCTGTCTCCCTCTTTCCCTGTCTCCCTCCCTGTCTCCCTCTTTCCCTGTCTCCCTCCCTGTCTCCCTCTCTGTCTGTCTGTCTCCCTGTCTCCCTCCCTGTCTCCCTCCCTGTCTCCCTCCCTGTCTGTCTGTCTCCCTGTCTCCCTGTCTCCCTGTCTCCCTCCCTGTCTCCCTCCCTCCCTGTCTGTCTCCCTCCCTGTCTGTCTGTCTGTCTGTCTGTCTCCCTCCTTGTCTCCCTGTTTGTCTGTCTCCCTCCCTGTCTCCCTGTCTGTCTGTCTCCCTCCCTGTCTCCTTGTCTCCCTGTCTGTCTGTCTCCCTCCCTGTCTCCCTGTCTGTCTGTCTCCCTCCCTGTCTCCCTGTCTCCCTGTCTCCCTCCCTGTCTCTCAGTTGATGAGTGCTGTCAGTTCTCAGATAGGACCGTCCTCAACCCTCTCTGTCTGTCTCTCTCCCTGTCTGTCCCCTACCTCTCTCTCTCCCTGTCTGTCCCCTACCTCTCTCTCTCCCTGTCTGTCCCCTACCTCTCTCTCTCCTTGTCTGTCCCCTACCTGTCTCTCTCCCTGTCTGTCTGTCTCTCTCTCTCTCTGTCTGTCCCCTACCTGTCTCTCTCCCTGTCTGTCTCGCTCTCTCCCTGTCTGTCTGTCTGTCTCCCTTCTTGTCTCCCTCCATGTCTCCATCCATGTCTCTCTCCCTGTCTTTCTCTCTCCCTGTCTACACAAGCAGTGTAACCCTCACAGACACTCACTGGAGCCGGGTATGTCTCTCTCACACACACACACACACACACACACACACACACACATATATATATGTAGATAGATCTATATATGAAAATACGTATATGTATGTGTGTATATATAGGGATATTTATAGATGTACAGTATTTGTGTATTTGTGTGTATATATGTATGTGTGTATATATAGGGATATTTATATATATATGTTTGTCTGTGTATATAAAGGGATATTTATAGATGTACAGTATGTGTGTATGTATGTGTATATATATATATATATATATATATATGTATATAAAGGGATATTTATAGATGTACAGTATGTGTGTATGTGTGTGATCTCTGCTGGGACTTGTGTGTGTTGTGTTGCTGCGTGTGTCTTTTCAGTGTCTTTGGTTCTGGGTGGTTGGAGCCTGAGGTCTTTAAGCAAATTTGAGACACACCTTATTTGTGTTCAACATCACCAACTGGCAGCATGTTTGTTGTTTTGTGTGTTTTTAATATTCAGTAAAGTTTTTTATGTTAAAACTTAGAAGATGTTGTCGTTGTATGAAGCCCGTCGACTTTTAACTCAAAACTCTTAAAAATATCACAGAAGATTTTATTATTTTGAAAGAAATTAAATTATTATTGCTGAAGAACACACATTTACCAGTAGGTGGCAACATCGAGCTAACAACAATAGAAAGACCACCCTGACCAAATTTATAGTCGATCGCATAAATTCTGTAGGAGGAGTTCGTAAAAGTACAAATGCTGAAAACGGCGAAAAAACCCAAAAAAGACCAAATTGGCCGAATTACTGTAGCGCCCCCTAGTGTCTAAATGTCATAAAATGGCATAACAATCTCGGGGCATGTTACAGGATGCAATGTGCACATATGCTGCAAATTTTGTGACAGTAGGCCAAATGGTTTTGAAGTTATAAGTATCGATGTACAAGCCACGCCCCTAAGAAGTTCATTGGTCCCTATCTTATGAATGCAATTAGATATCAACAACCTTTTGATAATGTTTGATGATATAGCTCCAATAATAATCCACAGCAAATTTGGTATGAATCGGACCCAGCTTGTAGGAGAAGTTTGCAAAATTGTGTTTTTCACAAAATTCAAAATGGCAGAAGATCTAAGTAGGCGGAGTTTCTGTCTGTCTCCCTCCCTGTCTCCCTCCCTGTCTGTCTGTCTGTCTGTCTGTCTGTCTGTCTGTCTGTCTCCCTCCCTGTCTGTCTGTCTGTCTGTCTGTCTCCCTCCCTGTCTCCCTCCCTGTCTGTCTGTCTCCCTGTCTCCCTGTCTCCCTGTCTCCCTGTCTCCCTGTCTCCCTCCCTGTCTCCCTCCCTGTCTGTCTGTCTGTCTGTCTGTCTCCCTCCTTGTCTCCCTGTTTGTCTGTCTCCCTCCCTGTCTCCCTGTCTGTCTCCCTCCCTGTCTCCTTGTCTCCCTGTCTGTCTGTCTCCCTCCCTGTCTCCCTGTCTGTCTGTCTCCCTCCCTGTCTCCCTGTCTCCCTGTCTCCCTCCCTGTCTCTCAGTTGATGAGTGCTGTCAGTTCTCAGATAGGACCGTCCTCAACCCTCTCTGTCTGTCTCTCTCCCTGTCTGTCCCCTACCTCTCTCTCTCCCTGTCTGTCCCCTACCTCTCTCTCTCCCTGTCTGTCCCCTACCTGTCTCTCTCCCTGTCTGTCTGTCTCTCTCTCTCTCTGTCTGTCCCCTACCTGTCTCTCTCCCTGTCTGTCTCGCTCTCTCCCTGTCTGTCTGTCTGTCTCCCTTCTTGTCTCCCTCCATGTCTCCATCCATGTCTCTCTCCCTGTCTTTCTCTCTCCCTGTCTACACAAGCAGTGTAACCCTCACAGACACTCACTGGAGCGGGTATGTCTCTCTCACACACACACACACACACACACACACACACACACACACACACACACACACACACACACACACACACATATATATATGTAGATAGATCTATATATGAAAATACGTATATGTATGTGTGTATATATAGGGATATTTATAGATGTACAGTATTTGTGTATTTGTGTGTATATATGTATGTGTGTATATATAGGGATATTTATATATATATGTTTGTCTGTGTATATAAAGGGATATTTATAGATGTACAGTATGTGTGTATGTATGTATATATATATATATATATATATATATGTATATAAAGGGATATTTATAGATGTACAGTATGTGTGTATGTGTGTGATCTCTGCTGGGACTTGTGTGTGTTGTGTTGCTGCGTGTGTCTTTTCAGTGTCTTTGGTTCTGGGTGGTTGGAGCCTGAGGTCTTTAAGCAAATTTGAGACACACCTTATTTGTGTTCAACATCACCAACTGGCAGCATGTTTGTTGTTTTGTGTGTTTTTAATATTCAGTAAAGTTTTTTATGTTAAAACTTAGAAGATGTTGTCGTTGTATGAAGCCCGTCGACTTTTAACTCAAAACTCTTAAAAATATCACAGAAGATTTTATTATTTTGAAAGAAATTAAATTATTATTGCTGAAGAACACACATTTACCAGTAGGTGGCAACATCGAGCTAACAACAATAGAAAGACCACCCTGACCAAATTTATAGTCGATCGCATAAATTCTGTAGGAGGAGTTCGTAAAAGTACAAATGCTGAAAACGGCGAAAAAACCCAAAAAAGACCAAATTGGCCGAATTACTGTAGCGCCCCCTAGTGTCTAAATGTCATAAAATGGCATAACAATCTCGGGGCATGTTACAGGATGCAATGTGCACATATGCTGCAAATTTTGTGACAGTAGGCCAAATGGTTTTGAAGTTATAAGTATCGATGTACAAGCCACGCCCCTAAGAAGTTCATTGGTCCCTATCTTATGAATGCAATTAGATATCAACAACCTTTTGATAATGTTTGATGATATAGCTCCAATAATAATCCACAGCAAATTTGGTATGAATCGGACCCAGCTTGTAGGAGAAGTTTGCAAAATTGTGTTTTTCACAAAATTCAAAATGGCAGAAGATCTAAGTAGGCGGAGTTTCTGTCTGTCTCCCTCCCTGTCTCCCTCCCTGTCTCCCTCCCTGTCTGTCTGTCTGTCTGTCTGTCTGTCTCCCTCCCTGTCTGTCTGTCTGTCTGTCTGTCTCCCTCCCTGTCTCCCTCCCTGTCTGTCTGTCTCCCTGTCTCCCTGTCTCCCTGTCTCCCTCCCTGTCTCCCTCCCTCCCTGTCTGTCTCCCTCCCTGTCTGTCTGTCTGTCTGTCTGTCTGTCTGTCTGTCTGTCTCCCTCCTTGTCTCCCTGTTTGTCTGTCTCCCTCCCTGTCTCCCTGTCTGTCTCCCTCCCTGTCTCCCTGTCTCCCTGTCTCCCTCCCTGTCTCTCAGTTGATGAGTGCTGTCAGTTCTCAGATAGGACCGTCCTCAACCCTCTCCTCTGTCTGTCTCTCTCCCTGTCTGTCCCCTACCTCTCTCTCTCCCTGTCTGTCCCCTACCTGTCTCTCTCCCTGTCTGTCTGTCTCTCTCTCTCTCTGTCTGTCCCCTACCTGTCTCTCTCCCTGTCTGTCTCGCTCTCTCCCTGTCTGTCTGTCTGTCTCCCTTCTTGTCTCCCTCCATGTCTCCATCCATGTCTCTCTCCCTGTCTTTCTCTCTCCCTGTCTACACAAGCAGTGTAACCCTCACAGACACTCACTGGAGCCGGGTATGTCTCTCTCACACACACACACACACACACACACACACACACACACACACACACACACACACACACACACACACACATATATATATGTAGATAGATCTATATATGAAAATACGTATATGTATGTGTGTATATATAGGGATATTTATAGATGTACAGTATTTGTGTATTTGTGTGTATATATGTATGTGTGTATATATAGGGATATTTATATATATATGTTTGTCTGTGTATATAAAGGGATATTTATAGATGTACAGTATGTGTGTATGTATGTGTATATATATATATATATATATATATATGTATATAAAGGGATATTTATAGATGTACAGTATGTGTGTATGTGTGTGATCTCTGCTGGGACTTGTGTGTGTTGTGTTGCTGCGTGTGTCTTTTCAGTGTCTTTGGTTCTGGGTGGTTGGAGCCTGAGGTCTTTAAGCAAATTTGAGACACACCTTATTTGTGTTCAACATCACCAACTGGCAGCATGTTTGTTGTTTTGTGTGTTTTTAATATTCAGTAAAGTTTTTTATGTTAAAACTTAGAAGATGTTGTCGTTGTATGAAGCCCGTCGACTTTTAACTCAAAACTCTTAAAAATATCACAGAAGATTTTATTATTTTGAAAGAAATTAAATTATTATTGCTGAAGAACACACATTTACCAGTAGGTGGCAACATCGAGCTAACAACAATAGAAAGACCACCCTGACCAAATTTATAGTCGATCGCATAAATTCTGTAGGAGGAGTTCGTAAAAGTACAAATGCTGAAAACGGCGAAAAAACCCAAAAAAGACCAAATTGGCCGAATTACTGTAGCGCCCCCTAGTGTCTAAATGTCATAAAATGGCATAACAATCTCGGGGCATGTTACAGGATGCAATGTGCACATATGCTGCAAATTTTGTGACAGTAGGCCAAATGGTTTTGAAGTTATAAGTATCGATGTACAAGCCACGCCTCTAAGAAGTTCATTGGTCCCTATCTTATGAATGCAATTAGATATCAACAACCTTTTGATAATGTTTGATGATATAGCTCCAATAATAATCCACAGCAAATTTGGTATGAATCGGACCCAGCTTGTAGGAGAAGTTTGCAAAATTGTGTTTTTCACAAAATTCAAAATGGCAGAAGATCTAAGTAGGTTTAGGGGTCTGAGAGGCTTTTTTGTAGAGCAGGTGGAGATGGACATGTGTGTCAAATTCAAGTTAATCGGACAAACTGGCTAAGGGGCGTCGCCTGTCCAACTTCTAGGGGGCGCTAGAGAGCCATTTATTTATACACAAATATGACACCTATATCAGATGTCTATTTTCACCAAGCCTGACAAGTGTGCCAAATTTGGTGAGTTTGAGCACGACAAGTATCCCAATATGCGCCCAATTGCGTCCTTAGAGTTTCAATAGCGTCCTCCCGGACTGACTACGTCAGTGTTCGGACCCTAATTATAATCATTTTCTGGAGGTTTAAATTGCTGGGGTCAAATTGACCCCAAGGGTAAAATATGTTAGTAAATTTGAAGGTAACAGGAGGGTTAAAGCATGCAAATTGACGGTTAACCGCAATAAACCTGTAATCACAGGAATGGTTAGGGGAGTTATACAAAATTTTACATTGGTAGAAGGCTGACATGCTAAGTGTTGATGACAAAAAGAACAAATGAACAAAATGCAACAAGATGGATGGGCAAGTTGGGCTGAACATATGTGCCACATTCTGGTTTCAGCCCAAATAATTTCCACAACAGTGGATTAGGAAGTACATTTGACCTAGTCATAAGCTGTAAGATAACCATTGTTTAACCATTTTTGTTTTCTAAAATGTTCCTTCATGCTCTCCACTAAAGTGGCATTATGTGTGTATGCAGTGAATTTATATCTCATGACACAGTTACACGTTCTCTCTGTCTCCCTTTTTTTCTCAAAGCATAAAACACAAAAACATAAGTAAAACCAAAGGAATAGTTATAAACTGTACCACTTATTATATACCTATCCATTAAATCTGCAAAGAAACTTCCAGGTTGCTACTCAAACCAGGAAGTGACTGGCATCCTGAATGTTACTGGTGTAAGGCGTTCAATGTAAATCTTTTTTTTCTGACCTTGACCTTAAATAAATCCCAGAAAAATATATAAATATATATTCTCTGAAAGGATGAATCTGTGTTAGCAGACTGATTGCCATTGACGATCCATTCCCAGGCATTCACCATTGCCTCCTCATCAAATTTTCATCCGCTCTGTGACCTACTCTCCACAATTGATTCATTACTATCCCCGTGATAAGACAGCAATAAGCGAAGACTCATTTCATTATTCCGCTCCCCTGTTCCCTATATTTTCCCTCTCTGGCTCTTCATTCATTCATGAAGATGAAATTGGAGTTGGCTTATTCCTCTCTGGAGCCTGCTCCACTTCTAGCCTCCTAATGTCTCGGCCCATCAATTTGTGTCAGTCTCCATTCTGCTCTCCGCAAGTGACTTGGTCTCCTTGCGTGATACCCCTGCTTGGCACAGTCTCTCTGCCCTTCCTCTCTCTCTGTCTCCATCTGGTCCTCTCCTCCTCCACCTGACTCATTGCTCGTTCTTTCCACTGCTTCCTCCACCTCCACATATTACTGTGCCCTCCTGCCTTCCTTTGACCTTCTCTGTCCTCTTTCATGTAGGCCTGCTCAGGCTTTTCCACCTGGGTCTCACGTGAAGGTCTTCTTGTTTATATCTGTCAAAGCTACTGAATTACTGCAGGGAAAGCCCTTCTTCGCCCCCTTCTCTCTCTCTTAAACTGTCTTTGACCCCAATTCCTCCCTTTTCTCTCACCACAAAGGATTTTTTTCAGGTTTTTCAAAGAGATTGCTGACAAATAAAACTGAGACATCTTCTCCCAACAGCTCGCCAGCTTTCATTATCTCCTTTTATAACTTTGCTGATGTCGTTTATCTCCCCAGTAATCCTGGAAATATGACATATGTGGAACAGACAATATGCAGGTTTTGTCTGATGGTATTATTCACAACTTTCCAGATCCAGTCAAGACTAGTACGCCATCTTACTGGATTAATTCATTTTTGGGAACTTGTGTGGGGGACAGATTTAGGGTATATCTCTAAAATACCCCTGACAATACACTCTGGCTCTACTGCGGATGTTCTGGTAATCTACTGTAATGACATGGGTGACAAACTGAGGTCTGTATGACTGATGTTTCTAATTTGGTCTATCTAAGATCACTGGTCAAGTGGTGCCAAAATAAATCCAGCAATAATCTTTCAACAACTACTGATATTACACTTTCGGCCTTCTCAAGTGATCACCAACAAGCCAGGGTACAAAATGAAAATGAAATGTGAGTGTAAGGAGTTGAGAAGTAAGATGGAATTTCTTGTGCTGCTTAAGAGCTAAAAGGTCACAATGATGTGTGAAAATGCATGTTTGCACACATACGTCCGTTCCCCACATATATTAAACAATCAAAAACACCTCTCCTGTACTAGGAGCACCTAAGACATCAAACATGAAACTCATTTTTTGCCCAGTTGATGATGTGGGAAGTTGTCGGTCATTTGATGCTGATTGTATTTTTTATAATCCTGCATGGCTTTGAATAATACTGTCAAACTACTGTAACAGAAACCTTGATATACGAATACAATTTTGCTGTAATGCTGAAATAGTTTTCGGCAGTACGGGCAGCTCTTGAGTAATCCTGGTCTCATTATATCAGCATGTAAAGAACTGAGCAGAGGAGAATTGGGAATCCGGCTCAGATAAAAATCGTCTGAGGTTGTGATTTAGAGCCATAAGCAGGTTTAACGCCTCCTGTTATTAGACCAGCTCCTCATATGGCCAGAGAGAACATGGATTAACAGCACACAGCCTCTGCTGCATCCGTTCTCTGAAAAGCAGAGAGCGAGACTTCTACTAAACAGCAACCCAGAGACATCTTTCAAACACTCCACCGCACAAAGAAGACACATATTTACATTTTTTCCAGTACAATGCTGGATTAGAAGCAGATTGATGTAGAGCTGGATGCAATTGACAGCAATGCACAAACTGTATGCCCTACATTATGCCCCCAAACAATCGGGTGAACTCCTGGCTCCTGTGCAGCATGATCTGTCCATACACACGTCACAATACTCAGGATACCCCAAGGACCCTTGGCTCAAAATTCCTCCCTCTGCACCTATCCCCCACCCATGCACTTTGGCCTCCTGGGTCAATAAACAGAACTCAAATAAATTAAGTGTAATTCTTATTTTGTAATTGCACCAGATAGCATTTAGTCGGCATCCATCAGCTTAGTGCAATGAAGTCATGTAGCAGAGCATGCAGATGTGCCCAGTGCAGGTGTGTCTTCAACATGTGACATTTTACAAAAACCTTGGCATGCAGTCCCATTTCTTAAGGGTAGAGGGTACAATCATCTGATTTGAGCCAGGATGTAAACAAGTAATTACCTGATTACTGCTGTGAGTAATCACACACCTCCACCTTGAGCATGTGAATTTCACTGTAGAACCTTTTTTTCTGCACAGCTAGTTCCCGTCTCATAGCATTATTAGAGGGGGGAGGTGCACAGCAGAAGATTTATATGGACATTTAGGGGTCATAGTTGAGAGGCTGAGTGACAGCAGAGTGAACATTGTGTTTTGTGGTACGGTTCATATTGAAACACAGCGCCCCCAAGAGGACAACATTGCACACTACAGTAAACTGCACACTGCAGCCCTTGTGTGAGAAAAAACATGCAAATGCAAATCCCACACTGTTATAATAATATTAATAATTATAATCAGACTGTCAGCATTACTAGAGTGTGTCTTCACTACATCTGAAGTCATGCTGTACAGATGTTATCCATCCAACCATTCAAACAGCACAGAGTTTTACTGGGTTAAAACTACTGCAGTACTGAGAAAAAAGAGAGTAAGTAATTATATCCAGTGGCCTTCTGGCACAGATTCACAGACTGAAATTGGAAAAAAGGTTGTGAATAAATGAGGAGTTTAAACAGATGTTCCCTGTTGAGTCTAACTGGCATTTTGTCCTAAAGGATCAGGCACTGCTGGACCCCCTGTGGTCTTAATCTAGGGTTTTTTATTCATCCACGTATCTCATCTCCCCTTCTGCCCCAGCTCACTGCTACTGATGATCTGTGGCTGTGTGCATGACATGTCGAGATAAAGAGGTTATCCTGTAGACTGGTTCAAAACATTGTCCGTTTCTTAATAAGATCCTTTCTTCATCATTTTGTCATGATGGTTCGCTTTTGCATCCCACAAGACAAGACTGCAGGTTGTTGAATATGAAATGTTCTACGCATTAAATATTCTGAATAATTATAAACTGAAATAATAATAATTCCCTTTTAGCTGACACACTCAGTGTGTGGAGTCCCAGTTTCAAGGACCAACTGTACACAATCATGTTAGCAACAGTTAACGCTGGCAGTTGGCCACAGGAGCTTTTACAGAAATATGCAAACATAATCAGGAATTCAGTTCCATGTCGAATAAAACGAGGCATTACATTAAAGGTTAAAAGCATAAGCAGCATCCTTGGCTTGATACCAAAAATTAAGATTTAATGATTTTACCCTCCTGATAGTCATAAAGTCGGTAACGCTTCAACTACAAAGTAAAACATGGCATGTGACAATTTAAACTGAAGGACAAACCAAGTTCCCGTCGTTGTACAAATCAGATTTCGTAATTTTTCTTCACTTTATTTTCGTGAGAGCAATACTAGATTGTAATTGTATAAATGTGATCTTTTTGTTCAGTCATCACATGTAAAAACAAGTTTCTACAGCTATGCTGTTTGCTAGTTAGCACTGAAAACAAAGTACAATTGAGCAGGTATTTACCAAAACATATTGGACAAATAAAAGAAATTATTGGGATGACACCAAATGAAAGGTTACTACAATGCATCCTGTGGGGGAACATTAATGTGTGTACCAAGAGTTGCTTAGATATTTCAGTCTGGACCAAAGTGGTGGACCAACCGACTGACAGACCATTTTGTCCAGACCTACCATATGTAGAGCCCAAAGGCCTCTAACGTCTGTAAACATTATTTCAAACTTGCACTGTGCTGTGTCACACTGACAGATAACATGCTGAAATCTTATTTATTTTTTTTTACCAAAGACAGCACACTCTATGTTGAGTATTTATAACTCTCTAAAAGTAAAAAATCCGCTGAGACAAATTTTCTGGAGCATCAAAAAATGTTTTGGTTTTTAGACCCAAAATAGGTTTGTACTTTAATTATTCAGACTGAAAACAACAAAAAACCTGCACCACTTTTCTCTTGGTGCTCACTTATTCTTCTCCATCTGTTTAGTTTCTTTTTCTGTGTAACAGCATACGATTTTACATGCCAATGACATCACAGTGTTGCGTCTGCCATGCAGCCCTTTTTCAATTAGCAGCTCTCAGCATGGGCATCAACACCCTGAAGTGTGTACCGAAATATGTTAAATCTCCTCTGAGGACGAGGTTGATTCTGGAGGACAATGAGTATGATATCTCAAACTGTACTTTTGTTGAACATAATCACATTTAAAAGTAGCAGTGTGGAATATAAGGCTGCTTTTCGCTGTTTGCACACTGAAGACGTTAGCCGTGAGAGGATGTCTGCTATCTGTCCCCTTGAGCCACCAGATGCTGCTGTAGTGCAGGATCAGCCTTTAGAGACTCACAGGAGGCCTGGCCGGCATCTGGAATTGAAAAAAAGCGTAGTTCCTGCAAAGGCAGCAATTTAGAGATGCAAAGTAAAGACACGAGAAAATGTTTGTCTGATGTTATAGGAATAGCATCAAGCCATCAAGTTCAGAACAGGTATCTGGCTCCAGTGAAAAAAATGACAAACTGTTACCACTTCAGATGTTTCCCCCTCGCCCAGAGCTCAACCACATGTTGAATTTCTCATCTGTGTGTATTTTCACCATTAACAAGTTTGCTGGATAATTTTTCCCATGTTCTCTCACACAAACAGCTATCTGTCATCTGGTTGAACATGAATAATCTTCCAAGAAACACCCCTACAACTCCCCATCTCACCGTGTCAACCAGTTCACTGTTATTCAGGTGGTTACCACAGAAAGTACTCAGATCCTTTACTTAAATAAAAGTTCTTCCTTAAAAGTAAAAGTCTTAAAAGTATTAAAAATGTAGGGTACAACAGTAGTATTACAAAAATGTCTTTTTATGATGCAGAATGGGCCCTCTGTAAATATTGTAATATATCACAATTATATTAAATTAATCGATAATTAAGTGATAATAGGTGAAAACCCATGATATCCAAAAAAGGGCAAAGTCTAAAATATGGAAGATTTAAAATGCTTAAATTAAAACAAATCAACAAAAACATTTAGTGAAATACAAATTGTTATATTTATTTACTTTTTATGTATGAATTCACTGTCACAGTTAGATTAAACACATACTGTATGTTAGAAGGATAGCTATTCAGTATTTTGTCTTTCACAACTGAATTAATTGTTTTTCATTGTTACATAAATTCCACACCCACCCCATTAAAATCAAACTGCCACACAGAAAATAAGGCGAGGAGGTGTATTTCACTTCAGTGTTGTCCTATTCTTCTTCATTTTCTCTCCTTTCGAAGTTGACTTGATTGATTAAGCAGCAGACGATTTATTTATGATAATGATTCAACTCAAATATTGTATGAAACAAAGTCAGCTGACTGCTTCTGAACTTTCATGCAGTTGCAGTTTGTATGCAGGAAAGAGGAAATATTCAACCGCAACGAAACCACTGTCAGGTTGTGAAAATCATTAACCCTGTAGACACCCTGGTGGTTGAATATTAGTCTGTTACTGCTGTAGAAGAAATGACACAAGACATAACTGACATGAACGTTCGTCCACACCCACATCTTCATGACCTTTGGGTTCGGTTGATGACTTCACACGTTGCCAAGTCCCCACAGTGTTATCACGTCTGATGTCATCTCAAAGCACCCGTCGGGTCCCGACTCGTTTCAGCCGAGAAGGCCAACATGGTTGGAATGCCTCGGAGGGAGTGTCTCTCCTTGCTGTCATGGAAACCGCCTGGCTGTACAATTGCAGCCTTTGAGCTGAAGTGCACAAGGACAAGGGACCGTTCCAGATGTCTGAATTCATATTTTCAGGACGAAATGTTGTGATGTGTTATAATCGGTTTCAGTCCTTCCTCATTATTGTGTCTTGAAGTGAAATTCAACAGAGAGGAAGGGATTTACATTCCACAGCTGCCTGTTTCACTTTCAGACACAAACATCGCCAGTTTGAATTAAGGCAATAAATAATCTCCCACATGTGCTTCACTGCTCTCTAATTACTGCTACTCCCTTCCTGTGCTCCCTCAAACTGCACTGTTCTCCAGGATTTTTTTTTATCATCCCTCCCTCCTTCCCTTCTTCCTACTCCTGTCTCGTTCTTTAGTGGTGGAGGGAGAAATTTGGAGAATTCTTTTCAGTGACCACACCAAACTATCCAGTCACATGCCCTCTTTTTCCTTCCTGTCCTTCTCCTAAATAAGGAATTACAATTTGAGTGGGGAAAAAGAGAATGAGCAAAGGGGCGGGCCATAGAGTGAAATAAGAGGACAGGAAGGCATCTCTCTCTCTCTCTCTCTCTCTCTCTCTCTCTCTCTCTCTCGCTCTCTCTCTCTCTCTCTTTCTCTCTCTCTCTCTCTCTGTCTTATGCTCTCTCTCTTTCTCTCTCTCTCTCTCTCTCTCTCTCTCTCTTTCTGTTGAATGTGGTGAAGTCAGTTATACAGTATTTCAGACAAGGGTGTTTGCTGTATTTTTATTGGCAGTCCTTTATAGTTCAGTCAGCACTGTGTTGTAGGGAAGAAGAAGAGCGGGAACACAGCAGCACAACCTCTAACCCACCTGTATTCACCTGAAAGCTACTACACAAAGTAAGTAAACACCTTTTCTTCTTCTTCTTCTTCTTCTTCTTCTTC
This sequence comes from Ophiodon elongatus, assembly GCA_016806645.1. Taxonomy (NCBI): domain Eukaryota; kingdom Metazoa; phylum Chordata; class Actinopteri; order Perciformes; family Hexagrammidae; genus Ophiodon; species Ophiodon elongatus. The sequence goes on from JACSYO010002141.1 coordinate 163,634, forward strand.
TTCTTCTTCTTCTTCTTCTTCTTCTTCTTCTTCTTGTTTTCTCTCTACGTCATTCATCAATCTCAACTTTCTGCTTTCTCGCCGGCAGTCAAAAGATTTCTTTGTTGCTTTAAGCTTGTGGCTAACTCTGTGCAGGAAACATGAAAAAAAAAGAAGTGTAACATATCATACACCCCACCCTAGTACTCGGTGTCCTTCCCTCTTCTCTTCGCTCCTGTTTGATCAGAAAAGGGCTAAACACTAGGGCTAAAATTCTCGTGTTGTATAATCCTGTTTCTTTTCTACCTTTGCTTTGAGCAATCTTATCTTAGACCTCATGGCTCCAGAGGTGTAGCCTTCAACACATAGCGAGTACTGTCTAATAATGTGTAATTTTCTAGTATAATATATGCTCTGAACACCAAGCGGGTGGTTCAGGAAATGGCAGTAAAAGTCTGCATGTGTTTGTCACCTACGTTGTCACGTTTATGGACCATGGTAAAGTTTTATGTGCAGGCGAGTGCTTTAGACTGCGAGGCCTCTTCAAGAGTGAGATTTCTGGTGGTGTTTTGGCTGTTCTCACTATCTTCACTGATAAGATAGAAACACAGAGTATTGAATGAACAGTCTGCGTCAGCAGCAGCGGCAGCAGCACCTGGGACTGTGTAGAAATAATCACGTGACCTCGGTAAGCCATTGTGTTCACATAACAAAGGTTTCAGAATGACCTTTTAGTCTTTTCTAGAGCCAAATGAGTCTCACATCAGACTGAGTTGAGATGGTGGTAAATTTGACTCAGTAACCGGCAGTGATATTGTTTTATGCAGCTCTGTTGCAATTACAAGAACGTTGTGAAACATCCTGTCACAGATGACTGTAAGTTATTATGATACAAAAGTTGAAGCATTCGGGCGGGGGGTGAGAGAGTAACAACTGGAGTTGCATTTGAGTAAGACACTTAACCCTCAGATGACACACAGGAGCGGATCAGTGGGCTAAATCAGAGGGCTCGGAGTAGCAGTCACGGTATTAAAGCCTGTGTAAAGGTAAAGCAGGGGATTAATGGAAAAGCTCACTAAATAATAATTTTGTGAGAAGAAAACTAAGTCAGTCACATCAGTATGCAGTACTTTTTTAATTCACTGTTGTTTGAACAATACTGGGGAAAAAAGATATGAAATAAAATATTTGCACTGACGCAGTTTGCTTTGACTTTTGACCTTCAACAAATGATAAACTGGAAGACATGTAAAAAATAAAAACATGGTTGTTGTCGAGCAAATTTATTTATATTATTTATATTTATAATTGCAACACATTTAGACACATTCAGTTAGAAGAGGAGTTTTAATGAGGTACTGAAATTAAACTGACACTCATTTCCAATATGTTGATTGGAAATTAAAATGCGTTACCACAGTTGCCTCTTTGCCACAGCATGTATGTTCTTTTCCATATTTAATCACCTCTGCAGCACACACCTCTGTTTATCGACAGCATGGTGTTTGTGGGGTGTTGTAGCTGTGGCTATGATTACAAGACGTTCTCAGTAACTACTAGGCCGCTCCCAGTTGATTTCTAAAGTGTACAGGTCTACGTAATCTTCCAAAACACATATTCAAACACTTGTACAAACTCTCTGCTTGAATGGCGTTGACCAATCAGCTTTTTGAATAGTTCAGAGATCAGTGTGCAGGTTAGATTTAATCTGAAAGAGTAGAGCACTGCATGCAGAGATAAGTCCTGATGTTTGCAGCTGCTGGATGTTCTTTGGGCGCGCCAGAACAAAACAGATTGAACCCCTGTGTTTCAGAAAGAGGTTGTTCATGAGTTTCAGATGTTTAGATATTTACTTCACCCTTGTTGTTGTGACAAAATGGTTTAAGAGTCACTAAGTGGACAGGAAGTTGCATCTCCCCCACATGCCCCTGTAACCACTGCAACCTCAGACAATGAACAGGACCACGAGAGATGGGATCTATGGCAGCCAGGGCTCCAGTTTGGAGCTGCTAGACACACTGATAATCTGTCAAACTGTCAGCACATATTGCGTAAGACTGAGAAGCCTCTGTTTTGCAAGATATGTAATAGGTGTGTTTTTTGGCCCTAATATTGAACCAGTTTAAAAAAATAAAACTTGCAGACAATCCAACGTAGTATGTCTCCAGCCTTTTTAAAATACAACACAAATGCACATTTTCCGTATTTGCAGAACATATACATACCAGAAAGTGTATGCATACTTGGGGCAGGAAGTAAAGAAGAAATGTAAGAGCGAAGGATTTTCCTATCAGCTATAAAGATCTCCAAATGCTATTTGCTTTTCTAGTGCTTCAAAAATGTCTTGAGATTGTGTAATTCAATCATTCAAATTTGTAAAAGCAAGAGCTGTGGCTTGGCGTAACGACATGTACCATCTCATACTCGATGGAGGACTTTTTTTTTTTTTTCTTAAAGGCTGTTGCCATGGTGAGCAGCAGTGTTGTTTTGTTTAGAGTCCTGTATACAGGACATGTCAGGGAGGGAGGAAGGAAGTAACAGCCGAATGCGCAAACAGGATGCAGAGAGTGAGGCGGCTCTTCTGAAACCAACAGAAAGTTCATACTACATTAATAAGTGAGATAATTACCTACAGCAGGGTTGTAATTCTTTAAGACATTAGCATTACACTACAGCATTTTCAGCTTCCAAGGTACAAAATGTCTTTGTTCAATAAAGGTCTGGAAAATAGAAATAAAAAGCTTCAGTCTGTGGTTGGAAACGCTTGTTGGCTTTCTGGTGGAGAGTTAGATGAGAAGATTGCTAGCTGTTTCCACCTCTTTTCAGCCTTAAATTCAAGCTTATTCTGAAAGTTTGAAATTAATAGGTTCTCAAAAAACAGTTCCAATACACACACGATAGACACATTCAGGCACATATGCACGCATCAGGATGAGAGTGACTATAATACTATTTGTTCTGACTGCAGGCCAGGGCTGTGGGTGTGAGCAGGGCAGGGATTTGAATTTGAACGTTCATCTATCAAACATCAATATTGAAAAGAACACAATACGCTGCCAAGGAGTGAAGTTTGCGAAGCTATCTAACACTGTCTTTCCCTTCCAACAGGATCAGCATGGCAAACAGTGGTCCTAGCTTTGGTCTGTCCCGGGAGGTACAGCTAAGGATTGATAAGAAATACGACTCAGAACTGGAGGAAAGGTTGGTGGAGTGGATCGTCGTTCAGTGTGGCTCTGAAGTGGGCCGGCCTGAACCAGCCAAGATCGGATTCCAAAACTGGCTCAAGACCGGATGTGTAAGTGTTGTGTTTGCATCAATGTAAATACAGCATTGTAGTTTGGATTTTGTACAGTATACTTAGAGGGATGTGCTTGGTTTGTATAGGTGCTGAGTCAGCTCATCAACAGCCTGTATGGTGCCAACAAGCCAATAAAGACCATCAAGACCTCCAGCATGGTCTTTAAGCAGATGGAACAAATATCCTTGTTCCTCAAAGCTGCAGAAAACTACGGAGTCACCAAAACTGACATATTTCAGACTGTAGACCTCTATGAAGGTAAGACAACCAGTAGAACTGATATTTTTACAGCAGAATTTAGTGTTTTGCAGATTTACAGCAATGTAAGTGTGAAAATAAAACAGTATTCAGTGGTGAGGAGCACAGAGCACAGGTCACTGCCCCCTCCCTGTATTTGATGTATGCTCTGTTCATGTAAAATTGTTGCATGTCTTCAGGCAAGGACATGGCTGCTGTCCAGAGGACCCTGATGGCTCTGGGTAATTTGGCTGTCACAAAGAACGACGGGTGTTACAAAGGAGACCCCAATTGGTTCCACAGGTGAGTTTGAGGGGTTTGAACCAGCGTCTCTGTGGGGATTTGGTAAAACAAAGGAGGTTTCATTCCAGTGCTGAGGAATAAGATTGTGGACCCGTATGTGTGCAGGAAAGCCCAAGAGAACAGGAGAGATTTCACAGAGGAACAGCTGACCGAAGGCAAAAATGTCATCGGCCTGCAAATGGGCACAAATAGAGGAGCATCTCAAGCTGGAATGACGGGCTACGGACAAGGCAGGCAGATCATCAACAACCCGTGAATCCGCGCAGAGCAGGCCAGCGAGGACCATGAGGAGAGGTGTAACCTGACTGTTTTCAAGGCTAAACTGGACCAAAACAGGGACCAATGAGAAGATGTGCACATACTTCATGTTGAGTAGGCCTACACAAATAGATACCTTAAATAGTGTAAGTAAAGCTGACAGAGCATTTGACATTCTGAATTGTAAATTATAGTTTTTTCTTAAAGGATAATTCCAGTTGTTTTGCATGTTTTAACCCACTTCCTAAAAATCAAATGTATTTCACTGCAAACCATAACATTTTAGATGTCTTACCTTCCAAACATCCAGAGGTTTCAGTTCATTATTAAAATCAGCTTGCTTTTGACATTTAGTTTGCTTTTTTCTTGATTTCAATAGCTTAATGCAAAATTAACAAGAATTAATGATAGAGAGAAAATGGAACTAGTTGTTTAAAGTGATGGCTAATGTGAGCTCAAGCAAGTTTCAAGTGTAATTTATTGTGCACTGGAATTAACTGAAACAAGTAGAAGCCTGGAAGGTAAGAAGTGCAATGTGGTTTACAATGATGCTAAGCACAAAATTTGAAGTTAATAGGCCACAACAAACATATCCACTGACATAGTCAACTGTGAGTAATTTTAGAAGTTGAATTGCCTGGTTTAAAAACGTTTTTAGAAAGACACAGAATACAGAAATGTTTGTTTTACCTGCTCCATAACACAATCTGCAGTTAGATTTGTAATCAATATGTCGGACCTTCTTTTTAACATAAATAATGAGAATGATTTTGAAATAAAGTTTGATTTACCTTCAAAGAAGCCTCTTGTCTGATGAATAGATTAATGATAGCGATTAAGAAAGTAGCAGGCTTTGTCCACATGTACTGACACTATTGATCATTTTAAATCACTATGCTCTGTGGTTCTTTACAGCCTGGTGGCACCAGGCAAACAGTAAAAGACATAACTAAGGTACATAGCAACCTGTGATAAACATGTCACAGTCTGCAGGTAACATTACACCTGGCCTTGTTTGCTCTAAACCTGAGCTGTACTCCATGTAGAGATAAGCAGATGAAAAGAAAAAGAAAAAAGCTGCCCAAATGTGGGAGGAGAGAGAGCATGATGGGTGGGAGTGATGACGGCTGGGGATAAAGCCTGGATTTTTCCTGGCCGGGCTTTGCCTGGTTGGATGGAACGAGGGAAACAAGAGGGATTCAGAGGAGGACTATCGCTATCTCCTGCCAAGATTTTGTTTATACTGTTTTTCCTTCAGTACCGACTAAGCTGTTCAGCATGAACTGTCTCAGAAAAAGGCCGGAGATGGAAAAGAAAAGCAGGAAGGAGAAGATGGAAAAAGAATAAAGTTAGGTTTGATGAGAGAGGGAGATTATAAAGAAACAACAGGAAGAAGTGGTACTTTTAAAAACAGGTGCAGGTGGGGTCGAACACAGGAGAGAAAGGTGGCTGGGGTCAGAAGGAGAATAGGTCAAGAGAGAACAAAGGACCTAAGAAATCAGAGAGTATTTCCAAAAAAGGAGGGATCATTGCAGAAGGGAGGCAGACAAAAATACTTCCTTCCTTCCTTCTTTCCTTCGTTCCTTCCTACATGAAACTGTGGGAATAACATTTTACCCAGAAAGGGTAAATTGCTATATTGTAAATTCATGAGAAACAAGTATAAATTTAAAATAACTGGAAAACATACAGTAACCAGGTCTACTGTACAAGTGGTGTTGGCATATTCTTCAGTTTTGGTTTCTATAATCTATCATTTTCACAATGAAAGCATTAGAAAACTGCTCTTCATTACACGCTTGATTACTGTGCAGTCACACTTATTGTAAACAGTTCATAAATACTTTTTACAGCACCTATTTGCCTCCCATGGAGCGAGATAATGTCCTGTTTGTAATGTCCTCAGCACTAAAGCGTACTCCTGCTGTTGATGATGCTGCAGGACATTAGTTTCTGTGGGACAGCGGCTGGTTTTGTCAGCTGTAGTTTAGATTATTTGAATTGCCAAAAAGTGTTTATTATTTCCACACTAATATTTATTTCAACACTAGAACTTTCAACACTAACTCATGTGCTTTGGCATAAGTGGGATCCCCGAGTCTCAGACCGTTCATCCCTTCTACCCAATGAGTCGGTTAACATAACATACCAGCTTTGTGTACTTGCAAGACATTCTTTACACTGGACCTCGGATTCATTTTTACTGGTTGTGAACATCACTGCCAAACTACTCCGGTCAAGACACAAACATAATGTATTGTAAGTGCCGGCCAGCTCAGACAACTATAATTCAATAAAACAGTAGATTTAAATAGAATAATTTAATTGTTATTGAGCACTTTGTAGTCATTGGGGGATTGTGAAATCAAGAAAACAACTTTCAGAAATGCATTACACTGTTGTTTCATCACCTTCCATGTCTGAGGAGATAAGAGCTGATGTGAATCCTTCATCATGTATTGTGTCAGGAGCGCTGCTGCATTGATGACTGTTAATTCATCATTTATTGACTGAGCTAACAACCTTTAGCATACACAATTTACTCCCTGACTTACATCAGCTATTGTTTGTTACACGGTGGTGGAGTGAAACTTGTTGATGATAAATTAATGAATCGGTTTAGTGATTATTTAAGAACTCCTTTGTCATTAATTGATCATTTGAGACTTGAGAGAAGAAAACTCCTTTAGCAAGGTACTTCATTTCCCAAAGCACTGCATTGGAGCTACTCAGTAAAACACTGGGTGTGTGTGTGTGTGTGTGTGTGTGTGTGTGTGTGTGTAAGTACATTATTTCTACCTGTCACTATGGAAGGCAGCTGAAATAAATGAGACTAAAAAACACATTTGAAATATTCCCCAAACAATCTAAAACAAAGACTTCACACTCTGTACTCTTTTTCCAAAAAATCTGTATCACGCACAGTCTCCATGTTTAAAACATTTCCACAGCTAATCTTCAGCAGTGTCGCCTGGTCTTTTTTTTTTACACAGGAGCTTTTATTTTTCATTCCATCAGGGTTTTAATGAAAGCGTGGAAACACCAACACACCAGCGGCCTCACTGCAGAGGAATGCACTTTGCTGCCATAAAGGGGCATAACAGGGGCGACGATTAGCCAGGTTAAAGAAGTTGCCTTATGACTGGAGAGATGCCAGTTTAAATCCTAAGACTGTCTGTAAAAGTATGAATGGCGAAGCTGATTTAACACCTCGTTCTACCACTGTTCAGCAAAGATAACCTTTGCCGCTCCACCTTGCTGTATTGAAGCAAAGAATCTTCCTGCAGCCCAAAAAACTGTTTCTCAATAATTAACAGGACACCTCGAATTGCAAACATCACATTTGACTTTCTGTTAGGAATTTATTTCGATCCATGGAAATGTTATACTTGTAAAACTTTCCTCAAAATCTGTGAGGTCATCACAATGTAAATATACATGGCTGAGGTGTGGCCAGCGGGAGAAATACTAATGTGCAAGTTCAGTGGGCTGTGTACCCAGAAACTAGTAACGTTTTATGATATATGCGCCAGGTGAGCAATTGTCATTTGACTGAATAGGCAACATCTTCTGCTCCCCTATCGAGTTCTTACAATACATCCATGCTCCAGTAGAGCGCATTAACACCCGAAGGTAATTTACAAGTTCTTGAAAATTGTTTTCAGTTGTGTCTCAAGGGGGAAGGATGCAATGTTGCACAACTGAAAAAAAAGAGGTACAGGAGAAGTACTTTTTTCTTATCAGCGTATGCACCATAACCTTTTGAGCCTTTTGAGCCACCGTACAAAATAATGTGGAATTGTTTAAGGACCAGATCTGATCTAGTCGGGGTCAACTAAAGTAGCCTGGTCCAGATCTCAAGACTCAAGTAAATGAAAAGGACTTTTGGTCTGATTATAAGAAAGAGCTAATGCTACAGTTAGTGAAGACGGTAATGTAGGTCACTGATTAAGACAGCTGAGTGAAAGGTGAAAGAATCTGTCGCTACTGTAGAGGCCTGACTTCAATCTCCGGCAGCTGTGCTTCTGTCTGGCTTTGCCCGCAACATAACCGGCGAGACTGTCCTCCCTGGAAGAACGATGGCGCCAATCATTTTTCAACAAGTGCTCCAGTTTACATCGAGTTACAAAAATGGCGTCAAATCAGAAAATGCGTCACCGTGTCGTTCTAGAGGGCATGGTCAAACTGCGACCGGTGTGCTGATTGCAGATTGCAGACAGTGTGAGTGTGAGCAGGGTGAAGCTGGAAGCCAAGGAAAACTCCAGGAAAGCTTGAGTTATGGCGTGACCATAACAAGTTCAGCCTCATTCATATCACCTTCTCAGGCACAAAGAGCTTTTCCCTGATTTACACCTTTACACCTTTTACCAAGAGCAGGCCAATTGTTCTATTACAGAGATTGTTTGTGGGTTTAAATGTCACACATCTTAACATCAATCTCTATTTCATTTTGACAAAACTAATCTCGTACTACAATATATGTCTTTCCACAGATGAGAAGGGAATCCAATTAGAATTCTCTTTGTCGATATGTGTGGTTTGTATGAAATGTCAGGAAGAGGCCTGAGGTTACGAGAGACACCCTCTTTTCAAAAGTCACGATGCGTGTACATATACCTTAAAATGAAGTGGGAGGACAAGTGAGAATATGAGAAAAACAGATTTTTATCAGTTTAAATAGTGCTGAGAAAAACAGCCTGATTAAGACAGCGATTGGCCGTAGACCTAGAATAGGCCAACGGGCAGCATGTCAAACTGAGTATTTAGCTCTGAACTACATTGAAACGCTAAATATTCAGGCATTAATTGACAGCAACCGCAACGTTAGCCTGCTTTGGTTTGTATGCAGCAGGGCGACGTCAGTCCGAGGTCATTAAGCGAGGCCACAAAAGGCAGCAGTCAAGTAAATGATTGCCCCGAGGGTGAAAGGCTGGGGAAGTAAAAAGGACGCCCTGACCCTGAACCGAGAGCTTCAGGACCAAGTTCATTATGGAGAGGTGCAGCGCAAAGATCAATGGGTATAAATGAATTTCGATGACCTGTTTACAGAGTAGAAAGACCCTCTGGTGAGTGAGGTAGAGATGGTGTTACACAAAGCCTCAACGCAAATTATGAACCAGATTGGTTGTAATTTCTTTTTGCACGTTAATCACCACTCACTTGCCTTCCAATGCGGTTTCATAGAAGTGTGACTCGCGGTGGAGATCCTCTATGCTGGAGTGTGGTTTTCAAGATGGAGACGAGCAACCGTGTTTATGAAATAGAGAGGCACTTAGAGACTGCAGGTTTGGAGACTCATTATGGTTAAGCATCACATCACATACGATAACCATTGCCTCCAGGCTGAGGTTACATGCAGACCGAGTATGTGTGTGTGTGTGTGTGTGTGTGACTGACTCATTGGCATGAATATTGTTGATGCGGGAACCACAAAGGAAGGTGCAGTGGTGTGACCTAGATGTGTCGTGATCTCTCTCAGCAATGGGTAGAAAGGTGGGTCACAGGAGCATCAGGTGTAAATGGTGGGTAATCGGAGTCAGGAAGCGGGGGTTTCCCCTCCAAACTTTTGGTTTGAGGGCAAATATTGAGATCTGAAGCCGCCATTCAAAACGGCATGAGAGGAGGAGAAAGCTGTTGAGTCTGCGTGACAAGTTAAAAGCTCAATATTCTCCAAGTTTTCACTTCAATCCTCAGAGCTCACTTGCCTTGGTGCCAAAAACCCACATTTTCACTGGACTTTGAGCTGCTATTTAGCGACTGATCAACCAATCACAGCGGTCCAGACCTGCTGCAGTGAAGCTGTAAAGCGCTCTGCGCAGAAGAGGAGGAGTTCCTCAGTCAACGAGATGTGGACTTTTGTCTGCATGCGCATCCTGGAGTCGCAGCCATGTAATATCATGGGCAGGATAACGCTTTTTGCCGTTGATTTAAGAAAATGCCTCTGACGCGATATCCACTCAATAGAAACTGAATTATTCTGAATAAGAGGCTGCAATGATTAACCAAACGAATGACTTGGCTCAGCATGTTACTGCTAGTGCCTGAGAGTGTGCTTCACATTCTCACGTTGTATTGTCACATTCATCTTTTTCGCAAATTACAATGATTTACTTGTTTCACTCCACCATACTGTATTTATTAAAATTACATAAACATATGGAATTTTTAGAGATTTATTTTACATTTATATGTAATGTAAAATAACAAATTCCCACAAACCTCTCAAGTACTTTACAGCGTTACACTGTGCTCACGAGGGCCCTCGCCTGGCTGATCCTGGCTACTATACGTCAGGCAGAAGCTTTTTTTCAAACACCTAATGAAAAAAAAGAAATTCCACCGTCTCTTGGTGAGGGGCAGCAAATGCAGCGTTCTGATGTAAGATAATTGCTTTACATAAAAATGTAAATGGTGCAATTTCATTGTGGGGCAAGGGGTTCTAAACTTCTGCTTCTATGATGACGATAACTTCTGTATTTCATTTCCCTTGACATTACATAATCTGATTGTGAAGTTAAAACATGTGGACTTGGTTTAACTTTTGACCGAAAAAGCACGAGGTTCACAGCACATGGCACTGGCACAAATATGCACTTACATCGCTCATCATTAATGAAACATCTGAGAGAAATCATACATGAAATGCATCACATTGTGATCAAAGAAAGTCAACACACAATGAGGGCAGTGTAGAGAGAAAAGACACACATTTTTTAAATAAGTACATTTGATGTTGCGGAAGATATTTCCACAGAGGACATCAAGTCAAAGAACACACACACTTTTTTCGTGCTTTATTATTAAGCATTAAGTGACCCCTTGATATATGTGAGAACGTGTATCTATAGTCTTGTTCACGCCCTTAAGCCCAGCTTGTGAGTATTGAACAAAAGCCAGATTTTCAACAGGTCGATAGAGCAGGAAGAACACACAAGGCCAGATATAGATTTTATCAGGGTGTTGCCAACTTGCCGTTGACACATCTGTCAATGTTTATGCCTATCGGGATTAGAAAGTTACCATTTCCCATTCAAAGTGTGTGGGGATAGACGAAGCATGTCATGTATTTATCTAGACTCGACAAGGCCAGTTTCAAGACTTTTAAAAACATTATTAGATGCGGATCACCGGCAGTCTAAACATATGTGGTTTAGATGGAAATGTACGAGCCGAGTGTTTGTTTCTTATTTCACTGGACGTTTAAAGTGCCTTTCAACGCTGCACCATTTCAGTAATGTAAATTTATGTGACACACGGACATACGGATTACATTCCCCCAGTTTTACAGCATCACAACTCTCTGAGACGGAAAAACTGTTAAAGATACCAGCTTTAAGTCCTCAGTCTTTCCTGTGTCAGTCACATGAACTCGTAATGTGAATCCAGCCATTAAGTTGTTTAGTTTTGGGCTCGAGCTCGATGTGTTAACAGTGCATCAAACTTCGCACTCAGTCGGCAGCCTGCGGTCCCCCGGCCTCCAAATGGACGGACTATTTCTGCTACACTGGGACAGTTTTGGGTCACAGTTAAAATTTACAAGAGCAACATTAAAAGTGAACAAATGGTTTATTAACAAGTTATTATACAACTTGCCAACAATCACATACACTCCAGCACGCCCAACTACATCTTTAATGAGGGCGTTTTGAAATAAGTCTCAAAAAGTTCTGTTGGGGAACTATTACATTAGAGAGATACACTTGGGGAAAGCAAATTATTTAGGCAGTGAGGCTCTCTGGCTGAAGGAGAAGAGGCGTGGATCCAGAGTGAGGCTCGTGAGGCCATTCTGATAGTTGTCTGATGAAATGGTTCCCCCTGCTGGCGAGTGTGTAACGCACAGAGCTGCAAAATCACAAGCCTTGATTTCAGAACCACAGCAGAGATTTGTGCACCCTCTCCTTTTCTTGAAAATTCAAATACGATCACTCATCACAAGTAACAGATTTTGATAATGAGCAAAATTAGGAGAAAAAAAAATAATAATAATAAAAGAAAATCACTCGTGATTAGATCTTTCTTTTGTTTTGTTTTTATTGGAATGCTTTACCTCAATAACGTGACAACGAGCCAAAACAGTGCAAATGCTGTATCGCACCACACACACACACACACACACACACACACACACACACACACACACACACACACACACACACACACACACACACACACACACACACACACACACACACACACAATCTGAACCCCCTTCAAACATCCTTTCCTCAAGCTTCACACGTCGTATATACAGCCGGGGGTCACTCCTCGACACTCATTCGTCCAACCGACACGATCCAGTACCAGACATACTGTAGACAACCGTCCCCGTCAACACTTAAGGCACACACACTTACACCACTTATATCACTTATATACAGCAAGCAAATGTGCAGAGCTTAAGACAGCAGTAACGTCGGAAGATGCTCGACACGAGACTCTCAGCCACAATCTGAACAGAGGAAACAGCTAAGCTACAGTAGGGGCTCACAGACAAACGGTTTTCTTTACAGGACCTGTGTTTGCTTTTGAGCATTTAGCGTGACAACATCCAGTATAGCCGTCATCAGTAGCTTAACCGCGTGGCTACTTTTTATTCCGTAACTACACCACATAGAGATGTCAGGGCCCAGGCAGCGCTGGGTGGGAGTCGACAACAAATACAACAGGGAGAGACATAAAAGAGGTGAGAAACGGAATAAAGATGTGCTTTTAAGAGAAAATACTGTATATCCATGTATTTAGGAGGGAGAGGGAGAGAGAGCCTGCGCTAGTCAAAGTGTGAGAATTAGTGTGAGACGCAGACGCAGAAAGAAATGTCCCAAATCAATCTGTATTTTCTTTATGAGGAGTAACTCGTGTTGCGGTCAGCGAGGTGAAAGCAGGAGTACTGGAGCTGAAGTCTACTGTTTGGTTTTTGAATGTCGTGGAAAATAAAATCAAGTGCTTTACTAAGTGCATTACGACTGAAAAACCGTGTACACACACACACACACACACACACACACACACACAATGTCATTGACATATTTTTTCTATTCAACAATGTCCTCGAACAGATAGTCAACAGTCGAGGAGTTGTTCGGAGCAAAATTTTAAAAGCTGGCAGGTAAACAAAAACGCATGAAAAGTGTAACCTTCTTGTTTGTTTTTTCAGACATTAAAATTAATAATCACAGTAAATTTATCTGGACACAAACAGTGAAATGTAATTCTACAAGTAAAATGTAAATACACTAGCTGGGTGCCACAGAAGTTTTTGCACATACAGGCAGCAGGGTCGGGAGTGTCTGGAAGACGAGGAGCTTCACCGGCCTAACGTCACTAACGACTACGCATGAAGACGTGATTATGACTTCATGTTTCGACAAGCATGCAGCCTACACCGACGCCAGGTTTCAGTTGAACATTTAGTTCAGTGATGATTTTAGGTGACACGAGGATGAAGCAGTGATCAGCACTGTGTGTGGTTTGTGGAAGAGTAGTTAACGCTCCAGATATACACCGATCTGTTTTACGTTGATCAGCCGTTAACGAAGACAACTTATTAGTTACATGCTGAGTTCAAAAAAGTGAACATTTAGCAGACTAAGTGCTCCTGGTTTTGCCGAGTATATGAAACAGCACGCATAAACAACTGGACAGACAAAACTCTATCATAATACATTTGTGTAATAAATTTACATGACATTTGCTTCATTGGATTATGCTTTCAGCAAAATCGGCTAATACTGAGAGCTGTTTTTTTTGTTGTTCTGTTTTTAATACTGCTCACTACAATACATAGTGTGCATCTCAGCAGTGGTTCCCAACCTTTTTCACAGGTGAACCTTTACAGGTTTTTTACTTCTCAGATTGTTTCAATTTGGCCTGAAGAGGTGGAAGTATTCTGTATGATGAGCTAGGAAAAAAAAAGCAACACATTTTTTCTTTCTTTCTCTTATCCCTTTAAAGTTATAATTTTTCATGTGACGCCCAAGGGCGCCTGACTCCGGGTTAGGAACCACTGCTCAGTGTTGGATAACTTTCTGCCTACTGAGGGAATGCTGTGCACTGGACTTCAAGTGTTAATGGAGAAGCCGCACAGCTGATATCAAACAAAACACGGAGGAAGAGATTAGATTGTTTTTCTATTTGTATCATGTTTCTGTGGCACCGATGACTGAGGTAAACAGTCATTTTATCCACAGGCCAAGATTAATCTGTGTATGTGAGTGCCACTGGAGTCCCACTTGATCTCAGAATATCTGTCTGTGATTCAGAGAAGTCTGACTTTGTAAATCATTTTGCAATAGAAGTTACTAGTGCAATCACAGTGTCTACGTCTGCAGTGAGGTCTCTCCCCCTCTTCAGCACCCTCCGCTCATGAATGGGATCCCACACCTCTCCTGGGCCCACTCACCTCGGGGTGCCTCTTCCCCCTATGAGTGAGCCCTTCCTCCTCCAGATACCAGGGACATGTCTCCCCCGTCTCCCATAGCAGCGGGTGAGACATGCCTCTGGACAGACGTGCTGCTCGGCCACGGCCCTCAAACCACCGACGCCCGCCTGTCCTCTGGCGTCTCCTCCAGTATCTGCAGCAGCAGGTCGCTGAGGGGCTTCGCCATGGTGCGGTAACCTGTCGACGTCAGGTGGAGGAAGTCAAACATGTCCTGTGGGCTGATGGCTCCGTCACAGTGAACGAAGCCCCCGCTCACATCCAGGAGCAGAGCCTGGCCCAGTCGGGGCAGCCAGGAGCGCAGGAGGTCGTTGACCGCCGCGTTCTTCTGCCTCAGTGGGTTGGGTAGCTCACCTCGAGGCAGCAAACCCTGAGGGACACAAAAACAGTTCTGACTCATGTATTTAAATTCATGTGTTGAGAGTTAAACCTTGGTCTTTTGTGTTTTAGTAAGTTGTTTTTCATTTAAAATAGAATACGAGAGCTTAAATTTGACTCTCTAAAACGTGAGCATTTCCCATTGAAAGCCAGAGGCAAGGACAGCCTGCAAGGCCCGCTGAGTCGCCTGATACACACACAATACTCGATGATCTACATACACTTATATTTTACCATATGCAGTACACATCTTTGCATTTTTACCATTTATATTATATTTATACACACTTGAAAGCTGGTGACTTTTGAGGACTGGGTTTTTACATCAAGTATAGTTATTTTTTTTTCTATATCATGCAATGTTCACACACATTTAAAAAGGTACTTGACCAATCCTAACATGTCGGCGTTTCATGTTAACATACTTGTTAAAAACAAAAGTAGTTGCAACAAAGGACAAGACATACAACTAACTACTTACCAGTACAACTACCTTTGCCTTGGGGAGGCGGGAGGTGAGCAGCTGCGCAATAGCAAAGATTCCTCCTGCAACTTGCTCTGCTGTGTGTTCGAGATTGTTGGTTCCCACCCACAACACCACCACCTGGACACGACCACAGACAGACGCTTTGTTCACTTTCACTGAACTCCTTTTAATCTCCACAAGTGTGATCAAAGCACGATATATATTTGACAGGATGAGTTCTCATGGATGGATATCTGGGTTATGGGTGAGCAATGCAAGCTGTTCCCAGTGTCAATATCATTAGCACAGTCAATAAGCACAGTTAGGGTGAGACAACAGACCGTCGCTGCTACAACGTTTTCCGAATGCCCACTGCAACTTAACAACGAGGCTGCTGGGATGACTAAAAGCTGTTCTGCTCAAACTCTCCTCTCTGACAACCACGGACCATCAGGCCACCTGGTGCTGCTACACCCACCAACATGAGGAGGTCAGGGACAGATACATGCAATACTTTTGCAAGAGGTACAAACAATTCTGTCTGTCTGTCTGTTCAGTTTGTGTCAGAGAGGGGAAAGGTTGCATGCAGCTGGTGTTTTGGGAATAACGGGAGTAAAACGGATATGCAGAGAGTTTGTTCTGCACCTGAGATGTAAAAAAAAACTGTAATTGAGACTTAAATTAAATGATTTTGCCCTAAACTGTCTTTCTCTGAAGATCTCAGTAGGCTCAGCTCACCTTGGGACGGATGTTTTGCAGCTCTCCATTCTGTAGCCTCCACAGCACATTACAGGTGGTGTCCCCTCCGATGCCAAAGTTGAGCGCATGAAGAGGGGAGAACACCTCCCTCCAGACCTGCGGAAAGGAAACCAGGAATTTGCATTTCATATGAGAATTTCTGACTTTGGTGACTAATATCAAATAACTCAGATGCTAAGCAATGCATGCCGATCAGTAACAAGACGCATTACAACAATATAAGTACCAATATAAGAATAGTATTGAGGCAACATAAATGTATGTACATTTACACTGTGTATCTAGAGTACTGTGTAATAATCTTGCGATTTAGAAAAAAAAAAAGAATTAAGATGCTAGTGCCATGTGAGAAGTCATATGAACAGGTTTGGATATTCATATTTTGTCTTACCTCAAACTGCTGCATTAGTTGTACCATAGAATCTCCCATAAAAAGCACGTCTGGTTCAGCATCCTTACACTCCTGCACAAATCTGGTGTGCTGTTAAAAAGAAAGAAGAAAACATGGCCTCGTCACAACAGAGCTTGTGATGTAGTAAATGTGAGAGTTCAGATAGATAAATGAAAGAAAAATTGCATTTCTTTCACACAAAGCAATCAATTGAATCCGGTCCAATTTTCAGTCTGAGTTAACACCTTTGTGTTCTGAGTTTTCTAAATCTTAGGAAAATACTTGTAAGCCTTCAGAGTCAGACAGAATCCTGCAAGCTCATCACACACCAAGACACGCCTGGAGCCCCGTCTGACAGAGAGCTCGGAGTAAAGCAGACAGTCTCAGTCCTATTAGCTTTGGAGGATTAACCTCGCATGCACCTATCAGGAGGAACCACTAAACAAGGAGCTAGATAAAGGGGTGCTCTGAAAGAAATACAGGTCTTGGGAATAGATTTATAAACCTTTACCTCACACTTTATAATATTATTGAGAGTAACATCAAAACATCACCTCATGATATTGCACAGACCAAAGCCTCCAGCCACAATCATGACCATTAATGGTAGGAATCAAATGCAATAGTTAGTGCGTTGTTACTGCTGTTTAAAATGTGTCATCGTTAAGGGCAGCTGACCTTAAAAACATGCATTTTCGTGTAGTCACTGTTTATTGTTATTACTGTTATTTAAAACTAATATATAACTAATTAAATGGAAAAGCATGGGTAAGCCCAAGAATAAGGAACACCTTTTGAGAAATAATGTAAATAATGTAGGTGCTAAAATGCATTTTACATAAGGAACAAATGCGGTGTCTTTTAATGATACATGGGGAAAAAGGCTGAATGTTACCTACACTTAAATAAAACCACATACCTGTGACATCCACCGGTCATCTCCTAGCACATCCTCTACTGGCTGAGCCACTGCAGCTGGGTTCATATCATCACCACTCATCCTGCAGGAGACACCACCTCTTATTCATGCATACATGAAACAGCATTACAGCTACAGAGACACATTACACATGGCATGCAGCTTCTTGTGAAACGATGAAGGGTTCGTATTGTTTTAGTTTGATGCTAGAGGAAAGCCTCAGGACCAGCTAGCAGAAACCACTGCTATGCTGCAGCAGCTTAACGTTGCAGCAGCAGACAGACTGACCCAATTAATGCGGATAAAGGCTACTTTCCCTTTCAAAGCGGGTGCTCGTGGATCACAAAGCAGATCGCATTAATCCCGATAGGTTACTGTTTGTCTGAGCTCGTTAGCTCGCTAGCTAGCCTGCTAACCACTGGAGGCTGTTGTGACTGCAGCTCGCGTCAATACGTCACGTTTTGCACAACCGTCGTTACTATGAGGATTTACAGACATTATGTCCTTCTTGATTCACAAGGGGAGCTACCTGGCGGGGTGTCGGCCGTCACTTCTTGGCTCCCACAGCTTCGGAGTTACTCTTTTGCCCCCCAAACTTCACTAGTGGAGGCTGGTGATGCTCGCTGGATGAGACAACAAAAGGTGTGTCAAGGAGGCAAACTGCGGAGCGTCTTTGAGGGAGAGAGAGCCGAAGAGATACCACGAGCCGTAACGCCGCTGGAGGGCACTGCAGTCAGCGAGCGAGGAGGGGGATTTTACCCTGAGTTTTGCCTGTCGGGCAGCCATTCCTTTATACCAAACTTGTATTATAACGGCCATAACTAAACCCCTGCTCATCATCTGTACCATAAACCAAAAATGATGGCTACCTTCTGTAATATGTGGAGGATGTTCAGACTGACAGCTTATAGGTGCTCTGTCCTGAAAGATAAATCACAGGGCAACAATAACATTACTTTAGCTGGTCCCGCAATGAATCATGGGTGGGGACGTTGGTTTGAAAGTGCGACAAAACACTTTACAGTCTAAAACATTTAACTTCGGATTCCCAAACGAAGTTTTTTCTCCGTTTTTTGAGAAACGTGAAGTGGAAGAGATATCTCTTAGAGGGAGGGCATTATTTGGTTTCGACAACGTACAGCCCTGTCGACATCTTTGCTGTATGACGGTGAACCTAACCAGTCTCTGGGCCCATCTTAATTCACCCATCTCCGACACTGAGAGCCAGCTGGCCGCAATGCATCATGGTCATTTTAGGTCAAACGCTGCATTCCGGTACTGTAGGAAACCAAACCTTGTACATTCCTATGGTGGCTACATCCATGTAGGAAACACAGGAAATATCGACCGAGAGTATTGGAAATATCATCCTCCTATTTTCTAGCTGTTGACAGTAGTAGGGAATGATTAAAAAAACAAATATATATATATATATATATATATATATATATATATATATATATATATAGATAAGTATCGATAATGGATATGATATATATATATATTATAATTTTTATAATATTAAATAACGGTGTGCACTTGCACTACACAAATGATGATTGGGCAATCCTTATCTTTAGGTATAAATTATAATTTTATAATATTAAATAATGATGTACAATTATTATTATTATTATATATATATATGAAACAATTTTACATAATGATGTACAGTTTTTATATGTATATATATGTATATATATACAAAAATTGTACATCATTATTTAATATTATAAAATGTATAATTTATACCTAAAGATAAGGATTGCCTGATCATCATTTGTGCAGTGCAAGTGCATGATTTGTTAATCCCAGCATATTTTCAGAAGATGATCATAACCGTGTGCAGACTGAAAGCACAGTGCAGGAAAAATTAAGTAATGTCCTTATTGGCCTAATGCCACTCCGCCCATCAGGAACTGCAGCATATATTTTCAGCACCAATATTTAGTTCCCCCAGTCTGCTCTGAAGAGCTGTTACAATTAATTAACTTCCAATGAAACGACTTTTAGGTATCATTCCATCTATCAGATGATTCTGCTTTTTTTTCTGTTGGCAGGATTCTTGATGCCTGGTGAGTTCAAACAACCTACATCTTTCCTAAATGCAATAACAGATAACAGATAAACAGTAATACTCTGTGATATTATATAGACATAAAACCTGGGCTGCATGACAACAAGAAGCACATGAGTTTTTAATATGTCATAATTTAATTATGTTTCTTTTTACCATTATACTTATTGCACATGTATATCTTCTCCTTTGCTGCCTTTTAACTACTTAATTTTGCACTGGAGACTTTAACGAAGGATTTAACTGCACGTTGCACTTGTATGATTGAGTCTGTAACAAATAAAGTTTGAATATGTAGCCCTGTGTTTTAAGTCTTTTTAGCTTTTGGCATATGAAAGATCCTGGTACCCTAAAATCTAAGCATGCCTTCCACATGAAGTGTCAGTCCGGCACAGTTAGTGACAGACCGCTTACAGCTGTAAATGCAGAAATGTTATGTTGGGAGTGCAAATAAAAAAACATACTCAGGCTGATCAGTGATATTTGACCCTCAGAACTCGACACACTCATACAATCATTAACCGGGTACGAAAGGAGGTCACTGACCAAAATTCAGGCAACAGAAGATGTCCCTGGTGTTGTTGCTTTATTCTGAAACGAATGCTGATTCATGTGGATGTGAAACTGCAGACCAATGATCACAAGCAACACAAGAAATGGGGGGCTCCTTGTGCCATTTCCTCTGTGTTTCTTTATTTAATTCCCCAAAATGTCAAAAGACAAGTTAGTATTGGTTGTAGATTAGAGAACGATAGATGCCTTTAAAAGCTATTTGGTGTGAACGTGTTTTCTTGTTTGGACACTTATAATAACAATGCATTGCTTCAAACCAAAAGGAAAAATTGGGCCAACTCAGGGCGGTATGAAATGTTCATCACTGCAGGTCTGTGTGTACAAGCATGTTGATCAGTGTTTTTGTTTCTCCAGGGGTGCGACAAGTCAGTTAGATTCAGATTTACACTGCGGGTGAGGTGATACAGACTCCTAAGTCTGTATCACCTGGAGCTTCACACCCCTGCATCCAGGACCTGAGTAGACGGTGTGTGGCACGGGATGTTTTGTGATGATGTTCTAAAGATGTTTTTATTGTGTTTCATTGTCATTTATCTTTGAAATCTTCAGTATACATTGTGCAAGTGGGATTGTAGATTTTGTGTGTGTGTGTGTGTGTGTTTGTTTCAGGCGTTCTTCTACCTTGAGAAGCCATATCCTCCATCTCAAGGGCTATTCAGGCACCATGCAGTGTGTAGACATCTCCATCACCCTGCGGGAGGTGTCCCTGACCTTTAATGGTACCTACACCACCTGCCAGGTGCGCAACCCACCAGACGTACACAGCATAAATGGAGCGGTTGAAGTTGCCACTCTCATTAAGAAAAGGAAGTTATATTACTTCGCTGAAGTCTGAAATCTTGAGGACTATGAAAAATCCCCTACATCTTATTGTCAGAGGAAGAATAAGGGGAATTTATCACAAAGGTCTTTACGGTGCAATACTCAGATGAGTCCAACATTTTGTGGAACACTAAAATGTGTTTTGCTTATTGTTCCCTCACTTGGATGTTGAAGCTCCCCTGTGCAGAATCATCTATGTCTTTCACACTATGAGGCAGTTTTCACATTTATCTGCTGAAGGAGGAAAGTTTATCACCTCTGAGTTTAAGTCGTGGAGAATTTGTGACATCACGACTTTCCAAACCAATCATGGTTCAATATGCAACTTGTTTCCACATTGCCATGTTGAAACTTGAAACCCTACACATACACTGAAGTGAAGTAGGAGACATCTTGTTTCCAGCAGATCAACTTTTGAAATATTTTCATTTTCATATATTCTGGATTTGCCAACAAGGGAAATAAACTTAATTTAATATAAAAATAAATAAAAAAAATCCATATCAGACACAATTTGTTGTTCCAACATATTTTTTTTATCTGTCTTGAACATATCTGGTTGTGTGTGTGTGTGTGTGTGTGTGTGTGTGTGTGTGTGTGTGTGTGGAGGGGGGGAGTCTAAGTACATAATTGTTCATTTTAGAGACATGTCATTAACAAAAAAATTAATTAACAAAATGAAATGTCCAAGCTTTCAGACATCACAGTCAAAACAAATGTCAGTAACTCAAGGTGTTTCTTAGAGTAGCCTACACCTATCAAGGAACTCAGAGAAGGCTATTTGTCTTTTCTTCAGAGGCTTTCAGAGGGAAATCAGCAGGCTCAGTGTTTTTGGGGTGGAACCGAAAGTTTTAGTTACATAAAGACAAAACAAAACAAAACTGACTTATTTCGTGATGCGACACTGTGGCCGCAAGATGGTACCAGTCAGCAGGAACATTAACGTAACAATTAAATATTAACCGGACCATTTTTGTTTGTTATCAATTCTAAGTTATCGACCAATGACCGAGCGCTCGCGCTCGCGCTCGTGAACCCACACCTTGACGCTCCGTGGGGCCGACAGCCCGAGCACAGTGGCCGGCTGCAGGTAGGCAGGCTAACAGGTTGTGCAAGAGGCGGAGGAGGAAACGCCGCCCAGCAGGTGTGTGACAGAGTGACTCACGTCTCCGCCAGCGAACAGATCGTTTCTAACCCGAAAGGCTCCTTAACACCGGACAGCCTGCGGCGACATTCGCGCAATAAAAAGTGCATGAAGGGACTTTGACTGAGGAACTAACCCGCCGGAGTCGTGGCAGTATCGATGTTTTACCCCGTGTGTCGGATATGGCCTCTGCTTCTCCTGCTGGGAGGATTCGTGGGGCCAGGTGAGTTGGAACCACTTCCTGGAGAGACTCGTATCACGTAGGCCTACCACGTCCCCTCGAGCTGAACCAGGGTTGGAGAGGTGTTTATTTACTAGGACCCAGCACTGCTCACTTCAGCACGCCAAGAAGCAAACACTATTTTAGGGAGCTTGTTTAGTTTTAATTGTCCCAGGCAGACCTTTAACATGAAGGCTACTTTTACCAATGAGTATTGGTTATAAGTGACTAGTAAAAAAAAAGAGAGACCACAGAGTGTCAGTGTTATAGAGTATTGGTCTATGTAACCTACAAGTATCTGTTCACATACACAACATATATGTGACACACGTGTGTGTTAATATTGATAAAGAGTAGTTATTGAGACCATGGGTTATTTTCTCATATTGGATTCTCATACCATTATTATATCTTTATACCATTGTGTTACAACTCCTTGTAATTGTATGTATTTTATTCACAATATATCATCAATCCATAATAACTGGACACCACTGACAGTAAAAACCTGTTTAGTATTAGTTTTATGTTTGAGTAAAGACTGCTGTACTCCCTTGGGATCCAGGTAGGCAGAGCAAGAAGTTTCAATCATAGGATTTTTCTTTCTTTGAATAAAGAGGCTGCTGATTTCAACTCACATAGTGTTCTGTTACTCAAATATACTGTCTCTATAACGTATATAAATGTAACATCTAACTATGTCAAAGGGTCAGCTTTACTCTAACAATATTTAATAATCACCATTCAAAATAGCGTAAGGCAAGACTTAAATTGCTGCTGATTAAATCTCAAACACTGTAAAGTTATGCCATGTAACATAAAAATGTGAAGGCATTGACTTTTGGCAAAAGCTAGACGACTAGTTTATCAAAGACAAAGTCGGGATATGTGCTTGAAACACTAAAAACTGGTCTATTTCCCGGTGAGTAATGAAACGACACACCCTCCCTCCCTTTTGTGAGAGAACAGATGATTGATCCCTTGTAATTCAGCACATTTCAACATGTCAACAATATGTTTGTACTGTAGCGTCGTAATTAGTAGAAGTAGATAGAGTAAAAATGCTGTGTGACTTGAGGGCATGAATTATAATTTTAGGGGAAAATTAATCCCAACACATCCTTTGATTTATACAACAAACCTAGATGTGCCATCAGAGTCCATTGATTGGACTGGAGGTGCTTTAACAAGGGTTAAAATTCAGTGCAGAATTTTGTGTGATTTCAATAGGTATTTTCAAGACTGCAAGACTGAGTATAGGCAAACAAATGTCACGAGTAGATACCATTAAAGTTCCCCAATTGATTAATTCCATGAAGACAATTGTTTTTTGTATTACAAGTTCTCAGAAGATATCTTATTGTATATGTGCTAATTTTCATCCATTCACAGAACAGAAATCTGAAAATAGGTTAAAGCTAGGTTCAAGGATGTTATTTAATTTTGTTTATTAGTGTCAAAGGTTTTTACAGAGATAATTTTGGATCTCTCTGTGTATCACTCCGTAAATCAGCAAATACTATTAACAGCCATAACAAAACAAAAAAGAAATCCCTCAGTAAAAACCGTCAGAATGTAGATAGGAATGAAACTGGAAAGTTTGCTGTACAAGTGGAGATTTATTGCTCAGCGTATGAGTAAAAACTTGTTTTGAGAAAACGTCCTTTAAAGAAATGTATTGTGAAATCTAATACATTTTGAAGACACTACGGGTGAATAGGGTAAAAAAAGAAAAGAACTAAAATATATCACAATTCAATTTCCCCAGATTATTACTTACATTAAGACGAGTACGTTTGTTTTCTTCAATCTTCTATCCTTAAATATACAAATGAGGTTATCTAATGCTAACTTTTGATGAATTTAAGAGAAATCTACAGACGCAATTAGAAACAGTAGTAAAATAAACACCTATATGTGTATTTTGGACACTGGACCAGTAGTCTGAGAGAAGACATGTTATGAAAGCAAAATTGCCCTGTGCAGGAAAAAAAAACTATGTTTTTGCCCTGGCTGTCTCGTCTTTAAAATAAATAGTCTTAATCTTGCGGTTAAAGCCAGTCAGTCGTAGAACATCTAGCATGAGAACATTCCTCTGGATATCTGAACAAAGTTGAATTCTGTCAGATAAGCACTCTTATAGCGTCACAACGGATAGATAACGTGGAGCAGGCTTTGTAACACAACTATTCATAATGTTCCCAGGCGCTTTGCAGTGAGGGAGATATTGTGGAAGACTCGACTCTAACTTCTCTAGCAAGTAGCACGGACCTGTTGGCAGCATTCACATGCAAAGCCTTGGAAAGGATTGGAAAGCTTTTCATAAGCCATTGCTGCTATAATTGATATTTAATGGTTGGACAATAGCAATAGTTAATAATAAAAAATATTTTGATGGGCACTGAATGTATTTTATATATTTCCCACTTTCAGTTTTGATTCTGCTCATCCATCTCATTCCTGTCAGTTCCTGTCTGATGCCGTTGGCTGTTGAACAATTGGAATTTGGTCAATTCAGTTTTAATTCAATTTAACTGCTTAATCTAAAAAATAGGATTGCAAATAAATTAACTGGGAGAATATTTGCATTGCGTTTAGCAAAACATGTGTTTATTATTTCGGTATTTAAGGATAGATTTCATGTGTGGAAGGCTTCCTGTATGGATTTAACCAGAAGTATTGGATGTGCTTGTACTTACACTGGCCCCTAAAGTGACCTCAAAATCCACACCCCTCTGATTTAACTATGGATTCCAAACAAAGCGTGCCAGTCCAGGTTGAAATGAATATCATACAAATGTATATGATATATCCTGGTGTAAAGGCATGTACAGCTCCATAAGAAGAAGTGATGTATGTGGGATCCCTCTGTTTTATCTTTCAGTTGGATATCATTTACATAATTGTCCCCGTGGGTTCACCATACCCTGTCCTGACTAAATACTTTCATCCTGTTAAGTTTAATGTTCTTCTACAGTCATACTGATTTAGATTTCATCCCTCCCTGTCCAGGATTACTGAACATTCTTGTCCTCTTCTTCTCTGTGGTTCACCAGAAGGAATGCTTTAATCCCCAGAAGGGGTCTGCAGGTCTGCTCATCACCGTGGCTGACAGTGTGACGCAGATTTAGCTCAAATATTTAACTTCGCCAAACCCCTTGAATGAGATGAACAGTTGCCAAATTGAACTTGCTTTGTTTTAAGTCGGACATGACAGAACATTGTGGTTTTTTATGTCATTAATAAGATGTATTATTGAGCAGATGTTGAATAACAAACATCCAAACCTGCTCTTTTCAGATAACCTCATATTCCCTGTGTTTTTTTAAGGCATCTGTAAAGGTGGTGCCCATCTAAACTTCTCTACTTGCACACACATGCAATCATTGACCATAGCAGGCTTAGCTATTATATTATTCGCTCTCTTGTTTGCTGTACTGAAGCACTGAAGTGAAGTAATTTAGAAAGTAGTGGCTTTAGAATAGACTGTGGGCAGTTGTCATCACAAGAAACGGACTCACAGTTTATCCTGTAGCCACCAAGAGTGAACACCAGATATCTGAGTTTGCTCTCAACTGTCAAGGACTGTTTTTGTGTTGAAGAAGCAGTGATAGCCATGTTTGGAGCAAACAGCCCTGCTCTTGTTTTCGTGCTTTAATGAAATGCTCCGAAACTGAGGAGTGAAATCAGAGACCCGGGCAGTTTAAACTATCACTTGTGTGGTACGAATGAGTCAGGCAGTGGAGGTTTGTGTGGTTACGGTAATGTTGATGGGTCTTTTTTTCCTCACTTGTTTGTCATTATCACAGGTGTGCGACATGTCAGTGGAATAGATATTTACACGCCGAAAGAGATGGAAGCGGTCAACGGGACAAATGTGAAACTGAAGTGCACCTTCAGTTCCAGTGAGCCGGTGTCGGCTGACTCCGTCTCAGTGTCCTGGAATTTCAGGCCCATAAATTCAGGATCGGAGGAGTCGGTGTGTAGAAAATATTGTTTTTAAATAATTTTTTTTGTGAAAATGCTTTGAATGTATTTTTTATTGTATTTTAATGTCATTATTAAATAAGTCCACTTGTGATTTTTTATAGGGCCTTAAATGTGTTGATTGTCACAGTTGGTCTCATTCTTGTAACAAAAGCCATTCAATATATTTGCCCTCTTTTAACAGCTCTCGGTGTACAGACTCAAATTGCTAATGGCTTGCTCCTCCACACAAGTCGAATAAAGAATAGAAGAGCCAGTGGCTGTTCTGCTGCTAATGGTTAGGTCACTGCCACTCCAAAAGCTGGCTATTGTAGATACAAGGCTGTGAAAGTCAGCTAAGAGCTGACGTCACCACAGCAGCTGTGTTTTTATTTGCAGTTTCTTTCTCATACTTGCTTACTTTGTTTGGACTTCTACACTCTTTGCAAGTTTGCTGTATTGTGTTTGTGTGTGTTTGTGTGTCAGGTGTTTTACTACCAGGAAGTACCGTACCCTCCACTGAAGGGGCGTTTTAAAGGCCACGCGGTGTGGTCAGGCGATATCATGAGACGGGACGTTTCCATCACGCTGCATGAGGTGCCTCCGACCTTTAATGGCACCTACATCTGCCAGGTGCGCAACCGTCCAGATGTGCACGGCAGAAATGGAGAGATCATCCTCAAAGTTGTTGACAAAGGTTAGATTGGCAGCACCCGCACGCTCGGGAGGAAAGTCTGTCACATTGCATCAGCATCACATTTACTACAGCGAAATACAATTCTAAATTGTTGAGCTTTGATCTCATTTTTGCTATTCAGTCATTACTGTCAATGTTTTCATTATGTATTTAGAAGGTGGTACTTTAGTTGTTCTGATGTAGTACTCAGGCCTTTCCACAGGAAGGTCAGAGGTCAAGGTCTTTCATGGAACAGGAAGGGGTGCAGTGTCTGGCTAAAGAGCACCGTGGCATATGGAATGCATGCAGTATTTCCCAACAGGAAGCATTGAGACCCACAGTTATCACACATTTTGGTTCTTATTGCTTCCAGCTTCCTTCTCTGAGATCGGCATCCTGGCAATGGCAGTTGGAGGCGCCTGTGCTGCAATCCTGTTCATCCTATGTGTCATCATGGCGGTGAAGTTTTACAAGAAAAAGCACATAAGCACGGACATTGAGATGCACCCGCAGGAACGCGTGTGGAAGGACCCGACCGTGTGGTGAGGACCAGAGAGCCAGAGCTCCTCTTCTTCTCGGGACTGGTGTGGAGTCTGATTGGCTGTTTGGGTCCGCTCTGCCGGACAAGACAAATTACATTTTATGGTGGGGAGGCATCTTTTTCTTCCATCTTTGCTTCTCTAATGTGAACCTCTCAGATATTATTGGCTTATTCAGTGTTCGATTAATGTACCACATTTCTAATGTTCTAATGCCAAATCTTTATACACTTTTATATGTTTTACCAAAAGTTGCCAGTGATTGTAATTTCTAACTTAATTTTATTGTAAGTTTTTTTTTTTAAACTGTTAAGTAAGAAATGTAAATATGGAGGGATTTATATGCTGTTATTGGAGTCTGTTCATTGACCTCAATTCACAGCAGCAGTGTTGACGAATTGCTTTTGATTGGTTCCATTACCTTTTAACAATGGGATTAAAAAAACATTAGTTATTTTATGATGTGTGACGCATCACATGAAACATATAATTGATTATATTCCTAAAAAGCACAAAGAGCACTTCATACATGATACTGCTGCTGTGAATTATGACACACCCGCTCTATTGCCTGCTGTTGGCAAAACCTTGCCTTTCCTCTGTGAGCAGCAGCTGCAATAACAACTGCTGCATCATAGTTTGTGCCACTTTAACTTGTGAATACAGGTGATACAGGGGTTTTGCTGGAGAAATATTCATGAACTGATGTTTTGGTCATCTTTTTTCTGCGGAAGGAAGCAGTACATCAATTCTCTGTGGTACTCTGGCTGGGTTCGTTTCAAAATAAGGATTCTGGGTATACACTATACATATATTCATGAGTAGCCTGCTTCATTGTGTGTGTGTGTGTGTGTGTGTGTGTGTGTGTGTGATTGAATTTGTTTTGTGGGGATTGGGTCAGTTCACCTGAAGAGGCCATTCATCTGACAGTTATGAAGACGAAGAAAGACTCTGTAAGTTCAGATGATGAAGCGTCTGAACCCAGCAGTGGAGATGATGAGGAAGAGGAAGACTTTGAGGAGGATGATGACGACGACGACGACGACGACGATGATGATGATGACGACGATGATTTTGGTGACGATGGTGGTGACGATGGTGGTGGTGATGATTAAATGGACACACTCGATTGATTAGAATCGTCTTTCCCATTTGAACATCCGCCTTTTTGCTATTCACATACGGGATTTTGATGCTTCGATGACGTGTAATTTATAGTACTTCTACAGGACTCTGTTTATTATGGTCACTGAATTACAGCGTGCATTTCTGTAAATATAGTTTTTTTTCTTTGTCACAATCCGGAGTCTACATTACCCACAATGCAACTCGCCTGCCAGCAGTTTGGTCAGAGATTCGTATGTGTTATGCTAGTCGAGCTACTCGAGCTTCTAGCCTCAAGGAGGAGCGGGCTACCGAGAACTCGTGGTCTTTCCTCTCTAACTCCACACTTCCCGATTTTTCTTTAATTTTCAAACTTGTGACCCAATCAATGCTGACTCAAGTGACATCATGTGAGGCAGTGTCAGACTTAACACAGCTCCCTCTGGGGCCACAAAAGGCTTCATAGAACTTTTTTTATACATATGCAGTGGTTCTCTCCAACACCTGTAAACGGACTCGTCTTATTCGGTGGTGTTCCCCTTTAATTTATGTGTGTTTTATGGATGTGGCTTGATGGAGAGTTTGTTGTACATGACTGCTTTAACTTTGCTTCTTTGTGCTAATTTGACTGCAGCTGCTGCTGGAAAGCTATTGCCTTAGATCAATATTGTGAAATCACGCGAATTGTCATGTCAAATAAATGGACTATAGATTTTTTAAGAGAGGAGCCCGTTTAATTTGGCTCATTGCTACAAACACCCCATACTAGTGCAGATAGTGTTCATTCAAGGCGTTGCCAGATGTTTCTCCTATTATTTTTTCAAAGGATGCAAACAAAATCTTATGAAGAAGTGCGTTTTTGCAGAGGGTTTTAAATGCTGCCGGAATAAAACCAGAAAGTCCACCACAAGATTTGTGAGTGCTCAACAAAGCACGGTGTTTACTACATTGGCAACATTGCACAATTGATTTTGTATTTAGTTTTTGTACATAGTGTAAAGTAAGCAGGAATTCTCAACTTTTTGAAAGTCCTGAAATGTTGTCATAAATATCTCTGTTTAGCAACTCTGGAATAAAGAACTGTTTTTGAAATTATTTAAATTGCATGAGTTTTGATAAAAAATGTTCCCTGTGTGGGAACAGATCATCTCTTAAGGAGAAGAAACTGGGTGTGAGTGTGAAATACCAACCAGCAGCCACTCCTGTTTGTGACAATGAGTTAGAGTCATAACTTCCTGTTCTTAAAACAGGAGGTTATGACTGTAACTCATTGAGTTGAGCTCATAGTTTCTTCACTTTTTGGATCTAAAATGGACCTGCCTGTCTTAAAAATGAGTTCCTTTGTATGGTTGAAACAATCTCACCAGGACAGTTGTTGTACATTTGATATGGATAAGTTCACACCTGCTGAACAATGCTAGAAATACCACAGGCATTCCTGTTCTGTCATTCACGTTACAACTCATTGGAAAATTTGAGAGTGCTCCTCCATTGCTGTGATAGAGCATCAGAACAGCAGAAGAGGCATGCGGGACACACAGCCCCCTGGTGGTATCATGAACTCTCTTTTTTACTTTGTCCTTGAGTGGTATTTTAGTAAATATTTTTTTCTGTTCACTTAAAACACAATCCATATTTTGTTTTGTTTATATTGTATATGTTTTATATACGTTCTCTTAAACAAGATAAAACAAAACTCAAGTGTGCAGTGAACATAGAAGAGTTATTGAAGTCATGGTGGAGAGAGACTTTAACCCCAGACATGTGATAACCTGTCTGGGACGACACAAGCTTCTCCACACTGACTCTTTTGCTCATTATACATGGCACTTCTTATGGAATAAAAACATGGCCCGTTGAACAGGTTCTTTCTCTGTGTGAATGGGTTAAGTGCTGTTAACAAATACAGAGGTAATTTTAAAACCTCTTACGACCAATTAACTTCTTTATTTTTTTTAAGGAAATGATCAGCGAGAGAAAGAGACAATTAACGATGAGTAAGAAATACAACACTTTGGGTCACAATAAATTTAACGCTTTGTCAGCATTTGTCCCAACGTTTTTCTTTGGCGTACTGTATGTAACACCTGAATAACATAAATGTGCCTGAGTTTAGTTTTGTGTGTGTTTGGGCACAGTGAAATGCACTGGAAATAATTAGCCTCTTATATCTCGCAACAAAAAGACCCTTTAGTTATTTGTTATTCCAGTTTATTTTGTAATTTCTGTCATGAGGGGACAAAACAGTACATTTGCTCAATACTGTACTTAAATTCAATTTCAAGGGTACTATCATACTACTTTGTTATTTTTATTCCACTACATGTATCTGACAGTAGTTTTAGTTTTAGTTTTTAGTAAGAGTTGAGCTCTTTTTTTTAATAATAGGCCTACTTATAATGAATACGTATTTTATAAGCTTGATAAGTTTAAATAGAATGTATTGTTACACATTAAACCGGTGGTATCCAATCTTCTTGTCTAGTTGGGGCCTCTTGTTGTATTTCAGATGCTTATCAGTTATTTGCACTTTCACCACAGAGTGGTTTTACCTCTAAACTTATTGCAGGTTTTATTTAAATCTGCAATAACTGCCTGTTTTGGCCAGGGAGCAGCGGGAACTAGTTAACAATGACATATCATCTTTTAAAGTCGGAGATATACTTTCTGTTGCCACGCCCAATAAAATCTAAAAAGAGAAGACGTTAATTTCGTGTTCACGTGCGCATGATGACGCTGCCTTGCGTATCCTGCGTCTCTCTGGAGCGTTGGTTGTGTTGTGTACAAGTAGTTAAAAACCAAGGATATCTCCGGTCTAAGTTGATACGTATGTCGATGTTGTTCGCAAAATCTTGCTTATTTATACTGTACATCCAGCAGTTACAGAGCAACATTATGATGACTTTAGAGTCGTGTTTCTGGCCATCTATGTAAGTCTATCGTCTGCTCTCCTTCAGCTCTGTTTTGGTCTCCACCACCTCCTGAGAGAAATATCGGTTTCTTTAGCTTGTGCGTCTCATGTATTTGACCTTCTGTTGTTTTTAAGAATCGCTGGCTATTTTTCTTTCAGGGAAACCGATAGTAATGCTACCTGAATGTATTAATAAATGAATTAATCAGGGCTAGGTTTTGTACTTCTGCTTAAGTGAGGTTTTGAATGCAGGGCTTTAACCTGTAATGGAGTAGTTTTACAGTATTGCAACATACTGCTTGTTTTCACTTCAGTAAAATGCTAAATACTTCTTCCACCACTGATATTTATGTTTATATTGTGGAGGTATTTGTATTACTGTAACTCAATACAGTGATGGCTGAGACGTGTGCCCTTGTCTCTTTCCTTTGGAGCAGCACCCATTTTGCTGCAGTAAGAGCAAATGACACCTACGTGACTCTAACAGCTGAGGGTGCACCTTCACGGCATCTATGAATGATGATGTGGGAAACATTATTATTCACATAGTACATACCATGTGGTTGTGTTTGTGTGACTGTGTATGAGCTCTCTCTGTAGTTGCAGTTGTCCTGCATAGGTCTGCAGCAGCATCCTGTCTTTCTGCAGCAGAATGCTGTTGTTTTTTTTCTTTGCAGTTCTGGAAGAGTTCCCACTGCTGCTGCATTGATACTCAGTGGAGGGGCCTGGAGAGGAGAGCGGTGAGCCTGCAGCCTGGCCACATGATCTCTCAGTTTAGAGCTCCACATCCGTCAAACCAACCCCCCACTCCCCCGACTGTCACCTCGCGCCACACTTCACGTACTTGTGATGGACCATATTGGTCTTTGTTGGTGTATGTTTGTAATCCTCTGGCTATTTATTCAGGCACTGGACATTCTAATTGAATACAATCTCATACTGTTTAATTAAACACAGTGTGGATTCAATTTGTTCACTCATCATACTGTAATAAACATTAAACTTTAATGTGGATATTGCTGCAGTGTTGGCAGAGTTTTGCTGAGCCACTCACTATTGTATATTGCCTATAAATATATATATATATGTATATATATATATATATATATATATATATTTATATGTATATATACTATGTATATTGAATGCAAATAACATCTGACATTTGACTTGAACACATTTCACATAATTAACAAAAAGAAGATGCATATGTATCGTAATCTTTTGCATGAGCTAGTAAAGAAAAAAATATGCCATCCTATAGAGTGCATAATAACCTGCTCAATTAATAATAAATGGCTACTTGCTTCTGTCCTCATAGCTGAATCTGCTGATGTAAATTTCAGTTACAGCCCGTCAGCGTCGCAAACTTTACCTTCTCTTCTCATGTGAAAGAAATATTTGTGTAAGCAGAGGAAAAAACAACCATGATGTTAAATCCAAAATGAATGTGTAGCTGTCCCCTTGTCCTCTGCCTGTGTTCCTGTACATTGGCTCAGATAGCACACTCTGTCACATGGTCTCAGTTGCATCCAGTTAACACTCTCATTTCTCCTTTTTTTCCAATATTAACCTCTTACCGGACCCTTTTTTTCTAATGAACAATACACCAAATTACTGTGCAGTCACCTTCTATTTCCAGGAATGGATGTAGTTTAACAGGCAGGCATATAACCATAAGTGTATGAATGCAATGATAGCAGGGTCTAAAATGGACTAATCAAATCAGGAAACTCTGAGCTAAGCACTTCTTTAGTCTCGTCCTGCGGTGAATAGTGCAGCCACACGCTATTGGTCGGCTGTAGATGACTGATGTTTGTACATTTATGGGAAAGGAGCTGTCCTGTTGTGAAACATGACTGCACACACCGCCTCATATCATAATGCACTTGCAGCCGCATTGCACTGATCACAAGAGAGTGTTGGCTGCCACATGATGTACAAGATAGTTTGACCTTCTAGGCATTGAATGGGACACGCATGCACACATCACCGGTGGCTGAGGAAGCTGATTATTCTGCGCCAGGGGAATATGAGTGCCGGAAGGAGCTTACCTTTCAGGACAAGAGCAAAGCAGAGTAATAAAAAAATGTCACTCTGTCCATCTTGGGAAGGATATAGAAAATAAGAAATAATAATAAGAAAGGAAAAGATTGGAAAGTCACATTCCAGTTTAGAATCAGACTTTTTTCATTGTGTAGGTAGAATAGAGAGTAAGTCTTGTGCTGTTTCCCCTCCCACTTGTAATTCTGTGGTGCTGAGTTTTGAATCCTTCACGGTGACGTTGTCAGTGAAAGAACATGTCTATTTATGAATGGAGAGTTTTGATATGTGTGTCTGGCCCGGCCCTGGGGCTGCATTACACAGCCTCCTCCCCAACCTGCACTGCAGAACTTTTCTCTGATCTTCACAAACACTCTGAGAAAAGTGCCTGAGTCTGCATACACGCCCCGAGTCAGGAGATGGGGAGGAGGGTGAGGCAGGGAGGAAAGCAGAGAGGGGAGGAGTGAATGGGGTTGATGGAGGAGAGAAAGAGAATAAGGGTGGAAACAGGGGCAGGTGAGGGAGGGGAGACAGAGAGACGAGGGAAGAGAGAGAGAGAGAGAGAGAGAGAGCGAGAGAGAGAGAGAGAGAGAGAGGTGGCATGCAGCCAACGGAGAGGACAGGGAAAAGTTGTGAGGTAGCCGGAGGGACGGGCAGGGAGAAGAGCCAGCGTCATTGGTGCTGTGCTGAGGGGGAACGAGAACAGCAGCCTTTCCTCCCGTCCGTCTGTCTCTCTACATTTCTGTCTGTCTTTCTGTTTGTCTCTACCTCTCCTCTCTAATTTTCTGTCATCCTGGCTGTGGCTGCAATGTGGCTGGCTCTGCAGTAAAAGTGCCGGCTGGCGGATTCTCCTTGAGTGAACCCTGACTGTGCGCAGTATTCGCCGCTGTCCTGTCCACACTGACTCAGCTGTGCAGGCAGCCTGCCGGCCTCTGAGTGAACACCGACTGCAGGAGCAGGTAGGCATGGCAGAACTTGGACTGTGCATGTTTTGATGTCTTTGTATTTTCTTAAGCTTTACCCCTTTTACATTCAGTCAAATGGATACTGTATGTGCATGACGACTCATGCATGCAGGAAACATGTAAATACAAACTGTCTGTATAAAAACAACTTTTTACTTGTACGGTCTGTGCTTTTATAGAAACTTAATGTCCCATTTCAATATTCCAGCCGATTAACTTCTGTATCTCTCTGTATCCCCCCCCCCCCCCCCCCCCCTCTCTCTCTCTCTCTCTCTCTCTCTCTCGCTCTGTCTCTGTCTCTCTGTCTCTCTCTCTCTCTCTCTCTCTCTTTCTCTCTCTCTCTCTCTCTCTCTCTCTCTCTCTCTCTCTCTCTGCCTTTGCCCTCTATCTAACCTACAGTCTCTTCCACAGGAGTGCTCTGGGGTTAGGCGGGCCGGCTCCCAACCCCCGGACACCTGCAGGTGCACAACTGGGACGTGCCTCGTTTGGGGTCCAGACACCCAGACAGCATATTCCAGATTCAATCCAGTATACCAGAGAGGCCAAGTTGTGCTAAAGGATATTGTACGAGCTATCCAGGGGCCGCTGGATCCTGCAGCAGTATCTGTCTTGGAACAGATCTGGCTGCCATGGAGGTCCAGTGGTTTAGAGTTGAACTACCGAGGCTGGGCCCTCCACACACAGCCGTCGGCCTGATCTTCTCTATGCTGCTTGGTAATGTCTTTACGTCACCTCTCTTCATTCTCTCCATGATCGCTATGCTACAGCTGATTTGCACGGTGCCTCCTCATCTCTCTTTTTTGAAAACTTCACATTTGTTTTTTTCCCCCCTCGCTCCTTATTGAATACCAACAGCCTGTGCCGGTATCAATGTGTGTTTGTGTTGTTATGCAGAACAATGATGCTGTGGCTTTTCCAAATTTGACATTGACCGTCATCAGCTTCTGACCTACGTCAGTGTTGACTGCAATTGTATTTAGGTCAGTACACTAGGTTTCGTAGAAGGGTTTTACTTTGGATACAGGACAGGTGTTTTTTCTGAAGATTGCGTGTTTCATCTCATGAACAAAATGTGCTGCTGGTTCTGCCTTGAAACACAGAAAGGACGAGGACTGAATGTTTCATTAAAATGTGCTCGTCCGGAATAAATTCATTGGTCGATAGCTTGGTGTTATCTGCAATCCATATTGGTTTTGATTGGGGTTGTATGGACCTAAAAAGTGAATGTCAGCAAAATAGCTGCTCTTGTGATGGGAAAGCTGTGTCAGAATTCAGGCTCTCTAGACAAGAGGTTTGATTGCCTACAGTGGAGGTGTGTCTGCAGTAATAGTGCAGCAGAGTCACTCAGGGAAGTGTCCAGTAAAATATCAGTTTAATTTCTATTTGATTCATGAATCAATATATTAAGCAGAGTACCTTTGCAGTGATCATAGAGTTACAGCACAGTCGGCATCCGGATCTGATATTGTTGTCTCAAGTAAACAGTGGTGATACCACGTTGCTTTATGCTGTTTGGGATATAGAGGATCAGCTGTGAATATTGGATTCTGAACAGGCAACACCCAACCACACATCTTTAATGAAGTGTTTCCTTATTGGACGCTTTCCTTTACCTCTTTCAAGAAAAAAAGCATCACATTAGAATGCAATTTCAGTCATAGTTAATTAACTATTTTGAGTAAAATACAGAATATGTATGTCTAATACCCTTTTCTGACATTGTTCCTACATTCAGTACTTACAGTACATATTTCTGTGTGCGTGGAGCAGTGCAGCAATATTGCAGCAAACACGCATTAAAAAAGATGATCTACATGAGACCATGGTCTGCACATTATGTGTAGGAACTGTAGGCTCTAAAACTACCTCACAATATTCCTGGTCTTGTAAAATTTATCACATTAATAATTCTCAATGAGTTTAAAATATTCATCTCCCATTTACACACATGGACTGACAGTGGAATTGTATTGGCTGGTAAACATTTAGATGCTGTTTTCAGTTCAAGAATGGCTGTTTCTTGCTTTATTTATCTTTATTTAGAATGAACAGCAAACATTTTGGCCATAACAGAAACGGCATGGTAGATTTAATCAGCAGATGCAGGTGGACAGAGAGAAAGATGCTACAGCAGTTGCATCTAAGTATCAGCATTATGGATTACCATCATATTTGTTTGCTCTATTATATAATACACTATGAACAGTGCTGTTTTATGTCTCTGCATTTTGGCTTACAGCATAGGCTGTTCCTTTTCAGGTTGAATTTTGTTCCACTTTAAGAGACATCTTCTGTTGTTTTTGTCATTCTAACCATTCAAACCAGTATATGTCTCCTTTTACACCTTGGATATGAATATGAATAAGATCGATTCTTGTCCCTTCTTTACCTAAAATATCTCATGAAATCTCAAAGAAATGCTATGTAGCACCATTCATGTTGGGTCGGCCATTGTATTTCATAATAGCTGGTGGTTTATTGTACAGCTTGACTGATAAAGCTGCCACTATTAGCTTACTGCAGATATATCTGTGTTGGTGGAAATGCCAAAGTAGGTTCGATATAATTTGGAAACAGTGTCAGCACTTCATAGTTTATCCACCAGAGAGCACAGCATTTTGGGTTGAAAAATCAACTTGATTTTTTTCAACCCAAAACATCTTGGCCATCACAACTTAGCAAAAATTATTTAAAAAGTGGAAAAAAGGATAGTATTATCAGCTGATATGTCATTATCATATTTTTTTAAGCTCCTAAATATCAAGTTTAGTATCACCCTCTAACATCCAGTAGTTGCCAGGCTATAGTATTCTCTTATTTTGATATACTATTTTTAGAAATTATGTGGCGAGCATATGTTGTGAGATATTCTAAAGTTGACATATATAGGCTAGAAACTGGAGCATCACTGTTCTACTTTTATCTGGAGCTCCAACACGTTACCTTGCAAAACGAAACTTTGATTAGAAATATTATTAACATAATAATTTTGTTCTGGGTCTCTTGTCAGCAGCTGCAGTAACTACAAATATATTACAATTTATATTACAAACATATTGTGAAACGCTGATAAAAAAAAGTGACACTGTAAAATGTGAACGAGGAAAGAGACGGGAGGGGGGATGCTGTTGCTCTCTCGCCTCTGCTTCTGTTGCTGTTTTTGCAAGCTCACTGTGCTGCATTGGACCAGCTGAGGGAAAAGATTGGAGAGAACGAGTTTTGCAAGATAGGAAGGGAGAGATGAGACTGAATCAATAACATTTCCATCTACATTATGCCACAGGCCCTCTGTGTAAAGCCATAGCTGCTGTTTTTAGCAATGTTATTCTCTATTTGCTGCAATGTTGCTTGTCATACGTTGACCTTGACCGTGTTTTCAGCAAAGCATAACACACGAAACAGAATCGTGGGATTGTGAGAAGCAGTGCAGAAAATACAGCTGCTCCTGAAAGCATTCATCTTATCAGGTGTTGTGTTTTCTCTCTATAACCTCATCATATTTGTACTATAGTTCTGCACAGCACCTCATGAGCATGTAGTTTACATATCGCACACTAGATGGAAGCATAGGGGGAGCTTGAATGGTGTAGAAGAGGGAGAGAACAGACCGTCGGTCCGTCCTGGTCCTGCTACAATTATATACTGTGACTCTTTGATACCTGTGACCTTGACACATAAACAGTAGGTGGGATACTAATGAGAAAAAAAGGAAAAGACAAACTATAAAAAAAAAACACGGCAGTTTTCCTGCCCCATCCGCCTTAATTAGTAGAAGTAAGATTTAATGCCCCCGGTGTTCAGTTACAGTTCTTACAAGGGGCCCAGCAGATTTCATCCTCTTATTTACAGTAATGTCACAGCAAGGACTTTGTGGTGTCACGTTATGGTGTGACTAGTCAAGTGGCAATAATAGTTTATTGTATGTTATAATGTGTTCTGGAAATTATGAAAATCTAACTTGAATGGTGGATGGAATAAATAATCTATGATGTTTGCTCATGGAGTTGTCCTATTACATACTGTGTTAGTGGGTATGTATACTTACAATTGTATCTAAAATGATTTGAATAATCAGGTAATTAGTGTTTTGATGTGTATGAGTCAGATTTAATGTCACTGTCCATGAACCTACTCATTGTTCAGATGTAACTGGATGAGCAGACTGTACTTGTTTTGTGATGTGACCATAAAATTAGTCCAAGGAGCTTGTGCACAAAGTGCATTAACTGTGATCTTTTACTTTGGACTATTTTCAAGGGCAGGTATTGTGTAGGGCATAGTGAATCCCTTACGTAGAATATAGTCGTCAATCATTCCAGCACAAAGACTAAAGGTTGAGGTTACAGGATTTACTATGACAATGTATATCTATTTGTAAATAGAATGTACTTAAGTAGTGCATTAAGCAATGTGTTTTGGACATTGAGGAGTCTGGATGCTGAACTTAAAGGAAAAGTTTAACATTGCAGGAATATGCTTGTTTGCTTTCTTGCAGAGAGTAAGAAAATATTGATACAGATACCCTAAAAATCAGTGAAAATATGGTTACAGAGAGCAGCTGATTAGCATAGCTTAGCATAAAGAATGGAAGTTCTGACCGAAGGTAAGAAAATCAAAACTATTTCTTGACACCGGGAGCAGTAACTTCCTGAAGTGTCTGCTGGTTTTCTCACAAATATGAAAAGACATTAGGAAATTACTGCTTCCAGCCAAGATAAATTCGGGCACATAGTTCCCTGTATAAACTTACTTATTCCATTTTTGGTACATATCATTCAAGCAAGATAGACTGTGTGGACTTTGTTACCTGCAGACTGAACCAGAGGAGCTGTTTCTAGTTTTTATGCAAAACTAACTGGCTGCTGGCTGTAGTCGCATATTTAACTGTCAGATATGAAAGTGGTATCGATCTTCTCATCGAGAAAGCAAACAAGCGAATTCCTTAAAATGTTGAACTATTGCTGTAAAGCAGACTGACTTTGTGTTCACACAACACTGCTGCACAGTAAAGTTGATTTGTGCCCTGTGTGGTCTCATCTTGTTGTGGTTTCTATTCCCCTTCCTCCTCAGGTGTGTGGTCTGTTCAGGCCCTTGAGATGAATGTTGGGAAGATTCCCTTTCTGCAGGCAGTGAATGGCAGCACAGTCATGTTGCCTTGCACATACGCCAGCTGTATTGGCATCCAGGACCTCTACTTCAACTGGCAATTCAATGACAACGGCACCATGCTGAAGGTAAGAACCGTCTGTCTGAGAGAAGGATTCATGTTCAGGTAACTTGTTTGGTCGTTTTGGATGAATGATGGCTTGTTGATCCCTTCAGGTGTGTGATGCAATGAACGTGAATGAGGGGGTGGAGCCACATGTGGATATCTATCGAGAGCGGGTGGAGTTCGTGGGGAAGAACATTAACAACAACGTCTCCATCTTGCTGTGGAACATCACCTTCGAGGACGGAGGCTATTACACTTGTTTTGGACGCAATCCCAAAGAGAAGGGCAGGAACGGCAGCGCCATCTTCCACCTCATTGTGGTGGACGAGCGTGAGTGTTCAACGTCTATGCTTTATTTTCCTTTCATTATGTATAAATGGGGTCTTCAGGCAAAGTTATATTAGTTGTTTAGTTTTATATGCAGTAGATTTAGTTTTACAAACATACCCAAATGATCTTAAACCAGCCCATTATTCATCTGCCGAACACAACTGTCCCCCCTTCCAGCAACAAAAAATTAACCCAATTATATGGGAACTGCCCAATATGACAACACATCCCTATAGATATTCCTTTTAACTATATGCCCTGACATACTGTATATATTGGCCAATCACAAATGTGGGACAGCTCACTGGGGTTTGCTTCATGGCCCCATAATGTGCACACTGAAGTAATAATAAACTAGAACATGCATTCATTTGTATGTCGATGATAAAATAAATCAGGCCACATATACAAGGACAATATTGCAGGAGAAATGTTTAGTCTGCTTAAGGAAAAGGAAAAGAATAAAATGATCCCACAGAAGGAAAATAAATCCTGAGATGACAGTAAAAGAGAAAATAAAGAGTGTGGATTAAAATTTATGACGGATTCAATGTTTGTTCTCTTTGTGTTTCTTCAGTTATTTTCTCATATTGTTTGGTCCTCCACACACAAATAGAAACAATCCAAGAGAGCTGATAATCTCTCCTATTAAACTAAGCATTTTCTAGTTTTTAAGCAGAAGGTAAGTTTTAATCATGCATCACATTAAATGGTCTTTGGTGCTGTTTTGACAAGAAGTAATTAAATAAATAATAAACCTATTTATTAGACTCTCCCCAAAATTGGAACATCACCAACTTATTCGAATTAGAAGGCCTTGTAACGACACAAAGGTTGTAGAAGATTTTCTGGACCTTAAACAGTTTATATGTATATTTTTTTCCATCATCAGTCCTGTGGTGCTTTGTTAATGTGTGCAGTGAGAGTGGTGGACAACACGCTGACCATCATAATAGCCTCCGCTGTGGGCGGAGCCATCGCAGCATTAATGGGCTTCATGTTGCTCAAGAACTTCACTCTCTTTGTTCTTTCCAAGATTGAGGAGAAAAAGTAAGTTTTCACAACCACCTGGATATTTACCAGCAATACAACTGTTTCATCAGAGTATGGAGTGAGCTCGAGATGTTTCTTTGAGCTGCCGTGCGTGTACAGTCCTAACTTTGTCTTCTTCTTTTTTCCTCCAACGCCACTACAGTAAGGAGTGCCTTGTAACATCATCAGGGATCGACAACACAGAAAATGGCCTCTCAGGATCCAAAGCTGATTCAAAACCAACACCAAAAAAGAAATGAGAAAGTGCATGTATATATAACCATATGAGTACTCATATTTATTTACCTCTTTGCATATATTTCTCTATGCACATGTGTTTGCGCACAAGCAAATTCATTAATGTCACGTTTGGATCTTAAAAACTGCCTGGCTGTGGCCTACAAATGGGGATTATATACATGTGCACACAACTGTGTCGAATGATATACAACGAAAGAACATGCAAATCAGTGCGCACATAATTATTTAAAATGTACTTATAATTGAATAAGTGCACATACCAGAGACGCTGTAGCTTGATTTATTTCGGGTAACTTTTTAATCATATAATATTTACATCCCCCCTCCCACCTGGTCTCCCATATATCTACCTCCTTTGGTCAACACATTAGCAGAAGAAAAACACATTAAAGGTGTTATCTTTGGGAATTTATTTTGGCGTGGCCAGTAAATGGGTCTGATAACAGTTAAACATTTGACAAATAAAGCTTGTGTGCACTTTTACGTCATGAAATGTGCATTATTGGTCTTGATATTCATGCAACAAAGCATACATATCAAGTCCAAAAAGTCTCTAAGGAAAGCATTGTTGCCAAGTTGTCTCTAGACTGTGGCTCAGACAATTCACTGTAGACAGTGAAGACAACAAACTGCTCTGACAACAACAGTGAAGGAAGTGCAACCTTACAAAAGAAAGAAAGCATAACACTCTGAAACCTATCCAACTGATCGATTCCCCACTCTTTCAGGCTCTGCATAGTAACAACATGCAATTTGGATGAGATTTGTTCATCTACTGGTGGATATTTGGTAATTCTAATGAATCCCACTGGTAGTCGTGTGTGTTTACAGGTCTTATGCAGTGAGTGTAAGCTAAGTGAAAGCATGCTTGGTAATGAGCAGTAAGCTAAGTGTCTCTGGTAGATGGTTTCTTTTTTAATTCCTTACATTAAAAACAACCATGTGCACATTTATTAAATTGTGGGTATACTTCTGGGAATTTGTGTACACCTTATTAAATAGTGCGTGGGGGGTTATTCACGAAAAAAAAGCTGTTGTATATCACTTTTGCACAGTCGTGCTCTGTTAAAAGTGCTTGCTAGCCTTGATATAACAATCATTGTCTTTGGCCACAGCCAGGATACATTAAAAACACGTCAACTTTGACTGTTTTTAATTCAATTTATTTAGTATAGCCCAAAATCACAAATTACAAATTTGCCTCAGAGGGCTTTACAATCTGTACACATACGATATTCTCTGTCCCGGGACCTCCCCCCCAAAAAAACCTTTAACAGGGAGAAAATGGGACGAAACCTTAGGGAGAGCAACAGAGAAGGATCTTCTATCAGGATGGACAGAAGTACAATAGATGTCATGTGTACAGAATGAACATAACAGAGTTATAACACATTCAATGCATATGACAGAAATTATTCATATAATGAGAGTAGTAGGGATGATGAAAAACTGTAATAATAATGATAATAGCAGTAGGTGTCGGGGAGGACCAGGGTCCAGATGCAACCACGATCCACGTAAACCTGTGAGGCGAGAAAGCACAAAGACTCCGGAGAAGAGGTAGAGTTAGTAATGTGCATGAACTCATACAGAAGGAAACAGAGAAGGGTGGGCGCCAGCAGGGCCAAGGCAAGAGGCAGGAGGCAGGAGGCAGGAGGCAGGAGGCAGGAGGCAGGAGGCAGGAGGCAGGAGGCAGGAGGCAGGAGGCAGGACCAGGGTCCAGATGCAACCACGATCCATGGCAACCTGTGAGGCGAGAAAGCACAAAGACTCCGGGGAAGAAGTAGAGTGAGTAATGTGCATTGATGGGACATGAATTCATACAGAAGGAGATAGAGAAGAGGAGAGAGGAGCTCAGTGTATCCTAAGGTGTCCCCCAGCAATCTAGGCCTATAGCAGCATATCTAGGGGCTGGACCAGGGCAAACCTGAGCCAGCTCTAACTATAAGCGCTATCAAAGAGGAAAGTCTTAAGTCTACTCTTAAATGTGGTCACTGTGTCTGCCCCCTGGACTGAAAATGGAAGCTGGTTCCACAGAAGAGGAGCTTGATAACTGAAGGCTCTGGCTCCCATCCTACTTTTTAAGACTCTAGGAACCACAAGTAGCCCCGCATTCAGTGAGCCCAGCTGTCTATTGGGGTAGTATGGTACTATAAGCTCTCTAGTGGGGTAATATGGTACTATGAGCTCTCTAGTGGGGTAATATGGTACTATGAGCTCTCTAGTGGGGTAATATATTACTATGAGCTCTCTAGTGGGG
The DNA here is from genome assembly GCA_016806645.1 of Ophiodon elongatus. Taxonomy (NCBI): domain Eukaryota; kingdom Metazoa; phylum Chordata; class Actinopteri; order Perciformes; family Hexagrammidae; genus Ophiodon; species Ophiodon elongatus. The sequence continues at coordinate 207,192 of JACSYO010002141.1, forward strand.
TAGTATGGTACTATAAGCTCTCTAGTGGGGTAATATGGTACTATGAGCTCTCTAGTGGGGTAATATGGTACTATGAGCTCTCCAGTGGGGTAATATGGTACTATGAGCTCTCTAGTGGGGTAATATGGTACTATAAACTCTCTAGTGGGGTAATATGGTACTATGAGCTCTCTAGTGGGGTAATATGGTACTATAAACTCTCTAGTGGGGTAATATGGTACTATAAACTCTCTAGTGGGGTAATATGGTACTATGAGCTCTCTAGTGGGGTAATATGGTACTATGAGCTCTCTAGTGGGGTAATATGGTACTATAAACTCTCTAGTGGGGTAATATGGTACTATAAACTCTCTAGTGGGGTAATATGGTACTATGAGCTCTCTAGTGGGGTAATATGGTACTATGAGCTCTCCAGTGGGGTAATATGGTACTATAAACTCTCTAGTGGGGTAATATGGTACTATAAACTCTCTAGTGGGGTAATATGGTACTATGAGCTCTCTAGTGGGGTAATATGGTACTATAAACTCTCTAGTGGGGTAATATGGTACTATGAGCTCTCTAGTGGGGTAATATGGTACTATGACCTCTCTAGTGGGGTAATATGGTACTATGAGCTCTCTAGTGGGGTAATATGGTACTATAAACTCTCTAGTGGGGTAATATGGTACTATGAGCTCTCCAGTGGGGTAATATGGTACTATGAGCTCCTTAAGACATGATGGTGCCTCACCAATTAAGGCTTTGTAGATGAGGTGAAGGATTTAAAATTTGATTCTGGATTTTAAAGGGAGCCAGTGCAGAGAAGCTAATACAGGAGTAATATGATCTCTTTTCTTAGTTTTTGTTAGTACACGAGCTGCAGCATTCTGGATCAACTGGAGAGATCTTAGAGACTTAGTACAGCAGCCTGATAGTAAGGAATTGCAGTAGTCCAGTCTGGAAGTAACAAATGCGTGAAAAAAAATGTCTGCATCACTTTGAGACAGGATTGCCTGATTTTTTTTAATGTTACGTAGGTGAAAAAAGACAGTCCTTGAGATTTGTTTTACGTAGGAGTTAAAGGAAAAGTCCTGATCAAAGATAACTCTGAGACTCTTTACGTTGGTGCTGGATGCCAGGACAAAATCTGAAGTTAAAACAAAAACACTTGTTCTTTAGTGCTTGAGACAGGAAATAATGTAATGTAGTTAAAGCTGTGCTGAATCCTAACACCAAATTCACAGTAGCCCTTCGATACAATGGTCAACTAAATCAAAATGAAATGATCTATCTCGCAGATACACTGATCAATTTGTGGCTACTTTCCACAATACACCTAGACTATGTTGTATGATTTATTCAAGCAACTGTAGTAAAACAAAGGGTGCTAACACAAATGTTACTGACAGAATATTGTAGGATTCAGCCCAGCTCTTCATCCTGTACCTTCTCTTTGCTTGATATAAAACGCAGGTGCCTGTTAGTGCTTCTACGCTCCTCTGCCCGAGAGGACGACTACATATTGCAAAATACTTTATAAAGCTCAGCAAACAGTAATAATACAACAAGCTTCTGAACTGACATGATAGACAATCCCCTGAGGCAAACCCCATAGAAAATGAATGACCCTCTGACTATGCTGCTTTTAGGACGAATAATCAATGCATTTAAGCATGTGCAACATGGGCCAGATCTTAGACACGCTTGAAAACATACTTTTTTGAAAAAAACAAAAAAACATGGTTCAATGTACTAACACTGGTAGAGTCCGCTCTGAGGTTAACTGTTAACCCCATTTTATGCCATGCTAATTTCATCATGCTAACCCTTGCTAAGGCTAAGCACTATTTGGTGACGTGGCCATGGATACTGTATGCCTGGATCAGACTCAGTATATTTGCTTGTGCGTCTTGGTGCAAAAGGCTCGTTTTTTCCTAAACACTTTTCCATTCAGTCAGTGTTTTACTCTTTTCAATAAATAATGTTTATAGCTGCACTGCTGGGAAAAAGATAAACCTGGTTGCCCTGCCCATGCATACAGTAAATGACCCATAAACTCATACTCTAAATGATCATGGGGTCGGGTCTCAGACAGCAGGTTGAGAAGGGGGACTGCAGTTCAAGTATTAACTCTGTTCAAGCAAGAGTGATGCACTGACTAATAAACAGGGATGGTTCCTAAGAGCATCATATTAGGAGATGAATGTACTGTATCTGCATCGCACTCAAACAGTGAAATACTATTTCAACTGCATTTACAATATACACATGTTTTGCACATTCAAGACACTGAATGTCTGGCTTTAAAAAGAAATACCTCTGGAGAGTGGGACAGATGTGTGGCTAAGCACTGGGTCAGGTCAGATATAAATGTACCTCCCCAGTCTCAGCAGGTGTTAGCTTAGCCAACTGTACAGTGAAGTGTGGTGGTTTCAGAAGCTCACTGTTATGTTGAAAATAATGTGCCTCCATGTTAAGGTGACTCCAGTCTTTAGTCACTGCAGCAATATTATAAAAGGAATGTGTTGGGCACTTTAAAAACATCTATATTTTTGTGTATGGATAGGATCTAATGTAAATCAGTGTCAGTTTGTCCCATTGATCATCCAAGTGAGATAAGAAGAAACCAAACAGCACACTTGAGGAAATATTCCCATGAGTCTCATGTAATGATGTCGTAGAAACGTAGAGGGATCAGACTTAAAGGAATAGTTTTGACATTGTGGGAAGTTTGCTAATTTGCGTTCATGCCGAGATTTTGATGGATTCCACTCTAGGCTGGTTGGTTATCTTAGCTCAGCTTAGTAACTGGAAAGGGGGAAACAGCTAGCGTGGCTTTTTCCTAAATTAACAAAATCCACCTACCAACACCTCTGAAGCTCACTTATTAACATGTTAACATGTTCCTGGACTCTCCACTGGTTGCCTGGCAACTGCACAGTGTCAACAACACTCCAGGTATTAAATGTACAATATAACGTATTAGTTAGTGAGCTTTATTCGTAGGCAGATTTTTTAAATTTTGGATAGAGCTATGCTAACTGCTTCTGCTTGCTGTTACCTTTTTCTTTTCTTTTTTTTTTCTAAGCTAAGCTTAATGTCAACCAAAATGTCAAACTATTCCTTTTAGTGGGCTATTATTGATGGAAAAGTGATATTTGATTAGACTGACAGAAAGACAAAATTGCTGAAAAAGCTGCAATAACTTCATAATTTATTTTGTGAAAGATATTGCAGAAGGTGCAAAACTATTATGGGTAATATACATTCGTCATTTGTTTTCCATATTCTTGTTTGATTTTGTTTGAGAGAGAAAATCCACTCTAGTGTAAGAATTGTGTTGTCAGAAAATCAGGTCTTAACTTTCAGGCTGTTGCTGTGACTTTGGAGACAGAAAGACAATGTTTTGCAGGATCAAATCATTCAATTGCAATAATTTGATTTAATTGTTGAAGAATGTTTTTTCTCTGAGTGGCTGACCTCTGTTGGTTGTGGTCTAATGAGACTCGGTTAAAAAGAAAAGTGTTTTCCTTCTCACTAATCAATGGATTGAGAAAGGCTTTTTGGGTAATGTTGAGATCGTGACAGTGAGGGCCTTATGATGACAAGCAACTCTATGCAAATCACAACAGAAGTGACAGTTTGTCACATCGCACCGTTGAGTTACTGTGACAGTTCTGTGAGCAATACAACAGTATAGGAGACGTGGATCAGGGAGTTGTGTCGATGGGATGCAGGTGAACGGGGAACATCAAGAGAGGAGCTTGGTGTGGACTGGAGCCCCTGTACCTGATCAGACCCTGCAGAGCGTATAGACTCACCAAGTCATGCTCCACCGCTGCTCTCTGCACACAAATATAGCCGACTGTACAACTTTAATGCTCTGGCTCGCCCTCAAATGATGTCTCCAGTTTCATCCTCTCACCCATGCACATCAGCTCTTAATGTATTTATTATAGACACATGAAATCTAATAAAGTTTTGAATAAAACCTGGCCTGTCATGTTGTTTGTATATAAAGCGCAACGCTACTTATTTGATTGGACTCTTCCTGTTGACGACTACAGGTAAACCTGTACCTCGACAATATTCCTGCTGAAAAATGCTCACTTTGAAGGGACAGTTTTTTTCAAGTATGAGAAAATGCCCCTTGATGATGTCATCAGGTTATCTCAATTTATAGACAATACAAACCTTTGCATTCAGGGAAGGTCTAATAAAAGACACTATCAAGTGGCATCATGGGAAGTGTAGTATCCTGTGTTTTTGGAGCCTAAGGACTAAAGGTCAGTATATCTCTGCCTCTGCTGTGTCAATTTTTTTAGCATTCTTTTTATTTAATGTGCAAAACTTAATCTACTTAAACTTAAACTTAATTAACCCGTCATCTTGTCAATAAATCTACATTAACAGCGACATCCAAGCAAATGACTATTTAAAGTTATCTTATCTCCTTTCCATTGACCCCTCTGATATTTGGAGGGGTGGAGTGAGGAATTGCTCAGACGTCTGTGATCATATTATTGGTTAGAATTGTTATGTTCAGGTTCAGCTGTTGGCAATACATGAAGTATCCAATAAAACATGTTGCATCCCGGCACGCAGAAGTGAAGGGATTCTGCACATAGGAAAATGTAAAAACACAACTTTGTACATGGGAGCTTAGATAGTTTCATCCTTTGTCATGTTGTATCCTGTGTTCACCACATATGCTCCTTCCTTCCTTCATGCTTTCTATGAAACAAAGTACAAACTTTATGAAATATCAAAGGAAATCCTCACATCAGAAATTGAGTATTTCTATTTCATATTTCTATTATTGGTGCAGTTACATCACATGAGACATTTCAAGTAATACTAATAGAAAATGCCACGAACACAATCACACTTCACATCTACACGGTCACATAAAACTAAATCCTCGTGCAAAAAAAAGTGCCCACGTGCATGAGTGAGTCTAACCAGCAGATGTCAGCAGTGACCCGCGTGAGGAGTCAGAAGCTTGAACCTCCGGTCACATCAGAGGCAGCGGGACGAGAGGCGAGAAGGCGACGCTGACCTTTTCTTCAAGATGTTGAAGTTTAAAGACAACCAAGTTTTCAATGAGTGACATCCGAAAATATACCTCCACATGTCTAGATGTCTTTACTCATTGCTATGGGGTTATTGTGTGCTCTTAAATGTGGGCAGAAAACATTTAATCACATAAGAATCTGAGCTTTATTTGACTGGTGAACAAAGCAATGATTAAGGTCATTTCAAATGATGAACCGTTTCACCACTTTAAGCTATAATGAATCACATGTGTACCAATACGAGTCTGTTATTCATTTGATCGTTTCTGTTACTGATGTGGAAAATCACCTTCCAACACCATCTGATTCACTTCACATACTTGCCAACCTCGGGGCCTGTTGTGTGCAGTGTATACACGCGTAAAGGTGTGTGTGTGTGTGTTTGTGTGTGTGTGTGTGTGTGTGTGTGTGTGTGTGTGTGTGTGTGTGTGTGTGTGTGTGTGTGTGTGTGTGTGTGTGAATACTTGGGCTACAACATAATGCCAAAATAATTACTTTTACTGAAGACAGCAGTGGTAGAAAAACGTTTTGCCAGTCAACTATATAGTGAGTTTATCAATCAGATCAAAATTACACTGAATGAACATGAATGCACATAAAAAAAAAAACATTTAATTTTGTTTCACTGGTCTTTCTATGCCTGTAGGTTGTGCGGCTGCTGCAGCAGACGATCACTTCTCAGATCCACCACTGGCATCCACAGTGACTTTAAATATTCTATGAACTGGGAGTGTCCTGACTCTTACCGTCCTAATTTATGCTTATGCAGAGGAGCGCAACAGAGAGCAGGGTGAAATGGAAAAATAGCAATGTAGAAAGTTGCTCACAATGATTTAGGATCCACTGAAACCTTTGATAATAGCTTTGTTTTACCTGCTGTGTTATTCACCTGCTGTGTGAAAGTGTCATGCCCCACACCCCGCTACTCTCTTTCTCTCTCCTCCTCTCTATCTGCAGTGCATATCTGTGCGCAAATGTCTGCGCACGTTCCATGGCTCCGAAAGACAAAGAAAAGCATTCATTAATCTGTGGTGTAGCTCCACGTGCCTGTGATTAAGGCCCAAACTCAGAGGAAAGGACGTTACTACATTTTTAGAGTCTTCGCAGCAACCTGAGCGGTTTTTGTAGATCCATATTGCGCAAAGAAACGCGGTCATCAGGGGCGCACAGGTGGGTGCGCGCTCTCCAAGGTGCCAACAGATCTGTCTGCACAGCTCCACCGCTCACACAAACTGGCAATTTGGACCCATTTAGACCGAAATCCACTGTTCAGCTCACATCAACTCTCGGCTTTGCTGTGACCCATCGTTCCGCGGTGTTTGATTAGTGCAGTGAGGATGGATTTGTATGCACAGTAGTCTTGGGAAGAGAGGAGGGACATGGGCGGGGCTGAAGCGCCTCTCATTTCCCCTCCATGCTTAGCGGGGCAGCAGGGCTGGAGAGACCTCCGGGGAGCACAGTCGCCAGTCCAGCACGGAGACCCGCCTGGCCAAAAGACCGCGCCTCACACTTGCCAGGATTGCCAAATATTCCTGAAAAATATACCTGCTATTTATGGCATGTGGCTTGTAACTTTACTCCTGCTGTACTCTCTCCAAGAAGGTAAGAGAAAAAGAAATGCTTGAAATATTCCAAATGCTGCATGTGTAGCGAGTGCTGGAGTCTTGCTGTGTTTAAGTTGAATGAAAAGTGATAATTAATCGAAAGCTCAATTGATTTGTGGCGGTGAATGATGTGTGAGGCTTGTGCTTTGATGTATCATCGGATGCCCTGTGATGAGGAATTGATATAAATGAAAATATTCTTGAAATCTAAATGTATAAACCTGCTTTAGCCTAACTGGTAGAAATATTATGAAAGTAAAGGTGTAAAGTGATCATTTTTTTTACCTGACTGTTTTGGGGTTTTATGCAGCGGCCTCAGATGGTGCTGATAGCACGGATTGTTTTCGCATTACCAACTCCGGTTATGAATATGTAAAATGGCTGAATAGGGAGAATGAGGTGCAAATACTGAGGGAGGGTGTGAGAAAAATGAAAACATGCATCGGCCTGCAATTAGATCAATTGATTACGAATTTTACAGCAAGTTCACTAAAAAATGTTGCAGTTCTGTAAAGTTCTGATGGGAATTCTTGTGATTTTTGATATCTTGATGCTCTACATTGTGTAGCATTTGCTAATTGCAGCTGTTTTCATGGACTATATTTGGCACAAGCGCTTCATACCAAAGAGATGCTCTTTTTATTTAGGATGAGATTTTTAGGGTTTTAATTCGTTGTCTGTGTGATGACAATTTGTTTCCATTTTAAATTGGATTGCAAAAAAAAAACGGCCCCCTTTTTTCTCCACACCGGCCTTAATAGTTTAATAGATCTACTCCCACATGAAGGCCTTAATTGGCGCATTCTGATTTATCCTCCTTATTTAAATCATTTAGTCTCCGCAATTTCTCCTTTTGTTTAATTGTGTTTATAAATAAAGAAGGCGGGTTGTTTGTTTAAATGTATTCTTTCTTGTTCAGTGTATGCAGTAAATCCCCGACCATACTGCAAAGTTGATCTTCTGCTATTACAGTGCATTATAATAATCCTGAATAAATCTGCGTCGAAAATAACAGGAATTCAACACTATCTGCACGTGACAGCATTTTCCAGGCCTTTGTGCAGCCTGCCTGTTTGGAGTCATGTTTACATACTGTTTGTCCTTATAGCACAGGGCCTGAGAGGGTGTACCTTTACTTAGCCAAAAGTCTGGGGCATGGAGGGTTGGCTGGAAGGAGAATATGGCTGTTCTCGATGCAAACGAGATGATTAAAATAGGCCATTTTAAGTTCTGGTATTTTCGCACACATTGAATAAGCCTCTTTTTTTTTTTATATCGGCGAATATCAATTAGCAGTTAGTCACATATGTGCTGCCTGTGTTTGTTGTCCATGTAGTTTTCCTCAACTCTCTTAAATTCACCAAGTTTTCAAATATTTGCTATTGATTTAAAGCAATTATTCAACTGGAAAGCTGTGATTTCAGAGCTTCTCTGGGTTTTGCGGAATCTTATTAATACGCGTAAATTTATTTCACCAAATGAGAAAGTCCAGGGGCGTGGGTGCAAATTATAGACTTGCCCGGTCATGTTCCCCACTAATAGCGCACCTGGACCCCGCCGTCGTGCTCGCGCGTGTGCCAGCGCGTGCTTGCTTCATGGCTCGTGTTACTGTGTGTGTGTGTGTGTTGTGTGTGTGTGTGTGTGTGAGTGTGAGTGTGTTGGCAAGCGCGCGGAGGAGTGACGGGGACACCCCTCTTGGTTTTGTTGTTAAAAACACTTTTCTTATTTCTGCAGGAGCTAAATTGGAAGATTCATAATTTATTTATGTACAATATTCTCATAATATATTTACATTTTTCCACAAGACTTTTGATGAAATAAATGTTGCTATTGTGCCAGAGACAGAGGCAGTGAGGGTGGGTTATTAAGGGATCTTTGAAAAAAAAAAGCTTGAAGGGTAATAACAGTTAATAACCAATAACCAATTAGAGCACAATGCCTATAATTTTTTCTGCAGCAATTTAAAATATAATACCTGATTAAAGGATTTTGTTATTATTTTTAATTGGTCATGTCAAAACAAAAACGTGTGTTTTCTTCTTTCATTTTAAATGAAATTCACAGATTGTATTGACAGTAATTGTGGATTAATTAGCAGTGAATAAAATCCACGTTAACATACAGGCCTGCTGTAGGCCCACTCTGAGCATGAATTTAAAATGAAATATTTTAAACAAAATTAAATAAATAAATAGATTTGTCTAATATTCAAACAATATAACTTGAATTTTAATATAAAGCAATAAGGTGATCCCTCACCCTGGTACACTGGTGTCCTCTCCACTGTTCACCCTCCACAAATAGAAATATGCAAAAATCCCCCCCTCCTTCCCTCCCCAGTCCAATTCCCTGTGCTGTCTTTGCAAGGCTGCACAATTAAAGCTGCAATCTGAGCTATAGTCACCACTCAATGACAGAGCTGTGTGGTCCACAGGGGTGCCAATCATTACTCAGGCGGGGCACAGGCCTACATTTTTTACCAGCTCAAACCCGGCATTATTTAATTTGCCGAAAATACCCAATCTTAAAGAGGGTTAAAGGAGAAATACCAAGCAGTCAGTGTGACTTTTGTTGTAATTTGGTCCTTTCAGGGCTTAGGGTACATGATTGTGATTCTTTTCATTGAAAATGAGGGTACTGTGCTTCAACAATAATGTGAATGAAGAAATGGCCACTAATGCTGGCCATTTTTTTTTAAATAGAAAATATCAATGTCTGATGATTGATCAAACAACTTGATCTACATCTTCTACACTTTTCACTCCGAGAACCAGCAGTCAAATGTAATAAACAACACACATGTTAATTATTCTTCACAAATCAACAAAGACAAAATCAATCAATGTTGTTGCCTAATGGTGGGCAAAGTGTGCTGGTGTAAGACTGTCAGCAGAGAAACGGAGCTCATTGCACATCCCAGCTCACCAATAGGATGCCACAGCTCTGTCACCGGCATCCCTGCTCACCCATTCGTCCCGAAACGAGATTATGAATAAGTACTAATCATTTAAAATAACAGCAAAAAAAAGATGCAAATGAACGGCGTCGACAGTAAGAAATGTTTTTTTCCCCGTTTGCTAGAACTGCTAAATTGAGCCAGACCTCCTCCAAATTTTATAGGATGCTGGGGCGGCACATTTTCAGAAGGAGGGTGCGTTCAGCAAATGTCAAATCTATGAAGCAAGTAGTTGTTTTTGTTGGATCTCTCTCTCTATCTCCATCTCTCTCTCCATCTCTCCCTCCCTCCATCGCTTCCTCTCGCAGTAACTCCCCTCCCTCTCTCTCCCTCATCACTAGGCAGAATTAAAGGTTGGGGGAGGGGCAGTTTATGCAGACTGTGCTGGGACTTGTGATCCACAGATTTGATATTCACATTAAGAGAGAAACTGGCTGCTTTGATGTGAGGGGGAGCAGGTCCCAGGGGACTGCTGAAGTAGCACACTTTTTTTTTCACTGACACAGCACAGGCCGGGGGGGGTGTTAGGGGTGGTGTTGGTGGGTGGGTGGGGTGGTGAGCAGATTGTTGGGGACAGGGTGTACAGAAAGACAGTAGGTGGGGAACACTGAGACCCCTTCCTTGATTAGATGTAACCCCAGCAACCTTCCCCCCTACTTTTCCACCCATCAACCACCTACTTATGCCAGACCCCCTGAGGATTATCCATAAACTTACACCTATCTTCATCCCCCTGCATCCCACCAATATTCAATTCACACCCCTTCTTACAGTGTGTCTCCTCCCACTTCTTCATCTGCTGCCGTATGTTTCCACACACAGTTTCAATCGTCTTATCGAAAACATCACTTGCAACTTTCTGTCTTAAAAACACCTGAAGGATGAGTGAAGGCGAGGCGGCACGACAGGAAGAGATTGAACACAGGAGTTACAGTGGAAATAAAGATATTTCTAAAATAGCAAGCACTCGAGGAGAGAAGGCAGAGGTTTTTGACAGTTCCCTTGGTTGATGTGCTTGTGTTTAGTTGAATCCTACTCTTGACCTTTACCTTGATCCGTTCACAAAATTCGATAAAGAAATGCTGTGAAAGTGCATGGTTTCACCATGAGAATGGATTGGAAAGATAGAGATGGGTGAGACAAGAAGAGGAAGAACATGTGGCGGCATTATGCCTCAGGTTGGGCTCAAGGAGCTCTGGGTGTGAGAATGTGTGTATGTGAAACATTGGGGGTTCTGGGGTTTGTTTACCTCCTCATCACAATACAGTTGTGTGTGTGTCTGTGTGTGTGTGTACTTCTATGCACACTCACATCCTGGAGAGGCGTAGATCAGCTGCATTATGCATGATGAAACCTTGCATAGGTTATGACTTCTGCCTCTGTGACATACATATTCATGCATGGCTCTCTGGCAGGATGTATGAAATAGTGGCTGCAGCTCTGACAGCCTCAGCTTTAGCTCCAGCGGTGCCGTCAGTGCTCCAACACTTTCCGGTGAGGGCTGGCTTTCTCTCTCGTCCTGTGTCTGAACGAGGCCGATGAAGCCACCTGGATGCAGGTGATCTGCAGCAGCAACATCAACACGGGAACCCCTCCAGCTTTGGTCAACGCTGCTCTCAGGGCACTGACTGTCCACACGCTTTTGGGGTTAGATCTTTTTTCTCGTCCACCGAGAAAGGCGGTGTCACTGACATGAACAGGGGACAACTGTACACATGGTGCATGTCCACTTGCAGGTTTCATTGTATTTCTATGAGGTAAATCAGCATAGATTAACGTAGAGCTGAAACAATTAGTTAATTGATATTAGTCAGTCATCAGAAAAATGAATCGAAAACTATTTTGACAATCGATTGAGCGTTTCAGCTCGACATTCTCGGCTTCCAGCTTCTTTCATAGGAGGATTTTAAGATGTTCTCTGTTTTTCTATTAGCGTGAGAAGCATATCTTTGGGTTTTACATTCTTGGTTGGACCAAACAAAACATGTGTTTTGCATGTGTTTTGCAACTTGGATTCTGGGAACTTGTGATTGCCCTTATTTTACTATTTTGTGATGTTTTAAAGTCCAAATGACTGATCCCTTCATTGAAATGAAATTGACAAATGAATCATTAATGAAAATAAATTGTGATTTGCAGCCCTGCAGATGGCTTTATCAGCTATAACCACCATATGAGTGAGCTAAGTGCAGAGCGGCGGGCCAGTGGGGCAAGCTCACATACACTGACATGCACTATATGTCATTAAAACTAAGAGAAACAACACCCACAGAGGTCGAACAACTTCATTCTCTGCTCAGGTAGACGTGACTCCGCTGTATCTTTACACCACAAATAGTGGTTTACTGCCCCTTTAATGTGGGAATGCAACCTGATGAAACTGAAGACATGGATAACAACGCAGAGATTGTTTTTAGTGTTCAAGTTCCACGTTATATTGGGTTTTCTATTTTTTTATTTTGACTTGATAACAATATATCTGTAAATTCGTCGTCTGTATTATCTTACCAGTGACAACAAACTCTTAATACTGACAAATAGTGCCTGTTTTGTATTGAATTGAAAGAGGTTTGAATCCTAACCACTACCTGCTGTGTATCCACTGTAGTGCCTGGTTGTAAGTTAGTCTGTTAGCATGCTGGTTTGTCAAGATGTTAACTATACTGATTTGCATGATGTTTCACTGTCAAGACTGTAATCAACATATACCCATTTCCCTGTAAGATCCTATCAAGAAACATTTTTTTTTATTGACTGGTGGTAATTAAAATGCTTAAAAACAAAACAAAAAACTTAACTCAATGTTGGTTAGATGGCATGACCATCTATTAAGACTTGAGCTTATGTTAAAGGTTTTAAATATATATAAATACACATATAAATATTTGCATTATAAAGATATAGACCTAGAGGAGGAATAGCTGCCTGGGCAAAGAATAAAGTTGTCCTCCCTCTCTGTGTGTTGCCATCTGAGTTTCTCCAAAGGTATTCTTTTCTATAAGCGAAGGTATGACCCGCTCTATTTGGCCACTGATTGGCTGGCCCTGTTATAACCTGAACCAATCTCACTCTTCATGTCTAAACCTAACCAATCCAACTAACGAAGCCAATGCGTACTAGCCAATCAGAGGCAGAGTAGGACGGCTCATCGCTTCGCCATTCGTAGTCGGCCGGTCACGCGTGTATTTGAGTGTACTCAGTCTCTCTGGCTAGCTGCCAGCCAACTGTCTCCATGTTGAGAGCCGTGTGGAGGCAATAATGCTCTGAATTACGTTTTACGTTTGCACCTAACATTTAATGTATCTGTTCATTGGTTAAAACGTATCTGAGCTGTTACACCAGGGGAATAGTTCCCTTGCGGTCACAATGGCTCATTTTGATCACAGTGGCGTGTTTGCGGTATTATATCCCATATGTTCAACAAAACATGCAGAAAAGTTGGGCGTTGTTATGGTGAGTGGCACCAGTGCAACTGGCCCACCTTGAATTTCATCCTTGACATTGACATCTCAGTACTTTTCCATTTGCATTCAGCCATGACAAAGAAGTGTTGAGCATGCAGTCTCTGTCGTTAACCTCACTGTTGCTACATGTGGCATTTTGGCTTTCTTGCCACGTAAGCCGTCTGTACAGGTTGGCACAGGTGGTATGTAATGTCTGTTGGTTTTAAACGGACTGGAAAGTCCGCCAGTCTGGCACAAACCAGAACTGTGAGTGTTGAGTTTTGGAGTGTGCTCAGTGTGATATGCCTGACCACACCACCTAACCAAACAGCAGTTTTTCATCCTATGGTGAATCGGCCTTTCCAGTTCCGGGGGCTCAGGCATTGACACAATTGTTTTACCAAATTGTAGTGTATACACACCTTCTGTAAATGACTACTTGCTCATTTGTAGCAGCTGTTTTTGAGACCTGCAAATATTTGAGACGCTGTGACAGAATTTGGGTTTTGGTGACTTTAAGTTTCTAAATTTAGATTGTTCAGAGGGTCACTGTTGTTAGGTTAAATTGTTGCATTGTTTTTTATTCACTCACAGCTTTCAAGTGCCAGTGCCACCATGGCAACTCGCTCTGTCTCCTCCCATTTTGACTGAGTGCTCAGAGCTGCTTTTGGAGTGTGTGTGTGTGTGTGTGTGTGTGTGTGTGTAAAGTTCATGTGTGGTTTGCCTGGTTTTGACTGGCTCTGAGTGGTGGGAGTTTGCTCTGATCCCCTTTCTATTCCACTTCCCGCTCCATCAGTCCCATTGCTCCCCAGCCCCCCAGTGCCTGCGCCCCTAGGCCATATAATCTACTGTATGAGAGGCTCTCCTGCCGCCCAGCCCCCCCAGCTCTCAGGGTGACCCCCTCACTCCTCCACTTTAGTCCTGTCCCCCCATTGGGAGATTATAGATATTGCAATCTTTAATATGGGCTTTATGCTCAGGGGCCATTATCAGTAATCTGCAAAGGGGAGGGAGTCTGACCTGGTTTTTGCAACCCACCACTGGACTGCCAGACACATTTTCATATACCATCTGTAACATTCTGCCCAGCTTTATCAATCTCTAGTCTACTAGGGATAGTAGCACTTCTTTGAAAGTAAGCTGGAGTTATTAACGAACCCTCCTGGATGGAGGCGATCGCTACGTCTTTCTTTGACCGGTTGCACTGAGCTTAGTGACACTCAGCAGTGGCACTGTTGGTGGGGATTTATTCTGTTAAGGTTTTTCTGTGTACATCACACATAGCTTAAAGCCACGCTTCATCAAAGACATGGCTTAAACTAAGTCTTAATATTTTGATGATCAGATATTTTATTTGCTCTCTCTCCTTATTTCTTGTGTTTTGAATTTTAGCGTTCCAGAAGGTCAATGTCTGATGGACTTTGTGATTCTCTGCATCAATATCACAAACCTAAAAGTCACTGTTCACACAGACGGTTTTCATTGTCACAACTCAGCCTATTTTGGGTTTTGTGCTTCGTGTACCTGTGAAAACCTAATAACAGTGTGAACAACAGGAATTTCTCTCTCTTATGCTGTTCCCTCAACCTTCAGGCATGATTTAATGAGTATTCAAAAATGATTTGACAAAGCTCTGAGTTCAAAACCATCATTCAGCTGATGCTGCATAATAACCATCTTAAAGCGGTAGCTGATGATGACAAATAATGTAATTATCAATCGAAGTATTGAAACTTCTACCTGCAGACATTGAAGATATCTGTACCTCTGAACATAATCATGTCCTTGTACACCGAGGGCGGGGAGCTGCTGTGATTGCTCATACTGCTGCTGTTTAAAGTGACCTTAACAATTAGCGGGTGTCATTGCGAAGTTAGGAAATGGAGGCTCTGGATCAGATGATAATCCAAACTTTTTTGATTTAAAAAAAAAACAAACAATTAAGCAATAAGTGAATCCTAATCAAGAAAAAAGTCAAAATAGTTGTGAGCATTTGCTGCTTTTCTTTATATTACATGCTAATAAATTTAATATCTTTGCGAGTGTTGGTTTGGACAAAACGAGCAATTTGATGACATCAACTTGAGCTGTAGGGCATTTTTCACTATTTTCTGACATTTTCTGACTAAGATTATAAATCGATTTATAAAAAAAGAAATGACGATCGTAAGTTTCAGCCCTGGTGTTTATGTCATAAATGCATACTGTGTGTTATCCATGTTGTAGTCACATCTCTAGTTCTATTTTTCATGATATTTTTGCCACATTTTGTGCTGAACTATGATATAATTGACATTTTTTAATACATTTGAGTCCAAGACCTTCAACTGTTCTCTTCACAAAGGTTTCCAGGATAGAAGAAATCCTCTGATCTGTTTTGTAATCACACCACAATAATTCTTGAAATTAATAATGATAATTAGGAAGGATTAAGTATAAAAGCACAAATACTGTTTTACAAAAACACCCTGATGTGACCACTGAAACACCTTAAGGTTGTTCAAAAGTAAGATTTTGCGACATTATTAAATGTCAGTGATAACTATTAAATAATTTAACATTAATCATTCAGTTAAATCAATCAAAATGTAATATCAATATATTAAAAATTGTAAATTCTACCACTGAAAATATGAATTTATCTTTACGTAATAACTATTGACATTGTTTTAAAAATTCCACAATTTCAATAAGCATTATTTAATAGGTGAGAAATAGAGTAAAAATACATTCGTTCAATTTTGTAAAAAAAAAGAAGAAAAAAAACAGTCATGGTTTGAACAATAAACACTTGTATGAGAGGTAATTTCATCCAATTTGGATCAAAATCTTTTCGTATATCTTCTAGGATGTTTAACAGACTTTCTGTGCTGAACTTAACTAGTGTGAACATGTGGTGGGGTGATGTGTATTAGAGGATATAATTTAAAAGCAGCAGTGGTTAACATCCACATCTGTCCATCAGCAGTGTCCCCCACACTCTTTATCTTCTAATCTTTCATATTATGACCCCAAATTTAAGAGACTTCCCCCACTTTCTTTCCTCTTCTCACTCTCCTTTCTCTGTTCGAGCTGTATGTGTTTAATCTGAGTGCCAATGAAGAACATTCCTGTGTGTTCGTGTGTGCATGTGTGTATGTGTGTGTTAAATATGTAAGGAGATTAAATAGACTTAAATCTCTGCGTCTGGCATAGAAATTCCAATCACATAACCTATCATCGAGTTCCCTTTCTCTCTGTCTTTGTTTGTGTATGTGTCCACTGTACGGCGTTAACAGGCTCCTCCTCCTTCCGATCCATCTAAATCATCACAGGCTTTAGCCCAAATCCCTGGCTTTCTGAATCACATGACTGATGTTTGCAGCTGGACATTTGACATATATTTGTTATGATTATTTTGCAACACATTTGAAGGACATTCCCTCTCTGTCCATTTTATTGTCCATTAAAGTGATGCAGATTGCTTTAAATCAGTTGCAGTGGAATCCCGTTAGCTTGTATTTGAGTGTTTACACACTGTCTAAAGCACATAACAGGTGCTCATTGTTGACCTCTCACCTCCACCCCGGCCTGATATGTGATGTTGTGTTGTCTGTTTGCCCCTGCAGTACACAGTGAGGATGTGGGCTCCACCAGGCTGTACTTTGTGAATGCCTCCCTGCAGAGGGTAACCTACTCCAGCTCGGTGGGGGTGTCCCTGCCCTGTCCAGCAGGGGGCACCCCCAGTGCCATACTGCGCTGGTACCTGGCCACCGGCGATGACATCTACGACGTGCCCCACATCCGGCACGTGCACGCCAATGGCACCCTGCAACTGTACCCCTTCTCGCCCTCAGCCTACAACAGCTACATCCACGACAACGACTACTTCTGCACTGCCGAAAACCAAGCCGGCAAGATCCGCAGCCCCAACATCCGCATCAAAGCTGGTGAGTCGGAACCACAGTCAGGAAGGGGAATTGACCTGAGAGTAAAGCAAGACAGACGGATTTGAAAGATTGAGATGAAACAAGGGGAGTTATGGATCAAAAGGCCAAAGTTAGACACAACATGATGAGGAATGGAGCAAAAAGGGACAGTTGTGAAAGCATAAAGTAGAGCAGATGTGATTGGCAGCTGCAAAAAGCCCTACCCACACACAGAATCACCTGCCCTAAAATAGCCCATCTCGACCTGAACACAGATTGACCTAGAACACAGTCTACAGAGAGAACATCTGCATCACATACTACACTAGGCCTCGGCCTTCGCTCACACCTATTTGACTGAGCTGGTGATGAACCACTGCTCTTTATACCGACATAACCCCTTCAGCTGCATCTACAGCATGGCACCATCTGGAAAGATCCAAATCCAAAACTCAACCCCGACAGTACTTAGAGTTAAATAGCAACTCCAATGTGATTTTTAGAGGAACCAGATCAGACTAGGAGGAAAAAGTGTAACAATCGGTTATATCACATTACCAGATCATCTTCATTGGCAGTCCTTCACGTCTTAAAAAGTCAGTGCAATTAAAGCCACCAGGAACTTCACAGCCACTTGTATATTTTTCAAGGAATGCTTTTTAAAGCTTAGCAAGGTGAGAAAAGTAATTCATCACCTAGTGAAAAGCAGATACAGTTCAGTGTCAGTGACCTTATACCCATCTTTTACAGCTACGTATGCTAACCTAAAACAGGGACTTTATATAAAGATATATATAATTTTTTTAAATATATATATAATTTGATATATATAAATATCTAATGCCTTTTTTCGTTAAGGAAAGAGAAGAACATAATTATTTCAAGCCTCGGGTAGAATAAAGAATAAATTGATAAATAACTAGTAGATATTATAGGCAGTCTATTTTCGGACATTTTGACCAAAAGCTGCCTCTGTTGCCATCATATTCTCTTCTCTGTCCTCCTTCTCCTCCCCGCTTGCTCGTTCTTCAAACTGTCCTCTTGTGCCAGACTAAATATAGCCACAGCACACTTCTTTAATTATCTCTCATTAACGAACCTAATTGGTGCTTTCCATTGATTGGACCGCGTGAGGCTGCTTTAATAAGCCAGACCTCGTCTAAAGTAAAATAGTACGTCTGGGGGTTTGGGTTTATGCAGCTCTATAACTAGCAGAGATACTTTACCAAACCGTTACATCAAACCTCAGCTGGAACAAAGCTACAGCTGGATGTTAGTTACACTGCATCTATTGTCCCCTCCTTCCCATCATTCATTCAGGCCAGTCGGTCCCTCCCCCTTCCCTCCTGCCGTCAACATCTGTTTTCATATTCTGCCTCCCAACACCGACCTGAACTAATACTCATATTCATTCTAATACTAATACTAGCGCCAAGTTGAGGATTTGAGCCAGGGCCCTGAGCTGCATGCCAGCCGGTTGCTGCCTTCATTCCCACATGACCCAAAAGCCTGGCCTCAGGAGACGAGGGATTAGCATCAACCAAACATCCTGCAGCCAGCGGCCTCTGTCGGGCCAGCTCTGGTGCACAGGTTACGGTCAGACAGGATGCGGCCGCTTTGTCTTGTGACCATTGTGGTGTACTTGACCTGCCATCGAACAATAATTGACGGGGGTCTCATTTGACCCGCCTTAACTACTTTATGGCTACCGGGACAATTTTATAAACTAATTCCGTGGTGGTTTATATCATATTTTTTCAGAAGAACTTAACTGATGTGTTTTTTAATTCTAATCATCTGTTCAAAGAAGATGCAAATTTTCGTGCACTTGCATGTGTTTCGCTCTTGCAGCAGGAATGTATGCATGCTGTCATCGTGTCTGTTACCAGGGAAGGGATTCCGAACCAGTTTCTTAGCAACCTTAGGATACGTCCTAGCTTTCGTGTGATTTTGCTAATGAGTCCCTGCTCATTCACCAGAGTATAGAATATTTCATGAACCTGCATAAACTAAAGCAATAACCCTTCAGTTTACTTAAAATGTGCAGTCTGCGTCCTTATGAAGTTCTGTGCAAAAGCAGAAGATTGGTGCATCGTGATAATGTCATGCTAAAGCTTGAAAACAATTTCCTTGATTATCCTGCTTAATGGCGGCTCGCAGCAGTTATGGGGAAAAGGGAGGCAGATTTAGAAGAGTTCAAACAACACAAGAGTAGGCTAGTAATTTCCAACGTATAAATGTAGCGTTCCGTGGTAATTGATGAAAGGTCGTTGCTTTCGGTGATGTAAACGCAAGTAGATCATTGTTTTTGTCTCAGAACAAAGAGGCTCACACTGTGATGTCGCAATCATGTCCGTCCATTGTCAGCACATCTTCTGGGTTGATGATAGAAGATATTCAGTGGCGATAATATGTTTAATTGATAATAACTCTGATTGATAATAATGCTTATGTTTAAAAAACAAATCCTGAAAACAACATTGACACCATCATGGGTCACCACACCTCAACTATTTAATGGTAGGTTATAATATTGCCTTTTTAAATCATGAGATATCAGCTGTCTCAATATGATTTGTGCGTCTTTGTAGTTTTCAGGGAGCCCTACACTGTGCGGGTGGCGGACCAGCGCTCGATGCGGGGCAACGTAGCTGTGTTCAAGTGCCTCATCCCCGCTGCCGTGCAGGAGTACGTCAGCGTCGTGTCCTGGGAGAGAGACACTGTTTCCATCGTACCAGGTAGGACATCACATGAGTGAATCTGAATTATCCTGGGATGGGCAGGTTTATGCATTTCATAGGATTTCAGTATGTCTTTATCGTGTGTGTGTGTGTGTGTGTGTGTGTGTGTGTGTGTGTGTGTGTGTGTGTGTGTGTGTGAGGAGGACGGCTGCTGCACTGCTGTGCTATATGTTTGACCGAACTCTTAACTCGTGTCTTCTGTCTGCTCACTGTTCTGGATCACTGATCCGGTCCTCCTCCTCCTCCTCCTCCTCCTCCTCCACCTCCTCCTCCCTGCCTGCTCAGAATCTCCTCCCTCCCTCTCCTTCATCTTCCTCCTCTTTTCACAGACCTATCGCTCTCTGCTATCGCTGCTTTTGCATCTCATCACATACAAATTTTCCCCTAATGTCAGATCCTGCCTGTAATTGTGATTGACACAGCATTAGACAGACTCTCTTCCAAGTCACATGACTTTTCCACAGTTTCTCCTCATCACATCTATTCCTGTCCTCTCCCTACTTGTCTTCCCACCATGTCCTTGAAGAACAGAGCCACAATTAGAGACATAGGATGTCAATAGGACTGTGCCCCCACATTCATCTTCATTAACCTCATTTGTGCGTGTGTGTGTGCAAGAGAGAGAGAGAAATGTAGTGTTCAGTCATTTTGTCTGTTTGTGAATACATTATGAGTGTTTTATTGTGTGATTATCTATTGTGTGTAAAGTATGTTCTAGATGTATGCCTGATTATTTTTCTGCATTTAAAATGCTTGCAATAACAATGTAGGAGAGAGGGATGAGAGGTAGAGGAGATAAATGAACCAAAGGAAGAGAAGCAAGGAGGGTAGTAGGGCAAGAACGGCCTCAGGTCCTGGCAGATGGTGTTTTATATTATATGTATGCAAAACACACAGACACTGTGTCACACATACACATGCACCCAGGTTTCAGTAGTTTATTTTCAGAAATTTTAGTGTATTTCTTTTACTTCTTTTTCAGTTTCCATGTACAGTATTGTAGTGTTTTACTGTACTTTTTAATACATTCTTTTTAGTAACCATCTTGGCAGAAAACGGCTACTTAAAGGAACAACACATTTTGTCAGAACTATCAAAAATGCCTGTTTTGCATTTTATATTAAAATGTATTACATCATTTTTTGTCTTTCTGCTCCAGCATTATTCCATGCTGCAGGAATTTTCCTTGTGCGTACAAACACAAATTTAGTTTGATTATCTTTTCCACAAACTACTTCTCATTTAATTGTATTTAAATGCATAAAAATTGCACATTTTGTAGACATACACACACACACACACACACACACACAACCAACCATTCTCTTGTATAGAAGTTTCTGTTAGATTATTGAATGAGATTTTAAAAGTAAATTTTCAATCAACACTAATTTCATTGTCATTGTATTCTGATATGCTGTTTAACTTTACAATCAAGAGGGATTCTCCATTCACCTTTCCCCCTGCAGTCGCTCTTTACATTAAGAGTTCCCATCATGTTTGATTCACAGAGACAACATGACTTCCTATTTTTCCTAAACATGAAAACAGCTGATCTGGTTTGGATGTGCCAGTACTCTGTGTGTGTGTTTATGTTTTTCTCATATATGGGCTGTAGCGTCATGAGGCTGCTGTGGGTAATTAGGGGTATATAGGTCAGCTGATGAGCAGTGAGTGTGACGATCAGATGTTGAACATGATGAGCTGCTCACTGAACTTTCATTTCCCTACGACAGCGGCACACACAAACACAACAAGCACTCGCAATGCGGCCGTGTTCAACCTTGACCCCGTCCTCCTCGCTAATCAACACAGTGACCTCATCATCCTTACAGCCAATCAACGGCCTCACTTATCCGCAACATAACCTCTAAAACACAACACGTCTGCAGAACAGTTCATGATCTGAATATTGTAAGTGCACTCTCACATTGATGCACAACAACTATGCAAACATGCACACATACACATACGGTGAAGATCAATACACAGTAGACACGTGTGGTTATATAAACATTCCAATGAGAAACATTATTGATGCTGATATCCAACTCCACAGTTCACCATCTTTCTGAGTTACTTTAACATCATCGGTCAAAGTCTTTCTCTTGGCCAGCAAAGGACTCTCTGGATAGGTCTAATGAAGATGTGAAAATTAAAATTGATTTTGTGACTGAGAGCTCTCTGCATGCGAGTGTGTGGGTGGTTGCCTGTCTGGCCTGTCACTCTTTCTTTGCCTAAGAAACAGCGGGAGCAGTTGCAGTTGATCTCGAGTGAGTAAATCCATATACGTTATGGTCGTGTACACGTGCACCTGTCTTTTTTAATCAAAAGCTTTTGTTCCATCATTTTCCATACATGCTTGATCCTGTCCCAGCATGCACTGTGCAGAAGGCAGGGAAACAACCTGGACTTTTCAACGGTCGATCGTGCAGCAAAGAGAGATAGACAAACAATCACATTCACGCAACTGACTTGCATGTCTTTTATTTTGTTCAAATCCCCATTAGCTGTCTCTCTGTGGTAACACACACTCTGCCTGGGACGTTGCCTGGCATTGTGTGGATAAAGAGGGACATTGTCTGCTGTAATCCACTGCAAACAGCAACTCAAAACATTCAACCGTCACCGAACTTTCTTTGAATTTCTAAAACAATACTCCTGTGGGCTGTGATTGGCTGGTTGCATTGTTGCAACACAAAAGAAAAAAATATACATTAGAGGTATTGATGCATTCAAGTCATCTACCACAGACCTGATGCTAAATCTCACGACAGTTCCTTCCTGAGTGTCTCTTCTCTGATTCCCCACCATCTGAATACAGAGTAACAAAAGTGACTAGACCACCCTCTGTCCTTTTTTAGATTAAACATAAAAAAAGTACATTTTAAAAAATCTACTTCATCTTTACTTTACTTTACCTTTGCGCTGAGAAATCACTATGTGAAGACCCTGATCAGTAGTGCGATCACATACCGGTCTGAAGGTTGAGTTGATGACATAACACAACGCAGTCGTGCCCTCTGAACCCCAACAGGTTCCATTTTGTCAAACACACATGTTACCCATCTGGAGCCGCGCGAGTGTGTCTGTGTCTGTGTGTGTGTGTGTGTGTGTGTGTGCGTGCGTGCGTGCGTGTGCGTGCGTGCGTGTGTGTGCGCGCGCGTTTGTGTCCCCTTGCCTGCCCCACTTTCCTGTCCAGCCAGGACAGTGACGGGGTTTAAGAGGGGAGGGGTGTAGGCAGACTGACCTATTTCCCTCTCACTTCCCCGTCCCATGCCATCCCTGTAGTTAAGCTTTGTGTGTGTGTGTGTGTGTGTGTGGGTGTGTGTGTGCGCGTGTGCGCGTGTGTGACCCTCTGAGACAATGGAGGCCTGCTAGTCTGAGCAGTGATCTGAAGGAGGAGAGCTGGAACGGGGACAGAGAGATGGAGGGTTTATGGACGGGAATAAAAACAACAGTGGGACACAGAGAGGGTTCAGCTTGCAGATCGAGGACGTCAGTCTAACCAGCAGAAAGCTAATGAGTGGCTCCGATGAATAGAGACTGGACCAGCAGATGGCTGTGGCCACATGGTGGTCCACAGAAGATGCCCAACCATGCTCCATCTCATCCACCTGCCACACAGTTTGGCCTTGTTTATGTATTTGCACAGTAATTTGATACACATGCCCGTAAAACCCAGAGCTGAAAAGCAATGACAGAAGGGAAAAATTTCAATTTATGGATTAGATTAGATCAAAACAAATGAGAAAACTGGTCTTGCACACATCAACATTTCACACACTCATCCTCAATACTCTGTGTACTCTTTTTTTTCTTCTTCCTTTGTACAAATTTTTTGCACAATATTTGTAGTATTTTCTGCTCTCACCCTCTCATCCTCTCTCCAAACTTGTGTTTTTGTGTTTTGCATGCATATAGACCATAGACAGACTTCCTCAGTCTCATTAAACCCCTGTGGGTTGGACAATAAGGTGGATTTAACCTGTGTTTAACCTGTCGGTGTGTAAATGCTGAGTTATCAGGCCTTTAATTTGAACTTGGATCCTAATGGGTGTCACCGGGTGGTGAGGTCACTTACAGGCTACATTACCGATCAATCCTCTGCCCCTGGGGTCCCTGCTGGAAGTCAATCAGCTCAACAGAGACACACACACACACACACACACACACACACACACACACACACACACACACACATAGGGGTCAATTGGCAACACCTGAAAAAATACAGCAGAGTTTAACAATTTGTTGGATAAGAAAGTTACAACTAAGCTAAACTGATTTGCAGTGACTTGAGTTTGAAAATGATGAATTTAGTGGCGCTCCATCTCTCCGCTTTTGCTTCGACGACTATATTTAGGGTTGCAACCAACGATCATTTCGATCATCATCGATTGATCTGCTGGTTATGCGTGTTAGAATTTCCCACAGCGCAAAAGGGACGTCATCAAATTCTAGTTTTGTTCAACTGACTCTCCCAAAACCCAAAGATATTCAGTTTACAGAGATATAAACAGAGATATAAAACAGAGAAAGAGACTGACTTAAAAATGTAAATGTTGGTTTAAAATCGCAACCATGAATCGTTCACAGCACATCATGGTTTAGTCAAAGGTAGTCTATTACATGGGTTACAAGGGGGTTTGGACCATATAAACCTAATGTTCATCAACTGCTGATTGGACCTTTACATATACAATATATACAGCGTATGTGCCTGTCTGTATATTTAAATATAAATATGAAATATATTATATATTCAGATGACCTTGATAAGTGGAAAATAGTTATATTATTATTATTTTATATATATATATATATACTGTATATATATATATATATATTCACACATGCACATACTACAGATTTCCCTTTGAACAGATTAATTAAAAAGTTAGTGTCATAAGGCTTTGCACAGGTGCAGCAAGGAGAGAGGTGACAAAGGCAGAGGGACCTCATGGAGAGCAGTGGTGTGTTAGGACACGATGTCTGTTTGTAAATCTGTGCTTTTGCACTCAGAGCAGGAATACATTAATAGATACACTTGTCTGGGACACAGCCGACTCTTGTAAACACCGGTCTGACACACACACACACTCGCTTCTGCAAAGTACAAATCTGCAAGCCTGCCCCCTACACACACACACACACACACACGCACACACACACACACACATACACACACGCACACACACACATCCCCCTCAAAAGTAACACAATAAAGCCATTTTCAGATTTTGCATGAAGCTGCCTGAATATGGAGCGCTCATTAAACATTAACTCAGGATACATTAAGGCTGCGCTGCGCTCGGCTCTGCTGTGTGACGGCTGTCCTGTTGTTGTGCTCGGGCTGCCTGGGTGCAGCAGGACGTGGTGTGACAGAGGAGGACAGGGAGCACGTGGCGTCCCCAGGGCTCATTGAACATAACCACATCGACTGTTGCCCTCTGTCACCCCCACCCTCAAGTCTCACACCATCCCTCCCTCACCCCTCCCTCCTCCTCTCCTGCCTCTGTCCCACATGGCACACCGCATGGCCATAGGGGTTAGTGGGGGACATTGAAGACCAAATCATGCAGCTGATGGTGCCGCTATTATGTAGATACACACACATGCAAACATATGGTGGTAACACCTAAACCTAATGATGAGCAACTTTTTGCTAAATCATCTGTCTAAGAAATGACAAAACAACATGGTGTTCATTTTTTTACCTCTCAAATCCAGTTTCCAATGCAACTAAATATCCCAATGCAATTGTTCTGCAGATTGTTCACCTCTGTTTCTTCTTCTTTCACTTGCTCCGGATTTTTTTGCCCCACTGTGCTGAGAGCGACTGAGAGCTGGGCAGGAACAGATGGGGTGCTGGCAGCCATCTTTTACTCAGTTAGGTTGAGTAGGCACGTGGGTGGGTGTGTGAATTAGCACAAACAAGTGTGTGTGTATGTGTGTGTGTGTGTGTGCGTGTGTTGTCTGTGTGTGAAAGGGGTACAATAGGCATAATTATCTCTGCTTGAGAGGCCCAGTTTGTGGGGGTGAGGGAGGTGGTGTGTGTGTGGAGGGGGGTGGGGGGGGACTGGCGTGGAGAGGCGGAGTTCAACAATGGCTCAACCACAGGCTTTGTGTGTACAGAGCAGAGGGCTGACAAGTGTCGGCTATTATTGACTATTTACACACTACTACACACGCCTGCTCCCGGACACAGAAACGTACGCACTCTAACGCTGCTGCCGTCGCTCTCCCATGCCTTTTTTCTCTTTGTGCCTCCATCAAACACACTGAGGCTCGCACACACACGCGCACACACACACACACACACACACACACACACACACACACACACACACACACACACACACACGTGCAGCATGAGCATGTTTACAGTGCATCAGTGTATCAGTGTCAATCAGTGTAAGAGGGAGAGATGGGGAAGCCCCTGCAAGCACATCACTCTGACAGAAATCTGGCCACTATCTCACTCTTCAAGCCAGGCTGTGTGAGAATATATCAACTGAGAGAGCGGGAGAGAGTGTGTGTTCGGGAAGTCTGGTCTGGATTCACACTTTTCTAATCATGGGGCTCAAAAAATAATTACAGTTTGTTAAAAAACTGGGGTCTTGTTTCCTGCTTAAGTTTCTATTCGATCTGCTTTTTCTGCCTTTGTTTCTATTGGTTATTATGATAAGGTGGCACTTGCTGAGATATGAGAACGCAATGATGTTGCTACGACAAATTCCGATGGGACAAACCGCTAAAATAGGACTGAGTTGTAATGTACCAAGGGGGGAAAAAGTATGATTTGTTGGATTAGCTTTAACTTGCATGGAACGTTTTAGGTTTCAACTTTTTTCTGGTGGCACTTTGATATTTTAAGGAAAAACACTATAAAAATTGTTGATCATTATTATATGATCAAATTATGTGACAGTTTAAAGACAATATCAACAACTTAAAAATGTGAGTATATAGTTATAACATGGGATAGAGAGCACATGCACTGATGCATGACAAATTGTTATCAAAGTAAAATTATCATTTATCTTTTTTTCATAGATTTCCAGTCTTGCTCCTGAGTAATCAACCACATTCCCATCACTGGGATCTGAGCAGATTATTTAACCAAATAATTTCTATTTACTGGCTCTGTGAATGATAGCTGTTAATCTGCACTGCTAACCACGTCCAGAGGAAAGCACGAAGGCTTGTGTCAAGGCTCAGAGTAAAAGAGTTGGAGGGTTTATGTGGTCTGGATTGGGTTAAGAAATAGGATTTTAGTAAAGAGGTTTTATCACTTTCGTCGTGCTTTCTTGTACTCTTTTGTTTAGGCTAGCGAAAGAGGGATTAGTGTGAGGAGATTACAGCGGGCTCTACTAAGAAATTGCATTTAAGGAAATGCTTCTTCCTCCCTCAGTCTTCATTTCTGTCTTCCTCTCAGTTTGAAACGCTGACATTTTCTCTCAAATCATGTCATTACATTTCTTAGCTTGTTGGCTTTAAGTATGGTTCCACAAATTTCCATCCAGGGATTATTACAAATAGTCTTAAGTATAAAGTTTGTATAATTTAGAGGAGAAAAGAAAAGATAAGGTCAAAGGGAAGTAAAACTGTAAGAGTATGCCAGAATCAGATTTTCTTAATTAAGCCCAAAATAGATGCACTCAACATTGTGCTTTAGTCAGCTTTTCTTTTGGTATAGAGTGTTAGATTTCACACTTAAGTGACCCTGATGGAGTGATTTTTCTTTTTTTCTTCATATTTTTTATTTACCGCGTTTCTGTGACTGCAGCTGGTTGTCTGGGGACCGCGAGGAGACATGATCAGGGATCAAACGGGATCCCCGGTGGTCATCCAAGTGTTATGTTCCAACATGACCTCTCAATCAGACCTATTGATCCGCCTCACCATTAGCTGTCCCAACACACATAAAGTCCAGAGCAACACAGCGGGCCGTGATTGACGGCAGAGGGCGGGAAGGCGAAAGGAGGTGCGCAGATCTGGAATGCTGCTTTGGGTTAATGTGACAGGAAAGTCTGAGGAAAAGGTTGCCATGTTCCTGGGCTGTTTTCTTTTTTTGGGTTAGTATGTACAAAGTAAATATCTCGTGTAAGCAAGTCAATAATTCAACATGGTTACAGCATGGGAGTTGTTTGCACTCTATGTTTCTCTCTCCAGTGACACTCTGTTTAGACTTCAGTCAACAATTCAGCATGTTGGATATAAAACAGTGATAATACAGCAAACAGTCACTATTCTCTTTGGGGCTCAATAACATAAAACACTAGGGTCAGTCTGATTGTGAAATGGGGTCTTTTCTCTCTCCAGAAGGAAGAACCAAACACTGGCATCGGGTCATTTGAGTTTTTGCATCGGCCACCGTATTTCTCCTACATGCAGTATATATATATATATATGTACTGTATGTTCAGTAGAAAATGTGATGATATATCTACGATAATTTACAGTACAGTATGCACACTTTGCCAGGTTTATTGTGCCTGCTATATGTTTTGGGGCAGTGATTAAGCTGCCAATTATTAATCGTATGGTCTGACCAGGCCTTCTTCCCGTTTGGCAGATTCAAACTGGAAGCACATTTACTGAAGGACAATTTTGAGATACTTTACTTTAGTATTTTTTATTTTTTTTATCTTTATACTTACATGTTGTAATTTTCACTCCGCTACTTTTATTTGACAGCTGTAGTTACCAGTTACTTTGCCAATTTAGAATACACAAAAGTTATGATAATTTTTTATTTAATGCATTATTATAGATTAAACTACCCAACTCTACATAGTGGTTAAAATAAGCTCCCTCTTGACTAGTTACACACATTAAATGCTGCTTTTATGCATATTTTTGCATATATTTACTTGGTAAAGTTTTTAATGCAGGACTTTTACTTGTAATAGAGTAGTTTTACATTGCGGTATTATTACTTCTACCAAAGTAAAGAATCTGAGTACTCTTTCGACTGATGTACTTCACCCACTGGATGTTTGTGCAGAACCAGTAACCGGTGGGTGTGAAACACACTTTAAAACCATAATAACTGCCTCAAAGGTGCAACACAATCTCGCACCGCTTTCCACTGGCAGGTTGAGGCCAATTCATACTTTACGCTTCGGTCTGTGTGATGACCTCATGTGGACGTCAGCATGCAGCCCAAAAATTGTGACTGCGCGGACTGTAAGCACAGCAAGTGTGCCAACTGCATATGCTCAGTCAGAGATGCAGCTGCTACAGCTTTTTTTCTCTCGTGGCAGATTTTGTCGGAGAAAAAAAAAAAAACTGCTGACTTTACATCTTTATGCATGGCCATTGGGTTTGAACCCAGTTCAGCCAGTGCATTAAAACGGCGATGGGACGGGGGAACGACAACAAAAGCTGTCAAACTTTTGGTCATTATTTACTTATAGTGTACTTTACTTTGCTATTGTTGTATAATGAGTTCAAGGATTTTCCTTGTTATAGAAACTAAAACCGCTACAAAATGAAATAATCACATCAAATGAAATGCAGAGATACCCATGAAAAACAATATGCTCATATGTAGGTCTATAAACAAATTAAAAATAAGTAGACTGTAGCCCTTGCCAACATATAAATAAAAGACCTGGCATTGATCTGTCGATCTCCTCCATCCCGTTTTAGTGCCCGGGACAGTGCCGAAACAACACACACACCCTCTACACGCAACACACAGCGCTATCCGTCGGACTCATAACTAACTCCTTATATCATGGGCTATTTGGGATTTTTGGGGTCATGCGTATACAACTAAACTGTTGCATTTGAATATTTATTTAGACGTTGATCACCATAGCAGCGGTCAAAGCTTCGCAGCATTTGGGTCCGATATTTGATACTTTGATTCAGAGTTTATTTATGCTCATTTGGCTCGGATATCAACTGTGCTTTCTGGTAAACAATGTATATGTGCAAGTGTGTGTGTGTGTGTGTGTGTGTGTGTGTGTGTGTGTGTGTGTGTGTGTATATGTAAGAGCAGTAGAGCTCCCTCTCTTTCTATCTCGCTTTCTCTTCATGCTGGGCAGTGACACTCCTCTGCCACCAGCACTCTAATAGGGAGGGACCAGGCCGCTCACTCAGACCCGCTAATGCAGCTCACTGCCCCAGGCCATGGGCTAAGCTGGAGTACATCGCATCGCACACACACACACACACACACGCAGACACACATGATGGCAGACGCACACCGTATATCCAACTCTGTCTCTTATCTACTGCTAAATCAAAACAAGGTGGAGGAGCCGGGTGTTTGCCTTGACTAAGAGACATTTTTTAATATAGTTACTTCAGTGTTAAAGCCTCAGTGCACCTGCGATTAACAGTTCAATAAGAGTTAATGGGATATCCAGTGTAAGGGTAGGTGTTTTGACCACAGTACACTTCTGTATATGCGGTGCATCGGGATGTGTGTGTGTGTGTGTGAGTGTGTGTACGTGGTTTCTCTCTCCCGGGACTCTCATTATCACTGCTGTCCCAGATGTCACCAAGCACATGAAACACACGTCATGAATAATGGAGTCCTATTTCTACATCTCTCCCCATTTCTCTCCTATCCGCCCACCCTCTTCCCCTACATCCTTCGTTTCCTCTGATGCTTCTACTGATGCTTAATCTCCTCGGCGCTCCGTCTATCTGAGATGGTCCATTTAGCTTTATGCAGCATCGTCGGCCTGTCTGGTTACGATGGGTTTATGGGGGGGAACGTGGCGTCTCTGCAGCATTGCGTTGAGTTATATCCACGCAAACGACGTCTTTTGCATACGATCAGTTTTATGTCTGTCCTCGACTGGCCATTCAGCCTCTCGATAGGCCGCCCCCACCCACCCCTCCGCATCCTCCCCTCCCCCAGTGTTTACTGTTTAAAGTCACACAGGGCAAATTGGGACAGAGCAGTCAAGTGAAGCAGAAGAGACGTGGTCCCATCGCTGTGGAAAACTGGACTCTGCTCTGTCTGTCTGCTCTTTCTCATCCCCCCTTTCTCTCCTCAACCTCCACCTTTGTCCGTGCCTCACCTCTGTCCCCTCAACTTTCTAACATCCTCTCCACTCAGGGTGAGTCGGTGCACAGCACAACACAGTGGCAAGGGGCAGGGCAGGGAGAACATGATTGAAAGATGAGGTAAGCAGTCAGAATTGGTTAGGAAAGAGGACAGCAGTTAGGATTAGACACTGGAGCGTGGCTTTTTAATGAAAACATGACAGAGCTGCGGCTCCTTCTACGTCTTGCATCTCGTCCCCCTTCCATAAAAATGAACAAGCGACAGAGAAGAAGCGGGAGGGGAAAAAGAGAATCGAATGCTGAGATTCAGATATTGCTCATGCAGTGTTAGTCTTAACTGGCAGCGTGACTCGTGCTCCGTCTGAACAGTTTGGTCGTGTTAACAAAGTCTCTTTTATGGAGGAGATGCAGAGGGGTGGGCTCCCATTGCACAATTAGTTGTTACACATCAGTTGTGCCAATAAAACCTGCTTTGAATGTGAATTGAAAGGAGTTAAGAGGGCGCCATTCATAGATGTTAAGTAAGTGTGCAGCAGAATAAAAGCCAGGAAAGTGTATATATTTAATTGGCTGACACCTGCTTCTACTTGGGCTTTTAATGTACACAGCAGAGAGAGAGGAGAGAGCAAAGGGAGGGTGGAGTGGGCCCTCGCTTTGAATACAGATGCAACACCCCTTTTTTGCATAAAGGTTTGAAAGGAAGGGAGAACACAGACATGGACTGTTATCTCCTCCACAGTTTACCCTCCATCTTTCCTATTGCTTTTCTCCCCTACTGTCTTTTCTTCCTTTCTCCACTCATTGCTCTCTAAATCAAGTCATTCCGCCCAACAGGGCTGATTTTCTGCTTTAACACATTCCTCCGCTGCAAAACTGGACCACTGCCATTCACTGACTCCACTGTGCTAATTTTATAACGTAGTTTATTATTTTTCATTCCAGCCGGGAAATATTTTTTGTCCTATTTTAAGGCCGGTAGGTGTTTCTGTGTGTGTTTGTGCCTGGCATGTCTGCATTTGTGAGCACCAAGCACGTTCCAGCACCGCAGAGAATATCTCCGGAATATACTGCGTTTTTTGTTCTTTCTTCTTCTTTCTGTGACAGTCACAAGTCTTTGATCCGTTCCTCCTCCCCTCTCTCTTCTCACCTTCTTTCAAATTCTTCTCTGCAACATGCCGCTGAGAGCAAGGGTATAAGGTAGAGAAACAAAATGCGATTTTTCTAATGTCGAAGTCAGATTGTGGGACACTTTTTCTATCATGACGTTCAACTAACTTAACTTTGACGTCCATGTGCCGTGTGTGTTCATTTGTGTTTTGTGTATCAGAGTTTTGGGGATGTTTGGAGCTCGAACCAGACAGTTACCTTTGGCATTATACAGGAGGACTCAGGTCTGCTGGAGCAAAATGTTTACAGTTCACTGCTGCGCTCATAAAATACGTAGATAAAATATGTATGTTTTTTTTATCAATAAAGTTATATCTCCAAAGCACATTTCAGTAAACTTGTTTCCTCTCCCAATGGTTTATGGTAATTGTGGGAGCAATTTGGGGTTAAATGTCTTGCCCAAGGACACATCGTCATGGACTAGCGGAGCCGGGGATCAAACCGCCGATCCTCAAATGAAGGACGACCCTGCTCTACCACTGAACCACAGTGGCTGTTTTGTCAATAAATCTAAGGAAGAAAATTACAAAATCTTTATTTTATAATAATCCACGTTTCATATCAGGGATTTCTGCAAAATATATCTGTGTAATATAATATGTGATTGTGTTACTTACTATAGCCTCATGTAATGTGTAGACATGTCAGCCCACATTTCAGCATAACTTCCATCTTTCCCTGTGAAGCGTAATCGTAAAGGTAACCGTTGGAATGAGTTTTTTGAGTCAATTTCCTTCTGATCTTCTAACTTTAGACCACATCTCTTTAATGGATAAACACGTTGCACTGCAG
Organism: Ophiodon elongatus; assembly: GCA_016806645.1. Classification (NCBI taxonomy): domain Eukaryota; kingdom Metazoa; phylum Chordata; class Actinopteri; order Perciformes; family Hexagrammidae; genus Ophiodon; species Ophiodon elongatus. Next base: position 239,894 of record JACSYO010002141.1, read on the forward strand.
GCATCTATCAGAGGATTTATACTGTTGTTGTTGTGGAGGAGTGAAGCCTCTGACCCTCCGCTGCTTTGGCACATTTTCTCCTTGTGCTAGCTTATAGTCATCATAATGAGCAGTGAAAATACGCTAACCTTCATTTAACTGGGAGAGCCCTTCAAGGCAAGGAACCACTGCCTTTGACCGGCAACAGTGTTGAGTAAGATGGAGACTCCAGGGATCGGATTGTAGTGCTCTGCCAGAAGGAAAGCAGGGATGTGAGTTCGATACCTCATTAGCCTTTTCCAAACTGATTAGATATGGGGTCCATACTGGGAACTCCCACTGGAACAGCAGTGGTTTTACCTAAAGCTGTGAGTGCTGCACGATCATTCGTTGAATTTTTATTTTTATATTTGTTTTTTTATGCTTTGTGCACGGGAAAAGCTGTATTCCGGACAGGTTAGTGTCATGCGATTATTGGTGCTAAGAGAGGAAAAAGGTTGTCTCCTAAAATAGAATAGTCTAGATAGTGTGGAAATTTTCCCCTTTAAAGCATGTAGGTCAGTATCACTTCCAAGAGCTAAATTAGTTTCCTGTTTGGGGTAGAGAAGTCCAACTTAGTTTCCAAACTTCACAAAGAACGGCCAACGAACAGGCACCAAGTCATTTTTTAACTACTTTCTGTGAGTAGTTGAGTCCTGAGGGTCTAAAAGCTGAATAAGTTCCTGTTATTATCCTTATTTCAAGGCACACAATTGGACTCAACTGCCTTTCTAAATCCAGATTGACAGTCAGATTGAAAACTAAAAAGAAAATGTATTATGTTGAATGGTTTAGGAAAATATTTCTGATTGGATACAAAACCCACCTGCATCCGAAATGCTATATTTAGCAACTACCTACTGATAGTATTCTTTTCCCATTAGTTTCAATGACTTCTACCAATTCACCATGATGATTTTTGCAGTCGCACTACAGTCACTCTTTCGTCCTTGATGATTGCAAACCGGTAGTGCTTTAATAATTGCTGAAAGTAAACCAAAATCGTACCAGGATGGCAGTGAGAAGACCCTAGCAACAGGGAGAGGATGAAGAAAGCGTGAGAGTGGGAGGGAGGGGGAAAGATGCAGAACATCAATAAATAATGGCCCCACTGAGGAGGTGGAAATATGGGCCTCGTTATCTTTGCGCCGACGCCTTCATTTGCATGTGAGAAAATGAGGCTGCTACTAACTCACACACACACACGGTGCACTCACACACAACTCTTGGACCCACACGGGCTACAGTACGTATCCTATTTATAGACTCTCTCATGCTTTTATTTTTCCTATTCTCTCTCGCACATTTGTACTTCCATTATTTTCCCTCTTCTTTCCTCCTGTTTGGTATTTGTCACAGCAGCAGGTCTGGCCTGTTGTGTGACTGCGAGGCCACGGGCATTTTGTTAGATAAAATAAAAGAAACCCTTTATTACACAAGAGAGGTTTACTAAGGACATACAGTGTGATTCATTTGCTACATTACATACAAACATAGCATACAGTTGCCCCTATACTGCCACTGAGAAATCTCAAGAGCATTTGGATTTCTCTTATTTACTTTAACCTATATAAAAAAGCTTTTTTTTTCTCCTTTTTTTTTTTTTGTTTTTAAATATGGGATGGGTGAAGGTTAAATAATCTTGCTTCTGTTGACAAATGAGAAAACAACATTTTCTAAAAAGTATAATTAAAATATTGTATTTACTTGTTTTTAACTGGATATTTAAAAATGTTGTTAAAATTTTAAAGATGATATTAGTTATTCTGTACTTTTAACACTTATTTTTCTGCCAAAAACAGACATAATTTTCCTGATCCAGCATCCAGTTAAGATTACAATAGTTCCCCTCTGGACCCCATCTGCATCAGGACTTCATAAACAATTTTGCACAATTTACTCCATGAATGCGTCTCATTGAGACTCTGACTGAACAAAATGCAACAATGTTGACATCCTCTAGGCGACACAGCTTCTTTTAAGAAGCTCCTTTATGGGTGAAAGAACTCTTTAAAAATACTTACCCCTCGACATGGTTCCTTTAGAGCTTTTTTTGAGGATCCGTGAGTACTTCTATTTACTACCCTAATGGTCATTTGATTCATTAATTCTTGGTGTTTTCCCGAAAGAAAAAAAGTTTTACAACTATTAAAACTGCTTAAAATCTATCCAGTTTTGGTGAAGGTCTGTCATGAAGAAACATGTGAAGTACCATGTGTGATGGCACAGCTCATCAGCAGTTTCCGCTGTTGCTTGCTGTAACAGGAAGAAGGCGTCCCAACTAGGACCTTTCTCTGTGGAGTTTCCGTATGAACATGTCTTTCCTCTATGTGTGATTCATATTCCTAGATGCGTAGTGTACATGCATGAGTTGAAGTGGGGGACAAACTACAGCTCTGTGTAAAAATGCTCAGTAGTTAACAAATGAAATTGTCATACTCCGAGAGAGGGACTGAATGAAATTATCATATGAATGTGGCTCAATTGAAAAAGATAAAATAAAATGCTCATACTGCATGCATGCATGTCTGCATGTTTTGCTGCAGCTGCGTGTCGGTGTGTGTTCATGTCTATATGTGTGTCTTTGTGTGTATAATGCACATTGGCTCAGTTTCTCGTTATCTAGTCAAGTCAGCATGAATAAAAGCTGAGGGAGCACAGTGATTTAGTAATTAATATTTTACTCTGTCTGCCACTCTGCTTAGAGACTGAGAAAGAGAGAGGAAAAGGGTGAGTGAGACGATGATAGGGTTCACACAAAGAGAAGGAGAGAGTCGACTAAAGATAGACTGATACTACACAAGCCACTTGGATAATAATGGGGAATAATGTGATGTGCTGTTTAATCAGTGTTGTTTCAGAGGGATGAATTCTGTCCTCTCCTTAAGACAGAAAGTCTGGCTTTGACAGATCCAGCTGACTCTCTTTCTCTCTCTCTCTCTCTCTCTCTCTCTCTCTCTCTCTCTTTCTCTCTCTCTCTCCCTTTGCCTATGTCAGAGTGTTGTGACAGGCGAGTCGTCGGTGTTGTGGGAGTAGCAGTCTTAAAGTGCTCATTATCCTGTAAGGCTTCATTCTGGGGGGCAAACAAAGGCTGCTGTGAAATTGCAGCCTGTGCCTCCCTCTCGGGTCATGCGGTATATTCCATGCAAACACATGCACAGTCCATAACTGCTACCTTCAGTATTTCTGCTCAACCCTTCAGCAAGACCCCGACAAACATAGAGCTTGTAGATAAAATATTGATGCTGATAAACACACAGGTGCACCTGAACGCAGCCAATCCAGCTGCTGGCCTGTAGCTTAGATGCTCTAAGACAAAATGATGTTGGCAAACCTCAACTAACCTTATTGTATGGCGGCAACCATTTTGAAATATGTCAGACTTACGGCAAGCTGCGGGACAATTGCTGTTGCAATATGTGATAAGTTGAAGTAGTACGGATAATTCATGTGCCTCTGGTTTCCCACTCTTCCTCCAATCAGTGGGCACAGCATGGGAACTTTGGGTTATTTACCGCGGTCCTTTGAGTAGCACAACATGCTCCGAAAGAGAACAGGCAGCTCTCATCACATAGTTGCACACTTGATCTTTGGCCTTCCACTTTTGTCACTACACTTGAAAGGAGGAACATTTAGATAGTTTGGAGATGATGGTGCAGTTTTACATTATGTGTAGAGGGGCAGTAAATCTGTCTCTCCTCTGTCTATGGGTGGTGTAAGTGACCGCTGCGTGTCCTCCAGGTCTTGAAAGAGTGCCAGGTTTTTGGGAAGCTACATTATCAGGCAGGTAGTGCCAACTGTTCAGGCAGCTGTTTGTTCTCTGCACAATATGGTTTTGCAATGAGCACTATGCATTTGTACCAGAGCGATCATCTTAGTGCAGGCTTTTTACTGTGTGTTTCTGTCTGTCAGCAGTTTTCTTTGGGGAAATTAATGGAAGTCTTTACTGGATGTGTCTTCCTCAGGTAACAGGTTCTCGCTGACCTCCTTCGGGGCTCTTTACATCTCTGATGTTCAGAAGGAGGATGCCCTCTCCACATACCGGTGCATCACCAAACATAAGTACAGCGGCGAGACGCGCCAAAGCAACGGAGCCAGGCTCTCTGTAATGGGTGAGCAACTTGGGGTTGTCAGTTTACTTATGGTAGTCTGATATTTTGTCTTTTTCTCGACCAAGAAATTGACCCATCTCTGCCCTCCAGACCCCAACGAGTCCTCACCCACCATCCTGGACAGTTTCCAAGCAGGGGAGGTGCACGCAGGCCAGAGTATCGAGCTCCCCTGCACAGCGGGAGGTTACCCCAGCCCCACCGTGCGTTGGCTGAAAGATGGTCGCCCGCTGCCCTCGGATGCCCGCTGGACACGGCGTTTGACGGGGCTGACCATCAGTGACCTGAGGCAGGAGGACAGCGGCAGCTACGCATGCGAGGTCACCAACAGTTTTGGCTCAAAGGAGGTGTCTGGACAGCTTCACGTTATAGGTGCAACTACACACACACACACACACACACACACACACACACACACACACACACACACACACACACACACACACACACACACACACACACACAGACACACACACACGACTCACTTAACAACCTGACAGCGCTGTCTTCTCAGTGAATCAGCCTGGCAGATGGACACATTCAGAAACTCCTCTTCTTTTGGTTTGAGGCACACATATAAGTCGCACCTCGAGTGTGTCTGTGACAAACACATGTGTGAGCTGTACGATGCCCCGTCATATCAGGTCTCAAAAAGAGAGACAGGGCGGTAATTCACGGAGACTGTATCCGTAACACAGCTGCCAGCACCATTCACCATCAGGGAGGAGGGCGAGGAAGACGGAGATTATTCCGAGGGGTCACAGAAGGGACGATCAGACATCCAGACCGTGCTGGAATGACATTATCTACAATGTGATAAGATAATTAGAGAGGCGGAGATAAATGTACATTGTGTAAACTATACAAAGAAACAAAGAGTGGGAGAAGTCGCGACAGAGGGAGAGAATAGAGAGGAGGTAGGCTTTGCCAGTGGGCACATCATGGCAGCACACTCTGTGACTCTGACAGGGTGGGGGGGGGTAGGGCTGAGGCACAGCGATGCCCCCCAGCACACACCACCAGCTGCCTTATTGCTCACTGACATTTGCACACACACACACACACACACACACACACACACACACACACACACACACACACACACACACACACGCACACACACAAACACACACACACACACACACACACACAAAAGTGGACAGAGATGTGAAGAGATATCTCCAGCTGCTTTTTTAATGAGTGCGTCGAACTGATTGAGTCACCACCGCTGATTGTGCTGTCTCTCTTTCTCACTGTCTCTATGAATTTAAAAGCCTTCTGTATGTATAAATGAATAAAAATATATAAAGAGTAATTGGTATCAATTGACAATACAATATACTTATAAAGGATTTAGAATGTGTTTATAAATCAATTGATAAATCATCAATGTTTTGCAAATGAGTAATAACCTAATATAATGTGTAAATGCAGGAGCAGAGTATAATTCAAATGATTAAAAGCCTTTTTACCTGAGTTATTTTCCATTAATCAATTAACAAAAAGCGAATACGCTCTTAATGATTATAATTCATTGCACAGGGGTACCACAACACTCTGTAATCTTTTCATTTCATCATGAGGAAAACATCAGATTTTTTTTTATGTCTTTGGATATCAAGATATGGTAATACAATATGTGAAATATAAAGGAGTCAAGCTGTACAGCATACATATTTCAAATATGTATTTCATTTATATGGCAGCTTTACAAAAGTGTTTTTCAGTGAAACAAAAAAAACGAAAATGCATAAACCAAAAGAAAGAAAAGGTTTCCTTTTGAGGTTTTATTTTCATACATTAGTGTTCTAACGTACAACATGTGTCCTTCTCTCAGATCCCCTACGAGTGACCTTGTCCCCTAAGAATCTGAAAACTGGCATCAGCAGCACACTGTTCTTCACATGCACTGTGGAGGGCTCTCCAGAATACACCATCAACTGGTACCGCAACACAGAGCCCATCGCCCCCGACCAGCACATCTCCATCCAGGGACAACACAACGACACCTTGCAGATCACTGCAGCACAGAAGTTCCACTCTGGGGCCTACCAGTGCTTCGCCTCCCGCAAGGGCCACACTGCTCAGGACTTTTCCATTATTCTGCTCGAGGGTATGTGGACAGAGACCGACAGGGAACTAAACAAGTGCACATTCTGTATAAACACAGATGCAGCAGGCATTTTATTACAGCATCGTAACCGCAAAGTGACAGGAATCCATGCTCTTTAAATTTAAAGCTTCTACTTTTACTGTTGACTTTTATCCTTCGTCTGACTACCTGTGCATAAAGTGTTTGCCGTTGCAAATGTCATTGATAGATACATAAATAGAGATGGGCATGAACAGATCTAAAGTTGCTTTTCTGTCAGAACTCCTCTTTATGTCCTTCTTTATTTTTCGTCTTTCTCTCTCTGTCACTCTGTCTCCTCTTAGATGGTACTCCTCGTATTGTGTCTTCCTTCAGCGAGCGGGTGGTGAACCCCGGCGAGCCTTTCTCCCTCATGTGTGGGGCCAAAGGAGCCCCGCCCCCCTCCATTACCTGGACGCTGGACGACGAGCCCGTGGTGCGAGACTCCACCTACAAGACCAGCCAGTACACCCTGTCAGACGGCCTGACCGTGTCACACGTCAACGTCAGCAGCCCGCTCATTCGAGATGGGGGAGTGTATCGTTGCGTCGCACGCAACTCGGCCGGTAGCGCCGAGTACCAAGCGCGCATAAACGTAAGAGGTGCCTGTCTGCTTTTCAATATAAATGCACTCTACACCTGACTCTATACAAACACACAAGGGCTAGTGAGAGGCATAGATCACTTTGAATTCCAAACACAGTTACTATCTCCTCTCCTCTCCTCTCCTCTCCTCTCCTCTCCTCTCCTCTCCTCTCCTCTCCTCTCCTCTTCTCTAGACTTCTCTATCTCTTCCTATCTATCTATCTATCTATCTAGCCACCTACCTACCTACCTACCTATCTGTCTATCTATCTATCTATCTATCTATCTATCTATCTATCTATCTATCTATCTATCTATCTAGCCACCTACCTATCTACCTACCTATCTACCTACTTACCTACCTATCTATCTATCTTTCTATCTATCTATGTGAGGGTACTTTAGAAAAAACATAATCACTTAAGTATGAATATAGATATATTTGATTAGATTAAAATCCACAAATATTCTCAATCCGATTTTAGTAAAGGGAGCATAACTAACCTCCCTCTCCACCTGTCAACTTGCCCCAATCACTCTATCCCTCAACCTTTATCTCTTCACCTCCTCTCGTCTCCGTGGCTGCTCCCTTATTCTGCCACGACCTCCCTCACCTCATCTGCCCCTCTCTCCGACCTCTTTGTCTTTCTTTCTGTCTGTCTCCTCCCTCCATCCCCTCCCTCTCTTCCCTGTGTCTCCAGGTCCACCCCGAATCAGACCCATGCGGGACATCACCGCAGTGGCGGGCAGGAACACCTACATAACGTGCCGCGTGATTGGCTACCCGTATTACTCCATCAAGTGGCTGAAGGACGGCATGCAGCTGCCTGATAATCATCGTCAAGTGGTCTTTGAGAACGGCACCCTGAGGCTGACGGACGTGCAGAAGGGCGCAGACGAGGGCACCTACTTGTGTAGCGTTCTGATCCAGCCCCAGGTGTCAATCAACCAGACTGTTCATGTCTCTGTCAAAGGTAAGCGTGAAGAGGAGAATGGATTCAAAGGAATAAAACCGCACTGGGCAATGTTTTAAGGTCAAATACATCCAGATAGAGTGACCCACCAGTGACTAGTTGATTGGAATGTACTGAGGCTTCACCCTATTTTCACCAAAAGACATATTCCTACTTGTTGTGGGCATTCCTTTGAGCACATCACTGCATCTAAAATTCAAAATGTCATTTAAAACAGTAGTGAGAAAGCAATCTGTCAACAAAAAAACACGAAATAGCCGTTATTAGTTGTTTGCCTTTCTTTTTCATTTCGGAAAAAGCAACAACAGACTGATCTGTTTGGTAAAAAAAATAACCCCACATGTGTGCAGTTTACAGATGTTAGCAAAAGAGATTACTGGGTATCAGAGTATCTAACCGCTACCGATTGGAGAAACCAATGTTCAAAGTTGTGCAGTGCTGCTTTACAGTAACGCTTGACAGAGGTAGATGTTGGTTTAGGATAGATTTATGTTTCAGTGTGCGTTTGTATATTTTGTTTAGTCTGCGAGAGAGGTAACGATGGTAGCAGGGCAGCTGCAGAGGTGTTTAAGGGTGTGTGCATGTGCCTCCGTGCGAGTGTGTCTCTGATTTAATTAGATGAATAATAATGAAGCCTAGATTAAATCCCCCAGATGTCTCAGCTGTAGTACCCCCACCCCAACCTCTATTACCATGGCAACGGAATGACTTCCTCCTGCCAATTGGACTCTAACCAGAGCAGCTATTATGGGCTGCAGGAGATGGGGGGTGCAGGGGGGGGAGAGAAGAGGGCCCCACTGGCCAATGACCTTCTCTCTCTCAGCATTACTCCAGATGGCCACACTACCACTCATCCACATCTATCGCTACCTTCATTCCACGTCTATTGTTACCTATATTCCACTAACTTTTACTCTCTCCCCCAGTGCCGCCGCTCATCCAGCCCTTCGATATCCCCTCTACCTCAGTGGGGAAGCTCATGTACATCGCCTGTGTGGTGTCATCTGGGGACATGCCCATACGCATCACCTGGCACAAAGACGGCCAGCTCATCGTGCCAGGCTCCGCCTCTGGCGTCGCAATAGAGACCAAAGAGTTCATGAGCTCCCTGCAAATATCCAAGGTGACACTGAAGCACAATGGAAACTACACCTGCATCGCCAGCAACGCCGCTGCCACCGTCAGCTGGGAACGACAGTTGATTGTTACTGGTGAGAGATTGAGCAAAGGGAGAATGGCATGATGATGAATTAGGTCAGATCAGATGTGATATCTAATGTGCAGAGGGAGCTTAGAATTGTACATGTTATTTTAGGAACACTACACACTCTAGCTTTTACTGTAAGACCTTCTTTTAGTTAATCACATCTTTTTGTTTGTCAGTGCCACCACGTTTTGTTGTGCAGCCCAACAATCAAGATTGTATCTACGGCAAAGCTGGAGTTCTCAACTGCTCTGTGGAAGGTTACCCACCCCCAAAGGTCATGTGGAAACATGCTAAAGGTAACATCATCCCTCCCTACAACATCATAAAAACTAAATCGTGCGAACAAGAAAAAAATCAAGCACTAACATGCATTTACTTTGTGTGGTGCAGGTGTAGGAAACCCTCAGCAGTACCACCCAGTCCCTCTGACTGGCCGTATCCAGATCATGTCAAACGGCTCTCTGCTCATCCGGCATGTGCTTGAGGACGACCGTGGGTACTACCTCTGTCAGGCCTCCAACGGAGTGGGCTCAGACATCAGTAAGAGCATGATCCTCACTGTCAAGAGTAAGTGTCAATCATACTCTCTTTGGCTTGAACACTTTCATAACCACATCTCCTGGATTGCACATATACTGTACACAGAGACAAGCCGTAGCTTTTTTTTTTTAAGGGAGTCAGCTCTTCTAAGATGCACTTTTGCCCCAGGCTAGTGAAGCCTGTACTGAACCTAACAAAACCTTGTCTCCGTCCTGCACATCACTAACTGGGGGTATCTTTGCTATTGATTGATGTGTTCCGGCTGCCGGTCTGTGTGCTCCTGAATGTTTGGTGGGGAAAAGGACTGATGAATTAGTGATGAAAACAAAACCGCAGGAACCCTTTCAATCAATAATCTATGTCTGAGGAAAGGAGGTGGAAAAGAATCAGGAGTGGAAGAAGAAGGCGGACAGGGAGGAGGCAGAGTAAGAGGGCCAGCGGGACTTGAAGCGTGAAATGAAAATGGAAAACGAAGTGCAAAATAGAGATGTCTATACATCTGTAATATATCCTCGGTTTCCAATACCACATCCCTGTTCCCTCGTCTCATTACTCCATATAATACCATTCGTTACACTGACATATGTCTGCGATTCTGCTCAGTTCCTGCCATGATCACCAGCCACCCCAACACCACCATGGCGAGGAAGGGCCAGACCAAGGAGCTGAACTGCACAGCGCGTGGCGAGCAGCCCATCATCATCCGATGGGAGAGAGGAGACACCGTCATTGACGCTGAGAGAAACCCCCGTTACTCCATAACCATCAATAAGAAGGGGGACGAAGTCATCTCTACGCTTAAGGTCAGATACCGAATACCAGCATAAGGCCCTCACACCAAAACTGAGAGGGATTGTTAGATGCTGTGTGGAGAATAAACAGCAACGTAATTTTTTTTCTGTAAAATATATTCTGTCAGTGTATGCAGATTGGTGTTTTAAGAATTTGCTGTGAGATAAGAAGTGTATTTATTTTCAAAATAAGAGCCACATAAAGCAGTTCAAGTCACTAATGCTACATAATGCCTCTCAGCTCTTAACTGTAGGGAAATACCTGGAATTTAGCATTATTGGCGTGAGTTAGAGAGTCACCTTTTTCTGTTTGTGTTGATGCTCACAGCTGAACCCAGCCGAGCGAGGAGATTCTGTCTTTTTCTCCTGCCATGCCATCAACTCCTATGGAGAGGGTCGAGGGCTCATCCAACTCACTGTGCAAGGTATCTCACAAAAACTTCTTTATTAATTGCCTGAAATATTAGGCTTTATAACACAGTATATGTGGAAATGTAAACTGTATATTATTGCAGGGGAAAAGCTCTCACCTTCTCTCTCTCTCTCTCTCTCTCTCTCTCTCTCTCTCTCTCACACACACACACACACACACACACACACACACACACACATACAGAACCACCAGATCCTCCTGAATTAGAAGTGAGGGAGGTGAAGGACAGGAGCATGAACCTGCGCTGGATCCAAAGGTTCGATGGAAACAGCATCATCACCAGCTATGACATCGAGTACAAAAACAAGTCAGGTGGGTATCCTAAATATAAACGTGTATGTACGAATGTTTTTCAGATACGCGTCCTAAAAAATCTCAAATCTTTTTGTATTTGACAGATTCCTGGGATCACATGTACACAACCAGGAACATCTCACCCACCAACAACCAGGCCAACATTGTAGAGTTGCACCCGGCTTGTGTTTACAGCATCCGTATGTACTCCTACAACAAGATAGGCCGAAGCCTTCCCAGCAAAGAGCTCACAATCAGTACTGAGGAAGCACGTAAGTAATTGTTTTCTCCTCGAGAAATTACATTTGTCTGTTTTTTCTTTATGTCTGCTTTACTTTTTCTAAAAATAAGAATTTCTAAGGGCTAAGAATATTGACAATAACACTTGATTTTTATTCTTATCAACAGCGCCTGACGGGCCACCAATGGAAGTAATCCTCACACCAATGACATCTCAGAGCATTCGGGTTACTTGGAGGGTAAAATCACTTCTATGATTATTATTATTATTATACCCAGTGAACGGATACCTCTGTCTAGCTCTCACGTTTTGTATCTGTGAGTAAGTGTGCATCTGTGTGTCTGTCCACGGCTAATCTCCCATTCTGATTCAGCAAACTGCATAATATTTTGGGTGCAGATTTATGGCTGAATGCTCAAGGACCTCCCGTGGTTGCAGTGACTCACACTTTCTCAAAACACCTTTTATTGCCTCTTTTATACTGCCATTTAATGTCTGCTCACTCACTACTCTTAACCGGCCCCCGGACGGATGGGGCCGCTAGTGATAACACAACTGAGTGCATCACCACACAGTGGAATTTCATGTCTATGGGGAACAGTTAGCTCACTTTTATTGTTTTGGATGGTGTGTTTGGCTAACAGCTATTAGCTAACTGAACTACACACACAGCTGACTGCATCGCCGCTGCTCTGCGACTGCTCTCAATCCAGAAACACAGTTATTCTGTGCCTTTCTATTGGACATCAACAGTTTACATGCATATTCTTGAAAGAAAATGGAAATGAAACCTAAATGATCGCTTCAAGTCAGTCACACCCGTGAGACAGAGCTGAGATGTGAGCCTGCACGGAGCCGGTTCAGCCATCTAAATAGATTGAAATGAGAGCATCTCTGTTGTGTGAGACATGCAAGTGAAAAACACTGATACACTTGTGGTCTAAACATAAGGGTGAGTGGGGGGTTAGCTAATTGTGGATTGATTCAATCAAGCCTTACAGTAGCGGCCAATACAGACAAACCCGGTGGAGATCCCTCTACTGAGTGTACTATTCTACGTTTTACTGTTATTTCTGCACATATTACTGCCAAATAAAAAAATATCTCACCAAAGTTTAAGTTTGACATGACATGAACTTTAATATTAATAGCTATCATCACATTTCTTTCAGGCTCCTAAGAAGGAGCTGCAGAACGGGGTGATCAGAGGCTACCAGATCGGGTACAGAGAGAACGGTCCGGGCAGCAACGGCCAGTACAGCATAGTGGAGATGAAAGCTACAGGAGACAGTGAAGTGTACACCTTGGACAACCTCAAGAAGTTTGCCCAGTACGGGGTTGTGGTCCAGGCCTTCAATAGAGCCGGGACGGGTCCATCCAGTACTGAGATCAACGCTACCACGTTGGAAGATGGTAGGAGAGCCAGGAGAGAAGGATGGATGAAAACGAACGTAGATGGCGAGAGGAGTGTAGACACAACTGAGAGAGTGGACTGCTAGACTGTGTGTAGGAGTGTGGGAGGACATGAGGGAGAGCGGAGGGAGACAGAAATTAAAAGAACCCTGAAGCATATCTCTTTGATTTGTCAAAAAGAATAGAAAATATAGTCAAATGCACCAACTGCATGGTAATAACGCAGCAAACACATATATATATATATATATATATATATATATATATATATATATATATATACAGTATATATACACATTTATATATATATATATATACACACACAAATGCATCAAAATGAATTTGCAGCACATCCCCCATTTTTCTTTCCACTTTAATTAGCACCCTCATTAGGCTGGTAGAGAGCGAGAGAGGAACAAGGAACCCCATTACTCTCTAAATGCCTGCCCACTCTGCCTCTCCTTTTCTTTATCTTCCTCTTCCTCCCATTGGTTCCCCTCTCTTTCCCCTCATCCTTTTTATTTTACATCTTTGTATTTCTTATAGATTCTTACAGAAATATATAGACCTTTCCTGTGTGCTTGTGTGGAAAGCAATGATAGACACCCTGATCATGGTAACAACAGTAATAGTGATGGTAATTGTCCAGATAGTCTGAAGCTGCTCCAACAGCAGCAATTACCTTAAAGACGAACATTGTCTTCCTTCAGATTTTATCCTCCACCTCTCAGCTCATCCTGCCCTCTTCATCTGCATTTTAACCCCTTAAGGTGTAGCTGTTTTACTATTCATGTTGCTTTCACTCAGTGCTCTTCCTCCCATCCACCGACCCCCTTTACACCTCCTCTCTTTCTCCTCTCTGTGCTCCTAAAGCTTGCATGAACAAGGAGCTATTGAGAGCTAATTTGAGCTTATCTAACTGATTTGTTTCAGCCGAGATTGCCAGTGTGTTGTTGGAGTTGAGTAGTCATTAATTATCTGTACTTCAGCCACCATGCCAGATCAGTCAGATCTTCTTAGCAACAGCAATAACCAAGGTTTTTTGACAAGTAGAAATCATTAGAACAGCCTCATAACGCATGTATTTGAACCATGTAGCACTAACACTCACCCCATGCTCTCTCCAGTTCCTAGTGAGCCTCCGCAGAACGTACGGGCCATCTCTGTGACGTCGGACGAGGCGGTGATCACTTGGGCAGAGCCTCCACGGCTGACGCTGCACGGTGTGCTGAAAGGCTACCGGGTTGTGTTTTGGTCCCTCTTCCCTGACGGAGGTGGGTGCTGTGGGGGCCAGGCCCAGTGGCCAATGCAGAGTAATTATCACCTATCTCATTTTAAAGTTCACCAACACCACCTCTCCCACCCACCCACCTACCTCCCTGTCCGTGTTGTGAGTCAGAATGTGTTAATATGTGTCTGCACCTTTCTTACAAAGCACTTCCTGTTCCTGTGTGTATTTGACTTTGTCCACGTTTGCCTTTGTTTATTTGTGTCTTGGATTCTTAATACCATCAATATTGATGGGATGAGATTACATTTACAGTACTTGAATGTGTTTGTTCTCCTTTGTCTGTTCAATCCTGAGACCCAAAAATGTATTTCCTATACATCAAATTTGAATTTGTGAATGTGTTTTGTGGGAAATGACGTCCATGTAATGGGAAGAGAAGTACAATTTATGGTTATGTTTAGGCTACTAAAGCACTCTGTTAGGGTTAGCGAAAGACTGTGGAGTGAGACAGGATATGTTGACTTTTTCAATCTTTAACCAAAACCACAGTCTTTTCTAAAAGTTGCTGAATTGGAAATTTAGAGTATATCTATTACCTCCACACAGCTCTAAACATGGTGACGGCTGAGCCGGCAGCTCGCAGTTAATGGTGCTAATGGTGCTAACGGTGCTAACAGCGCTAACGGAGCTAACAGCGCTAACAGTGCTAAAAATACCAGCAGTGCTGACAGAGCTAACGGTGTTTACCTGAGGAGTACCGGAGGGTGGGCGCTATGCTTCTGCAACGATGGAGTCTGTTGGAACGACGTTATCAGCTGTAACCGCCGTATGAAAGCAGTGCAGAGTGCGGCCATTAGCTAGCCGGTTGGGTACTCTTATATGCACTAACATGCACTAAAAGGCATACGCGACCAGCCTGTCTTTGTAAACAAAGCACAGAGAAGCTCAGATAACAACACACACAGAGGGAGAGCGACTTCATTCTCTGTTTAGATAGACATTACTCCACTATATCTTTACATAGCAAATAGTAGTTTGGTGGTATATTAATTATCTGAATGTCATATAGAACCTTTAACCTTAACAAAGTGTTTTAGTAGCCTATAAACTGTGTGGGACACAACTCACAAATCCATGTTTCTGCTTTAAAGTTTGGACTTTCTCCCTACAACTGCTGCCTCATAATCCAGGCAGTCATTACATTTCCTCCAAAGCTTATTCAGCAGAGCAAGTTTGTAGTATATAATTGTTTTTTGTAGAAATCAGAGTTGGTTGTCTGTACTCTCAAACTGTTTTCCTGTCCTGTTCGCCTCAGAATGGGGAGAGATGCAGAATATCACCACCACGCGTGAACAGGTTGAGCTGCGAGGGCTCGAGAAGTTCACCAACTACAGTGTTCAGGTGCTGGCCTACACACAAGCTGGAGACGGGGTCCGCAGCAACGTCCTGTATATTCAAACCCGCGAGGACCGTGAGTACAGACAGACACTCGAAAGAAAAAGATGTCAGCCTTTAACTTTTTTTGTCAATATATTTCAGTGCGGAATTAAATCCAAATAGAGCAAAGCTTGAACTATGCTTGCACAGTGTATGGGGTGAGGGTAAAGGGGGTAGCGTTGATGGGAGGGGGATATATAAAAAAAGACGCTGTATCTCAAACCCATGTCTAAAGCTCATTTATGATGGGAAGCTCCATTAGCAGTACTAATGAGAATTAAGAGGCTTTGGGTCCACAGCTCAGGGCTGGCGGGAGACACTGGGGGAGGGGAGGGATGCTCCCTTGGAGCATATACCATCCAGGAGTCAGCCATCAGCCTGGGCCCGCATCCCTTCCACCAGCCCTCTTGCCATAGGCATAGGGATTAACTCCTCTTGGATTAGAGAGAATTAATTTTCTGCTTACACCATTGGAGGCGGGATTACAGCCGGATCCATGTCTCTTTAGAGAGGAGGGAGAGGAGGAGGGGCCTTGGGGTTGGAGATGGAAAGATAGAAAGGTGATCACACAGCCTGTTCTTAGCCAACAAAAACAAATTTACCATTCCAAAAAAAGACGTAGTAGTAATGTCATTGCCTAGAATTATTTTTTCTCAACCGATTTAAATTAGACTGCTAGGACTGCATTCTCTTTGTATTTAATTGAGTGTACTAGCCCTTTACTGTGACAGGTCCTCCTCTGATTGGCACTGTAGTGCATAATATATTTATGTAGGTGGGGATGTTGGCTCAGCACCATTGAGCCTCGCTTCCTTGTCATCACACGGGCCGTGCTGGCTGTGCAGCAGACTGTCTGTCTGTCTGTCTGGAGTCCTGGGCAGATTTTGGGCACCAGATGGGACTTAACTCTCCCCCCTCCTACTGCCACTCCTACTTTGACATGGAGGTCCAGTTATGATAATGATGACTGCCTCCTCTGCCCCTCCCCAACACCACCACCACCACCCTCATCACTCCCCCAGGAACTGCACCTATCATTCTCCCCATTCTTTCATCCCCGCCTCCCTCTTTTAAAACCTCCCTTGCTACATCTATCCTTTTGGAGTTTTTATCCCTGCTCATGTTATGTGCAAAATGAAGGAGTCCGACAGCATGGGCTGGTTGAATGACTGGATCAGGGGGCCTCACATAAAAGAAAAAAAGGAATTGGGGGTTGGATTTAGAGAGCCGGGTCTTACAATGCAGTAGCCACCTTCTGTAGACCCCAGATGAGGCCCACTGTCAAGTGCTAGTCATATTTATGGTGGGGATTGAATAGGCTTGACACTGTGAACCCCATACTGTAAGGCCAATGCGACAAAAGCCTTTCTCAGTATCCTGAGTCCTGATGTGTTTTGTAAAGTGTGCATCCATTTTAAACCCTTCCGTTTAGATGGCGATGAGAGTATTATGTGGTGTCCAGTGTCAGGCTTAAGTGGCTAGCAGAGGATCAGACACTATTGTCTAATCTGTTTGTGGGTTTGAGAGTTAAGAGAGCGCTGGGTGTCACAGAGTCAGAACTGCTGACCAATGTCTGAATGAACATATGTCACCACCGTCCACCCAAAGGGAGTTCTTCCAAGTCCTCCCAGAGCGGCTTAGTGCAGGATAAGACTAGCAATCTGCAAACAAGCCTGCTCACTTTAATAGGCATCCAACACCCAGCATGTGCATGCACGCACACACACACACACACACACACACACACAAACAAACAAACACACATGCACATTTCTGCTTTGCTGATGTTCCCATGTGTTTTCTATAGTTCCTGGTCCACCTGCTGGCATCAAGGCAGTTCCCTCCTCTCCGAGTAGTGTGGTTGTGTCCTGGTTGCCTCCTCACAAACCAAACGGTGTTATCCGCAAGTACACCATCTACTGCTCCAGTCCGGGGTCTGGGCAGCCGGTAAGTCCTTCCTCTATGTGTGTGACTCATATAAGGGGCCAGTAGAAAATGTTCCAGGTGATTGAGAAGCAAGGAATTTGTGAACTTGATAGAAATCTACTAATGGAAATAACTCATTTTTATCTAAAATTATTAATTGAACCTGTACGTGTGTGAGTATCCTTACGAGTGTCTCTCTTTCACCGTGTTTGCACCATCGCTTTATTTCCTGCCCTCCCAGATGAACAGATGAGGTTGTCTTGGCAACCTGATGAGACGTAGATATGCAAATGAAGCAGAGAACAAGCTCACACATGCACACTGCCGCATCAGAAACACACACATACACACACACACAGACATCACATTTCAACATTTTCTATTTATACATGTGTGTGCGGCATTTCAGTTTTGGTTAGATTATGTGCACACAAACACCAGCACACAGTGAAATCTGATATCAGGATAGAATCTCACTTTCTTATTATTCACAAATACTCCTCCCTCTCTGTGCATGAGTGCCATGTAAATGAGCATGGGCAGGGAGGAGGAAGGGAGGGGGGAAAGGAGGTTGAGAAAGAGAAACACCATTAGAGGTAGGGAGAGACCGAGGGGGAAATGAGAGAAAAAGAGAGAGATGAGGGGAGAGGGAGAGAGTGAGAGACAGGCTGGGAAGAAGGGAGGAGCAGAGGAGGGTATCAGTCACATCGAGATGAGAGTGCTTTTGTCCGTCTTTTCATTATCTCCCTGTATCACTCCCTGGATCACCACAACACCGCCGCTCTGCTGAAGGAATGTTCGAACGCACCCCCTACACACACACATCCTCCCTCCTTCCCTCCCTCCCTCCCTCCCTCACTCCCTCCCTCTCTCCCTCACTCCCTCCCTCCTTCGGTCCCTCCATCCTCTCCTCTTCGCTGAGCGAGACAGAGGGGGATAGAAGGAAAGAGGGGAAAGCAAATGGTGAAGGAACCGAAGACGAACACTGAGAGATGAACAGATTAAAGAGATAGAACAGAGGATCGACTTGAGAGAGAACAGTGTTTTTGTGTGCGCGTTGGCATGTGTGTGTTGTTGTGCCTGCAGGTGTATGTGTGAATATTTTCTCAAAGATGTGTTTGTTGGAAAAATATCCACAGGAACACATAGTTTAATCCAGCTCCAAGGCCTAAAATACTAATTTTCTGAACCCAGTGAATAAATCTGCCTATGTGGAGTGATATAATTTAATTTGTGTAAAATTTATTTCGGAGTGATCGGCTCTATTCTGTCCTGTCCAAAAAAATAAAATAAATGGGGAAATCCATGCGCTTAATCTTGATGCATGTTTTTATTCCATTTATGTATCTTACAGTTTTTTGTATTAATTAATACTTAATTGTAACAGTCCTAAAACACTATTACGAATCTCAAAACATCAAATGCAATTACCACATTAATTTATACTGTGTCGCACAGCACTTAACGTGTCCTTCAAAAGTCACTTTCACAAAACATTAAACTTGCGTGTCAAAGGTAAATAAATTCATCAACAATCAAATCACTGCCACCACAATGACACTTCCATTCATCATTGTTTCAGTCAAGACTGTCAAAATTCGACTGATTAAGGTTTCTTGTCTGCTTCAGGATGAATGCCAGTAATCTTCTGAGCACTGAGTTCACAGGGCAATCTACATGAACAAAGAGGTGGAGTCCTTAAAGAGGTCATTCACAGCTGGCAAAGGCACCTCCCTATTCCAAGAACCAGCAAATAAAAACAAATTGGAAAACATATGGAAGCCTAAATTAATTTAAGCAATAACGCAATTCATAAGGAATATGAATACATATCAGAGTTACACATAACATATTTGAGGTCAATCAAAGGCAGCAAAATTCATCCTGAAATGAACATGAAATGAAGAAATAGAAGAGCATTTGGGAAGATATAGTATAGAAAAATAGAAAAAGAACCTACATGAATGGATCAGTACGGTAATGAATCCCTGTCAATATAGCACACAGGAATATCCCATGCAATCTTTTTAAAATCTCCATTTATTCTATTTCTGTGTTTGTGTTGAATGCCCTGTTAACTCTGTATATTGAAAAACCTGTCCTACACACTAGATATGTCAGCCTGATAATTTTATCTTTAAGAAGGCAAGTTGTGCTGATATCTGATCTATTTAAAATGACCACCGTGAAAAAAGTTCACTTCTTTTTTTCCCAAGAAAATTAAGACTTAAGAAGGAAATACCCATTTGAGAGGTATGAGCTGTTGAATGAGCTGTTGCAGCCTGTCGTGTCACCGTCTCATCATACTTTGCTAACATGACATTGCATGCCCTCTGTCCCAGGCGCCCAGTGAGTACGAGGCCAACCCAGAGATGCTCTTCTACCGTATCACACACCTTACCCGGGGTAAACAATACCACATCTGGTCTGCAGCCGTGACAACTGCCGGCCGTGGCAACATCAGCTCAAAGGTCACAGTGGAGCCTGCTGGGAAAGGTGGGTCCTCCGGGCGAGCCTGTAGTGGAGGAGAAGGGTAAAGAGATTTCTGTAAAGGTTATGAGGGAGAGCGCTCTAAAGATGGTTATGAAACGGCAACATGATCTCCTGTACACAAATCACTTTCATCACCCTCTCTCCTTCTCTGTCTGTCCTGCTCTCTCTGTTATTGATTGACAGACGTAGTATTGATTAAGTAGTGGCTATGTTGCAAGAAACGCTGTTGTTAATTATGTGGTGATGAACAGGGTCTATCCAGTAAAATGACCCTTGGGGAGAGAGGGAGCAGGCGAGAATCAATAGAGAGGAGGATCTATGGAGAAAACATAGACTGAAACTAAGAGGGTAGAGGAGGGGCTACACTAAAACACTACGCTACAGCTTTTTATTCCCTCAGAAGTGAGTAAAGGCCTTTCCCCTCAGGACAACCGGGCCACTCATTCAGCACGTGCAGTTAGACATCTGAAAGTACGAAGAAAGACATATTTGTGAGAGAGATGCTGAAGCTGTTCTTGTTTTGTCTTGGTGCAGCTATCATCATCTGTGTGTTAAAAGATTCATTACTTTATTTTGTGTGTGTGTAGTCCCGGCTAAGATCCTGTCCTTTGGGGGAACGGTGACCACACCCTGGAAGAAGGAAGTGCGTCTGCCCTGCAGCTCAGTGGGAGAACCCGCCCCCACAATTAAATGGACCAAAGACAGGTCAGATCTCATCTTACACAGCTTATATGTCAGCGTCATGACTCACAGACGGACAATGCTGCATGTGAGAGAAAAGAATCACTTACTTATGGAATGAGATTCACAACTGTAACTTGTCTGTACTTCGTCAGTGAGGACTCTGCCATTCCGGTGACAGCTGACAGTCAACGGCAGATCTTATCCAACGGCACACTGGTGCTACGTTCAGTCAAAGCGGAGGATTCTGGGTACTACACCTGCACTGCCACTAACACTCTGGGCTTTGACACCATCATAGTCAATCTGGTGGTGCAAGGTAAGAAGAAACAGAAGATGTCTCTGAGTGGAACTCCAGTGGAGGACGTGTTTCCTTTGTGGTGTTTCTGCTCTGTTGTTGAGTCACTGTCTCTGTGTGTACATCCAGTTCCTCCTGATCAGCCTCGTCTGACCGTCTCCACTACCTCCACCTCCTCCATCACCCTGGCTTGGATCCCCGGGGACAACGGGGGGAGCTCCATCAGGGGTAAGACTTTCTGTGAACAGAAAACACCTGCCCACCTTGCAGCTGTCTCATGACAACATATCCTTACGATGCGCTTCACCCTCTTGCTATCAGCTGTACTAAATCTGCAAATAACAGGGTAAACAATGTTGCTGTG
The DNA here is from genome assembly GCA_016806645.1 of Ophiodon elongatus. NCBI lineage: Eukaryota > Metazoa > Chordata > Actinopteri > Perciformes > Hexagrammidae > Ophiodon > Ophiodon elongatus. The sequence goes on from JACSYO010002141.1 coordinate 261,060, forward strand.
CAAGTAGTAGTCAAGCTAGAACTGATTGTAGCTTATTGTTGCCCCCTGGTGTCCAATAGCTGCAGCAGCAGCAGCAAGGATTCCCCACAGTCTTTAATTTGTTCTAAATGACTTGACGTGTTGTGTGATTCTGCAGGATTTGTGCTGCAGTATTCTGTGGACAACACAGAGGAATGGAGGGATGTGTTCATCAGCTCCAGTGAACGTTCCTTCAGGCTGGACAATCTGCGCTGTGGAACCTGGTACAAGGTCAAGTTGGCTGCCAAGAACAGCGTGGGCTCAGGGCGCATCAGTGAGATCATTGAGGCGAAGACCCATGGAAGAGGTGAGGGGTGGAAGCAAAAGTGTTGTAGACATGAGTGAAGCAGGAGACAAGTGAACAGACTATAATACTCTGGCCTCAAAACAGAATAAAGTTGTCTTCGCTTTTTGGTTTTGGCTTTTACTGTTCTATCCTATTGAACGATTTTTTTAAGGCAATATGAACGTTTGCCCCTTGCAGATCATGGGCATTGAAAAAAATTATAATTTTCACATAGTTTATGCAAAATAAATGTTTTATGTGGAAGGAATTAGTTGCCTGTTTTCCTAATACTGATAACATTCAAACATTTCTTCAAAACCTTTAAATAACTGCAACAGAAAGACACAGAATGGTGTTGCTGTGATATAGAGTTAGATAAATGCCAGTCTCTACATGGAATTATGTTGAATCAATAATGCAACAAGCTGGAATGCAGTTCTCCATCAATTATGTCACTTTGCATATTATGACACTGAAAGTCTTCCCTATGACTAAGACCTTGTATTAGAATAAGAATTATGAATTAAATCAGGCAGAAACAGCACCTTTAATGATAGCATTGACCACCTGAGAATAAAGACACTATCAATATAACAAATAAATAAAGACATACTATATTGCTTTGTTGGCATTACCACCATCTTTCTAACCTCCCGTTGTTCTGTGTCTGCCACTCTTCTCTACAGAACCAGTGTTCAATAAGGATCAGCCGCTGCTCACCCACATCAACTCCACTCATGCAGGACTCAACCTGCAGGGCTGGACCAGCGGCGGCTGCCCCATCACTGACATGATGCTGGACTTTAGGCCCAAAGGTACCTGGGCCTGGCAGAGCCTCAAGGCCAACTCCACCACTCAGCTCTTCCTCAGTGAGCTGCGTGAGGCCACCTGGTACGAGCTCAAAATGAAGGCATGCAACAGTGCTGGGTGTGGCAACCAGAGCTCCCAGTTTGCCACCACTGACTATGATGGCAGTAAGTGTATCCGACATCTTTTCCTGTTTGAGTGCCACGTGCACTGAATTTTCTTTACTAAATATTTGTCTCCTTCTCTTCTCTACCCAGGTACAATCCCTCCCATTAAATCAGCTCGTGGAGAAGGGGATGATGTGAAGAAGCTGTTCTCCATCGGCTCTCCCGTCATCCTCGTTACTCTGGGTGTTGCTTTGCTCTTCATTATCCGCAAGAAACGCAAAGAGAAGAGACTTAAACGCCTTAGAGGTGAGAGAGAAAGAAGGCGAGAGTTCAGGGAGAGATCAGTATTATTGTGTGTAATTCATTAATGTAACAAAGAGTGACGAGTTGAAACGATTATCTTCACAGCCAACTATAATCTAATTAAGATATTGTCTTCTTATAGATGCTAAGAGCCTCGCTGAGATGCTTATCAGGTAAGAGACAGCTTTTACGGGCATAGTTTTTATGCCTACTGTGTAGAGGATGTAATGTTTCACATAGATCAACCTTTGGGAAACTATATGTGTTATTTCCACTTGTGTGTGCAGCAAGAACAATCGCAGTATTGACACTCCAGTGAAGGGCCCTCCTCAAGGACCGAGGCTCCACATTGACATCCCACGTGTTCAGCTACTCATTGAGGACAAGGAAGGCATCAAACAGATAGGCATGTGGCTGCACTTATCAACAGCATAAACTAATGTATCACTGTATCACGCACGTTCTAGTATCTTCTATTAGATAATTTAGTTGTATATCCTCATCTTTTGCTTGCAACAGGGGAGGACAAGGCAGCGGTGCCAGTGACAGACACTGAGTTCAGCCAATCAGTGAATCCGCAGAACTTCTGTACAGGCGTGTCTCTGCACCACCAAGCCCTTATCCAGAACTCAGGGCCTTTGATTGACATGTCAGACATCCGCCCAGGCACAAGTGAGTTTTTTGTTTTTTTGTTTTTTTGCAAATCAAGCTTATTGCGTTACATTTCACGGCTCTTAAAGTGACAGAACATCAAATAAGTTGAGCAGCTAAATCCAGGTGAATGCTTCGATCCTGTATTGAATAGCACTTCAGTAAATACACTATGTGGTTGTCTTGACAATCAATATATGGATACACAGTCTGTTTGTACTACCAAGCTGTTCTTTGATCCCTGTGACCTTTCTCAGACCCCGTGTCCAGGAAGAGTATAAAATCAGCCCACAGCTCCAGGAACAGATATTCCAGCCAGTGGACACTAAGCCGACCAAGTCAGAGCCAGTCGACGGCCTCGGCACGAACTCTGACGTCCGACTGGCGGACGATGGGCTCCCACGGCATCACCGCCACTGAGAGTGACAGCTATAGCGCAAGCCTGTCGCAGGACACAGGTGGGTCAATCCTGGCCATTTTTACATCAAGCGGCAGATCTTTTATGAAAATAATTAAAAGTCTTCAATTGTAACCTAAAAGTCTAATCTAATCCAACATCATATGAACAGTTTATACACCATATCAGGCATTCTCAAATTACCAAATCAAAGAAGGGAGAAAATCGATTCCATTTTGCCCAACACTGCTTAGTACTACCAGTAACACTATTACAAAGTAATAAAGGTACTGTGAAACAGAAAGGGAGTGAAACAAGTAGATAACAAAATGATAATAATTAAGATTAACAAAACCATATATAGTTTGCCCACTCGCCAAAATTCAGAAACTGAAGCTCCCAACCAACAGTTTTCTCTAAAACAAAAAGACGTAATCAATCAAACCAGCTAAGTAAAAACTGTTGCTACAATTATTATATTAAATGTATGTGTTTTTATGTATGTTTTTCCAGATAAGGGTCGCAACAGCATGGTGTCGACAGAGAGCGCCTCCTCCACTTATGAGGAGCTGGCGAGGGCCTATGAGCACGCCAAGCTGGAGGAGCACCTGCAGCATGCCAAGTTCACCATTACGGAGTGTTTCATCTCCGATAGCTCATCTGACCAGATGACTACGGGTACCAATGACCCGGCAGACAGCATGACCTCCCTCAGCACGCCGTCTGAACCAGGCATCTGCCGCTTCACTGCCTCACCGCCCAAACCGCAGGACTATGACCGCGGTAAAAATGTGGCAGTGCCCATTCCCCACCGCGCTAACAAAAGTAAGTACGAAAAGATGCATTAACACCTGCTTTTTCTCCGAAATCAAAACGAGGAGTTTTATTTACAGTGACTTAAAATGATGGGGAAAAGGTCTTCCCTTGACAAAAGGGCAAGAAAAAGTCACAACAACAATGCTGGACTAGAATTCAAAGAGATTTCACCAAACAAATAATACAAAATACCAAAAATATATATAAATACATAGTGGGGATGGACTGGACTCTCTGGGAGTTGGTGTGGGGATGCTGACACACCAAAGAAAAGTGTTCATTACACAATAATGTGTCAGATAAACAGGTAAATCCCACACTGTCAAAAACCAAGTGGTCATCTTGAAGTTTCCTGGCTGATATGCCAAAGCAATCATTCAGAGGCTTGGTTTTTTCTGCAAACACATCAATCCCAAATCCAAACCATCAAGTCACTAGTTATAATGTAGTAAGAAAAGCCCGGGCCATATTTATTCATAAGTCATTTGGAAATATTTTATTTCAACAACAGAAAAGACACAAATGCGTTAAATTCAAAATCACCTCACTGTATGGTCTTGTCCTGTCTCTTCTCTCACCTCTCTCGCCTCTCTCGCCTCTCTCAGGTGAATTCTGCAACCTACCCCTATACATGAAGACAGACCCATTCTTCCGCAAGCAAGGGGAGCTGCATGACCCGTGCCCAGCTGTGCCACCGCGGGAAGCCTCAATCCGCAGCCTGACGCAGCGGGCGTATCACACCCAGGGCCGTCACAAGACTCTAGACCCAGCCAAGCAGCAGGTCCTGACGCTGGGCCATTCTGGGCTGGCCAGCTTGGGTGCGAGCTCGGGCACCGCCACCTTGCCCCAAAGGACTCTCACCATGCCCAGCTCCAACACTGCAGCAACTGCTTCCACTTCCAGCACGAGCAGCAACCCCACCAACAGTAACAAGGTGGGGGGCTCCAGAGACTCACTGCTCGAGAGCAGCTCCTCTGCACTGGGGAGACTGCAGAAACAGAGTGTGGGGGCCTACTCCAAGTCATACACACTGGTGTAGTCCGTCCTCCTGCACAGACTTGCATTGCTATCACACTCCTCAGCCAGCCCCACTCTGGTGCTCTTCAGTCTGGGCCAGAAAGGGCATGCAACCATCTTTCTTTCAACCCAACTAATGGTGAACTGCCCAGCGTTCTAATTTTCCTCGGGATAGGTGTTCTCCCACACAGAGACCCAGCTAACCCTGCTTTTCATATTCACCTGGGACTCTATAAAAGAATTACTAACTCCAACTAACAGTTCCAGCCGGCTGGCGCCTTGCTCCGCTCAGTCCTCGCGGAGAAGCACAGCAAAAAAAAAAAGGAAGTGATTCTGTGGTCATTTGGAAATATTGACTATAATTGAGGAGCTAAAAGCTCTGTGTTTATGATGATGAAGACTACGATAGCCAGTATGAAGCTGTGTGGCCATCCTGTCTTACATATGCACACACATACTGTCCTCCATAGTTTGAGTATTATTGTCAATTTGCAGGACTTCCAGTTAAGTTCCCTATTCTTACTGTATCTTTCACCCTCTATGTGTCTCTTAAAGTCCCAAATAGCTATTGGCAGATTTTCTCTTAAAGGTGATTCCAAAAGAAATGATTCAGGTTCACTTCCAAGAAGGATAAAATGTCTATCGCATTAATATTCTCCACACATCTCTCTCCAGCTGAACAGTGTCTAACTTTTTAAACAAACCACGACAACCCAAATGAACCAGCTATAAGTTCTCACATTACAAATAGAGAATATTTGGTATTATAAAGAATTTACATATATATTTCTATGTAGGTATATTATTGACATTTAAGTGAAATTATGACAAAGTATAAATTGTATGTACTACAATAGTGTAGTAGTATATACAGCAATTTAATGTTAATGTCAAATTTAAGAATGAGACAATCGCTCAACCCAAATTAAAAAAGAAAAAAAAAGGTTGGACTAAAGAAAGAAAAAAGTTTAGTATATATACGGGATGTTCTGTATGTTGCTGTATGTAGACCGACTAACAGAAGAGTGTTTCGCTCCTGTGTGGACAGAGAGTGGCCCTTTCCAAGTCCCATGCTGAGATTGGAAAAGCAAGATATACTTAGTTTTAGTTTCAGTTCCTGAAAAGGCAGGCTGGCTGGGTGATCAAATAAAAACCTTCCGGGTTTGAACGCCTACTTTGCTGTGTATGTGTGTTTGGCGGAAACAATCATGGCAGAAAGCCTTCTGTCATATTATTTAAGTCTGCTTATGAGAATATAGGCTCTTTGACTCTATTGAGCTTGTCAAAAGTCTTGAGTGATTGGTGAAAAAAAAAAAAAAAAGAATAAGCGTCACAGAGGATCCACAAATAAGTTTTATGTTGGGAGAGTGGTTGCAGACTTGAGTCATGATACAGAATTAAGGCTTCAGTAACATCCTACCAGCTTCCCAGCCTGCCTTGGTGTCACCCAGCCGAGCTTCGCTCTTCAAAGAAACGTATAAATAGCTGAAAGAATCCCAGTCATGATGTGAATGAAGTAAAATAATATAATGTTGAGCGATGTTATATGTCAGGGAGTTCAGTTTTGAAAATGATATAATGTTCACTCAATTGATATCTTTGTTGTTGCCCTGTCTGAATTACTGTATATGCCCTGCTTTCTTTCTCTCCATACCCCTCCATTTTGCTCTGATGTACATTCACACAAGAACCTTTTGGAATGTCTCCATGATAGCGTTTTGTGGTTTATATTTCTTTATCCATGTACTTTATTTGTTTGTTTGTTTAGGGGAGGGGATTTCTGTTGGTCCGTTGATTTTGATTCATAATATTAATTTTTATTTGTTTGGGGTTTTGTCAAAATTTTGGTAGTGAGGTATGTGGCCTGTGGCTAAAACCAGTTCAGCCAAGTGAAATCAGGGACTCGTAGCTCTTTTGGTCACACAAACTACTGTTGTGTATATACTGGACTGGAGTCGGTCTGTAAACCTGAATCATTCTGACTCCTGTCCTTTCCCCCCGTTCGGATAAATTAAAGTAAAAATTCACCACCCGAAACATGCTAGATCCATCATCTCTACCTTTGTCAGTGTTGTTTATAGATTAAGTCTTGTACATAAAAACACAGTTTTGTATGAAGAGCTATTTTCGTCAGAATAAATCAGGGGACACATCAGGGTTGAATGCCCCAATTTCAAAATTGAAATAGTATCAAAAATAAAATATTTTACTTCTGAAATGGGCAAAAAACATTTTTTTCTTTCCCTTTATGTTTTTGATACTAATTTGTTGAATTTTTATTCTTTTTTTAAAGGTCTTTTGCTGTTGTCATTTGTCCTATTTACTTTTTTATTATCATTATTTTGTATTTTGTTCATCCTCAAAAAATCATTGCATGCTTGCTAAAAGGGAAAAACTGAAGGAAAAAATGTATGAAAATCAAAAACAAAACAAACAAAAAAAAAAAAAATGTTGAGGGTATCCCAAACATTTGTTTGAGTTGCTTGTTATAGCAATTGCTTGTGTTCAAAAGTACATTTTCTATGAAAAGAAAACAAAAACTAAAAAGATCATTCTAACACCTTGTGCAATAAAGCTATCTTTCATATGTCACGGCCTCTGTCATTCTCAACAGGTTTGTTTGCGTATCATCTCAAAATGTTTGGACAGCTAAAGCAGTTCTCATGCTGGCAGGACGAGGAGACGAGGTGAGGTGAGAGGAGAGGAGAGGAGACGAGACGAGAGGAATTTGGTGTTGATACTCAGCTGATGTTAAAACTAGATATAAATACAATCTGAAAATGTGAATATTTATCCGGTATGAAAATGGCCAAACTATCTAGTGAGAGCATACGTTAGTCTGGACAGATGTGTAAATGTGTCCATCATACTGACAAAGTGTTTGTGACTTAGTATGTTGTTAAGGAGGCCTTGTTATGGGCGACAACATTGTACTCATAGAGGACTTCAGAGGAACACAAGAACCACATAGAGTAATAAAGTTATAAATTGAACACTATTGCCAATAACAATACTGATAACTCACAGAGGATAGCAAATTCAGGCCAGAAATACCCTTCGTTTTATGTGATGATATCAATGAAAAAGCTAATAAGCTACAGTTATACTCAAATCAAGGGATACATTCCACGTATCCATCTTTCTCATAATCTACATAGTTTATAAACTCAGGCTGGAGAGTTCCTTTAGTTGTATATATTAAAGATGAGAAGAAAAAAAACACTATTAACAACACTGTACTGAATTCAAATCAGACAGTCACCTAAATGTAAAGAAAATAATGCCAAAAACACATTTCTCTGAATGACACAAAAGATTAGTCAGACGACTTTATGATGTTCGAAAATATGTCTGGCACAGCATGTGTCAACATACTATAGAGTAGTCATAGAGGATTAAGGCGGCCCAGATCGCGTGTTAGACTTTGTGAGAGCGAAGATGCACTTTCTTTAGATCTGTGGCACCAGACATGTTCTCAGTAATGCAACTGAACATAAAGAGAGTTGGATCTGAAAAGGAAAGGGGGAAACACATAACTCATAGTGTCATGTGACTTTTTAATCACACACAAATCCACAGTGAGTAGTGAGATGTGACAATAGAACAATAGCTCTGCAGCTGTGCAGCCACAAGATGGCGTCATAACATTATAATGTCTCACCCCTCCACACAGGTCAACAGATACTGTGCTCTACCAAAAGAACTAGTCAATCATGACTAATATGCTGTGAATAATTGATGTTTTTCAGCGTCACCTGCACCACTGCCTAAATACTACAGCAGCGGTTATATATGTTGTGTAGAATTAAGCTTCTTTATTAGACGAATGCTTCGTTGAGAGCGGAGTTAAAGAGTCCTTTAATTGAGCTTGAGTCTCTAATTATCTTTGAGGAGCAGCAGCCATACATGCATGCCTTGTTTAGTAAGCTATCAATCAGGAAAACAGTTTAAACCATGCTCCATTATTCCACAGTGAGAACTGTGGATAATAATAGTAGCCTGTCTAATATTTTGTCAGATGACAGCAGGGTGTAGCCGGGTTTCCACAAAGCTGTCATCGGATTTTCCCATAATACTCAACGTTTTAACCATCAAAATGATATGCTTGATATTCTTGAATCACGTGGCTCCATTACTGTGACCATATTAATCTAACTGCTATTGTGTGGCTTCATAAATTAGAAATCGGAAAAAAGGAACATTTTACAATGAACTTCCAATTTCGGTTCAACTTTGAGGACCCCAAATCGTGGGATTACTGTAATGAATGGAGGTACCTCTCAAATTGTAGAAGGCTCAGAGAAAGACACAAACACATGAAAGCGGAGGACAATTTTACAATTTAATTTATTAACTATTATACAGTTCACATAAGGCCTTCATCTTCAAACACTATTCTCAGTCAGATAAATTCCATGGTTTGCTTCTGGTGCACAGTACATAAACTTTCACGTTTCATCTATTTCACTTTAGTATTTGTTTTGTTCACGTACTAATTTCATGTTTTAAAAACAGGGAGAGGCTTTCATCCTTCTCCCTTGGTGTGTTTTTTTTTCTTCTTTTTTTTTTAATCATGCACTAAACTTAAGTGGCCTTGAACCATTCACAAAAATTGTAAAAATGGACTTTCAATCATTGAAATACACACTAGAAATGTTTTCTACCATTGACTAACGGGTGGTGTTCCCCAACATACAAATAAACAACCATTATAGAGTAGTATGCACTCACTTTTTCCTCATTGAACGGTAGATTTGCCACAGTTGTGTCAGACGTTAAGTGATGTGGTAAGATTATATACTCCCGGGAATTGTGTTATAGTGGGACAGTTGCTTGGTTGGTTCTGTGCCGGTCTTTATGTTACAGCTTGCAACTATGAGCAGTTTGAAAAAGCCCTCAGTTTAAACGGACTAACACGTAAAATGACTGACTTCCAACAGCATTGTGATTCCAAAAGTACCAGAAGGTCATGATCCCAAATACTACGACAGACAAAGATCCAACTTGACTGGTCATCGTTGCAACCAAGAACCAGAAACAGAGCTTCAATCATTCAGAACTTCAATCTCTAATAGTCCATCTGTACTTGTCCCCATTGAAAAGACAGTTCTCCCTCTCATAAGCTTAGTGGGTATAGTTATCATGTCTTCATCAACAGTGCTACCACTGAAAATCTGCTGATTGTTGTCCATGAAAAGAGAGGACCAGCACAAAACTAAATCACGAGAGCAGGTAAACGGCCAGTGGTGCTTCCTGAATGTGTCCTATCCACAAATACTTAACTTCTACTGGTCATTGTATTGTATAGCAGGACAAGCAGTAACAGTGCGTTGAAAATACTAAACCTTCCGAGTTAAAAGGTCCTTAATATTAGATGAAGACAAAGAGCCTGGGTTGATAGACAGCCACGGCAACACATCCAGCGACCTATCATGTTCCAAGCGTTTGGTTTCAATAGACAGCAGATGGCAATGCAGAGTTGTGTTATGGTACGATTACGTTACACATTCAAAAGCTTCTCCTTCACTCGACTGATGGCAGGCAAAGTTTTCTCTGATATTATATTGGTCTAATTTAACCAAACTTCCCTAAACATCCATTCTGATCAACCGACAGCAAGAAAGAGGACAAACTATTTTTCACATAGCTGGATGAATGAGGGATTATGGGTAGATTCAGACTCCCCATCAACCTAAAATGGTACGTCTGGATCAACTTAAAGAACGCAAGTTTTTCCAAAAGGATCTTTTTTCACAAGCCTGCACTGATGCCACATTCAGCCACTGAACAAACAATATGAACAATTAATCAATGCGGCAATTCTTCAAATTTAACACTACACTATCAAAAAGTGCTTCAGATAAGTTTGTGGATACAAAAACAAGATTGATGTAAACAAAGTTTGATCTGCCAGAGCTCTGTAAAGGCAATGGGTATGGCTGTTTGAGCTGTGAAATTAAAAACACACAAGAAAACAGTATGTCAACAAAAAAAGAAACCCTTTTGAGGGAAAATCAACAGTGATCATTAAAGTGCATCCCTGGATGTGTAACCCCTCCCTCCCTTCCCTTCCCTCCCCATGCTAACCGCTCAAGTAGAGCCGATGAGAGAAACCCCAAAGGTAGACAGAGGAACCTCTGCTATATGGAGCAAACTGCTGCCCAAAGGACCTACAGAGGAACAGTCTAAAAATCCAGTGGCAGTACTTTCATGAGAAAAAGAAAAAAAAAAAGAAAAAAAAAAGAGGAACAAAAACAAAAACAGTTTTACACAGATAAAAACATGGTGGCCACAAATCAGTTCTTCCAGCTTGGCATAGAGGTTTCTATTTCTTGGTCGTGTAGGATAAGTGGTGGCTGTTGACAGAAGAGATGCTTGCTGTGACAGCGACCTCTGTCCTCCTCTTCTGACCTGAAACCCTTAAATTCCAGGAGATGAGGGGCTCAGAGGGCAGAGGACGAGTCACTGATAATGGTAGGCTGCACTGATACACATAAGTGTGGATAAAAATGGCAGGTTAGGGAAGTCTCTCATACACTTCCTATCTCATAACCTAGGTTGTCAATGATCAAAGACATAATGTGCCAGTGCACAGGTTTTTTTTTTTTTTTTTTTTTTGTGTGTTGGTGATAAGGTCCAGCATCATCATGGGCACACGTGGTTTCACTGTCTCTCACAGCGTCTCTTGTTCGGCAGGGGAATGGTGGGAGTGGGGGTGGGGGTGCTGGTGGAGGGGAGGGAGCAGAGACTGAAGGGGAGACTGGGGGGTGGTGGGCGGGGACTGCTGCAGAGGGCTGAAGTGTGGGGTGGTGTGGGGGGGAGAGGAGCGGTAACAAGAGTAGGCAGAGCTCCCGCTGAGGGTGGTGGTGGGTGAGGCAGGGAGGCCGGCTAGGCCGGTGGGGGAGTCGAGGAGGGGCTGGTTGTAAAAGAAAAATGAACACTGGTGGATGAAGCTCTCGATGATTGTCTGGTAGGTGCGCGTGGCAGTCAGGGCATCCATAGTGGTGAAGTCTGGCCTCATGAGGGTGGGCCAGAAGCAGATGGACAAGTTTTCACTGGTCATCAAGTTCAACCTGTTCAGCTGGCTCACCCTGGGAAAAACACACAAACAGACAACAAATTATCAACTCTCATCGTACGGTGCGGGAAACAAAACAGATGGGCGTCTACCACACAGGAGCAACCCATTCACAGAATGATTGAGACAGTGGACAGGGAACTTACTTGTGCAAGTGGCTCACTACAAATTTGAAGACTTCATAATTCTCCCTGGGGAACCTCCTTAGGACGTCCTTCATGGTATATAGCCTCTGTTCTCGGTCATTAATTTCTGCACATAGAGAGAGAAGTTACTATCAAAACAAAGACTTCACTACCGCACACAGTAATTTGAAACTAAAATGTCTTTATACACTATGGAAATTATTCTTGTCAACACTAAAACAGAGCAAAACAGGTCAGCCAAAGCCTTCCCTACCCTCTTCCCTACTAAAGAAATAATCTTTTCATGTGCTTGTGAAGACCCTCCCAGCCCAGCAGTGTTTGCTTACTGAAGGCATCCAATAGGTCCACCTGCAGAGCACAAGGCACCAGGGGCTCAGGCAGCTCAGAGAAGAAGCTTTTGAGGCCTCCAGCCACAGTGTTTATGGAGAAGTCTTTCTCGACTAGGTCTAATCCGTGGTCTATACAAGGAGAATGAGAGCGTTAGAGGGATCAGAGAAAATAAGCCCATTAGCAGTAGCTGTCATCAGGACCGAACAATCACTTGCATGTCACTTTCCATCGGTAACGCTCTGTTTATATTTTGATTAGGCAGCCACATAATTACATGTCAAACAGCTGGTTCAAACAAGTCTGATGATCAGCTCACCCTGTTCAAACTGCCTCTGCATGCTTTCCATCTCTGACTTGTTGCCGCTTACGCGGTACAACCCCTCTGTATTCAGGCCTGAGGAAAAAAAGAGCGCAGCAGAGAAAAGGGGGAAGACGTGGGGGGGCACAGTGGGAAACAAGCAAAGCACAAACACTTCATTAGCCCCATTGTAAACAGACATGGCAATACAGATGCTGGCAGTTTCTGAGTGAGTATTTAACTGAATAAACTCTGGTATTAGTTTCACATCACAATGTGGTCGTGAACAGGTGCACTGGTTTCAGAGTTCCACAATAAGCATTTTTAAGGTGACTAATCAATAACATTGATTTTAGAAAAAAGATATGCACTTGTAGTGAAGAAGAAAAAAAACTGATAAATGACAATCGTCAGTATTTCAGATTTTGCATACATCACATGCAGAACAGCACAACATGGGTAAAAAAAATAAAACAACGTACCTGTGGTCTCAATGAAGCGGACACACTTGTCGATGAAGAGTGGGATGGGTCTGTCTGGGGATACCACATTCACTAGGGGCACCCCAAAGTAACTGCTCTCTGGGGGCTTTTGAATGGCTGGACGGGGCTTTGGTCTTGTTTTCTGTGAAGAAATAAAGACAGGGATGATTATGTTGATGTAATGTTCTCCATCCAGCAGCAAATCAGCAGTTCCTCACATTCTAGATCCTCCCCAAGACATTACCACAGTTTAAACGTACTCACTCAACAGTGAGTGGCACTCTACTACCTGACTGTATATTTTTCATCAAGGCCCAAAACAAGTAATGCACCAATTAACAACAATCTCTGTATTATGAACATGTAAATATAAATTAGCAAAACAAATTCTGGATTAAAACAGAAAAAGGTGATATAATACACACCTTGGCTGTTCGTCGCAGGCTCTTCAGAATGTTCCTCTTTTTTGGGTCCTCACTCTCCTCATTAACAAGACTTTCGCCTTTCAGGGTCCCAAAGTCATCCTCCTTGGACTTTGGAAGCGCTCCCATCTCATCATCGCTGCCTATGAAGCTTGTGCGGAAGCTGCTGAACTTGCCAAGCCGCTTGGAGCGGTCACGGTAAAGACGAGGCTTCACCCCCGCTGCTGAGAACTTCCTCCTTCGCTCCAGAGAGCTGCTGTCTGCTTCGCTGTCAGAGCCATTTCCATTGGAGTGCATCCTGTTGGAGTTGCGGATGGTGATGATTTTGCCCTGTGTGCTGTCGTGTGGCACCGAGTAGATGATCTCCTCATTGCTCGGGCGAGGTTTTGAAACTGCGTCAATGGGTTCGGCATAGTCTGAGGGATCGTAGCCCACATCCCCACCAGGAACCCAGGTAACAGCGGAGGGTAGGGAGCGACGATGACCCAGTGTATCGATATATGGGTTACGGCTCACCTTCCGGAAGTCAAAAGTGACACCCGGTTTAACTCTCACTTGGGGGGGTAGTTTGTTGTTGAGTTTGTTCTCAAAGTCTCTGATATCAGAGATGACAGAGATGTCACCGGAATCTAAGTCGGGCAGGTTGAAGCCCCCACTATGAGAAGTGAGTGTGCCATCATAGTACGGTGGCGATGGCTCTACGTCATCCTCTGAATCCAGGTACATGGTGACAGGACTGGGAGAACTGCAGCGTGGGGAGTACACGTGTTCACTGGTGCATGCTTCGGCAACATTGTCGTACATGTGTGTGGCCTCCACAATGTTGCGTTTCTCAATCACCTCCATCAGAAAATTATGGAACATTTCTATCCTGTGCAGGCCTCCCACCACCCCTCCGGATCCACAAACCAAACTATTGAAACGACCCTCAATCTCATGGGCCAGCTCCTCCCCTTGGATCAGCTGTTCACAGGCATAGTCGCTGTCAGTGAGCTCTGCCTGGCTATCTCCCACTGCCAACAGCTGAACTGGGATGATGTCCTGAACCTCACACAAGAATGCACACAGGGTCTCCAGGGAGGCTTTTCGGGAGACCGAGTACACAGCAATGTAGCCGTGTACTAACCTGCTCTTCCGCAGAGTGAAGGAGGCGTGGTATGAGAGCAGAGAGAGCTCTATAGCCAGCTTGTGTCCTCCAACCGTCTGCTCCAGTAATACAGAAGTGCCACAATTAGACATGGACCTGCAGTGCTGATGCATCAGGAAAGGGGACAGGAGCTGCTCAATGTCGTAGGAATCGCCACACATTAAGCACATGACAATACGAAGGTCAGCCTCTGGGGCCGGCTGATGGGGAGAGTCTCGGAGACCTGGAGGCTCAGGGAGGAGGGGAGGGGAGCTGCTACTAAAAGATGTGCTCCTCCTAATATCCAGAAGGCCCCTCAGCACCTGGTTGATTTGAGTCTCATTGACATTATGGCCATAGCCCACACCAGGGGAGGCAGGGTCTAAAAAGCTACACTGCAGCCTCCTTGCAACCTGCTGTCCCTGTGTGATTAGATTTAAGGCAGTTTCTCCACCTATATCCACATATGATCCTACGCCTCTTTTCGTGACTAAAAGCAGGGAGGTTGGCAGCTGTGCTAGCTGGCTATCCCTTCGACCTAGAGTTGATTCCCTAAGTCGCTCAAGGCTTTCAATCACATAGGAGAGGGACTCTTTTGAGTTATACAGACACAGACATCCGTGAGGGGTAAAAGTGGGGGTGTTGAAAGAATTCACTGGAAGACGCACATTTCCCTCGATAGGCCGCAGCGTCAACTCATACATCTTCCCGTCCAACACATACCAGTCGTCATTTGTGCAGAGAGCCCTAATCTCATTGGAAAACTCTCTTGCCAGTCCATCCTTCCCTAGTATGACAAGGTTAATTCTGTCAGCCTTGGTGTCCCCAAAATGAGCTTTCACATCAAAAAAGGGATAACACGTGGGGAAACGGGAAACTAACATTTGTTCAATCTTAGAGTCTCCACAGTTAGGACTGTTCGGGCAGGTCTCCTTGGTAGGGTGATAGACGAAGTGGATATGCTTCAATACCAGAGCATCTCTTTCAGCTGGAAGCTTTTGTAGTGCCTTGAACCGCTGTTCCTCCCCCAAAACCTCCTGAATAGCTCCCATCTTCTCCTTGCTTGGCTTGGCATCCACCTCAAGCTCATAAAAAAGCTCAGAGTACTCCAGTAAGAGCTCCTGAAAGTCTTCTTTTGAGCGGTCAATGATCTCCTTCTGATGGCGGTTGTACAGGTCCAAGTACTCTGTCTCTTCAAGCCACTGGTAGAACTCTTCATTCATGATAAAGCTGCGGGCCTCCTCCCAGGGTCTACCAGGTGTGACAAAGGGAGAGGAAGATAATTTGTGTTTGAACTCCAGCCTCATCTCTGCCCGTCTGCACTCATTACGCAGATGTTCCAGGTGGGCATTAAATAGGTCCTCCGCTTCAGCAGTCTCCAGCAGGTCTGAGGGGATTCGCTCATCTTCCATGTTATCAATGTGAGACGTGTCCTCCCATGGTGAGTCCTCCAGAACAACAAACCAGTGGGCAAAGTGCTGCTTGGACTCAAGGACCTTCTGTACCCCAGACCAGCTCAGCTGATCTATCTCATCCAGGTCAGGCACCAAAGAACTAAGTGCTAAAGGCAGAGTGCTTAGGTATATTCTGCGACGCCTCTCAATGTGCTCCTGCTTCAGACGGTATACATGCTGTTGAAAAAGCTTCTTGCATTTAGCCGTTCCCTCCAAGAAGACATAGTCTTTGTACTCTGGGGAGGTGTTCATGCGTCGACTGGTGTTTAACCAGGTTTCATTATGGTTCTTTACTATGCGGTTGATTAGCCATTCATAGCGATCCTTGGCAGAAGCAATCTGCTGACTCTGGAGCTTTAGGGCTTCAAAGTAAGGAATGATCTTGGGCTTGCCCCTGCCCTTATCAAGAAGTTGAACCAAAGTGAGGAAGGCAAGGTCCACATTTATATTTGAGCGCGCAGACGTCTCCACTACTGGCAGACTCTTTTTTGTGATGGCGAAGGTATGTGCATCTTTGATGTAGCGTTCAACTCCTTCATCACATTTGGTGAGGACCAGCACAATGGGCTTCTTAGTCTTGCTAAGCTGACCATACAGGTTTGTGACAAATTTCAGCTGGTCATCAAAGTTGCGGTTCATGCCCCGGCTGACATCAACACAAAGCAGGAAGCCATCAACCTGCAGCTTGCCCTCAGGCATTTGTTTTTGCTCAAAGTCTTGCTCCAAGCCCAGCTGATCGGTACAGAAGTACATGAGCTTCTCTGCTGAAGCCAGCTTGGTTGCCGCGGCCCGTTTGATATAGGGCTGCATAGCAGTGCTACGGTGTGGCTGAAATGTCTGGTCGTCAATGAACTCAGTTTGCTCCACAACATGCATCCTGCACTCAGGCCCCTCCTCCAGAACCCGGGCCACCTCCCCCCAGAACAGAAAGTGATCATTATTAACCACTCGACCCCCAAAGTCACTGGTGCTCAACACTGATGTGTGGTCCAGGTAGAAGTCATCAGCACTAGGCCGCACATACCGATTACAGAAGCAGGACTTGCCAACCCCACATTGGCCCTTCTCTTTCTCTGTTCCTGACAAACCCACGACAATGAGGTTGTAAATGGGTGGCCGGACATCTTGCTTTTTCGCCATCATGGCCTGCTAATGCTCATCCTGCCACAAACAGGCACTGTATAAAGGAGTTCACTTGAATGTTTGTCCATATAGTTGCTGATCCACAGGGGAGATCAGATTTCACTTTCTTCTGCTGGGCTTTGGTTTTAATAAGTGCAGTGATATGAGCAGAGGGTTCTTTTATTCACTCCTTAAATGAATCAGATCCTGTTAACAAAAAAACAAAAAAAACACACAGAAATCAGATAAACTGGGCAATCAACAAAAAAAACATTTTGAATTTGGGAAAAATATCAGACCCTTAAGCTTAATACAAATTAGGCAACTTACATAAAATAAAAACATATCATTGTTAAAACATGCTACTTCATGTGATAATGGACTTGTGTTAGACAATATTTTAGCTGACAGATGTTCCACATAGACATTGCAAATGTCTGTCAACTTGCATAATGATTTTTCTCTTTCCTTCTTAATAATTCAGTGATCTCTAATAATAACTCAATATGACAATGACAGAGGAATGAAAGAGGCACATTTCATTCCAGCTTGTGCCGTTTTCCTTTTTTATACCAAATGATATTGAAGGGATTGACCGTCTCAATGGTGAACGTCAGGTGTAATGTTCAAGACCAAGTAACATTGGCACTTTGATTCTGAATTCAACTGGTTACTAGGCTCTTATTACTGTCCCTGACTATGGCCTTGATCATATATCAAGTCTGATCATTTATGAATCACAATTACTTGTAATGTGTGTGAAATCACTGCATCAATTTTATCACTGTACACACCAAGTTGTTATTAAACACTGCTGTAGTTTTTGGCATTATATCTAACCACCAGAAAAAGCTTAATGGAGACGATGTTACAGGAACAGTCACAATATCTCCTGACTTTATAATTTACAAGCAATGGCCGGAGTAAAGTAAATACAATTATAAAAGGAGAAAGTGCACTGACTTTTGCAAATTTCATTAAATTGTCAAGCAGATGTCTATGCTCGGGCTACAACTAATACTCTTTGTTGAATCAAGATCATTCTGCTTACTTTTCTTTTAATATAATTTAGTTTTAAAAATGTAAAAGAAATAAAGAAATAAAAGAAAATAAGGCCCATAAATCTTCCTTGAGCTTAAGGTGACATCTCCTGTTCTGTCTGACCAACAGTCCAAAAGTATTATAATTACTATCATAGAAAATTAAGAAAACCAGAAGATATTCACATGGGAGGACTTGTTGGCACGTTTGCTTGAATATTACTTACTGAATATTATAGTTATTTGAGTAGTCAACGTTGTTTCCTATCAATCTTACATCGATCAACTAATTGATTAATCAACTAATGTCAGCCTCGGTTCACTCATCTCAAGGCAAACTCAATATCAAACCAGGGTCAAAGTAGTTACATTGATCCTGGGAGAAAACCTGTTGGGAGTGGTGCTCTTTAAATGACAATGTCAGCTGACATCAGTGAGTGGGGTGACGAGCATGAAAATGACTATGTTGTAGGCACCTCAGTCTTTTAACCTAAAGGAAACGGCAGCCATCAGCCCAATCTCCAGAGACAAAAGTGAATGAATAAGGAACTTATTACCAGAGAGCCAGACACAAGTGCAATCTCCGCCAAACGACGCTGACCTTGCTCAATCCTTTAAAGACACTTAACAGGCCTCCTTCCATTATCACAGCATTGATTAATACCTCCATTATAATAGGACTGTTGCAATTCTGCCAGACAGTCGGCTCATAATTTCTAAAGGAGGGACAAAAAAAAAAAAGACCACTTGCAGAATTTCACGTACGTGTAATGGGATTCACTGGAGTCAGACGTCACGACAAGTGAAATCATAGTCACATATTTAAATAAATATCCTGTCACATGAAGTGACCACGCATGAGAAACAAACAGCTCCGCCGGCAGGGTCAAAAAGCAACCATGGGCAGTCCACATCGCTCAGCTGAGCTAGGCCTGATACCCGGAATGAACAGACAAGTTCTTTGCGAATAAAAAAATAAAATAAAAAAAAAAAAACCAAGCTGCTCCGTCTCTCGGTATCAAATCACGGTTTAACCGAAGTGCACCTTCAAGTAATTTCGTTTACATAACCTGCTTACTTGGTTGAGATTTAGTAACGTTGCAGCCTGTGTTTTGCAAAGGATTAACAGTTAACATGGGCTTCAGGGTGCACGGAGAGGGGCTGACCACGCCAGGCCCTGCTGTCTGGCTACATAATGAAATTGCAGAGCCGAAATCTGGGGGATCGCCTCCCTTCCTACCTTCTCCACACCGACCGTGTTGAAAGAGGGTGCATTTACCCAGCCGTCTGGGGTGCAGCACCCCGACAGCTTCGATAGGAAACAGCCCATGAGAGGAAAACGCATGTAGCATACATACCATCGCATTTCTCCCTTTCTCCTCTCGCATCTGTCAGGCCAGTGCTTGCCGCAGCCCTCGCCGCCTGATGTGCACAAGCATAGATCCGCAGAAGACACCACGGGTCGTCTCTCAATTCACGGAGGATACTACAGCTCGTGCGACGGGGGTTATTTCATTCAAATACCCGTCACCCATGCCTGGATTATCTTGTTTAGCATCACTGCTTTCGTTGCAATTAAACACGGGGGAGGGACGACGAAATAAATATCACAAAAATGACAGAACAATCCGATTTTTTTTTTGTTCTCGAAAGGGTTTTCCCTCATGAGAATTTCAGGCGTATATATATATTTATATATTAAAACCTCAGCTCGGCCGTCTCCTTCTCGGTTCACCACGCTGCTTTTTCAATAATTATTCTGTCCATTGTTGTGCCCACATAATGCTGGGCCGGGTCGCGCACACGAGACAACGTTGAGTTTTCGTGCAATCGGCGCGGTGTGTCGTCTGAAATACGTTTCTTACTGCAGCAGAGATTGTTCATGTCCGGGTCGATCTGTTGAAGCAAATCGCGTGGAGTGAAAGTGGTATTTCGGCCAGCTTTCCGATAATGGCGGCGGCCCTCCTCCCCGGACCTGGTTCTCCTCTTCTTTTCTTTAGGAAAAGGGAGCTGTGGAGACAGAAGCGGCGCAGAGAGGGACTCACCCAGTGGCGCCCTCGCACAACTGCAGCGGGTCGGTCCTCTGCTGGTCGCTCACCAGTAAACGGTGCACCGCCCGTGTGGGGCTCGTTACCGGGAAGTAACTGCTTCCTCAGCGTTCAGGCCCTCATTAAAAGTATTAACTACCATTCTCTCTCAACTTCCCATGCTCGCACGAGAGCAGTCGTCGTTTCCTCTAATGGTCACCCAGAGAAAGTAACGTAACGTCAACTAGTTAACGTTACATGTTTGAGGGCCACACAAACGGGTTTTATGTGGTTAAACCAACGTTAAGTGAGGAGTTTTATTTAACGTTAGCCTTCTCCGTCACCTTCCTAAAATAATGGCCTACGTAATTTTATTACAAAAAAAATATTTTGTTGCCTAAATAACCTCATGATTGCTGGCCACCTCCAACATCCTCGGTTAAACAGATCATGCAATTCTACCCCTGTAGTATATAACGTTAATGGCCGATGTCAAGAGTGTGACTTAGGCCGTTTTATTTTGTGTTTTATGAAAAACCTGAGGCCATTATTTTAGGAAGGTGACGATGTGATATATAGGTTATCTAGCTAATGTTACTGGCTAATTTATTCAGTAACGTTAGCGTAAACAACAAGCTGACGTTCGTGGGTGATTTTATTTGAACACTGACGTTACTGTAACGTTACACTATGAGCTCAGTATGTCAAAGTAAACCGACCAACGTCCCTTTAATTGTTAGAGTAAATATATTTAGACTCTGCTTAAGTTACATGGGTTTACCAGAAACGTTAAGGTTAGTGATGTTCAACGTGAGCTTGCGTTAGTCACCATTAACGGTAAACGTTGAGCCGTTGACAGCAGCAGTTGGGCTAACTAACTTAGTAGTTAGCCAACACTGATAACTAGCTCAGCGTAAATGGTCGTTAATTCATGGACAACACAGTTACGCTGTAACTTATGCATTGGAACAATACTAAAGTGAGTATCACCTGTATAAAATAAATATAGGTCCAATGTTAGTGTTGTAAACGTTGTAACTAACAGTCAGTGGACGTTACATGCTATAACACTATTGCTTAGCCCCGTAAAGTTATGTTAGAACATAGCACGCTTTAATTTTTAATGATGAAAATGCATAGCATTAAATCACAACACAATTTAAAACGATGGGATATTTAATTGCATGGTGTCATATGAAAAACCTAAACTGCTAAATACTTTTGTGAACTCTCTTTTGAGTAAACAGAAAAACAGTTGGAGGGAAATGAGACTGCAGCATGTTCAGGGGCCTTTTGAGACCCTAGTGTTTCCCAGGGTACAAAGCAAAACAAGGGAATATCACTTTTATTATGAAATTATACTCCAATACACCTGACAGCCAGATGTAGTGAAGGCCACCACGTATAGTGTGATACCGCCGACTCATAAATTGTCCTGTACAAGGTCCCAATGTGGTCCCATTCAGCTCCTCCACCTTTAAAAGAGGCAACCTGGCATCAGTCATCAGCATCATATCTGATTACTCTGATGATTAACTTTAGCGTTGCCGCCTCCTAGTGGATTTATGGGCTAAAAACTACCCCCCACCCCAAATTCACCCTTTGCAGTGAGGGCTTCATGCGTTCGCAGTTTTCACTTTCTGTAAAGATCCCACGCCTTTTCTACGAAGCACGTTTGCTGTGTAATTTCATCCGTCTGGATCCAGTCTAACTGTGGCCACCACCTACCTGCACCTGGAGACGGAGAAAGTGTGTCAGTGAGGCTGTTCATGCCCTCTGAATATTGAGGAAGACCAGGTAGGCATATTTCTATGTGTTTATTACAGATATGCATGTACATTATTTGTGTATGTGTGTATGTATGTGTCTATAGTTTTGTGATGTACAAGATGCAAACAATTTTCCGGTCACACTTGTTCTGCATTTCAGTTAAATTGATTAAAGCTTCTGTGGCTGGTGGCTGGTGGGAGGGTGGAGTGGGGGGGGGGGGTAGAATAAATATTGAGATTTTTTGCTTGAATAAAAGTAGAATTGTCAGAGTGTAGAAATACTGTGACAAATAAAAATCCTGCATGCAAATTAGGGGTCTATTTAAGAAAAGACAGTGGGAATTTCCATCTGTTTGTGGTGCCAGACACAACATCAAGCAGTCATCAAGCTCTTTTGGATTCATCTTCTGGGAACCAAATGTAATGTCAAGGCATCCCATCCCTTTTACAAAAAAAGAGGCATGGGAGCCAGTTTTGTGTAATTGATATTGCTACCACTAGGCAGAGCCCTAAGCCATCTTATAATTCACATCATCAAGAGGAAAGGTAAATTACATTATTGACCTGAAACCTCTTCCTCATCCTCATGGTGACTGTGTTTATTTTTATAAAGAGAGAAGACACTTAAGATTACTACATCCCCAATCCATATTTGTTCTGTGTCTTTGCTTTTAAATTCCTACAATATATATACATGTGTTTCCACAGCTTGTAGATTCATGGCATTTCGTTTTACACCTTGATCAATTTAGTAGCTCTTGTGGTGTAACAAGTATCTGGGGGATGAGAGGCAGCTGAGGTGAGAACGGGGTGAAAGGGAGGGCAGATGGGTGCTGAGGGAGCAGATGGACGATAGGTGACAAAAAAAAACATCTCAACCAAGGACATTACAAACAGTTAGGAAACCAAGATTGGGAAAGCCACACAGCATTCACATATTTTCGTCATTTTGTTGTTGACTCCATAATATCTCTACATTGAAGCATGCATAATGCAACATAACAGGTCAGAGATAGGAAGGAAAGAAGGAGAGAAATTCCATGACGTAAAAGTTAGCATGGGGAGATTTAGATGAGCTAGATAAGGGTTAAAGATTATATCTGATACCCACACTATCTCATTTATTCACTCAAGTTGTCCATCTGTGTGTGAGTGAGTGTGTGTGAGAGAGAGAGAGAGAGAGAGAGAGAGAGAGAGAGAGAGAATTGGAAGTAAGTGAAGAGAAACCAATTTTCCACCACGCCCAAATAAATCGTCATTCCTCTGTGATTCGTTGTGATATTGAATCGGAAAACCTTAGCAACTTAAATACGAAATGAGGAAAAGCGATTACTTTACCTCAGACTCAAACACTGTACTAACATGCAGGCAGTTAGTTTATGAGAGGAGGGTGGAGGGTTATGCAAGGATTCTTTGGATTTGTTCCATAATATGTGAGATGTTCAGAATTATTTCTTGATTATTGTAATTATCTGAAATTGAAGTCATGGTTGTGTTGTGAAAAGAAAGATATTTATGTCAGTATTTTGGTTCTGAGTTTGACAGAAATGGAAGTAGTGGCAGTTGAGGTGGGTAGTAAGTGTGTGTACTCCTGAGAGGACGTTGGTTTGAATCAGCTCAGTCCTACCATCCATATTTTGATAGCAGTTACATGTTCGCCAAGTGTTGGATTCCAGTTTATGGCGCATTACACCTTGAGTTCTCTGCATTTTTAACTAAAACGAAGGAATACATTTCAAGCGGCTAGATGTACAATGCAGGAGATCGAACTAAGAACTAGAAATGTATGGTCCACATCAGAACTGAGCTCAAACAAATGGTCATGAAGGAAGACCCTGAACATCAGGAAACAGTTCGGAAGGAAATCCTTCTTACAGGAACTGCTAAATAAAGATAGGAACACTTATTGAAAAAAGCTCAGCAGGAAATAATGCACAAGCTCAGGTGGTGAAGATGCATGCTGCTGTGGAACTGTAGCTTCTTTCTGGTTGACTTTAGTGTCTTTTGAATTTCATTGGCAGTAATGTTGTGCCAGATGCTGCTATGTGTGCAGAGTAGACCAACCAGATGTGTTAGGAGAGTACCCTCATGTTTTCCACATGCATGTGGTTACATATGGTATGTCTTGGATGCCCTTCAAAAGTAAGTCAAAAATGCTGCCAGCAATCTGTCCGCAGTATATTCTGTCCGAGACGTCTGTGCATGGTTTTGACTTTTCAAGTTGACTTTTCTCATGAACCAAGAAAAAACCCAAATATGCCCAACTGTGGATTTGTGAACAGAAACTGAGGTTTCTACAACACCTATCAGCGGAATAAATGTGTAGCATATTTAATGATTATGTTTTAGTATTTATTCATTCATAATTACATTTTGGGCAATTGCTATGTTCAGAATACATTTTTTAAAAACCTCGTCCAGTAATCCCCCGCAGTGGTGGAGGAGCTGTTTGTCCATGTGACCATGGGAGCTGAGTTGTTGTAGGCACTAGCTGCTGGGGAAGTCTTCCCAATGAAATATGTTCTGAGAGAGGGTCTGGACCAAAGGCGAGGCCTGTGTGATATTTGACACCTAGTTGAGTCACACTCAGGGCTGCGCCTGCAGCTTTGCCTGAAAGTGGAGCTCACAAGTGAGCGCCTGGTAGCCAGACATGGACCCATGGTGCTCTTGTGAACACATTAACTCTTATTCAACATACTGTAATCATATTTCATAAAACGCAGCACCTAACAATAGGCACAAGTGTTCAGCATGCATTCATTTTCATGATATTTCCTTAGAGCACTGTTTGGCTCTGATAGGGGAACTCAACAATACAGACCATACTGCTGTAGTCAACGTTTTTGTGCCCACTAAATGATCAACTATCATCTCATTGCATCTCATTGGATTTTTGCGCTCCATGCAAAATGGACCTGATCATTTGAGGTGAGGCTGGTGTGAATACTGTGGAGGAATGCAACGAGGTAACCAAGTAATCTAAGCGGACATGGAGGCAATATTTTCATTAAAAAAGGTATGCGAGAACATTTGTCTGAAAAAGTTCAAGTGAGCAAATATTGGGTGGAAGCCCCTTAATGCAAATTTATGATTTGTGAGAGAAATAAGATATATAAACTTGACTTGACTAGGGTAGACCTGGCACAACTGCTTACCATATATAGTAAAAGAGGCATGGCACCAAAATGAGGTTTTGAGTGACACCAATTGACACTCAAATTCATTAATAATTTAATGAATGAGTGTCAATTCCCCCCTAGTTGTGTACACTCCATATATAGTGAGTGGCGGGAAAGGAGCAGCATAATCAGTTTTTTGTTAGTTAGTTAGTTAGAAAGCTTTATTAATCCCCAGTGGGGAAACTCATTTGCCACCAAATCAACTCATACAGCCGTCAAACAACAGCCATAGCTTTCACGGCACAGAACAAACAGAAAACACAGTACATCGAAAAAAATAACACCATAAAAAGTCATTTGAAACGTTTCCTCCTTTCTCTGAGAACCATTGAGACAGCCAGGGATTGAGAAAACGAGCGCGAGGCTCTCTCCATCTGGGTAACATTATTCAGATTCCTCAGCTTTGGATATTTGATGATGCTGGCAAAGGAATGAGAGTGAGGCGTGGAGACGGAGTGAGGGAAAATGAGGTGAGGACACACACAAGGGGAGGGAAACCCAGACGAGGGCGCTGTTCTCTCACAGAGACGTTGTGGCCTTGACAGCACTCCCCAGAAATGCCTTCAACGAGAGGCGACGTAAGAAGTCAGGAATCCCATGGCCTGCGCAGGCAGCACATTTTATATAAAATTACTATTATGTTGACTTGTTGCATTACGGGTGTTGCCTGGGAAACCAACCAGTTGGGGAATATGACAGCTCAGACTAATATAATAACATACTTTAAAAAAATCTGCAGAGCGACATTATGATGATGGTGAAAGTTATTTCATCAACCGTGGAAGACGGCCACAAGGAGACGGGCAGTCTTGTTCACATCTCATGTGAATCTGTCTCAGCTTGTGGGAGAAAAGGGAGGGAGCAAACTAAACAGGGAGGGAAGGAAAGAAAGAATGCACTGAGATCTCATCATGTGATTTCTGTTTTTTTCCCCCTTTTATATAGCAGCACAGTGATTACATGTTTGTAGTTCGGGGCTCTTAGCAAATTTTTCCAAACCCTCTCGGCTCTCTGGCTCTTCCCAACAGCCTACTTTTTTTTTTTTGTGACGTGTGAGAGTGGAGTTCCTGCCCTTGTTTCATGCAGTTCAGTTTAGAGGGAAGGAGAGGGACTCATGAAGAGGCGGACATTTACTTGACCTGTCAAAGGGAAGACAAATTCAAGGTATAAACAAGAGGGGCTGTTTGTGTTTTGGCCCAAGTGCGTATGCTTTGTCCTCACAGGGGAGCCGGACGAAGAGGAGGAAAGACGTGGAGAAAGAGACCAAAGCTGAGAGAAAGTGAGAAAGTAACGGACGTGGGGGAGAGAGACGAAGATAAGTTACCCAATTGTGTCACCCATGGGCAAAGGTGGATGAGAAGTTGAGGAGTCTGTCTGACACGGGAGGAGGAGCGCCAGCCTGGGGGGGACCACCAATACAGCCTTCTTCCAACAACAAGAGGACAGGATGAGGTACCAAGGCAGGGTAAGATCCTGGCCACCATGATGCTCCTTGTCGGGTTTTCATGTGTAGTGCTGCACACTGACTGGACTTTGTGTGTGTGTGTGTGTGTGTGTGTGTGTGTGTGTGTGTGTGTGTGTGTGTGTGTGTGTGTGTGTGTGTGTGTGTGTGTGTGTGTGTGTGTGTGTGTCCATTATCTGTGCTTACACGGTGAAACACAAGTTCCGATCCACCAATTCACTGTCCCCGTTATGGAGGGGGAAGCAAAGCCGAACAATGAGTCACTTAGAGGGTTTTTTTCTTTTTCTTTTTTGCCCATGTATGAGTCATTAGGTATTTGGGTTTTTGTATAAGCTTTAACCCATGCAGCCTAAAAAGAATAAACTTGGTAATTTTCCACCATATCCATTACTGGCACATGAGTGGTAGAGAGCCAGCTGTGGTACCAGAGCAGCTCGCCCTGGGACACAGTGGTTGGGCATGCCTTATAAGGAAGACAATCCGAATGTAGTCGGCCCAGCAGAGCTTAGTCATGGGGCCTGGAGCCAAGTCCCACTGTTTGGTTAGCCTCCTCACTGGTTGTCACTGCTGCTGCACCTACAAACCTGCAGAATGCACTGACGCTCTCTGGTTATCAGTCAAATCCCCCCAGAAAGCATCCAGGTGCATCAGTCCTCAGGTCAGTTCACTGACAACAAAGCTGCAAGGGTTACATTGTGTTCTGGTTTTATCTCCATCCCAGACCTCTAATTCTGAGGATATCTCAGCCACAGTGTCTCCATAAGAATAATTGTCACATCCTTTAAGATTTCCTATACCCCAGCCCTAGAGGCAGAAATGCTTTTTGTGAGGCTTCTCATCCTTAAAATTGGTTCCACATGTTATTGTGATAAAATTCCTGGGGTTAGAGTAAAAACAAATTAGCAGGGGAAAAAAAATAGAACTTGTGACTGCTGAGAGATCCTTGAAAACAATGTTTGCTGTGTTTTTGTGTCAAAAAAAAGAAGAAGTGAGCATAACAAGATCACAACAAATTTGGATTTGTCAGCCACAGCAGCTACTGTACATCTTAATGACATCACAGATGAACATTAAAGGTGTGAGATCTGCGGAAGATGGAAAGATTGATTCTTGCCAAAGGAGTCTGTTACAGTTCAGAGCCAGGTAGTGCTGGTCAGCGTCATCTACCATGAAAGGTTGGTGTGTATGCTGAACACCCAGTCCACCCAAAGCTATGTGTCATTATATGTGACAAGCTGCAACCGCATGGACTGATAAAAGTTCAAACAAAAGCAAGTTACTATTCTTTTGAAATTTAAGTCACTAGATTGAGTGATGAATTCAGCCGCATCGCTTCCATACATGAACCGCATTTCATAGTCAGTTACCAGTGTCAAAGTTGTAGGAAATGTTGCAATCAGCCACAACTGTACCTTCATGGCATCCTTCATAGCTGTGTAAGGATAGTGTTTGGTCTACACTCTTAGTTATACTGCTTTTGCCTTAACGATGTCATGAATGCAAGATTCCTGTTGACCATGCACGCAATAACAAATCCTCAGTGTATAAAAGCATGCACAGCTGTTGACACACAACATAGAAACGTTTAGTGGCATCCACTCAACGCCTGCCCCAAACTTGACCCTAACATTCCTTAGTTTTATCCAATGGGAAATCTGTGAACTGTAATTACTATCTGTAGGAAGCCCACCTGCAGGAGTGGGAGAACAATACTCCAAGGTGAAGCAGAGAGGAGTGGCCGCAGTGGAAATGTCCAGTGACTTTCCTTTGCTCTCACTTCTTGGCTATCTTCCACTGTTGTCCTCTTGTTTTTTTAAGGATTTTCCTGCTTCCAGTGCCCAGAGATAATGACCTTTTACCGGCGTTAACCAGCCAAATGAGACCCTTGAGAGGCTCTTGCATTCAAGAAAAACAGAAGTCCTGTGGAAGTCAAACCCCTTTGTTCCACTTTCTGCTTGTTTTTTTTAATGAACGTGTAAAGACAAACAGCAGGGCTTCTCTCATGAATGTATCTTTGATACTGAAGATGGAGTGCAGCTGGTTTGGTAGGGGTATAGTGCATTGATTACACACTGAATTGTGCGCCTGGATATTTATTATCAGTAAGTATAAACTGCTGACAGTTTTATCTCTATATGTGTGCATATGAGTGGTTATGTTTTTAATATATTAGCTTAGGGGCATATCTGAGAATTTCACTCTCCCGTCTGGTAATTATTTCCTGTCTGCACTTCTAATGTTTGCCATCACAGTGCGGTTGACATGTATACACGCTTTCCTTGTGGCATCGCTTAAATCTCATCTGGTGATACTGAGCTGTGTGTACTGTACATATATCATACGACACTATTTCACTATTGTATGATAAAGGAGTCTATCCTGTCTGCTTATCATTTGGATTCCTCAAATGTCTTCATTGTTTAATCCTGGCACGGTTTGGTGGAACTGTTCTTACTTACAGAGTTGTTTTGGTGCTGTGGTCAGTAAGTCTTGAGACATTTGCCCCGATAATCTGAAGATATTTTTGAAATATGTCTTCATACATAGATTCTATCTTGTAATATAATTATGTGGCAATTATTGCAATATTGAGCGCCAGATGTAAATTTTTTCGTAACTGGGTGAAATGTGTCATGCATTGTGCCCCCTGTTGGTCAACAGAGTGTAGTTGTATCTATTGGACGGTTATCAGTAAAAACAGAGATCTTCTTCTCTCTGCAGTACTGCTAAACCATCTGCTTCATTTCTCTTCCTCCTTCTCTCTCTCTTCCTGCAGGAGGTGGATGTTGAAGGACGAGTGCGCCTGGTGATGGAGAGTTCCCTGACGGCCCGGGACAGGGTCGGGGTGCAGGACTTTGTCCTGCTGGAAAACTACAACAGCGAGGCAGCCTTCATAGCGAACCTACGGAGACGCTTCGGGGAAAACCTCATCTATGTAATAGAGCCAACTTCCTTCATATGTTCCAAAACATTTCAGTTGCTGTGGTGAAACATAATTAAATGTGTTCTAATGTTTTACCTCAGACGTATATTGGCTCAGTGTTGGTGTCAGTGAACCCTTACAAAGAGCTGGAGATGTACTCCAAGCAGCAGATGGAACGCTACAGAGGGGTCAGCTTCTATGAGATATCGCCTCACATGTGAGTCACTTCATGGTCCTCAGACATTTATTTATCAAATTCCTCCACTGTCCTCTGCTGCCAGCAGCTAATAATCACATGCTAAATTGATTCTCTGTGATCAAACAGGATTTATTGAAGCATGCCTGGGACATTCAATGATGTTCTGGGTATGTGTGTATAATATGCCTTAATACTGAAACCTCCACAGAGGCTTTCTATAGCTCAATACACATACTGTATTACGGTGCATAACTTTACGCTGCAATTTACAAATATCTTTATGATCAATTAATCAAATTGTTTCAGCTCTGCATACGTTAATATAATTAACATGAAATTGTCTTTAGAATTATAAACTTCTGTGTGTATTGATTTCGCCTCATATAATTTATAAATCGGTCATGAAATTAAATATTTAATCACAAAAAAAGGTTTTACCAGGTTTATGGATTCTTATCATTTGTAGGGTAATGTAATTTTGTAATGATTACAAATACATTTTATAGTGTGGAAGCAACAGGTACTTTGGTGCATATGCTACAATATTGTGACAAAACTAAAGGTATGTGGGAAGAGATTGTTGTCTTTTTTTATAGAATATTTCATCCTTTTGTTTTTGTTGTTTACAATTTTTTGCTGTCTGTTTTTTTTGCTGTTTTCTTTCGTTGTGTTGATGTGACTTTAAGTTTTCTCTCTATTTATTTATTTAATGTGTATGCATGACACACTTTTCTTAAAGATATTGTATTTTTGACAGCAGAGTCATGTTTCATGTGTGAGTTGGTGTTAAAGGGGAATTTAAAAAAAGAAAATGATACAAATTGTGATATATGATGGATCGCATGTGATTATGTGTGCCTTCTTATTTCTATAAGTTAAACATCAAATAAATAAATACATTTGATAATAACAAGCATGTAAACCACAGATTTAACTCATAACAGTTATAACAGAAAAATACAATTTCCATTGCATCCATTGGACTGAAATGTTTGTGTGACTTTTCCACCATGTTTCAAATATATGTTGATCTGTAAAAGCTGCTTTTGTTTTTTCCCTCAGCTACGCCTTGTCAGACAACACTTACCGGGCCATGCGGACCGAGAGGAAGGACCAGTGTATTATGATATCGGGTGAGAGTGGAGCCGGTAAAACAGAGGCGTCCAAGAAGATCCTCCTCTACTACGCTGTCACTTGCCCCGTTAATGAGCATATGGCTACCCTTGGGGACCGCCTACTGCAGTCTAACCCTGTTCTGGAGGTATTTAAACTATGCACACAGCCACAATCAGTTAAAAGCACAGTACATTTAGACGTATTTGACTTTCACAATAAATTATATTATCTGGTTGATCTGAGAAATCTGAATGACCTTTGCATATTTGTCATTTGTAAATACTTCTTAGTATTTATTCCTGATTGTTTGATTTTGTTATCGTGTTGTTGTTCTTAACTTCACTTCCTCCCTCTAATTTCCTGGCTTTTTTTGCTTTGCGTAGGCATTTGGCAACGCCAAAACATTTAGGAATGACAACTCCAGCCGCTTTGGAAAATACATGGATATCCAGTTTGACTTTAGGGTAAACACTCCTTTCTTTCCTTTCACACTCTTTATATAAATCAGATGTGCTTATACCATACTGAAAACAGCAGTTAGTTTATTATTCATTGATAGAAGCTCAAACATTTAAACCTCTAGGGTGCTAAACCTCCTGTTTCTCATAACTCCTTCTAGGGGGCGCCAGTGGGCGGTCACATCCTGAACTACCTGCTGGAGAAATCACGTGTCGTGCACCAGAACCACGGAGAGAGGAACTTCCACATCTTCTATCAGCTTCTGGATGGAGGGGACGACAACTTGCTTACCACACTGGCCCTGGAAAGGAGCCCTCAGAACTACAACTATCTGGTGAAGGTGTGTGTGGTGCAGAGGTTTAATGACTTATTTATTTTCCAAACTACTAATTCCTTCCGAGATCAATCGTGGTGTAACATTTAATTTTCTTGTTCAGGGCAACTGTCCCAGACTCAGCTCCGTCAGTGACAAGAATAATTGGAAAGTTGTGATGAAGGCCCTGTCTGTTATTGGCTTCACTGAGGAAGAAGTGCAGGTCAGTAGCAATCACAGCCGTGACATTGTTTTTCACTCATATTCTCTGGTGTTTCAAAGGTAAAGTCATAGGAATGAATTCAATACAAGCAATGATCCTGGAATGTTAATTTCCATCATGGCCACTGTTTGTTATCCTTTATTTTTTTACACTGAAACAAACCTCACATTTCTTATCATCATAAACACATTCAGGACAACTCTACGTGAATCCAAAAGTAGTGATACAAGTTTAAACGACAGGCCCCTGTGCAGTTTTTATAGCATTGTATTTTTTAACTTACATTGTTTTCCACCCAAAACAACTTTTGGATCCTTAAGGCTTAGAATGTTTTCGTCATTAGACATTTGCAAAGGATTTTTTAAAAAGTTTTTAGTCCTGCACTGTTTACATCAACTTTGCCTCAAGTGTTTGTTATTGAAAATCACTTAAAATGTCTCTGGATCTGATTGTGTATGGATGATAATATTCTCTGTGACTGTCCAGATATTAATTTAAAAACATCTGTGAGGTTGTTGTGAACTGTCTTTCCTGTGTCTGACCTCAGAAATTGCTGGATATCATCGCCAGTGTTCTCCATCTGGGAAATACTCAGTTTGGGGAAGGGGAAGAAGGAGAAACTTATATCACCACTGAGACTCAGATAACAAATCTTGCAACGGTCAGAACAGTCCCATCAGTATTATTGGACGTTCAAATATGCAAAAACACTGGCAAAAAGGCCTAGCTAACAGCAGATGGGTTGTTGTTTTCCAGCTGCTGGGTGTCGATGTTTCAGCGCTCGGGGAGGCACTCACTCACAAGAAACTCACTGCCAAAGGAGAGGAGGTGACGGTCTTTTTGTCCGTGTTCCTCACATGTTCACGTGTTTGGTGTTGTGTATCTTGTGATTTAATCATTTTGTGTCGCGCTTGCGTTTGTGCATTACAGATGATCACCCCACTAAATTTTGAGCAGGCAGTGTCCGCCCGCGATGCCTTAGCCAAGGCTGTGTACGGTCGGACCTTCACCTGGTTGGTGGAGAAGATCAATCAGTCGCTGGCTCTGAAGGTCCAGGAACAGTTCTGATAACGACTCAAAAACAACATGCAATTGTTTTTGTTTTACCATTGATTGCATGCTGTGTACTTTAATACGTTATGCAGGAGGAGATCTACCACAGCGGTAAGGGCTGCTCAGTTATTGGGCTTCTGGATATCTATGGCTTTGAGGTCCTACAGCACAATAGGTATGAGTTCTCTTCATTTCCATTCTTTCCGTCGCATCTTAATCTGCCTCTGTTTTTCAGTGAACCAAATTCTTTGTCAGTAGTTGTCTCGCATGCGCATAGCTTTTGCACATCACTCCAGCATGGATTTGGCCTAAGTCGTCTTATATTTCTCCCGACAGTTTTGAGCAGTTCTGCATTAACTATTGCAATGAGAAGCTCCAGCAGCTGTTTATTGAGCTCACCCTGAGATCTGAGCAGGAGGAGTATGAGACAGAAGGAATTGCAGTGAGTTGATTGTTAGTTAGGTAGTCAAAACAAAAAAGTTGGATATACTTATTGATATTTATATTTCCAATGCTAACACAACATGGTTCTCTCTCCCTCTAATGTCAGTGGGAGACGGTGCAATACTTTGACAACAAGATCATTTGTGACCTGATAGAGGAGAAGCACAAAGGCATCATCTCCATTCTGGTGCGCACAAGAACTAGTTTATGTTTGTCATGTATATGACGTTGTCTTACCCTCTGTCACTGTAGGAAAAGTTAAATAGTGTGACTGTTTATTCAGGATGAGGAGTGCCTGAGACCTGGAGAGACCTGTGATGTCTCCTTTCTAGAAAAGTTGGAAGACACACTGGGCGGCCATCCACATTTTGTCACGTAAGCATTGTCTTGTATTAAATAATATTTTGACCGACAGTACAAAGACTCTCACCACAGCCTCTTACATCTGCAAGCCTATGTATGTTTGAACCTCTCTGTGCGTGTGTATGTCTTTCAGTCACAAGTTGGCAAATGGAAAAACTCGCAGGGTAATGAGCAGGGAGGAGTTCAGGCTGCTGCATTATGCTGGGGAGGTCAACTACAATGTCAACGGTAAAGCTGTAATGTATCGCTTGATCAACCAGTTGACTGTTTTCATTCATGCATTCATTCCACAGTTATCTTAGAGCATGACCCACAACCCACTGTTTTTCTTAATGACAAGCGTTATTGTTTATCTCATTCAGGTTTCCTAGACAAGAACAATGATTTGCTGAACAGGAACCTGAAAGAGGTAAAAACAATGAAAATGGACAAGGTAGAATCTCACCACAACCTTTTAGAGTGAAGAGAAAGAGCGTGGGGGTGCGTCATGTTGACATGTGGTTGTGTTGTTTGGTATCTGTTCAGGTCATGTGCCAGTCAGACAACCAGATCGTAAGTCACTGCTTCCGCAGAGAGGAAGTGATAGACCAGAAACGACCAGAGATGGTGAGAATTTCTCTCTCTCGCTCTCTCTGTGTTTTTGATCATTTTTAGGTGTAATGATAACAATAAACCTATGAATCCTTTCCTCTCTTTCTTTCAATATACACATACAAATATACAGAGAATTTCCCGTAGTTTAATTTTGTTTTTTAAATTTGTCCCTTAGGCCGCCACTCAGTTTAAAAACAGTCTGATGAAACTTATGGAGATCCTCATGTCTAAAGAGCCATCCTACGTGCGCTGTATCAAACCGAATGACGGCAAGCAGCCAGGTATACTTTTACATCTTGTAATATAAATTTCTTGTATATTACAGTACTGTTATTCTCAAATAAAAGCAGTTAAAAAAATGTTTTTAAATTATGTTACCTTTGCTATCTTGTGCCCTCTGAAGTGTCTTGTGACGTATTTTAATGTGAAAGTGTGTGTGTGTGTATGTATATATATATATATATATATGTGTGTGTGTGTGTGTGTGTGTATATATATAAAGAGAGAGCGAGAGAAAAAATATATAGTATAGTATGTGTGCCAAAAGTGTATTATTGTCCCCAGTAAACAAAGATCTCTCCTGCAGAAAGGTTTGATGAGGTTCTGGTCAGACACCAGGTGAAGTACCTGGGCCTGATGGAAAACCTGAGGGTCAGGAGGGCTGGCTTTGCCTATCGACGTCGCTTTGAAGCCTTCCTGCAGAGGTGACTGACCTTCTTTCTGAATGGCTTACAGCCCCAGTGATTGTTCATTCTGTTTACTCTACAGTATGTTCAGCCAACTGTCATTATAATTATGTACAAACGGCCACAGGTATAAACCCCTGTGTCCTGAGACGTGGCCCAATTGGCACGGCAGACTGGCGGATGGTGTCTCGACACTGGTCAACCACCTAGGCTACAAAGCAGAGGAGTACAAACTGGGCAGGTAATGTATTTTTGGAGGGAGAGTATAGAGTGGGAGGAGAGTTTGACACAAAAGGTTATGGGGCCATCCAGACTAAATATATGCATCCATGCAAGAAAGAAATTTGGATTGAAGTGTTCATCAAATGGCATTGTAGTGTCATGTCGGTCACACATTTCTTTGTCCACTTTCTTCAGGTCAAAGATCTTCATCCGTTTCCCAAAAACTCTCTTCAGCACAGAAGATGCACTAGAAGCAAAAAAGCCAGAGATAGGTGAGTAACAGTGATAATGTTTGTCAGAATGGAAATGAAAAGGAAGACTATTATTAAGAATATTACCTTTGTGAAGTACATTTATAATATGTTTACAGTGTCAGAGGGGTTATGATTCAACTCTTTCTAAAGGTCATAATTTGAGGTATTGTTGTATTAGAGAGCGACATATTGTGAGATATTTATATTATTGTTTTCACACCTATTAAACAGCAAACAATGTCCTCACTGCAATCATCGCACTCTGTCACAATTAATCTAATCAGTGGTATAACTCCGACGCTGATCTATGAATCAGCATCCACTCCAACACTTCATTGGAAAGGTATAAATCCACCTTTACTCTTTTATTTGTTGTGTTCTAGCTTTGACCCTGCAGACGTCATGGAGAGGCTACAGGGAGAGAGCCAAGTACCAACGCATCAGACGTGCAGGTCAGAGCCCCTCCCACTGTTGACTCCCTCACAGTTTCCTATGTCTCCCTTACAGTCTCACTTTGTCCCTAAAACTTAATTAAATACATGCATAACTACTCGTCAGGTTTCATTATGTTTCTATATTTTCACATTTTCATTTTCATTTAGCCTTCCAAACTAACTTTACTTTCAGTCTCTTTCCAGACTTTCAGACTTTGTGGTTTTTTATGTGTCTGAACAAGCACATAAAAATACTTTTGGGTGGCCATCAAAGTTTGGTCCACATTCCAGCTCATGTATTTGGGTGTATATGCTTGTGTAGATTTACACAACCTTGGAATGGTCTCTTCTGAGTGTAACAGTTGTTGTGGTGGTCTGTGCGTGTATGTGTTCAGTGATTACGATCCAGTCTGGGTGGCGAGGGATGAAAGCACGCAGGAGGGCTAAGAGGCGTCGACAGGCTGCTGAGTTAATACGCAAGTGCGTCACTGACACTTTGTTACCGTTTGTTTATGTATGTATTTTTGCAACTGCATTTTGTATTTACAGTTAATTTCCTTCTTTGTATCTATCTTTTTTTCCCCAGGCTCATAAAAGGCTTCATCTACCGCCATGAGGAATACTGCCCTGAGAATGAGTATTTCCTGGATCATGTGCGCTGTTCCTTCCTCAAGAATCTACGTAAAAACCTGCCTAAGAGCGTTTTGGACAAAAACTGGCCGACACCGCCTCCATCCCTCGTTGAGGTACACAGAGGCTCATTCTGCTGAATCACATCGTTACATACAGATTCAAGAATTAATAAGTAGTAGAAGTAAGGAGGAATCTGCAGAGTTATTAATGCAAATTCTGCATTGTCAATTCCATGGTGCCCTACAGACCTCTGAGCACCTGCGGAGACTGCACATGAGAAACATGGTCATGAAGTATTGCAGGAGGGTCCAGACGGAATGGAAGAAGCAGGTACACTTACCACAGGAAACATGGCCTTACTAGTTGGTGTTTTTTTTTTTTTTTTTTAAATGTGCCATTTAAAAAGAAAACCGTGCCTGATTTTTCTTTCTTTGCTCTAGATGATGCAGAAGGTTATAGCCAGTGAGATCTTCAAGGATCAGAAAGACAGCTATCCTCAGGGAGTTGGAAGGCTGTTTTTGGATTCCAGGCTGGGTACGTGTTGATACATGAATCAATTACCTCTGTACTAATTAACACCACACAGAAGATGCAATAACATTTACAGAGACTTCCCCATTGCTTTATATAGAACGTGAACAAATCAATCTCAAAGTCGTCCAGACCCTCGGCAATGACAAAGTGCAGGTGGGATGGACCTTTTTTATCCTATGCAATGTAATAAAAGTGCTTCATAACTTTACAGCTGCCTCACAGTCATGTGTCTCCTTGTGCTTTTCCAGTATGGCGTATCAGTCGTAAAGTATGACAGGAAGGGTTTCAAGCCTCGCCCTCGCCAGCTGCTGCTCACGAACACCTTTGCTGTGCTCGTGGACAGGACCAAGATCAAACAGAGGATTGACTACACAGCTCTGAGAGGTGAAAAGCAATTTGAGAAATGTATTATGTTAAGATATTGATCAATGTTCTTGAATCCATGATCACTGCTGAGCTTATTTTCATTTCTCTTTCTAAGGAGAAGTTATTAAATTGCTACAGTTTTCAAATTAGATTTATCTTTCTTTGACCTTCAGCATCAACTGTGCACTTCTGCAGAAATATCCATGGCAACCAAGTAATGTTTGTATCCAATGCTCTCATCATCCTGTGACAGAAAAAAGTGTTTCTCTCAGAAAGATACATTTAATTGAGAGGATGACCATTTATAATGAAACCAAATCAGGAGATGGGGACATACATTCATTGTGATTATATTCATTAGTTTAATGAATCCAAGCCAGGTTTTCTCTTTTAACAGGCATCTCTGTGAGCGCTCTCAGCGATGGGATGTTTGTTCTGCACATGCCCAATGAGGACAATAAGCAGAAGGTACAGTAAGACACAGCAGTCATGGCTGTTTACTAGTGCACGCCCATGCAACCACTCTAAATCCAGCTGTGTCACCCTCAGGGTGACGTGGTACTGCACTGCAACCACGTGATCGAGCTGGTGACAAAACTAGCCATGATGGCCAGCAAGGTCAACTACGTCAACATCAGCCC
The DNA here is from genome assembly GCA_016806645.1 of Ophiodon elongatus. Taxonomy (NCBI): domain Eukaryota; kingdom Metazoa; phylum Chordata; class Actinopteri; order Perciformes; family Hexagrammidae; genus Ophiodon; species Ophiodon elongatus. Next base: position 298,854 of record JACSYO010002141.1, read on the forward strand.
GGGCAGGTGAGGCTTCTCTGACTACTTGTCTACGTTGGTAATTGGCAACCCAACAGTACTCATGTCCTATCCTGTCTTTTATCCGTTCCCTCCTGTGTGGCATACAGTATTAGGTTCGTTGTGGCTCGAGGCAAAGAAGGAATCATTGATTTTGTCAGGGGTTCAGAGCTAAAGGTGTCCAAAGGCAAGCGAGGACATCTGCTAGTGGTGAGTTCTGATGTCATGTGTGGAGTCTGCAGGGCAGAAGTTTTTTTTTTATTATTTAAAAACAATTTCGGCCAGCTCACTGTATTCAATCTGATTCCCCTCTGCAGATTGCCCCTCAGATCAACGTCACATGAAGAAACAGAAAACAACAACCAGACATCCAATAATCCTTTTAGCTAACTGGAGGACTGCCCCTCAGAAGTTTTCATTGTTATGACAGAACGATACCGCAAGCACACACAACATACTCAACAGAAGGAAAATCCCTTTCTCCTCATAATTACAAGAATGTTTTAATGTTGCAATGACTGATATTTTCTTTTTTTTAAAGATTAGAAAATCATAACATGAAGTTGTCACTGTTTCAATCTCTTTATTGTCACTCATACATAAATATATTTCCACTTTATAAAATATAATAATGTAAAACACTGTATCTCTAAGAGACATAAAATAAAACACTTTTAAATAAATAGCATGTTAATAAATATGTCAATAAATAGCAAATATATATTTGGAAAGTCCAGTAGACTGAAGGTTTGGGGGAAAAACATCATGTTGGGAAGTGTTCTCTGGGAGCGTATTGCTAACTTACAGTTAGAGGTGAGACAGAAACTGTGGGAAATACCCTAGAAAACCTTTAAATATATAGTAAAACATTGTGTAAAAAGATATGATGAGTAAAAATGAGAGGTATATGCAAAGTCTTGACAACACCACTAAAACAGTTATTAAAAGTTATCACAACTATTATTCCAATTGCAGACCGTCAGTTCAGCCGTTTCTGCCTTGTGTGTGTGTGTGTGTGTGTGTGTGTGTGTGTGTGTGTGTGTGTGTGTGTGTGTGTGTGTGTGTGTGTGTGTGTGTGTGTTTGTGTGTGTGTGTGTGTGTGTGTGTGTGTGTGTGTGTGTGTGTGTGTTGTCAGGCTGCTGCGGTTTTGTTTTCAGAGTCACACGTGTGTTTTTGAAGCCAGAAGGAGGAAGTCTCTTGCCAGCTTGGTGAGGTAAAGGTCTAGATCCCTCAAAATTATGTAACCCTCCACTCTGCTGTCCCATACTGTTTTGGATCTGGTTTGTGGGTTCAAGGGTGTAATAGAGGTTGGCTTTGTCCAAGAGCTATTCATACAACTCATCTGGAGAAGAAAACAAAGCAAATTTTCATCAGACCTTAGTATCACTTCCTTCAAAGTATTTCTGTGGGCTAAAAAAAGGATCAAATGTGAGTGGATTTGGGGAAGAAGACTGTGGCTACCTGACTGCTGACTTGGCTCATTAGGTCCCTCAGGTCGAGCTGAATGTGCCTGATGCTCTGAGGTAAAGTGGTGCCGACCACCCGATCCACCATCTGCTCTTTCTCCTCCTTCTCGAGCTGTTTTCTCTTCTGCTGCAGCATTTTCCAATAGGCTTGCATGTCCCAGAGAGCAGCTTGCAGTCGTTCCCATTCCTTTATGCGCAACAAGAGACAGCCACATGATTACATAATCAAAACGTTGCGCAATACCCTCGTTGTACATGAAGTTGTATAAGGGGAATTCTCAAATTTTACACTCTGCAAGAGCAGACTCTCAGGCGATGTCATAGGGTTTCTATTTTTTCCTCATAAGGAAAAGAAAATCTCAAAACACTGGAAGAAATTCTCAAAAATATTTGAGAATGTGTTTTGCAGTGTAACAACCAGTGGCGTAAGGTAGTTGCAACAGGCCCTAGTGCACACTAGTTACTAGGTATGAAGTGCACACACATACACACACTTAGGAGTATATATATTTTACCATCAAATGAGTTACCTAGGTATTATATTGGGAGTGGCTCTCTACGGGCTCAGGCCCTCAGTGCAACCACACTGTCTATATTTACGCCCCTGATAACAACCAGACTGATTTTTTAATTATTTAATTGTTTGGAAGAGGATACTAACCGTCAGCTTCAGCCAGCTGTAGAAATCTGTAGAAAGCGATGGCAGGTCCTTTAACTGCCGACTTCTGTCCTCAAAATGCGTATTTCCCAACTGCTGCTCCTTCTGTTAAAGTAGACATGGTAACCATTAAATATTTGTAATTAGGGAAAGCTAATGCTGGCTGTGTGCAGAGCGCACAGTGATAAGCTGACCAGTCAGGAGAGCATTTTCTTTAGTACTCACATATTTCCTCTGCAGCTGCTGTACACGGGTTCGGGTGGACCTCGTGAGACGAAAGGAGTTGTTGTATTTATTCCTCTGGAGGACTGGAGATGGAGAAGAGGACTCCACACAGTCCAGTACACAGCAAAGGAGGATGAGTGCCCGCCACCAAACAGTCATCTGAACACATGACATGACCAGAGATGCGGGTTAATGTCATCTATTGTTTACAGTTCAAGATGCAACACTTTCTCGTACACTGTCTTAAAAAAAGGGTGAACTACAGTATCACTTCCAGCACAGACTACAGCGTTCCGGTTAAGGACTCTGATTCTCTTTATGGGAACTTAACTGTCAATTTACATACTTAGTGACCAAAAGGAAGTCCTTTGATATTTCCAACCACACATCCTCAAAACCCCACTCCCCCAGTACGCTTTATCTCTTATATTTCTGTTACACAACATTTTGTCTGGTTGCACATGCATGGAAAGAGAAGTGTCTTGATTCCTTTAAATAGTTTCAGTGTGGAAGGAATTTGGTCTTGCCTGTGCAAGGTCCTGAATCTAAATCAGCAGATTACAGACATTAATGCTGGCTGATCCTTTTCATTTAGGGAACTTTATTCAGCTGCATCAGCTGTTGTCAGCACAACACCGTCGTCTTGATGAGTCAACATCTGTCTGTCTTGATGAGTCAACATCTGTCTGAACCGTGACCGTGTTCTCCAATGATCTCTCCCAATTATTGATAACAAAAGCTCACTCAGGTCTCCACAAATAAACAGCAGCAAAGTTATAGGAACTGAACTGAGAAGGAAGACGTTATCGATGCTGACAGAAACACTGCAGCTTTCTGACAAGCTTTTTTACTGGACGTTTGACATAAAGTATCAAATCAGTAAATCAGTAAAGTAAAAAATAAAGTAAAGTGAAGAATTAAAAACAAAATGTTTCCGACCAATGATTCCAATTATATGCACTGCCATAAACACACTGCATCTGTTTCTACAATTCTCTTCTTTGTAATTTTAACATGTGCTCACATGGTGATTTAGTAAATAATTAAAAAAATGTAATCTATGTATATAGACAAATACACAACCCATCAAACTATGGTCTTATGTATCTATATTTTTAAAGTGAGCACATGTTAAAATTACAAGGAAGAGAATTGTAGAAACAGATGCACAGTGTGTTTATGGCAGTGCATATAATTGGAATCATTGGTCGGAAACATTTTGTTTTTAATTCTTCACTTTACTTTATTTTTTACTTTACTGATTTACTGATTTGAAACCAGTAAATCAGGTGATTTAGTAAATAATTCAAAAAATGTAATCTATGTATATAGACAAATACACAACCCATCAAACTATGGTCTTATGTATCTATATTTTTAAAGTGAGCTTACCTTGGATCAGCAGTGCACAAGATCAAGATACCTTCATGTTGTGGAAAGGCTCATGTACTGTTTATATATTTGTCATGTTTCTTTCGGTTTCTATCAATTCTGGAGTTTTATTCATTTGTCTTTTCTCTCTCGCTCTCTCTCTCTCTCTCTCTCTCTCTCTCTCTTTCTCTTTTACTCTCGCCCAGTTTCAGCATCTTGTGGTCACCGATATGATTTAGGCAGAGTGGGGTATCTTGAGGAAGTGAGTTACAAAGAAATGCATCGTGCATTTCTTTCCTCTAACAGCTGTGCGGGAAATAAGTATTTTCAGGAGCTCTAATTAAATGTTTGGGTTAGCTCTAGTCTAAAAAAACCTATTATTTAAAAAGTGTGGATGCATATTTAAGGCGCATCACCTTTTTGCCAGGATATTTAAGGTTAAATGTCAGACAGACAAACTGACAGAAAGGAAAACAAATAGGATTCTGAGTGTAAGATTTTCAGTGTGAACTACGGTATATGTCACTTTTATTATTGCTCTGCATGTTGATATCCTGCCTTAATAACTGCTTTAATTCATAATCTTATGAAGGGTGTCATTCTCTCCTATAATTACAACAATGTGTTTTATTGTGCACTTGAGCAATGAATAAATATATTAATTAAAAAATAAAGTGTAATTCTCGTAGAGCTTCATCGCTTAAGTGAAAGTGGAAAACTGTTCAAAACAACTAAAATCTGAAACTTTTTTCAGTCTTCAGTTCAAGTTCAGTCTTGACTGCATCTTCAGGGAATATTTGAGGAGTCTCATGATGGTGATGAGAAATGACTTACAGTTTCACTGAACCTCACTAAACAAGACAGAGAAAAACACATCATCTATCCTCATGAGTCATTGTCACTGAGTATCATTTTGGAAAAAGGTTTTTTCAGGGCAATTTCTGTAGTATTTTTCAATTACATCTATTTCATTCCTCTTGTTTTAGCCTCCTTACTCTGGCTTCCAATATATTCTATGAGCTTAAAACTAGACGGGACAGAGCATTTGTTATCTTAGTAGATACTTTTAATGCGAGCCCATATCCTTATTTTGTTGGAATCTCTTTATTTCTTGTATTTTATTTCACTGGCATTTGTTATTTTCTATTTCCTTTTTTGTTGTCGATAATGTGCTGCCTTATATTTTAACACCCGACCAGGGGACAACAGTTGAAAATTAGCCTTTTGGCTAACACTGGCACATTTACATTGATGACGATCAATGTGCATTGTCACGTTGCTTGTTTGTTAAAAAGGTTCTCTTCAAAATTAAGATGATGATGATGATGATGATGATGATGATGATGATGATGATGATGATGATGATGATGATGTCATTATGTAATAAATGTCACTCTCCGTGTGTGGTTGATACTGAGGCATCACTGCTGCCATGCAAAGTCATCGTTACGAGGGAATAGCAAACTCTGAGTTTATTTCTTCATCTGTTCTGTTTTCATGCCATATCACCAACTGCCACTCCGTCATGCCTGCGAGCATCTCATTCCCATCGCTTAAGCTTCCTTCTTCCCTCCTGCACCTTATTCCTTCATCCGCCACCATCTACGTATACCCAGATCAATTGCTCCTCTACCAGATTGTCTATGTGCATTGCCTGGCCTTCCTCAGATTTGTTTACCTGGTCTCCTGCCTGCCTTGAAAAGATGAACTTTCCTGTTACATTGATTGCTTCTGTGATGTGCTTTGTCCAGAATCATTAGTCACAACCTTGATATGCTATTTTACTGTAGATTTCCATTTTACATCCCTCATTCTCATCTCTAGGCTTTATTTAGTCAGATCCTACATGCTATTTCAAAAGGTTCTTGGTATTATAATTGAAAGTGTTATTGAACACATACACACACACACACACACACACACACACATATACATACATACACACACATATATATATATATATATATATATATATATATATATATATATACATATATATAGTTTTCCTCATGGCAAAAGGAACAGCTCCCTCTACCAGAAAATTGTACACACTCATGAAGAACTTGATAATTCTTTGGCGGTAAATTCCCAACCAGAGATGAATGAAATGAGTAAAATGTGGGAAGTCACCCAACATTCAAATGAAAGAACACTCGAAGGGATATTCTGTCAACACAATGAAAAATTTAACAAAAATACTGAGTTGATTAAAGCTTTTGTTTTATGATCAGTGAGCTTGAAAGAAATAAAGTTGGAAATGTGTCTAGTACCAGTATGTGTGTTTATTTATCAGGTGTAAGTTGGTTTAGTGTACAAAATACAGTACTGCTGAGCCTCTTTAACAATGCTGCATTAAATGATTATAACTTTTTAATGCTGGTCTTTTACATCATTCAATCTCCAGTTATGTTGTGACCATTCCAGCACTTCAATGTAATATAAATGATCTATCATTAAAATGTAAGGCCTGATTGTCATTGGGGCCTTTTTTATGCTGCACTTGCCCTGATTAGATGCAACAACAAAAAGGTAATAATCCTTGAGTCTAATTAATTCTATTATAGGAGAGTGTCAGTGGCCAGACTGCCAAAATAAAGGCCTAAATGGAACTTAAACAACAAAACCCAAGTGTTCAAGATAACGTGTTAAACATATGACAGCATATGGATTTTGATTTTATGACCACAGTAGCTGTTAAATGCTCTTCTGCCTTTCCTTTCTTTTAATTAGGCAATAGTGAAGGTTAAAATGGGCATCTTATTCAATGGTAACAATTATACTTAATGACACATTTCTCACTGTCATCTTTTTAAATTGAAAAAAATCAAACTAATTCTAAGAGCTCAGATGACAAAAAGGTTGGGGTTATTTCTCTGGATTTAACAGGTATGACAATATATACATGGTGACAAGAAAAGTAACAGTATGACGATGACTAACGGGCAGGGAAAAGATAAGATCTTTTGTGAAATTTCCTCTGAAATAAGCCCTACGCAATAACAAAAAATCTGAATAAAATCCTTGAAAACTCCTCTTCAGTAGAAACACTAAACAACTGATGGTTTCAGCCTACCTCTTTGTGGCTTGGCAGTTTTACATTGGCATAACAGTGGGCAGCAGGAACACAGCTGAGGCCAGAGGTTGTCCGTGTTCAGCCATGGGTTCAAAGCTCACGCTGTCACGTAATAGTTCTTAAGTCTCTGATTTACAGTTTAGCTCTCTAAAAGAACCTATCCCCCAAGACCTTTGTCACTCAATTCATTAAATCAACCTACATCACAATACTTTTTCCATATAGTGTTGTCATTGATACAGTATTATAGTTTAAGTATATTAGTGAATAAATGTTTTGCCCTCAGTGTTTAGTCAAGTCCTTGCTGATGAAAAAGCAACTGCCGGACAGATATGTGGGTAGGCTTCCTTGGACAGTAGGTTATTAAATGTAATCTAATCACTTAATTATAAATCAAGCATATTTCATTCATAAAGTAGAAATATACAGTGCCAGCTTTTTACAAAAACTGTAGGTGCAAAAATGAAAGCAAAGTGGTTAAGTAATAGTATTGAGTCCAGACTAAGTTCACCACAACATTGCAATGTCAGTTTTTATGCTGACAATATACCGTCTTCTATGCCACTGCAAACCAAGCCTTCTCCAGGTTACAGTTTGCTTTGTGTGACTTCCAGACCTCTTTCATTAATTAAAAGCTTCTTCCAAACTCGTATGCACTTTGCAAGAGACCACAGACCTTGGATGATCCATGCTCTCAATGGAAATACTGAATGTCCATGTGGATTATTAACTGAGCTTGTCGCTCCTTTAATAACAGAGAAAATACATTATATTAGCCACCATACTCTATCCGATGGATTATGGCAATATTTGATATGCTCATTATTTGTCATAACAAAAAGACACTTACAAAATTACCCTCTGTAGGCCACCACTACACTTCACATAAATAAACAACAATATAAGAAACTGTGGGTCATTGGGTGGGTCACGGTTCACAAACATGCTGACTTCCTCCCAGAAAGTGAAAATGCTGAGTTCTTCTTGAGCTGTCATGATATGGTCAGTAAAAGGGGAATAGGTCATGAGGATAAGGGCTTCCCTCATTTTAGCAACCCCCTCCCATATTCCCCTTATACAGTAATGTCAAATTTCCCTTGTGATGTTCAAAATGTATTCTCAGTCTATTTTCAGTCTCATTCATTTGTGGTTTTCATTTTGACACTTCCCCAACAAACAGTATCCAATACTGTACTGGCATCAAGTTCTCTTATTCAGCTTATGGTAATATAAGTATCATTATATTTTATTTATTTATCTGCTGTGATGAAAAAAGCTTTGTTTGTTGAGCAATCTTTCAAAAGCTTAAAAAATTATAATTATATAATTATATATATATAATATATTATAATTCTGATGAATAATGTGGAACAGATCTAGTTAAACATTTAGGAAGTAAATATATATATGATATAAAGAGGAATTATATAAAGAGATATGTTACTGCTGTTTCTCACCTGTCTGACAGAGTGCACCAAGTTGTTTGTTTGAAAGCAAGGACACAACAGGGACGTTGTGCAAAAGAACAAAAGACAGCTGGACAAAGTGTAGTTGTGACAACAACACATTTTTTATCCGGCTCGTACATTTGACCTGGTATAAACTCCCCAGGCTTTCTATTTAGTTTGGATCCCTTTAATAAAAGAAAGGGTGAGTGAGGGTGCTTTAGGCGGCCAAGACTCCTCAGCCTATTGTACAGCTTCATATTGTGGTTTTTAAATCTGATTGTTCACTATGGCATTGTGACATTCACCGAGCCAAATTTCTTCTATGTGTAACGTACTTGGCAATAAACAGTTCTGGGATTCTGATACATTATGCATACACCTGACTGTTCCTCATTATCTGTGTCTATTGCATTTTTTTATATCAAGGGCTACAATGGGTTAAATGTTTTTTCTGCTCCAGAATCCAACATATAAAGTTTTAATCTTTGGATACAATTTTCCCCAGTTGCTGATGATACTATTCGGCCAACATGAAACAATTATTTCGCCTTTGGTGTCCAAAAAACTTTATTTTGGCGATAATATATGAATGTCTGTTCCCATATTATTTATCTAAGGGCAGACTGTAAGTAGTAGTAGTAGTAGTTTGAGTAATAAATAAAAACATACAGTTGGCAGATGGTAAAACCCTTTTCTTGTGGTTTTCACCTACGCTCTAACCAGCCATAAAGATCAAAGTAGTCTTAAGGCCCTGGATTGTACCTAAATATCCTGAGCTGTGTAGACAAGGTTAGGGTTAAAGTTCATGCATGGAGGTTTCAGCAGAGAGAACATATTTGATTCCACTCCTGAAAAGATTGGACTACTTCTGACAAAAAGGACATTACAGATAATGAAATCAAATGTTCATTGTAAAATGAATACCCCATAAATTTAAATTTAAATCAAATTTAAAGTCCCCCCCTGACTCAGAAATGTAATTAGTTTAATGTTAATTCACTTGGATGTTTTACCTTCACTGTGCAGAGTGACGTATGTGCAGAGTTTAAATAAAACAAGCAGGTGTACTTGTTTGTTTCGAGAATATGTATTCCTCCTGACACACAACTCAAGGTTAACCACCATCATAACCATATCATCATTGTAAATGGGAAGCTGTTATCACTAATCATAGAATTAAAGGCAACTTAACATGATTTAGAGACGTACTTGCTCCAACAGCCTGTAACCTCCATGGTTGTCCCCGATTGACCGAAAGGAGCAGAGAGAGATAAACAATGCGCAAAAACATCTGAGGACAGCTGCACAATCACAAAAGAAAAGATAGTCTCAGAAATTTGTTTTATTGGGTCACCACCAGCTGGGTCTAATTTGTTTAGACAGCTTGACGTTTGAAGTCCTGGGTCCTATTGCATAATACTCATTGACCGCATCGGATATGATCCCTATAAAAGCAGCAGTAACTTGACTGGAAGGTAGATGCGCTTAGAGTTGCTTTTGCCGTCTCGACTTGTATTTCGTGACTCCCTCTGGACCAGGAAAATGTTTGCAGCTATTACACTCTGCGTCTTCATGTGCTTGACTGCTACCACCCAGGCAGAGCACCATCAGCCTTGTCGTAAGAATTTGTAGTTCCAACATTTTGGTTCTTCCTGTCATCTGATTTTGAGCCGACTGCTTGTTAGGTAGTTAGGTAGCGTGTTATATTAGTTTGAAAATGTGTCCAATGTCTAATATGTTGTTGCCTGTATGCATAAGACTAATCTAACTGACCGTGTTGTATTTCAGATGCACCCAATATGACAGGATTCATGAGTGTGGTGAGTTTTTTTTTTTTTTTTTAAATGTGTCTTACGAGACAATTTGTATTTCTGGTACTTTTTTTTAAAATAGCATTTTAAACTCTGGCATTAAACTCTTTCTCTCTGAATTCATGTTCAATGAAACTGCAGATATCCCTGAAGGGTGACGTGAAAGCATTTGGTGCCTTCACTTATGATTCAATGGGCAAGAAACTGCGGTTCAGATCAAACGAGAGCTACCCCACGAACACATCGATTGGTTTGGATCTGCTGATGTTCTTCGATGAGGTAGGTGATTTCTTTCTTTGAAAAAAGAAATGTCACAGATCACTTAATGCTGTTTTGCGCCTTGACCTCTGGATCTGTATCTGCATCCTGCAGGGGATATTCTATGAGATTGACAGCAAAAACCAGAGCTGTGAGAAAAAGACATTGCAATGCACCCAGCACCCTCTAGATATCCCCGATGATGCGACGTTTATGAGTACAGTAAACAGTGGGAGTCCATCAATTGAAGGGGAGGGATTAAAAATCAGTGTATGGAAAGGATCAATGCCAGACATGAAAGGTGAGAGGAATGCTACAAAATCATATGTCAAATAATAACAATATTAATAATATGTGTCTTTTTACGTGACAAAGTAAATTATGACTTGAATGTTTTCCGTCTTTCCCTTTTCCAGGCCACTACTGCATGTCTGTGACCATGGGATGTTTGCCTGTGTGCACGATGTACTTCCATGAGTCCTCATCATTCATGATCAGGTTGGTGAATTGTTTTTAAATCGTTGGGAAAATAACACTCCAGGTATATCTATGGATGTACCTGGAGTGTTATATCTATATCTACTTTCTAGCATCTGTTAGATGCACAGACTGAAATGAATGTGAAAATGAATGTTTGTGTCACTTTCTCACAGCCTCACCGAGGTCGAGATCGAGATCAAGGATCCCGATCTTCTCGTGGTGCCCTCCTGTTGTCTGGCCCAGCCTTTGGAGGAGACACCCGAAGGAACAGTCAACAGCTTCCTCAACGAGTTCATGTAGATGAAACCTCGCCGGCAGAAAATCCAACCCCTATACAAGTGTGGCCTGCCAGAACTTTAGATTTTCCTCTGCTTTTCATGTGTGACTTGAGCTTTTTGTGTGACACTGCACTACATCACAGTTGTTTCCATCACATCTCCCACCCCCTTATGAAGGTATGGCTTTGAATGGATCATCCTGTATACATACACTTGATGTAAAGGAAAGAGATATGATGTGGATTATAGAATTAGTCATAATTACTAACAGTTTGGTGGCTTTTCAAGTTGGCACTGCTTACAAAACCTGTAAGATATGATTAATGGAACAATAAAATGTCAAAGCTGTCAATGGTGTAAAGAGACTTTTCTTTTTGAATCCAAGATTATTTCCTTCGTCACTGTTTTGACTTTGTACAACTTTTGAACAGGCAGGTTTTGAATCAAGAAGCAGCAAACCATTTCAGAGCTGTAAGGCTGCATTAATCCACTGGGGGGCCCCGGGGCCATAAATTTGGGCCTCATTTGGCCTTTTCCTTTTACTAAGTGCATTCCCTGTCAGTTAGAAGTATCCTTTAAAGAGAGTGTATTACACATTGCAGATCAAATATGTTCTGTCCAGAGATCCAGTGACAATTAGGTTTTTGTCATTTGATTAAACACAGTTTTAGGAATATGCAACTTGTACAAACAATATCAGAGAAACAAAGTTTGAATTTGAAGAACTGACAATCTTCAAGTCTAACAACAGTGTTGATAAAAGTAATATTATTAATGTCCTACAAAATCAGTGTGAATATTACAAATACCAACATGAACATATTAGTAATAGCTGTAGGACAGTCTACGGTGTTCAGTCATGATAGAACGAAGCAACCAAAATGTAAGGTTATAAAATGGAATTATCATGTTTATTGCCTTCAGCCTGATATTTGGGGTTAAAAAACCCCCCAAAAAAACATTTGTGCTGTACAAAACAAAAATACAAATGGGAGCTTTTGTTGATATGTTTGCATCACATGGTTTACTCAGTCTGCATGCACAACATGCAGGTTTTTGTTTTTGAGAGGGTCATGCATAGATGTCGGCCATTTGTTCATCATGTTCAAACATTTACCCAAATTATCAAACCGACACAAGTTTTCATGATGTTGATTACATATATTAATATTGATCACCAGTACAGGCTACTTTTGTTTGCTCCGTGGTATTTTTTCTGCTCATTACATAAAGATTACTTCATATAAGTAGCCTACATGATGGATAAAACCAGAGGACAGCTTGCTCTTTAATGTTATACATAATAGGCCGAGGAGGTCAAAACTAGTGACTTTGATCTCTTAATGATTCACTCGGGTCATGAAGGGGTGACGGTGTGGAAATATTTCGAGGTGTACTTGTTTTTTTTCGAGAATATGTATTCCTCCTGTCACACAACTCAAGGTTAACCACCATCATAATTAAAATTCCTGATAATTTAACATGTTTATACATATGTACATGCAATACACATACATCTGCCAGCTCGCAGCCTTAGCTCCTCCGGTGGGGCCCTTCTGGCCGTTCCAAAGTCGAAGCTTAAATCTAAAGGTTACCTGCCTGAGGAGATAAGGCTTGCAGAATCTGTGACTTCTTTGAAATCACTTCTTAAAACCCATTTTTATAGAATTGCTTTTACGTGACATCATCCTTTTATGTCCTTTTATGCAGTTCTTTTGTTCCTCTCTTTTTGTTTAATTTATATATTTATTTGCTTGTTTTCTATTCCTTTTGCTCTTTTAGTTGTTTGTGTTGCTTTTTTGTGTCCATTGCCTTCATGGCATAGTCTCTTTCTTGACTTTTGTTTTCTTCATTTCTGTTTGTATTGACGTTCTGCTCTTGAATTTTGTGTTCTTGTCTTCTTGTTTTGGCTTTGTCTACGCCTTGCTTCTCTATAGAGCACTTTGTAAACTCTGTTTTGAAAGCTGCTATTTAAATAAAGTAATTATTATCTCTAACCTCGGAGGTTACAGAGCTTCTCCACTAACAGAGACATGCAGATTAATTTCAGACTTGGATGTTGCTGCTTGAGGTGGATGTTTCTCACCTGCAGTTCACGGAGCCGCCGACAGGTGGTGCGTGTGCTTCGTGCATAACAACGACAACAGAAACTGTACCTGGCTATGTTAGCAACCGAGGAGCTTCTTGGCGTTAGCTAACACGTAAAACTATCATTCATGACAGTTTGAGCGGGAATATATAACTCTCGCGCCCTTATTTGCACAGTCCGCAGATTTTGGATTATTTGGGTTCAGTCCGTTTAAAACGAGGTAAGTCGCGTGAAGTTGTAAAATGGCGGATAGCTAACGTTGACATCCAGGGAGTTTGTCATTGGTGCTGCTGTCATGTCGAGCTGACCAGGCACCTGGGTTCGTGTTATCAGGGGTCACTCACGTGGAAATACCACTCCATCAGAATGAATGACAGACAGCGTGATTCACGACGGCGAGGTAACAGCTGGTGTTGAGTGGTGGGGCTGTTAGCCTACTACAGCTAACGGCGATGCTAGCAGAGCTAACGGGGATGCTAGCGGAGCTAAAGGGGATGCTAGCGGAGCTAACAGTGACCTGATGCTGAACATGTGTCAGATCTCCTGAAGTAAGTTGTTCGGTACGAATGAAGTGGCCACGTCGAGGCTCTGAAGTTAGATCATCAGATGAAGTGACATGTCAGAAAGGTTAGCTGCATTGGCGGAGAGGAGAGAAGAGAAGAGAGATGAGAGAGATGTGAAGAGAAGAAGAGAAGATTAGAGGAGAGGAGAGGAGAGGAGAGAGATGACAAGATTAGAAGAGAGGAGAGGAGAGAGATGACACGATTAGATTAGATTAGAGGAGAGGAGAGAGATGACAAGAGGAGAGGAGAGGAAACATCTGTAGTTGCGTTTGAATTTCGGAAGTAAAAGACTGTTGGGATCAACTTGCTTCATAACGGATCCAGAGGCACATTAGAGTCAACTAACACAACGACCTGGTGTCAACATCTATTAAACTGTTAGCTACTCGTCCGAGAAAGTAACGGGCGTTAAATCGAGGGGCTCGAACCATCTGTGGTGCTCTGAGTCCTCAGTCCTGTTCTCAGATGAAGGACAACCATGTTGTGTTGACGTCGCTGACAGAGGAGGGTCGTGTAGACACGCCCCCACAGATTTCCCTTCTCTGACCACATCTGCTGTCATGCTAAATCAACACCTTACTTGTCAAATGGTAAATTTAGTTACCAGTTTTGCCTTCAAGATACCAGCTACCTTCCTAGCACAGTAGAAGTTGTGTGCAACTTTGATTCAGGAGGTGAATAAAGGGTCTAACAGCACGTTGCCTGCCTGTCAGTGTGGCTACCAAGTTAAACACACAATCACAGTTTGAATATCCCCTGTCCCTTACGCATCATTATCAAGGCCAAGAAAGAAAGAGGCAGGATTTTGAAAGTCATTAAATACAATTTAAACTTCTCAGCTGCAAATACTCTCACACATTGTACTCAGTCCTCATGCATAATTGTGCTTCATTAAAATTGGCTATGCCCCTGTACAGAATCTGAGCAGTCAATAAACCCAAACAGTAATTAACAATTATATAAATTAAGTAAAACATGCATTAGATATTAAATATACATACAATCCTCATGTATGTGATGTATTAATGTATTAAAATGTATTTTATTCAATGAATGGCTAGAAAAAGTTACACCAATCATCATAATGTTAATTTTCTAATGGATTTAATTTATTCAGCACCAGGTTATAATGCAACATATACAACTATAATTGTGTGATTCACACAAATGATAATGAAATATGTTTTGAGTATTTCCAACTGCTCAGTTTATGAATAAATATAAATTATGGATTTTCAAGCTCCGAATTATACGCACAGTTAGAAATACGAGCAGGATTTAGGAGTTCTCAGTGAGGACAATTATAGAACAGTGAGTGAAAGTGAGTCTGTGCGATGACTGAGGGAAGCACTCCCATTGAGGCCTAAACAAAAGCTTGGTTGTTGAGGAGAGCTCTGAACAAGATGTGTGATTAAAGTAGGGCTGAATCCAATGATTGTTTTCTTCGTCAGTTAATCAGTTAAGATTATTATTATTTTTGTCTAATAATGTCGGAAAATATTGAAAAAAGGTTTTTCTCAGACCTCAGGGTGACATCTCCAGACCCTAACCCTAACCTTTTTTTTTTTTGTGTGAAAAAAGCAGTGAGTAGATGAGCAAAATATCACAATCTACCGCATGAATGGAGGAAAATCAGTCTCTTAGATGACGTGTTTTCCTCAGTAGCTAGACTGCTGTTTCATGTCACCAAGGCGTTCGAGTGGTGCACACCTTCATCCCTGGCCTCGAGCATTACATGTGCTCTTGAAACAGATCTATGGAAGATATACTGTGATTTGTTAGTGAGTTTTTTGCAGCCAGTGTCACCGTCCTCATTCACCAACAAACCTTTCTCATTTGTCTTATTTTCCAGGCGCAGACACCTTGTTGCTTGGGGTCCAGAGCAGTAGACGCACACACTGCAGCAGATCCAGAAAATGTTAAAGAAATGATAGCAGCGCAGGATTTGCACACAGAGTTTCAATTTGCTCAGTAAGCACAGCATCACAGATGTGTATTATCAAATTTAACATTTAACTTCAACGTTATTTTCGAAGTTTGTTTTGTGTTTGTAATGACTTCATCTGTTGTGCACAGAGAGGCAGAATCTCAGTTGTCTTCTGATACTGACCTTGAGGATCCTGATGGAAAAAATGCAAAGACAGGAAAGGGCATGGTATGTTTTGCAAACCTTTGATCTTCATTTATTTATTTTCCATATCTGTCCACGTGTAATTGATTGAGCCAATCACAACATGCATTGGGTGGAAGGCAATGAAACACTCTGGACTGGTTCCCAGTACACCACGGGGCTAAAACACAGTATAAAACAGTGTGATGTTACGCAGCAGCTGTGTTTGATCAGAAAATAATTTAATGCCACACCACTGTCTACATGAAATGTCTGTAATAGAAGTTAGTCCCACACTGTGACAGCTTTTTAATTCCCAGTAACCTGATTCACTGTTCAGTCTACACGCAGGTTTAATGCACGCGCACTGTTCTCAGAGTTATGATACTTAACACACTTTTGTTTTCCCTTTAACATTTTTCTCCCCTACAGGCAGCCAAGAAAGGGAAGAAGGCGCTTGGAGACAAGGCCAAAGGTGGAGGAGCAGGAAGGGCCCCCGGTGTTGGCAGGGTGAATGGCCATTATCAGGAGAACGGGATGGAGAACATGACCCTGTTCGAGGTGGTTAAAATGGGGAAGAGTGCCACACAGGTGGGTACACACTACTGCGGTGAAGAGATTATGTCCTGTGTTATGGTTTCTTCTCATCTTCTTCTCATTGTTTTCTCTCGTGAACATATTTTGACTGGCGTGGGAGCTGTGGGTTCCATTTTTTTGGAAATAAATTGTGTTGGAGCAATTGTATTCGTCATCCTGAACGTGCAGCGATATTTTGAGATCTTTTTTGAAAGTTGTATTTGTCATAGTCATGTGTTTTCTTTTCCTAGTCTGTTGTTGATGACTGGATCGAGGCATACAAACAGGACAGGGACCATGCTCTCCTGGAATTAATCAACTTCTTCATTCAGTGCTCTGGCTGCAAAGGTGAGTATCTGACATGATCTGTATAAATACGTAGCAGGTCAGGCGCCTGAAAGCAAATGAAAATGCTGAACTTGACTGCGATTGTGTGATTCTTCACACAGGTGCTGTGAGCGGAGAGATGTTCAGACAGATGCAGAACTCCGAAATCATCCGAAAAATGACAGAGGAGTTTGATGAGGTGATGCAGGCTGTGTTTTTACATTCATTTTTTAAATGAGCGAGTGATCAAACCATAAATCTGTGCAGTTATCAGATAACAGCATGTGGCAGACATTAAGGGAAGTGAACAGTATGAAAGGAGCGTGATCCCCCTGACCTGAGTCGTATCCTCTCTCTGATGTCACCAAACAGGACAGTGGTGACTATCCGTTCACTATGTCAGGACCACAGTGGAAGAAATTCCGGATAAACTTCTGTGACTTCATCGCGGTTCTGGTTCGTCAGTGTCAGTACAGCATCATCTACGACGAGTATATGATGGACACAATCATCTCCCTGCTCACCGGCCTGTCTGACTCACAGGTCAGGGCGTTCAGACATACAAGCACACTAGCAGGTCAGTTTCAATGTGCACGTTTCTGCATTTCTGCTCTCGCTTTAATTGTCCGGAAGCCGTTGTCCCTTCAGGGCGTGTTTCTGAATTTTGTTGTTTTTCGGCAGCCATGAAGTTGATGACGGCCTTGGTGAATGTTGCTCTCAACCTGAGCATCAATATGGACAACACGCAGAGACAGTACGAGGCGGAGAGGAACAAGGTGGTTGCAAAAAGGGCCAACGATAGGCTGGAGCTCCTGTTACAGAAGCGTAAAGAGGTGAGGGGAAATAAAAGTTGTCGAACACTTGCAACCACACTTTGACTATCGCTCCAAACACTGTCACAGTAAAGCCTTGTAAGATAAGATAAGATATTCCTTTATTAGTCCCGCAGTGGGGAAATTGATACTCGCGCGCGGTACCGTGGCACGGGACTCCACAGATGGCGCGCAACATATGAGCACACGCAAAGGCGTTTATGCTCAACGCGCTGTTTGTTGCAGGATTCTCAGAAATGCCAGTGGGCTTACATGCAAAATATACTGCGAAGCAGCAAGAAGACACAAGTGTTACCGGCAAAACGCTATAAACCAACCTCTATGCAGAGGAGGAATTGTAATTAACTGTAAACTTAATTGATGTACGTTCATAGTTCAATTAATGACATGCATTCATTCACAGTGTGTGTTTTATACGTGTGTTTATTGTTCATTCTGTAAATTGATTTACCTTTTCTATCTATTTATATGCACTGGTTAGATGCTACGTGACAATAAGTTATGACAAGAGTCTAATATAAATTTATGGTTGGCCTCATGCAAGAACCACTTGAACAAACAGATTCATTTTTTATGTGGCATGTACGAATGATTTAAGAGAAATGGTGGCGTTTAACAATTTTCACGTATATAGAATTTTCTCTCAGGTTTCGAACAAATCTTTTTGAAAATAAGAAAAATATAGTGTAATGCCAACCTTTCCCTTTATGCTTGCTAATGTGACTTCTAACAGAGCTCTTCCGGCAAAACCTCTTGAATGTCTTATTTATTAGTTTTTGTGTTTGAAGGTTGAACAAGGGTCTTTAGTTTTTACTGTTTTCATGCAAATGATTTAAAAAGTATCACTTTCTGTCTGCCTTTCAGCTTCAAGAAAATCAAGATGAAATTGAAAACATGATGAATGCCATTTTCAAAGGAGTGTTTGTTCACAGATATCGGTACGTGAATCCATGATCGCTGACTGAGATTTGCAGCAGGGACCTTTTCAATGTTCATGGTTGGCCTTTTGGCGCCCTCTAGTGTGAAAATAATGTCAACACCAATTTGAGTCCATATGATTTTTATGCGCAATTGTGTTTACACAAATGCATGTTATATTCTATTAATGACTAAATTCAATCAATTCTTTTGGGTTTCTGCCAGTGATGCCATTGCTGAGATCCGAGCTATTTGTATTGAGGAGATTGGAGTGTGGATGAAGTTGTACAGCGACGCCTTCCTCAATGACAGTTACCTGAAGTATGTTGGCTGGACAATGCACGACAAGGTGAGCGAACAGACAGACACTGTTTTTTGTACAAACTTCAAAATGAACCGTGACTCCAAAAGAAAGCGGATGAAGTGACAAAAATTCATCGTCCATATTTAGACCAACTTCTAACCTCAGTGTAATTCAAACTAACCAATCTTAATAATCGAGCCTTTCTGCAGTCATTTCACAATACAAGCCATAAAGCAGCGACTTGTAGTGTTGTATTTTTATTTAACAGTAGCATCACAAACGCTTCCTATTTTTTCTTTATATTCAATTAATTCAGCACTTGGCGCTCGGTGCTTGTGCTCAGTTGTTGTTTTGGGGTAAATTTATGACCATATTGATGGCCAAAGTGCAAAACCTCCTATCTGCAAAATGATCCAAGAAAAGTGGGAATAACCTCCTATCTGCACATTGTATATTTCTCTTTTATTTTTTTTATTTTTTTTTATTTTGTATTATGTATCGGGTATCCTTAACAAATAGGTTTTTTTAGTATTCTCAAAAAAGTGCATTTTTCAGATAGGAGGTTTTGCTCTTCGGCCATCGATATGATGTTTTAACGATCTAAATCATGAAGAGAAGTACAAGTCCACATCAGCATGAGACCAGCAGAACCAATGACTGTTGGAGGACTAAATGTTATGGAGTCCATATCATCTTTGTATCAAAATCTGATCGAGTGATTTGACTGTGGCAAAGGAATGGAAAAAAAACAAAAGAACTCTTATTGACGTAGATCATTACATTTAGTCTAAAAGGGTGCATAATAATATACAGCTTTGGGGTAAAGGCAAAGTAAAACCTGAATTCCAATATGGTACATATCTTATGTATTTCTACTGTGACTCCAGCAAGGTGAGGTGCGACTGAAGTGTCTGGGCGCCCTACAAGGCTTGTTCCACAGCAGAGAGCTCGGCACGCGACTGGAGCTCTTCACAAGTCGCTTCAAGGTAAGCCAGCAGTTGCGTAACTTCAGCGTCATTGAAATGTGTTGGAAAATGTACAGCCCTTTCTCTGGTGTGTCTTCATATGCCGATAACTAAAGAGTAATAACATCATTTTGACATCAGTATACCCGTTCATGACACGGCAGCTAATGTTATGGATATCGTTCGAGCTAAGAAACTGCGTCTGAAACATAAACTTACTCTCGTTGACAGGACCGGATCGTGTCAATGACTCTGGACAAGGAATATGATGTTGCAGTACAAGCCATTAAACTTCTGACACTTGTCTTGCAGTGAGTAACCTTTATCCTCTTGAAAGGGAATGTTCTGCATTTGTTCTTGTTTTATCAAGTCTTATAATGTGACTCTTGGGATTCAATATACAGTATTTATGCTCAAATTAGAGACATTACCCTTATCCAGTACTGCTCAGTCATCATTTCTGTTTATAGCTGAGGTTACTCAGTCTTAAATTAAGAGAATATTATCATATATTGTTAGATTCAATATTTATATGTGTTCCCTTATCCTAAAAGCTTCTGTGAGAATGTTTAAACAAATCATTTCACACATTTGCCTTTAAGTAGATATCTAAATGTTCCTCTTTGATTGATTATCATTAAGAATGTATGTGTTTCCTCTAACAGGAGTAGTGATGAGATCCTGACAGCAGAGGACTGTGAGAGTGTGTATCACCTGGTTTACTCAGCGCATCGACCCATCGCTGTTTCAGCTGGGGAATTTCTGTTTAAGAAGTAAGTGTTTTGTTGTGTCTTTTGGAACTTGTAAAACAACTGAACTGTCAGTGGAAGTGGTTATCATCAACACATTTATGTTAAGCGACTCACATTACAGGAGGTAAGTGTCAGAAATGTTGTAGAAGAAGCCGGTTTGTAGTCAGCTTGGAGTCACCTCAGCTAACGTTTGTCTTGTTTCACAGCAAAAACAGAAGTGCAAAGAATTGGTGTACCTGCAAAAATTAACTGTGTGAGATTAGATAGATTAAAGTAGAAACAATAATGTGTTATAATAATGTTATGTTGAATCCATCAAACAACCCCTCAACAGAGCATTTAAACAATGTGTCGTTATAGAAATAATATTGAAAAATGCACGTGGCTTGTAGCTTTACTATCAAGAAGCATGAAAACAGCTACTTTAATGGGGAAATCCTGTGAAATCACAAAATCTGTTAATATGTGACTCCTGATCTTTATGTGTGTGACACGCCGTGTTAGCCCCATCATGTAGCTTCTCCAGAGGGGCTGCAGGCAGAGCAGTTGCTTATTCCCCCTGCCTTCTCCAGACATTTTAACAGCCTTTGATATTGTGCTGATTGAAGGCTCTTCAGCCATCGAGGTCCCGAGGAGGAGGGATTACCCAGGAGGGGCAGGCAGAGCCTCAATGGCAGTCTTATCAAGACTACTGTCTTCTTCTTCTTGGAGAGCGAGGTAACCAGGCCTTTGTCTTTTACTTCTGGAGGTTAATCTCATTGTAATAAAAATGTCCATCTTAACAAATCTGTCGATCTAGTTTTTAGTGTTAAGATCTTATTTTAGCTTTGGATCAGATACAACAACTGCAATTATTTTTATTAAACTGATAGTATGAACAACCGCACAACCAGCTGAGCTCCCAGTAGACCACAAAACATTTACAAACACTTAAGTCACTCAATGTTTCTCATTGACCTGTGCAATATAAATACACCAGCAATAAGCTATTCTATTCTGCTTGTACATATCACATTTCAGCTACTGTAGATTCTTACTGTTTTTACTTCTGTTTTATTGCTTATTTATAATACTTGTTTTTGATTTGACTATGTCTGCACTTTACCCTATGCTGCTGTAATCCTGTAAATTTCCCCACTACGGGACTAATAAAGGATTATATTATCTTATCTTATCTCATCTTATCTTATGAAAGAAATCAACCTTGTTTCATTAGATTTGAATTTGATCCAATAACATTTAACCATTTTGATGTTTTACAGCTCCATGAACATGGGGCCTACTTGGTGGATAGCTTGTGGGAGTGTGGGTCAGAGCTCCTGAAGGACTGGGAGTCCATGATCAGCCTGCTGCTGGATGAGCCCGTGCCAGGAGAGGAGGGTAAAGATCCACTCTTTGAGACAAGTACTGACTCAGATTTTCAGCTCCAGTATGAGAAAAGGGAATCTTTCTGAAAAGATGTCATTTTATTTCTTTCTACTCTTTTTTTTTTCTTTTCTTTTCTTGGTACTCAGTTAGTGTTTTTCATTACATTGTCAGTAAATGTCTGCGTCTGCAATCTTTAGCCCTGACTGATCGCCAGGAGACGGCTTTGGTTGAGATAATGCTCTGTGCCATCCGGCAGGCTTGTGAATGCCACCCTCCAATAGGCCGAGGCACAGGAAAACGGGTGAGCATCTGGTCGTCATGCTCGCATGCATCAGCCTTGTTTCTTGAATGATTTTGTGTTTATTGTTGGGTTTTTGTCCATGGAAAAGGTCCTGATTGCAAAGGAGAAGAAAACACAGCTGGATGATCGGACACGGATCACCGAGATGTTTGCAGTTGCATTGCCTCTGTTATTGGCAAAGGTGATTACTTGTGTTCTGCACTGCAGTCAACAGCTGTCAGAGTTAACAACAGGTTTGATTCGTAAACATTCAACCTCAAGGCTTTCTCTTCTCTCGTCACAGTACTGCGTTGATATCGATAAGGTGACCAATTTGCTACAAATACCAAAGTACTTTGATCTTGACATCTACACAACTGGCCGGTTAGAAAAGGTTTGTCAATTTTTAGAATTTCTTCTTGATTATGCAATTTGTAAATTGCATGCAGTGTCAGTTAAACACTGTTTTGTGCTCTCGTGTTCTAATTAAGCATTTGGATGCCTTGTTGCGGCAAATCTGGGGGGTCCAGGATAAGCACACAGACATTGAGGTCCTGGAGGCCTGCTCCACCACCTACCACTCTCTCTGCAACGAAGAGTTCACCATATTTAACCGCGTGGACATCGCTCGCTCTCAGCTCCTCGATGAGCTTGTAGACAAGTTCAATACACTGCTGGAGGACTTCCTGCAAGAGGTGGGTGCCGCGAGATTTCTTTCTTTGAGTGGAGTGTTTGAAAACATGGTCACAGTTGGAGAGGCGAGGGTGAATATTTGATCACTTGGTTGTCAGGGTGAAGAACCGGATGAAGATGACGCCTACCAGGTTCTGTCTACACTCAAGAAGATCAGCGCCTTCCACAAGTAAAGCAGTTCACGTTTTTCTTATGGTTTCAATTTCTTGTTATTTGTTCAGAGAGAGTATTGGCATTTCTAGCGATCAAGTTGAATTTTGGTTTTCTTTTATGGGGCAAGATGTGACGACTGACATTTGCATGAATGTTTTTATGTATTATGTATCGTTTGCCTTATTTTTGCTTCCAGTGCACATGACCTCTCTAAGTGGGATCTCTTCACCAGCAATTACAAACTACTTAACACAGGTCTGCAGAACGGGGACATGCCTGAACAGGTAACAGCAGTCTTCTCTAACTTTGTAAGCAAGAATAACCCGTACTGTCGCGGAAGCGTAGCAACCCACCCTCCGGTTTCCCTTCAGGTAAACACTGTTTTCTTTGTCAGCACGTTTGCGGTAGTTTGTACAGTTCGTGCTGTTAGCACCATTAGCTACGACCCACCGGCTCAGGCGTCGCCATGTTGAGAGCCGCTGAGAGTCAATAGGAAGGATGGATGTCGTCGACTGTCGTATGCACCGTTAAGTCGTATGGTGTCGTATGCACCTTTTAAGTATCGGGGTTACAGTCGCCTTTCTCAAGTACGCTGATTTCTTAAACATCATGTCAACAAGTAACTTGGCTTCTGTAATCAGAGTAGGGGATTACAGAAATCTTGGCCATGTATTTGGGTAACATGTTTCCGAATCAAATTTTTACACGACAAAAAGTGCAGACAGGGAAAGTAATAGAGTAGAAAGGAGAGATAATTACGTGGAGCAATGCATTGCTGTATTTTGAATCATTCCATCAAAAGTCTGACGGTCACTGAAACTAACACAAAGTAGCCTCTAGAAGTCTAAATAAGTTCATCTCTCTCCACCATGGAACATCGATTTTGTAATTTTCATCCACACATTTGTGCTGTGAGGACGCGGCTTCTTCTGTAACTAAATCAACATAAACACTCAGTAAGGTTGCGGTAGGGGAGTACAGTGCATTTAAATGTGTTCTCCGATTACCTGCATAACCGTATTGTTCTGCGTAGCCTGGTTACTTAAGTACGTGTAAATGCGAGGTCTGTGTGGTATAGTACGGCTCATCTGATCTGCTTCCCTCCTTTCCCACAGATTGTGATTCACGCAATGCAGTGCACACATTACATCATCCTGTGGCATCTAGCGAAGGTTTCAGATGGCAGTTCATTAAAGGTATTTACAGATCGGTCTATGACACATTTTTTTGGTATTCTTGGCAAAATAAGTGTCCAAGAAAAGGTGTAAGAAACAATACATTCCTATGCATACATTTGTCAAATAGAGACATTGTTACAGTATCACAGTCAGTTTGAAAGTAGCTTACCTTCAAATGGGCAAGACAGCAAATAGCCATTAGCCAGGTACATTCAAAAGTACCTTTACACATCTTCACGTCATTCTTATAAAATTACATCTCAATTGACAGCTAAATGTTTCAATAATATTAAACCTGCGCACCAGTTTTCATCAGGTGTAGCTGGTTTAAACTATGTTACTGATTTACTGTATTTATCTTTTTTCTTGACCACTAACTAAACATTTGCTCCTTTCAGGGTGACATGATGACCTTGAGAAAGCAAATGAGAGCTTTCTGCTTAATGTGTCAGCGTTACTTAAACAGCATCAACAACGCAGTTAAAGAACAGGTGGGGTTATGCTGATGGGACCGTTCTCTTATTGCTGACTTTTTCACATGGCCATTCTTCAGTACCACTGAAAATGTTCATAAATGCTGAAGTGTTGTGTTCATTCCAGGCCTTCACCATACTATGTGATCTGCTATTGATCTTCAGTCACCAAATTATGTCTTCAGGCCGGGAACAACTGGAGCCTCTGGTCTATACACCAGACTCCTCTTTGCAGGCAGAGCTGCTCAACTTCATTCTGGATCAAGTGTTCATTGATCAGGATGATGACAACAACAGCACAGGTTAGAGTCAGTCACCGCCGTGTCAACCAACCGCACTAACATTTGAAAAGTAAGGGGGAATGGGCTTCTCATAATATTTTTTTAAAAATTGTATTATTTTGTATTTTCCAGACGGACAGCAAGATGATGAAGCCAGTAAAATTGAGGCTCTGCACAAGCGAAGAAACCTTTTAGCTGCCTATTGCAAATTAATCATTTACAATGTGGTGGAAATGAACACCGGAGCAGATATATTCAAACAGTATATGAGGGTATGTTGAAACCCCTTTTTTAAGTCACTTAAAAGGAATTCCTCCTACCCTGCTCTTCTTACTAACAGTATTTCCTTCCTTTCTTCTTAGTATTACAATGACTATGGAGATATCATCAAGGAAACGTTGAGCAAAACAAGACAAATCGACAGAGTACAATGTGCACAGACACTCGTCCTGAGCCTGCAAGTGGTAAGATTCTTTGCCCAGTTGGAGACTAGATAATAGATTTAAAAAGGTAACGGCCTTGTTTCATTTTTTTTATTGTATTAGTAGATGCCAGAAAATCTCCCAGAGTATGTGAATCCACCTGTAACCAAATGTGGAAAAAAATCTATTTCTGTTGTTTTCTTTTGTAGTTATTCAACGAGATGTTGTCTGAACTTGGCTTTAATGTTGACCGCTCAACATCAGCCTTCTGTGGCATAAAAGAGCTTGCCCGACGCTTCTCTTTGACTTTTGGCTTGGATCAGATGAAGACCAGGGAGGCTATTGCCATGCTACATAAGTAAGTGACAGTCCTGAGCCGAGACCTTGTGGTTTACAGCTTTGCACGCAACTCAGATATTACAGTGACATCTGTGTTTTCATGAGCATGGGAAATCATTACTTCCCTCTGTATTTTAGGGATGGGATTGAGTTCGCTTTTAAGGAGCCTAGTCCCCAAGGACCGGGGAGTCCACCTCTCAATCTATCTTTTTTAGATATCCTGAGCGAGTTCTCCAGCAAACTCATTCGTCAGGACAAGAGAACAGTGTGAGTTTGAGCTGCAAGACTCGTGTCATGGTTTATGTCCGTGTTGAGCATGGAGCTGAAGAGGAACTCTGAAGATCCTAATTTTGACAGTTGTGTTCTGACTCTTCGACAGTCACATGTACCTGGAGCGATTCATGACGGTTCAGATGGCCCTGCAGCGAGAGGACTGCTGGCTGCCCCTCATCTCATACAGGAACTCCTTGCAGGTGGGAGGGGACGATGACACCGTGTCTGTCATTAGTGGGATCAGCAGTCGAGGGTCCACCAGGAGTAAGAAATCCAAGCCAGCCACTGCTAGCAAAAGGAAATTGCCTGAAGGTGAGCGTATTTTGAGCATCATTTTACCGTGGTAGAGATTTATTTTTTGTTCTTTATGAATTGACATGCAACATGAGATAATCTGCACCAAACGTACTTGTTTGTTTGATTGTTTTTTTGCGCCCCCTTTTAATAATAGTATTACCTGTTTGTTGTTAAATTATCTAAATGGGAAATTCACAGTCAAAAAGCTTTGGGGAGGTTGGGGGGCTTTAAATTATCATACACGTATATTTCAACAATGTGTGTCAGTCAGTAGGCAACATTGATCCACATAGGAACCTCTTCTGAAAATACAAAGACTTCTGACATTTTATAATTGATCTAAATCTAAAAAATAAAAAGCGTCTGCTAAATAAAATGTAACGTAATCTTTTCAAATATATTCTTTCATAATTTCTTAATTTCTCTTGTATAGCAGAGGAGAACAGCTGCAGCAGCAGTGATGCAGTTTGGATGAACCGCGAGCAGAACGTGCAGACGCCAGTAATGATGCATTCGCCCCACCTCACCTCTACTGTACTGAGGGATCCAAAGAAGATGAGGCCAGAGGACGGCTACACTGCCGCATTCACCATGCCAACGGAGCAGCTGCCCCCTCAGCCTGTGTCTCTCCAGCAGCAGCCGCACCATCACCCCCAGACTGCCATTGATTACAAGTACGGAAACCTTTCTCCCAACCCTTAACGTACCTTGAAATTAATATTTGCTGTTTACAGCTTCTTGTGCTACTCTTGTTATACTATGGGAATTATATAGTCATGTTGAATACTGAACACTGTACCCACAGTACCCAGGTGACTTGGATGTTGACACAGAGACAACAAGCAGAGGCCCGACAGCAGCAAGAGCGAGTTAGCATGCACTATGCCAAGATGAGGAACCACATGCAGCAAGAAATGTAAGGTGCCACTCCTCTTCAGGGTACATTAAATAGGTTTGAATTGTGAAGGAAACCTGGTGAATGTAACAGTTTTTTTTTTAAAGAACGTCTAGACAATAGACAGTATGTGAAACAGCACAGCCTCATAACAAGTGTCTGTGTGTACTCCTCAGTCGTCGAGGCTCAGGACTCATGGAGGATGATGAGGAGCCAATAGTGGAGGATGTGATGATGTCATCAGAGGACCGCTTGGAGGACATCAATGAGGGCATGGATTTTGACACAATGGACATTGATTTGGTAATTTAACACTGCAGTAATATCAATGCTAAGTAGGTCCAGAAGAAACATGATGTGAACGCATCACTGACATATCATCACCTTTTAAGTTTTAACCTTTTAATTTAGCGAACTTAACAAACAGCTGCTTATTTACTCCTACAGCAGTGACGGAGCAACATTACCATTCATTTGGAGTCATGTATGTGTTCACACACTGAATGCAAGTCCAATATTCACTGCGATTTTAGCACTGTTCTGCCCTCTACCGACTCCTGAGTGAGATATCTGACTGTTTAGCTGCTAAATGCTCCACTTTTTTCATCAGCTCGTCACTAACTGTGTACGGTGGTGACCAGCTAGTGTCGATTTGGTTTTTAGAACGTTTTCTCTCAAAACAGCTGCTTGCTGAAAGTGGAACAAAACAGTAAACCTGTGGGCCGGAAACCTAAACAGTGTGCTGAAACTCGCTGTAAAGCTCCATTAAACCGAGAGCAGCTGCATGTTCAGGTGATGATCATCCGTCGTTAATCACTACGAGCGACCCATTTCAGATCGTCAGCGTTTTCACGTTGTCAGTTGATGTATTGTTGATTGTAGCTTTTTATAGCCACGCTATAGCCACCGTTCATGTGCGTTCCTGGGACCGTAAATAGAGAAAGTGCCAAAGGCGGTTCATGGGTAAATATTTACAGTAAATGTTACAAGCTCCTCCAACCACATTTTAACTGTCTGTATGACCCAGTCATGCTTTATTGGTAGCAAAGTTTCTAAGCAAGTTTCTTCCAAATAAAAAAAGGTGTTGCTTCCCTGCGGTGCCAAATATTTGAGTTTGCACAAACTTGTCAGATTTGATTGCCACAGTTGATGTCGGATCTTTTTTTTCCTACATGTTTTTTTCAGACTATAAAGATCAAAAAGCATTTTGGTGTCTTATCTACGTTACATTTTGTGGAGCATTGTTCTGACTGAGTTGTTATTTTTCAGCCAGCATCAAAGAATCGCAGAGAAAGAACTGAACTAAAGCCGGACTACTTTGATCCATCTTCCATCATGGATGATTCGGTAAGGATTATTAACTTCTTACAATGCCTTTTACTTATCTGCTTCTTTTTTTATGTAACAGGTCAATGTGAGGGGTCATGGTTGCTCATGATTTGTAGGCCTGTTTTCTTGAGGTAACTTTTTTGTATGACCACGAATCATATTTAAGGATAATAATGAATATAATTTCTTATCCATACAGTCGGGTATTACCAGTTGGAGCATCAAATACTCACCTGCTGTTTGCTTTAGACAGTGCATTTTGCTGGCTCTGAAACATTTGTTTTCTCCATCATAGAGATAGTATTTACTAGTATTTACTATGGCAACTGCAACTGCAACAGCAAAAAAGCATAAAACGTTCTTAGAAATGTCAAGAAAACCACTGTCCTAGTTCTTTCTCAATCCTATATAATCCCATATTTACAAAATGAAAACACAGTTGATATTAACTTATGAATGTCCAAACAATATTGTATCTTGAAAAAATTGGCTATACATTGTGCCAGAACCTTGTTTTCCTATTGATAAGATTGTGGATTTCTGAACAGCTTTTTTGTGTGTCTTTAGGTTCTCAATGTTTCAATGTTCTAAAACATATTGCATCAAGGAAAAAGTGTTCAAAATCCTTGGAAGATAAGATGGATGGCTGTGAAAATCAGAATGGAGTGAAATGGACTGCTACAAATGATTTGTGAGACACCAATGTTTGCCTCTTTAACACTTTGTTAAAACTTAGAGCGAGAGCTTGAATTTGAATTTTATTCTGATATTTTCACACACAGGACTTTTGTCACACTGCAGCAGAAATGTTTATGTTTTTGTTCAGTTACCCTGAAACCAACTTGATGTTAGCTTATCTCACGAAGGTGAAGCAGTACAGACATTATGTGGCAGGTGCACGGCGAGGGGACAATAACAGACTCAAATTCAAATGAATAGTATATACACCTTTAATCTTTTTCATTCAGTAGACAAAAATTGTCTAATGTAAATACATAATGGCCAATATACAGGAGTGATGAACACGATTTCATGAGCACCAGCTGATAGAAATATAATAACCCTGTAAAATAATACTACCTTTGTGATGCTTGTCACGTTCAGTTGTTGTTGAATACTATAATGACACTGCACTTTGTTACAGAGGTATTAATTCAAGTCTATGGTCATTTTACAGCCATATTTTTTAGAAATGATCATAGGCTCCAATCAATGCCTCTCTGACACAAACTAAACATACATTGAACATCATAAGCTTTATAAATACAGCATTTATTGCAGGGCTATTTAATTGGACTGCGATACATTGTAAAGGTGTCAGTGATATTGTGTTTACCGCCTGTACTTTTAAACTGTAGACTTTGGCATGGCATGTAGCCATATATCAAAACATGTACACAGTAAAGTATAATGTGAACTGGCGTCTCATGCTGTTCAAAGGCCTTGCCAGAAATGATATACGACATTCTCAGATTTCTTTGTGATGGTATTTTTTAGAAATGTATGTGTTCTGCTTTTATACCTTATAGATGACTTTGATTTATAGATATTTTGTAATGACAATCAAATGTAAATGAATGGTTTCTAATCATGTTATTTCACATAGATGCTGAAATAATACTTTTTAATGAAAATGATTGTTAGTATAGATATGGCCAGGTGTTTGTATTTTTCTTTTGATCTCTCTATAACAAATGGGTGCAAAAGTAATGCATTGCTCAAATTTAATAATTTGACAAATTGATGGCTGCATCTAAAACTATTTTTTAATATTGGGAGCATTGACAGTGTCATAGATACATTTTGACTCAATCTTAAACATGTAATCTCTCCTATATCTTGACTATTTTTCTCCGCTGTATAGTATCTAATATCTAAAAACAAAGACATGCCATTGTTGCAATATTTAAAAGAACGGATTTTAAAATGTTTGCGAAAGGTGTGTATTGTTTTTTTTGTTTATTTTCCTCCATTTGGCAAGTGTGCAGGGGATTCTTTCAAAAAGCCAATTTGATGAGCCACTGTTGCGTGTATAAGAGTTATAGAGATATTCTAAATTACAAAGTTTTAGAATTATTTAGTCAACTATCATAGTATCAGAATTGTATATTATACAATTACAGATGTGTAATATATTGTGAATCTGTGATCATTTTATATTTGCAGTTTCTGTTTGCTTGAAATTTTAGGGAAAGGTAAAGTAGAATGTAACTGTTTTTAAGTTAACCTACTAATTTCCAAGTATACACATACAGTACATTGTTTTGTTTGTCTTTGAATGGATTGCTGTGATATTTCTTTACCTCTGTGTATTGGCCTGGTTGGCAGATTCAGACTTTATGGAAAATGGTGTAGTCATATTATAGTTAAATACAAATCCCTTATTTCCTCAGATAATGTGGAGAAACCAATCATGTGGTCTTGAACATGACCATATACATACAGACTATTCATATTAGGCAGGTGAGGAAAATGCATCTTAGAATTGTCAGTAAATTTATCCTATAATTTTGAATCTTTTCTGTTTTGCATTGAACTGCTGAAAATGTGCATACATCTGTATGTTTAGACATATTTAAATATTTGTGTATATTAAATTTGTGTTTTTACTCTACGTGTGTCCCATTTCGTCCTTTGATATTTGTATTAATGTCCAAGATATAACACAAACCGATAAATCCTGTGCGACTGTGTGATGTTTTGAATCCATACTTCCAGACTGGGTGTACAAATGAATGAAGACACATGAGTGCAGTGCTGATTTTGGAAATCATTGCTTGTACTCTAACGCAGAGATCTTCAACAGGGAGTCCGCGGAGGTACTGCAGGTGGGTTGTGAAATGTTTGGTTGATTAGACAATTTTTCATATTTTCTTTATATTTTCTTATATTTCCAATTTTTTTCCACATATTTAAATGTCTTTATATACACATTGACATGAATTCAACATATTGTAGCGAATTGATAAATGGAGGCAGAAGATGTTATCTTTCAGTAAATAAAAAAATAAATAAAAACGTCAAATTGAATAGCTTGTATGCATGATTATCATGCAATTGACAGACTATGTTGATATTGTCATTGGTATCATTTGACAATGTATGTTTAAAAATGGCAGTGGCACGGCCACCCTACTCACAGGACCTTGCACATGTTTAAAATAAAAACATGAATATATGAATCTGTATATTATTTAAATAGCTTAGTATTGAATGCACAATAACAAGGTATGTTTATACATGGCACTAGGCCCAGTTTAATATAAAACACAATGGTATACTATATATATATATATAGTAGGGGGTCCCTGCTCCATCTCTATCAGTTTTGGGTCCTTGGCCTGAAACACGTTAAAGACCCCTGTTGTAATGCACCAAGACATGTATTTTAGTAACCAGTTCTGTTTTTGTTAGGGTAGACTTTTTTTTAAAGGTGGTATTTTAAACGGTTGCACTAAATGTCCCCTTATGTGCACAGTGATGGGACCATTACAGTACTAACAAAGCCCTCGGAGAGCGCCCTCAATGTCCCACCATGCAACAGTGAGCTAGCGGCGAGGCTAACCACCGCATTTGACCCTGTTGTGTGCCATGACGATTTAGACATCCGGGCTGTGTGTATGGAAGATGGCGACACTTATCCTCCCTGGTGAATGGATCAAAAACTGGGAAAAATCAGGAAAACACGAGTTGTGAGTAGACCTGAACCTCAATGTGGTGTCGGGGGTTACGGGGGTTTATCAGTTGACGGCTGATGTTGGCAAACTAATGGAAAAAATGTAGCTACCGGTGCGATTTTAAGGCCAATCTTTTTTAAATGTGTTCGCTCGAGCTGCGTGTGAACGTTAGCACGCACAAAAAAATATTAATTCAAGTGGTCAACTGACGTTAATTCCTCTGTTTTGGACAAATAAACGCATCTTTAAAACGGTTGGAATATGACGATTGGTAAAAATCGGTTTGAATCGTTGAATGGAATGCAGCCGTTGACTAAATGGAACGAGCTAACGTCACCAGGCATGTAGCTAGCTTCCTCTCCCCCCAAGCTAGCTAGCGAGTAACCGCTCCTCAGTTTGTAAACACGGGGGCGAGTTAAGGTAGTTAGCGCCAATGTAGCTGCACTGATATAGTCCCATTTTATTTATTGGAGGGAATTAGATGCCAAAAATGCAGGTAGTTGGTTAGTTTGCCAACGTTATCTTCCAACAGGCGAGCAGTCGGTGTTGAGTAACGTTGCTGGTAATTAAGTGGAGGGAAACGACTGATCTTGACATAACGTTATAGCAAGTTAGCTAACTCTAGTTGTAACGTTAGCTCGTGATGCCGACTCCCTTGTTGAACGTTTTATTGTCCAGGTAACTATGGCAGCATGGAAACGTCTTTGTGATTTATATAAAATAAATATAATAAAACCCTAATGAGCAAGGAGAGCGTCCTAGTCACGGTAACGTAAAGCAAGCTAGAGACGTGTGTAACCCTTCAGTTAGCTAGCTCACGACCGTTAATTGACGGAGGCAAAGCTAACGTTACATTTAGACACACAATTTAGCGCCCGGTGCTAACCGACGACCGGACAGCGAGCACCAAGGTCCAGTCCACCAGTGTGACCCCAACATTAGGCAGCTGCAGCACCCTGGAGCTGGGCCTCACCTATTCATCTATTATGAGAATAAAACGGATCGTGAAGGTTTAGACTCGGTTTCTTTAAGCGCAGCTTGCACGTACCGGCGGAGACACAATAGGCTCATCCACAGTCGGTTACTAGGCCTTGCATATCTAAGTAAGGCCTGCCGTGAGATGCACCAACTCAAACTACTCCATTATAGTCGTGTACATACAACTTTGGCAGACATTTGTTGAGGACAATTACAACAAATTAGCAAAATGTAGCTAAATCGTTCCTATGGCGAAAAAACTCAAACATTTATTAAAGATTCATAATATGCCCCATATGCATGTCTCTGGTGCAGATCCCCTCTTGTGCACTGAACCATTTCGTAAAGCTGGGCAGAGCTGAGAGGAAGCTGCAAAACCTCAGTCAATCCAGGAGCCACATAAAGTGCTACTTATATGTTCTGTTGAAGAAATACGTATTTACCATGACACAGAATAGCTTGATACTTGATCATAGTGTGTCTCTGTTTGGGCCGCACAGTCATAATTCTTCAAGTTGGGGGGTCATCGTTTAAGGCCCAATGTCAACAAGCCTTACAGGTTCCCTGTCATTTAAGGATGCCATCCTGTGCCTTGGCATCACTATGATGGGCAGAAAGTGAAAGGACAATTTCCATGTGCTGATAATTAAACTGTCACATTGTTTTTACATAACAATTTCAGTATAAATTAGTTTTTTTCTCCACAAGTCGTCTTAACACTATTGTGACATTTGGATCTGTATGTGTCTGATATATCCATCAGGTGTGCTAGTGAAATAACCAGATTAACCAGAATCAGGGAGGCCAGGTTGTTAAATAAATTCAGTGCTGCATCTTTCAGCTTGAAGAAATAAACAGGGCCTATCAACCTCACAAGAATATCAAGCACACTATGTTTGACCTTCGGGTCCAGACACACCGCTGCTGTTGAGCATCTCTGACGGACCACTGCATGTCCAGTAGTTCCCGCAATGCATCTAGAATTGTTCGTTTTAAAAGAAGACATTGAGATGGCACAGTATCTTTTCAGTCTGCCTTTGTCAGCACCAGTTATTTGAGCCCAGTTGAGCTGACAACTAGATAGCCTTGATGTTACAAGAATATTGATATTGACAATTTTATTTGAAATTTAATAAGCTGTATGAAGCAATGTTAGAGTGATTGTATCCATGTTAAATATAAGCAGTTTTAAAGGGTATGGATTGTCATGTTTGAGTACTCTAACTTACTAGAATTTTGTCTCTTTATTTCATAGCTCACAACTCTGCAAAGAACTCACAGAGAAAACGGGTCATGGAAGTGAGATTAGAGGTAAGTTGAGAATGACCTCAATTCTGTTAGATTGTTACTGTTCTGTTCTGTTAGTTTTTGTTTGCAGCGCAATGTATTTAAACGTCTTTGTTGTACACACAGATACACATCTCTTATGGGAATTGCATTAGTTCAAACCAATCAGCCATGAAAGAAAAATAAGTATTTTAAACTTAGGTGCTAAAGTTAGACCACTATGTGGGAAATATCAGACAAATTGAAAGAAACCCTTCGTTGTCAGTTTACAGCTGAAATGTTTGTGATGGCAGTGACGAAATGGATTGTATGGATGTAGTGATATGACTATATCAGCAAGCCTTAAATTGGCAAATTATATATTTATATGCCGGTTATATTTGTTGATCATTCCATTATGTTAATTAGAAAAGTTATCCATTAAACAGAGTAACATTCATATTCATCCACAACATGCTCTTTTTGTTTGTGCCAAAGGGCAACAAGAAAGCAATTATCAGCATAACCATATGCATGTGAATCTCCTTTTAAACATTATCCTCAGTTAAATCATTATTAATTGCAGTGATAAATGCCACCAAAAGACCTGTTAAATTTCCTGTTTTTCCTGGAAATTTTAGTTTCCTTTGACATTGTTTACAAACATTTTTTTATTTAAAAATTCCAGCTTCTTAAAATACTGCCACACAGCAGGTAACTTTTTTTTTATGACCGCTTTCAGTCAAGCTGCAACTTGCATATAACCCAGTTACACCAGTGTGTTTGCATCAGTGTAATTAGTCGCTGAATATCACCATGTTTTTATTGTTGCACAACAGTAAACTTAAGTGAGAATGCAAACTGAAACGTTTTGAATAAGTGATCGAGTGGTTTTTCATAGCATTAATGATAGTTATCCATTCATCTATGAGTGGTCCTAGCCCACGCAATGGACATCTGATTCCGACTGCCTGCCTGATAAAGAACAGTGCCTCAATGCCATTCAGGATGGTTGTCTATGCTTGCATATATGAAAGGAGAAAAATGGAAGTGTCTCGTCTACTTAAAGCTAACACAGACTAGCCAATTCTGTGTTGTTTTTCCCCATTTACAATCAAAGAGTATTTTCCTGTCAATTCAGTTAAAGTTGAACGGTGTCTTGTCTGTTTACCCCTCCAGATATACAGGCAGCCTTGTATGAGCTCTGCTGGCAAGTTGTACAGGGGAACCTGAAGTTGGATCTTGTCATCAGCGTCCTTGGGGACATGATGGTATGAGTGCTTTTTGTGTTAGGGTTAAAACGATAACAAACGCATAGAAATGTACATTTAAAGAAACAAAGCTTTTATTCCTTGTTCATTACTTGTACTTATTACTTTATTACATCATGTTTGGTGTCTGTGTAGAAATTGCAGTACTTTTTTTGTTTTTTTTTCCCTTAGCACATGAGTTCAGAATTTCTACATTATGTTATGTATGTAAAATTTCAGTTAACTTCCTTTTTTCTTTCAGGAACTCCGAGATGACATGCCATCAATTTTAGCAGATGTGTTCAGTACACTAGGTAAATTTGGGTTTTTATGTTAAACATTGAGTTATTGTTTCTGAAGTGCTGCATTACAAGTAGGTAGTTTTTAGTCTTGGCATATTTGTACTGTCATAATTAATTTTTAAATTGTATTTTTCACAGATTTAGAGACTGCTGCACTGGAAGAAAAAATCAAACGTGACCATTACACACAACTGGTGGGAGCATGTTTGGTGAGAATACTATTTTTGTAGTAACATCAAATCATTTTATATAACAGACTTTCTTGCTCTTAGAATAGAATACAAAGGCTGCCTGAAGAAAGCTATTTGTCTCATCAAAATACAAGAGCTTGTATGACCTAGCATTTATCTTAATTGTCACTGTTGCAGCACAGTTACATACTAAAAAAATGTCACTGTCCTGAATGTGCAATAGTGTAATTGGTATATAATAATTTTGGATGAGACCCCCATTGGTGTCACAGATGAATTACTGATTTTGATACCCGTGTTTGTATTAAATTACTATAACAAGTTAATGAACTAGTTAAATTTGTTTTATTTCAGTTTTTTGTTCCGGAAGCCATCCTGAAAGAAAGGCTGGATCCAGAAACCCTTGAATCTCTTGGACTTATAAAACAAGCTCATCAGTTCAATCAGAAGATTGTAAAAATCAAGACTAAACTATTGTAAGTAAAGTGCACACTTTAGTAGAAATGTAGATATACTGTACATAAATATAAAATTATAATTTCATTCTTGTAATATTGTATTTCTTCTCAGTTACAAGCAACAGAAGTTTAACTTGCTAAGGGAGGAGAATGAGGGCTACGCCAAACTAATCACCGAGCTTGGCCAAGACCTGTCGGGCAACATCACCAGCCACATTGTCCTGGAGAGCATCAAGTCCCTCATAGGTACCTAACAAGTCTTTTTCTGGTTGACTGCATTGGATGTGGTGCTACTATGTCTTTATCTACAGTCTTGCAAATCATGCATCTACAGTCTTGCAGAATGTCCTCGTCATGTTTTTTGTAAATTGACAATAATGGATTAGATAAATCTGAAAATATACAACGGGGATTGTATCATCGTCACACCTGAAATGATCTCCTCCAACCCTGTTAGATTCAGCACTGACTCTCTGCTATTTACACAGGGCTTTGAAAGGCAAAGTACCTGTATATCACAGAAAGTCTGTCCCCATATACTACCTATCAGTCTCTTGACGCCGAGGAATGCAAGTAGTCTCGCCCATACTCGGAGCTAGAGTTGGCAGAATAGCCTGTTCCCATTAACTGAAGACACATTTTTCAATTTCTATATAGTCATCTTTATTCATGTTTATATAAATACTGTTTCCTGACTAATCTGTGTTTTTCCAATGGCCTGCTAAGTCCTACCAATTTCTTTTGCCTGCAGGATGTTTCAACTTGGACCCTAATCGGGTTTTGGACATAATCTTGGAAGTGTATGAGAGTCGATCTGACCAAGATGAGTTCTTCCTGGCTCTCATCAAGTGCTACATGTGTGAGCCACTCACCCTTTGCCACATCCTTGGTTTTAAGTTCAAATTCTACCAGGTGAGAATTACAAACATGGGTAATCAATGGTACTGAAAGTGAACATTTGTCCAATAGCATAAGATGCTTATTTATATTTTAAAATGCCTCCTAGTCCTTTTCTAGTGTTTGTATTGGCTTTTGACCAATACCATTGCCACATATCTCAAATGGCAAAAAAACATTCTGTCCGAACAACCTCAAATTATAAGAGTCCATTGGTCCCCCCACTTTGAACCTTTGGCCCGATTTGGCATTGTCTGGTGTGGCCCAATTGCAAGATGGTGTCTAGTTTTTTTTAATTATTTATTTTATTGTGTCTTTATTCAGGAGCCCAATGAGGAAACCCCCAAGTCACTTTACCACATTGCTGCTGCGCTGCTTCACCATAACCTGATTGAGCTGGAAGATCTCTACGTACATGTAAGGAAAAGGAACAGCAGAGTCCAGCTACTTGTCACATTAGCTAAAACGGATCACCAATCAATTTGGGAATATGAGTTTTGCAAGCGTAAACTTGTGATGTCTTCAGGATGATAAATGTTACAAATATGTTCCTTTCATTATAATATCAGACCGTTTGTGTAAAATACATAATTTGTTGTTATTTCACCTACATCAAATATGAAGCCACAGTAGAACAATTTGTTCCTAGACTGAAAACTCAGCCCTCTCGTTGCTTCTGTAATTCCAGCTTATGCCAGTAGATGCCACCATTGTAGAGGAACACAAACGAGATATCTCAGATGCCAAGCAGATTGCCCGCAAGCTGGTCATGGTTGTCTTGCCCTCGGAGAAAAGTGAAGACAAAGACAAGGAGAAGGAAAAGGAGGAGGAGAAGAATGATAAGGTATCAAAGCATTTGTAACTATAAGCCTGTTTTGGAGGAGCGCTGTCTGTCTGGATGAATTTTGAGAGCCAGAGGATTGAGAGTGACACATGACCAAAAGGAAAAACTTTTTATAGCCTGTTTTGCTTCCCCTGAACTTAAGTTACCTTTATTACATTAACATTTTTGACTGAACAATTTAAGTTTAGTAAGGTTCAAAATATGGGAAATTGCACCTCCAGTACTCAACTTCAAAACATATGACCTCTGAATTGTTGCATTTATTACTTTACATAATATATCATGTTGTCAGCCATCAAAACATGACAAAGACATACAGATGGGAATGGTTTTAAAAATCCATCACTTTGGATGGTGACAGCAGCTGTGCTAACTGCCTTATTGAGTAAACGTTGGCATATTTGCTAATACACAGGCAATCATTTGCTGCTCTTTTCTCTGCCCACAGCCACCTGATAACCAGAAGCTTGGTCTGTTGGAAGCGCTGCTTAGAATTGGAGACTGGCACCACGCCCAGAGTATTATGGACCAGATGCCGTCCTTCTATGCTTCTTCTCACAAGGCCATTGCGCTGGCACTCTGCCAGCTTGTGCATCTGACTGTGGAGCCTCTTTACAGAAGGTGCATATTTTCTTTCATGTTTCACTTACTGCCCACTATGTGTAGTCAGACCCGAAAGCATGCACAAGTAACTCTTATTAGACAGCTGAAACGGACTAAGCAAATATTTCAACAATACAAGTTCAGTAAAAATATTAAATGCATAATACCTAAGCCAAAAAAAGAAAAATGCAGTCTCTGACACACAGGTCTGTTCCTCACAGGGCTGGCCTCCCAAAGGGGGCAAGAGGATGTGTAATGCAGCCACTGAGGAACAAGCGTGCCCCTCGCCCTGCAGAGATCTTCGATGACCTACGCAGGGACACATTTAGCATGATCTGCTACCTGGGCCCTCATCTCTCCCACGACCCCATTCTTTTTGCTAAGATTGTGCGTCTGGGCAAGGCCTTCATGAAAGAGGTACAGAACTGTCCCCACTACGTTACTACATATGCACTTCAGCCTAAATCTTTTTTGACTCCTATTTGGTGTCCTTTGTTTCTCAGTACCAAAGTGATGGCAGATCTGATGTCAAAGACAAAATGGTAGGTATAATAAAATGTTGTCATTTTGACAAAGGAGATCGCTGTAGATTGATATTTAAATGAGTAAAAACAATGTTTTTGCTTTAATGGATCTTCCAGTTTATCTCTGTAGAATATGTTACTGTGAGGACCTTACTAACGCTGTTTGTTTGTTGCAGGAAACACTTTTGAGTTGTTTCCTGAGCATTGCAGACCAGGTGCTACTCCCTTCTCTCTCTCTGATGGAGTGTAATGCTTGCATGTCTGAGGAACTGTGGGGTCTCTTCAAACTCTTTCCCTACCAGCACAGGTGAGATACACACAGACAAAGACACTACACTTGGCTCTGTTAAATTAAGCTGTTGGATAGTAAACCCTCGGGCAGTGCTCCAGCATGCTGTTTACTAACTGGCAAGGAAAGAGTAGCAAGCACAATCACAATGAGCTCATCAAATCATGCATGCTTGCATTTCTTCTGCCCCTGAACAATGCCAGACATTTATTTTTAGAGTCTTGGTTTAAAAACTTTGGCACTCCACACCCCCCGAGGTTTTGTTTTACTGTAGTTGTCAGTTTGTTGCAGCTAATAAAGAAACATCTTAAACTATACAGAATATAGTAGCACTTGTAGATTATTTCACTGTCTGTGTCAACACAGTCAAAGGAAGGCTTTGATATGAAGTGTAACTGGACAAGTAGTGCAGTACATTCATGCTCTGCTGTATCAGTGTATTGTACAGTGGGATGCTCTTTGCTCTGAATATGTTGATGCATCTTAAGGCGTTTTCAGTGCTTGCTCAAAATATGACACGAAAATTACTTGATTTGATTGCTGTTGAAGTAATCTGTTGAAGAACAGCTCTTTTCATGCCTCCTTAGTCACACACATAACAGCAGTTTAACATAATGCTGGACAGGAGTTGGCTACTTTACTATTCAAGGACTGTTTGGACTTGCAAGCTCTCCAAGACAACTTGTTTGGACAAGACAACTAGTCTGTTTCCTTTTAAGGTTACTGTGACAAAGTGTGTGGGTTTTTACAACTGCTAAGTGTCTATTCGTACTGCCCATGTTTCTTAATGCTGCATAGCTAAACCTACTGTTTAATTGTGCTTCCTCTATTTATGTTCCCTCAGGTACCGATTATATGGACAGTGGAAGAATGAGACATATACCAGCCATCCACTGTTGGTCAAAGTCAAAGCTCAAACTATAGAAAGGGCCAAATACATTATGAAGTAAGTCATTTTGCAGAACCAAGTGTACTATTACTGTTGAACCATCTGTCTGTAGCTTTAGTTGACTTTTGTCATGTCTCCAATGAAAACACTATGTGCCCTTCTCGTCTTCGTGCTTCCCATTGTGTATGATAGATGATTAGAACGTGTAGCTATTCATTTCTCCAGCTAATTCAGTCCTGTTCACTTCAGCAGACTTTTCTACTGAAGAGGGCTTTACTTGGAAAATAAAAAGTAAACCTTGAATTAATGTAGAGCCCTTTCCATTCATTTAAGCTGAGTCTCTATACAGTTTATCATTTGCAAAGTACATTTGTGACACATTTCTCGCAGTCTTTCAGTCTTTTGCTTTGTAGATGTATTGCTCTGTATTCTCCCTGCATCACACATAACCTTACCATCATCTTTGGTAAGTAACCTCAGAGGGTGGAACACTTAAGATACTAAACCTTTTGGACAAAAAATTCAGCTGTGAACACACCAGATTATCAGCAGAAATTCACTACCATCAGGACATGAAGACCATCTTTATTTCATCCTTCTGATTCACCCTGCTCAGTCATCTTGAGGATCTTGAGCAATTTGATAAAATGTCCAATACTGTTTGACTGTTAATATCTTGTATTTCGGTTCCTTATGGTTTCCCATGTTCATGAATGACCTTTAAAGCCAAATAACATAACCTGTGGTAAAACCAATAGTAGTATGCATATGAAGTTTCAAATCTTATATTTGCTAATTTAATAAAAACGCAGACATGCGTTGATCTTTTTGTTTTGTCCTTTCAAGCTAAACTGTATTGAATGGACAGTGTAACAGAGACGGCACAATAACTAAAAGTTTGACCGAGAAAAATTACTTGGCCAGCACAAAAGTATTAAAGTATTGCAACAATGTTCTGCTACAAATCAATGCTTATTCTTAAGCTGACAACCATAAGAGCATTTTCTCAATTGCCGTAAAGCCTACAGACGTGACAGTGTTTGTTTACAGCATTCTGCATCATCTTGTGTTTTTAATTTGCTGTTTCCCATCTTGTGGTTTCTTTCCCTTCCCTAGGCGGTTGACCAAAGAGAATGTGAAACAATCTGGAAGGCAGATTGGCAAGCTGAGCCATAGCAATCCCACTATCCTCTTTGATTAT
Organism: Ophiodon elongatus; assembly: GCA_016806645.1. Classification (NCBI taxonomy): domain Eukaryota; kingdom Metazoa; phylum Chordata; class Actinopteri; order Perciformes; family Hexagrammidae; genus Ophiodon; species Ophiodon elongatus. Next base: position 340,706 of record JACSYO010002141.1, read on the forward strand.
GTAAGTGCATTTTTCTGTAACCTTTTTTTATTTATTCTACTTTTAAGTCTCATTTTGAACACTGTCAACAAACTACAAAGACTTTAATTTAAAAACTTTAATTCCAGATTTCGCTAGAGACAATATCTCATTAAATAAGTAAAAAATAAAATTATTCTACAGCATTAGCTCCCTTGCTCTCGCCATATACCAATTATATTTTTCTGGCTCTCCCAATATAGCGTCCAGTCTGGAAATTGCTTACATCTAGTGATCTGCTCACATGCCATGCATTCATGAATCAAAGCAAATGCCACATGGCAACTCAAGAATTGACACTGTATTCTTGCTGCATTGACAAAACAATCACTTGGTACACAATACAGAGGTCATGGTCTTTTGCATTTGCAATAATTTTGACATAAAAATTAAACATAATGTGTGAATAAATGGTTCAAATGTTTTCAACTTGAACAAAGTGCTGTGACATCCACAACCATTTTGAGTGGTCGGCTTTTTTACACTTCTCTGCAACCTACCTAGTCAGTAATTTCAAACACTACTTTCTTTTGTAATTGTGTTCAGTCCCCTGACCTGTGGATTTTTAATGCACCGGGTCAGGATTCTTTAATACCTGCACCCACCCGACCAGTTCATCCCTTTGACAGTTGCTCAGTGGCGCATATAGCCCAAATTGCTGGCTATAAAGTTAACTGGATCTTCCTCATCCATGGACCCTTAGAGCAAGCGCATTAGCGTTTCCTTTAACCCTTCCTTCCATTTGCTCGGTTTCGGCAGTTCATTATGCCGAGGGGGAAAACTCTGGATTTGGCAATGAGTGAATTTTACAGCTTTTAGGTCAGACTAATTTGAATAAGGGCTATTTTAATGTTCGTACTGGGCAGTTGATTTACCTCAACGACAACAAAAAAATCCCCTGATTCACAGACGTCTCTTTGCCCATGCAAGTCTATGGGGAAAAGTATTTTTGGGTCGTTGGGCTGGCTGAACCTGACCCATAATCTGCCAACTATATGCATTATAGTAGCACAATTGTTAGGGCTGAAGAGGGAAGAGAAGGTGGACTATTATACACAATGTGTCTGTACTCAGAATGCTGCTTTCTGAAGTGGGTTGAGCTGCGCATCACTGAAGTGGATATTGAAGTGTGGATGCACGTATATACCATAACAATGTCTAACAGATTTGTTTGGCCACAGTTGAGATGAAGTGGTAGTATCAGGTCAAGTATAATGTGTATCCTGTTAAGTTGGTGATATCTTATCCCCTCCTCTGTCCTGTCGTATATCAGATGCTTTCTCAGATCCAATGGTACGACAACCTTATCGTTCCAGTGGTGGACTCCTTGAAATACCTCACATCCCTCAACTATGATGTCTTGGCCTGTATCCTACACTATTCCGTCCGTTAACAACATTTCTGTGTGAGTGTGTTGTTGGAAGCAGTGAGGTGTGAGTGTAAAGGCCTTCTTTTCGGTTTCTATGTTATTCCACTTAACTCTGTCTTCAGATTGCATCATTGAGGCTCTGGCCAATCCCGAGAAGGAGAAGATGAAGCATGACGACACCACCATCTCCTCGTGGCTTCAGAGTATGTGGCTTCATAGTTGCATAGCAGACATTCATTTGCATGCAATGGTAGAGCAATCGTTTGATGTTTTAATGAGAATCTGACACACACCTGTTCGTCTTGTCAACCAAGGCCTGGCAAGTCTGTGTGGAGCCGTGTTCAGAAAATACCCAATTGAGTTGGCTGGCCTTCTTCAATATGTCACCAATCAGCTAAAAGCAGGGAAGAGGTAAGTAGCTCCAAATGACAAATAGCAGGATGACTGGTTCCCAGGATCATCTGAGTCCAAGCACCACTGGGGCTTTATGACCACCTACAGTAACGAGCAATGGCTCATAGTCGGGAGACCGACTACAAAGTATTCTGCTAACTTTGTCTTAATACTTAAATACAATGAAGCCATTGATAAGCAGTCACATTATTCACATTGCTTTGAATATCGCATGGTAACAGTAGGGCATACAAACATGTTGACAATAGAATATTTTAAATAATTTAAGGAGATGTTGAACTTGTCACATTCTGCGTTATATTTTAAATGTGTCTGTTGGGAAGAATGCATGGTGTTTTTTTTTTACACCCCATGCCTGACTATTGCTTCACTCCTTATGCATTGTTTAATGTGTCAGGAAATGCGCATTGCTTTATTTGTCCCGTCTCTCCCGGCAGTTTTGACCTGTTGATCCTAAAAGAGGTGGTGCAGAAAATGGCTGGCATTGAGATCACAGATGAGATGACCTCAGAACAGTTAGAGGCCATGACCGGAGGGGAGCAACTCAAAGCTGAGGTAAATAGACTAAAATACGGTTATCGTTTGCTGATGCAATCTCTGTATGACTATCTTGACCAGTGCTGTACCTGAGCTCATGTCATTGTCATCATGGATGTGCCTTTGTCAACAGGGAGGCTACTTCGGCCAGATCAGGAACACTAAGAAGTCGTCACAGCGTCTGAAGGATGCACTGCTGGACCACGAGTTGGCCTTGCCTCTGTGTTTACTCATGGCCCAGCAACGAAATGGTGTTGTTTTCTTAGAGGGTGGAGAGAAACACCTCAAACTTGTTGGCCACCTGTATGACCAGGTATGCACCCTCTTTCAATATGTTTATCTAATCTATTTTTTATTGCAGTAAAAAAACAACAGTATGCATGTTCATTTTGATGTTGTTTTTTTGTGTGGGCAGGGGTGATGGCCTTAAATCACCTATTGGCTTTTTCATGCTCCAAACTATTGTTATAACATAGGCCTTAGAAAAATCCTAAAATAATCATATATATAATTATTTGTATTCCTGCAGTGTCATGACACCTTGGTTCAGTTTGGTGGCTTTCTGGCCTCCAACCTTAGCACTGAGGACTACATCAAGCGGGTTCCCTCCATTGACATCCTTTGTAACCAGTTTCACACTCCACATGATGCTGCCTTCTTTCTGTCTAGGCCAATGTACGCCCATCAGATTTTGGTGAGTGGACCACAGTGTGCATCATGTCACAGTTCTGTTACTGAGAGAGATTCAAGTTGTCAAAATAATGGGATTGATCCAGAGTATATATTTTTTTTCAGGCAATTCACTCTACTTAGATTTTGATTGTAGAGTTTTGAAATTTTGAGTTCATGTTGTTAGACTTTGTTAAACTTTTACTTTTGACACCTAAAATGTCCACTGACTTCCTTTCAACTTCCTTAAGGCTGATCCCTTTTGCGGAGTATAAAATGTTTGAAAATGATTTAAAGAATCATAGCCCCATTAAAAACATTCGGCAGATTAAAATTTGGGTGATCGATAGCTTTACAACAGTATTTCTGTGTTTGTGAATTGTGAAAAATGATATCACTAGGTCACTATTTATACTCTCTTTAAATGCATTTTCACATTTTATATAACCGTTTTTTGCTATTTGCATATATGTATTTTATCACTTCAATTTTTGGGGGGGATTTGGAAAAAATGCAGCCCTTACTTTATGTTTTCTACACACAGTCTAAGTACGATGAGTTGAAGAAAGCAGAGAAAGGCAACCGGCAGCAGCAGAAGGTACACAAGTATGTGGCAGCCTGTGAACAGGTGATGACACCAGTGCATGAGGCAGTGGTGTCACTCCATCCAGCCAGGGTCTGGGACGACCTCCGCCCTCAGTTCTACGCTACCTTCTGGTCCCTCACCATGTATGACCTGGCTGTTCCCCATTCTGCCTACGAGCGTGAGGTCAACAAGCTCAAGGTCCAGATCAAGGCCATCGAGGAGAATCCAGAGATAGTGAGTAGTCGGTCCACAGCGGTTGCTAAACGACCTAAAATTACTCACCATTCCTGATTTTTACATTTTATGATAAATGTATGCATTTTTATAGTGTGGATTACAATAATTGTAGCAGTAGAGTCCCTGTACATATAGATAACATAAAGCAGCTAATGCAAAAGAGTGCAAGAAATTTATTGTATATGGGATGTAAAATAATGACAGTTATAGGTCGCTGTCAGTGTTGTCTGTATTTATGGTGTCGGGGTGACCCTGAATTAGGGCTGGGCGGTATGGCCAAAAATTCATATCACGGTATTTTGTAAGATTCTGGCGGTTTCACGGTATATCACGGTATTTCTTTTTTCTAGTAAACACATTCATTCATTGACACCGAAAAGGACCGCAGGCCAACTGAACAGCTGTTCACCGCTCGTTGTTCACCGCTCGCGTGGCTGTCTTCCGTTCTGTCTCTTCCTGTTTTGTTTTTTTATTTTAAATATAAATAAAATAAAAAAACAAAACAGGAAGAGATATCTATCTATCTATCTATCTATCTATCTGAAATGAAACCGCGTCTCTCTGTCTATCGTTTTCCGCTCCGTGTCAGTACTACAAACATCGCTGCAACTACACACAGACACAGTAAACGCTAAAAACATGGCTGTCTATTGTTCTGAAACAAAACCTCATCAATAGTAATATGTCATGCCCAGTAATGTTGTTGGTTTAAGTATTTTTCTATCGATACATAAAGCTTAAACGCAGGGGGATCAATGAGCAAGAAGAAAAGACACTAACAGACAAGTCGACTATAGTCAGGGACACCCATAATATGGTGTGAACATTATTTCCTTCCAATGTAGCCCTTGAATAAGAAAAAGAAGGAGAAGGAGCGCTGCACTGCCCTGCAAGAAAAACTGCAGGAGGAGGAGAAGAAACAGCTGGAGCACGTCCAAAGGGTTCTACACCGCCTCAAACTGGAGAAAGACAACTGGTTGTTGGCCAGTAAGTATCCTCATTTTCATGCCAGTGACACTGTTGCTGCATCTTACTTATATACGGTCTTCCACAATGCTGTGATTTGTCTGTTGAGAGAAGAAAACAGTGCATCTATTTGAGAATGATTTGATCTTTGAAGTGCATTTATAGACCAAACCAGACGGATACAATACTGAAAATGAAAAATGGTAAAAAAGGTATTTGGGGGGACCATGGTTACTTTATTCTCCCCTGGCATATAACACTGTGGGGCCATCGCCTTAATGTTTAATCATTGAATTCTTCTTCTTTTGGGGCCAAAAGTATTTCAAATGTAAATTATACATTTGGTGTCTGAATTATACTTTTTGTCATCACAAACAATATCAATATAACAGATGACCCCTGTTTTTTAGCAGTAGTGTGTGTGTATATACATAAAAAGAAACGTGGTTATATTAACAACAACATCTGGTTTGGCCACAATGTTCATGTATTTTGCAAGAAAAATGAAATTGAGTTTCAGTCCAGACATAATAGTACTGTTAATGTAGTCAAAGGGGAAATCAAGACAAAGCTGATCAAGTCATTTCCCTCTCAACAGCATCAATATTTGAGGTAAATCTAATGTCTAAATGTTAGCTATCTGTCTCTGTTACTAATACGACTCTAAATGCTTCCTGACAGAATCTACGAAGAACGAGACCATAACAAAGTTTCTGCAGCTCTGTCTGTTCCCCCGCTGCATCTTCTCGTCCATCGACGCTGTGTACTGTGCACGCTTTGTTGAGCTGGTCCACCAGCAGAAGACCCCCAACTTCTGCACCCTCCTGTGCTATGACAGGGTAAGACTCTTCTATACATGCATGCTCAGGCTCGTATACACTTATGATGATGAAATCTAATTAAACTATGCTTTGACTCAAATGATACTTTGTTGCTTTTTCCTGATGCCAGTCATTTTTGAAAACTTTATTCAACACACTACATTGTGTCACTCTGCAGGTGTTCTCCGCCATCATTTACACTGTAGCCAGCTGTACGGAAAATGAGTCTCACCGCTATGGACGCTTCCTCTGCTGCATGCTGGAGACGGTGACCCGTTGGCATAGCGACCGTGCAACCTATGAGAAGGTGTCCATTTCTACCTGTTCTCTACACCTGTCACTTTGATTCTTTTTGGAGCTTTTTCTGATGTAGGATGAGCTGGGAATTAATATCTTGTCTTATCGTGTGGTCATAGGAGTGCGTCAATTACCCCGGCTTCCTGACCATCTTCAGAGCCACAGGCTTCGATGGCGGGAACAAAGCAGATCAGCTGGATTATGAGAACTTCAGGCATGTGGTGCACAAATGGCACTACATGCTGACTAAAGTGAGCTGCCCGTCTATATCATTTGTTTCCTTCTTGAAAATGATGTTGAGATAATGTCAGTCAGAGCTTTGTGCAAGGTGTGTATTTATCTAAGATCACATCCTCTGTCTCCGCTCCTCCAGGCTTCAGTTCACTGCCTGGAGACGGGCGATTACACCCACATCAGGAATATTCTCATCGTGCTCACCAAGATCCTGCCCTGCTACCCCAAAGTCCTGAATCTGGGCCAAGCGCTGGAGTGTCGTGTCCACAAGATCTGCCTCGAGGAGAAGGATAAGAGGCCAGACCTCTATGCCTTAGCAATGGGGTAACGCAGCATTGTGTGCTGTTCAGCTCTCTGCGGAGCATATAGTTAACATATAGGATGTGTGTGGTTAAAAAATGGGGTCCTGGAAAAAAAGAGAAGTTTGCGTTATCGCATTTGTTGAATTTATAGATGTTTTATTATAGATATGTGTTCAGACTCATAGGAGAGGCAAATGGTGACTGTAACAAAAATATATGAGCTTTGTTAGGAAAATTGATTGTTAGACGGTCCGCTGAAGTTATTAACAATTTGCAAGATGGCCAATGTGTTAATATTTGGAGTTCTAGAGTGGACACGGTTGGCATTTTGTTTTCTACAGAGTCTATAATTCAGTTTCTTAATGCAGTATTACGTTTTTAACGCTACAGTATATTGCAAGTCCAGTTGCTCTTGTTTCTCATCTGCTTGATGGCACATTTATGAAAACATTCAGGGACAAATCCTTTTCTTGGTGAAAGTCTGTACTTAAGTAGATCCTTATCACCACCACCCATGAGCGTCTTTATGTATAGTATGCAGGGCTTTGTAATTGCAGGGAAATGTTTTGCGGCGCTTTATAACCTGAGTCCTTCTGTCTCGGTTTGAAAGTTAAATTTTTCCAATGTGTGACACTTGTTCTTTGGAAGTGTTGTCTCTGCCTTGTGCAAACCCTTTATGCATCTTGCAGTTATTCAGGTCGGTTGAAAAGCCAGAAGGTGCACATGGTCCCAGAGAATGAGTTTCACCACAAGGAGCAGCCAGCACGCAGTGCCACCCCTGCCAATCAACAGAACGGCCCCGGCAGCACAGGCAAGCCTGCCACCGGCACAAGCAAGACAGAGGAGGGGACGTCAGAGGATGGTGGTGAGTGATTAGAAAGATGGCGAGGCTGTTTGAATGCAGTACATGGTCATTTTATTTAGTTCACAAGTAAGGAGCCAGATACAATATGGTTTTGCGTAGATTTTGTTTTCATCCGCAGTGCCATTGCCACTGCTAAATTATTCAGTTATTTCATTACATGTTATAAATATATATTGTTCATCTGCAATAATATTTTAGCCCTGAAAATATACATTATATGTTTCATAAACCTAAACATTGGGGCTACAAATTCTGATATGCATGTCGGTAATATTAATAAATCCTGTGCTAATACAGTTCTTGGTTTGTTTTTATGCAGATCGGGGCAAGGATAAATCTCAGGGGACCACAAAGCCAGTGAACAAAGCCAACAGTGCAGCGGCCAAAGTGACCACCAGCAACGGGAACGGTGCTCTCAACAGGTGAGTGTCTTAAGAGCTGCGACGACGCTAAGTTAACTCAAATAAAGCTTAGACTTACAGGCAAAGCCAACTAGTGTAGTTGGACACGATATCACTACTCACGCTAGGTTTTGATGTTTTTCTATCGATAATACTGTATTATCAGTGGAATCTTGTATGAAACTTTTTTTATTATTATTAATATTTTGAAAATGCAAAATTCATCCCTTTTGCAGCACCAAAGCCGTGAAAGAACGGGACGACAAAGAGAAGAGCGGGAAGGAGAAAAAAGAGAAAAAGGAAAAGACACCAGGCAGCACTCCTGAGACAAAGGCAGAGAACCGTCGGGAGAAGCAGAGAGACGAGAGAGCAGGGAAGGAGGAGCGGGTGGCACGCGAGGGTAAGGAGAAGACCCCCAAAGCAGACAGGGAGAAAGTGAAAGCTGAGGAAAAGAGCAGCAAAGACGACAAGGCCAAAGCCGGCAACGGGGAGCCCATGGAGCCATCCAGGGAGCGCGATGCCATCAAGGAGTCCAAGAGCAAGGAGAAAGGAGACAGGAGTGCAGTGGCTGGGTCCTTAAAGTCACCAGTTCCCAGATTGGAGTCAGCCGAATCTGAGAGGGGTAAGGAGCCTTGCTGGTTGCTGGTTGTACTGCTTTGTTGTCCACACTGCTCATAAAATGTATGGAAACATTTCTAATGCAGTCAGTCCACATACACTGTTTATAAAAGTATTCACACCTTTGAGCTTTGTTGTGTTTTCTTGTTTTAGGTTATTTAATTACATTGTTGTAATTATGATTATAAGGAGAGTCCTGATGCTCAACATAATTTAATTTTCCAATGGAATAGGAGTTGGCATTTCCTCGTACCTTGCAACAGGTCTGTTAGTCATGAGTGACTGAATGTGCAGCCCAATTAAACTCAAATTTCACTCTTCCTGTCTTTACAGATCACAAAAGACGAAAGCTCGACAGTCACTCTTCTCCGTCCCACTCTTCGTCTGTTAAGGTTAGTATGGCTTGAGGAAGGCTGTGCCAGTTTCTTCTCTATCTGCTGGATCGTTCCCTGCCGTTGCACAATCCAGCAGCCCCGAAGATCACCAAGGAGAGTTGTCGTACATGCAGGCATGGCATCTGGAAACCCCAACCAAATCCATGGGAGTTGGAAATCATTCCATGGACATCAGCATTAATATTTTGCAGAATTGGGAGAAAACCCCTCAAAGACTTAGTCAAGAGAATATTGTGTATATTGAGTATTTTCATATTGAAATATTTATCTATTTTCATATTAATGAAAGCAGTCAGTGTGCCTTGGGAAGAAAGAGATTTTTTTAAGCATTTCTATATTCCTTTGTGGATTTTTTGCTTTTTGAGAATAATATCCAACCTGAAGTAAAACGGCTGGCCAAAATCAAGAGCTTTCCCCTTCTCCAATGGCAATTTTTATTTTATTTTTACACCGAGAGCAGTTTTTTTACTACTTCAAATGGTGTCCAAGATTTTTTTTTCCCCATTTTTGCGAGCTGAGAAGATATCCTGGTTAAAGTGATGTCAAGTATTTTACGTCCCTCCTCAACGTGCCCGGATCCAGCGGAGAGTCTGATGGTGTCCAGCAAACCACTCTGCCGTAGGAGCGTCTATCTGCTACAGGAGCGCCCGTCTGCGGCAGCTGAGTCATCGGCCCCCCTTCTATCTCCGTTTGTTAAAACGGGCTGCATGCCGACTTCACGTCACACGATGCGATCCTGTCAGTCCTGCCGGCCCCTGCAACGGTATCCCCACAACTACCAGCCATCAGCTTCAACAGTCGCACTACCTCCTGGCAAACTGAGACCAACGGAGAAAATGAATGTCGCAGTTTTGAATCAGCCAAAAATGCAGAGGAAATTAAGCCTGCCCCTACAAAGAGAGAGAGGGAGGGAAAGAGTGGGCGAATCCCGACTCGTCTGGAGCGTTGCCCAATCCACTGGGAGCTTGTGATAGGTCTTAATTTTACCCTTCCACCAGAGAAATAGGCTCCCTGTGTCTAATCCATTCCTGAACTGTAAGTGACAGCAACAGTTACCTTTGTAGGGATGCAGTCACGCACATAAGAATTAAGTGATTTGTCTTACACACACAGGCACACGCATACACATTATTTACAACACTTGCACTTTACATTTAATGAATACAAGTTGCGCTGTAGGACTTTTATATTATGGTGCCTGATATTGCAGACATGTCTGTAGTAATATGACTAGCAGTTATTTCATATATGCTCAGGGTTTTATATTTTAAGTATTGACATTCCAGATGTTGAGCTTATGAACTCTCCTTTATGTAATAACCTTGTCAAAGCCTTAGTCCTTGAAGGTCAGGGGTCAGGGGAGAAGTATGCTGTTGGTCCGGCCAGCCCCAACTCCCCCCACAATCCCCCCTCCCCCTTCTTCCAACTCTCTACTGCTGTCTGACAACCTCCTTCCAACCCCCCACCCCCTCCCAGCTCATCTGTCATCTCCATTCATCCCTACAGGACAATAGCAACGAACCCAAGGAGTCCACATCCAAGGTTTGAACTGACTCTGCTACTCGTACCTTCTCTCAGATTGTCTGTTTTCTTTGTTCAGGTGCCAGAAATGTGTACAGCTGCTGACAAATAATCCATTTTAGATGTCTGTTATTTTCTCCATCTTCTCACGCGTTGTAATAAGGACAGTGGTAGTGGATTGATTTATGTGTCACCATTACCAATTAGCTGGAGCTAAAAGCTAAAGCAATGAGTTAAAGGAGGCAAAAAGCCTCGGTACAACTGAGAAGGACTGCAGTTGGGTGATGATTGCTGTGGCTTCTTCACTTCAAGCAACCTCTTCCATATTACACAGTCATTTGATTGATTTCTTTTATAAAACAAAACTGAGTAGCTTAGCTTTAATGTCAATGTTTTGGCATCCTTTACATATAATTTAGACCCAAATTGAAATATACAGAAGGTGTTTCATAGAACGCCAAACCGTTACAGGTGTCTTTAGTTTAGGTTGTGTTTATAACAACATTGATCATATCACATTGGATGCAAGTTGTTTTCTTTTCACACGAGATAAATAAGTCTCAACTAACTGACCTAAATTAAGTACAAATGGGAAAAAAAGCAGTAATTCTAGTCTTGTGGATATGTTTGTATCATCTCTGCACATCTGTAGCCGACACTTCTTTCTGTTGATCAGTGTTACTGTGTTTGCTATTCAGTGTTGTAAGACAATAAAACATGAGGTCATAGAGGGTGGGACGCTTTGAAAACAGTTGGGGTAAAAACTTCCAACATGACTTAAATGTCTCGTGTGTGTCACTGAATGCTCTGTTTTCAGTCACTGAACCTTTAAGTGGACCTAGGACCATATTTATTATTAGACATGACAAACTCATTAACAATAAGTTGATGTGTCCTGTATGGTAACACTTTACTTTAAGTCCTCCTAATAACATAAAATATGTTATTGTTATAAGTTTTATTTTATTACAGCTTTGTTTTATTTCGTTGTCATCAATGATCAGTTTATACATCAGCCTCCACTTATGTATGCCCACAGGAGGAGATCTATTCATTAATTAACACTTAAATCTCTTTCCAACCACATTATAGTGTGCTATAAGCCATTTATTAAATGTTTTTATGGTGCATATAAATGCTAAGTAGGGAGACTTGGACTAAAGTGTTACCCACTGTTTTGACATAATCGATTATGGACAAGTGCCGTAAAGAATATTTCCAGAATATTTTGCAGTAGCAACAGGACCAGTGGGACTTAGTTAAAGCATGTTGTGATATTTGTTAAATCATATTAGTTTGGAGATGAGGATCAGCAGCGAGTGTTAAGTTCATGCTTTAATAGAACTGGATACAGCTGTATTTGGCTCAGTCTGTTTTTTGTTAAAGCTTTGTCAGCTTGATCAATACTGGTGTCAAAACTCTGAGTAATAGATTACAATTTCATTCATAGATCTATATTCGTCAATATTTGGAACTGTTCTGATCAACATGGAGAAAAAAGAAAAAGGCGATTTCAGTATTTTTTGTTATTTTCACCCTTTTTTTTATTTTTTATATAAATAATGTTGGTTATTTATTTTTGACACTAACTTCAAATGCAATCCTGACAATATTAAAATATTTTATTTGTCTTGTTCGGTTCATATATAATTGCCTTTACAGCACCACGCCAACTACAATTCAGTTACCCGGTCCAAGAGCAGAGAGAGGGAGGTGGAGAAGAAAGATTCAGACAACACACAAGGCCGATCCAAAGAGAAGAAGGAAGAAAAGGATCGGAAAGAAAGGAAACGAGTCAGTATTTAAAAAGACCACGACACTTTGTGAAGGGGGTTTTTGGAAAGGTCATCCATGTGAAGTTTTTCTTTTCTTTGTTTTTTTTTAAACTCCTTCACACCTCTCTTGTTCTAAAGTGTTCATATTAGTTGAACTTCAATAATAATATAAGTTCAATATTTTCATACGTGCTCTTAATATCTGTCGGTTAGCAAATGAAATCCTAATGGTCGGGAATTGTTGTTACCACCATTGAGATGTTTGTTGTGTTGGTTCTCTTTTAGGACCACCTTGTCAATGAGATTGAGGCGAGCCAAGAGTCCAAACGTAGAAAGGATGAGAATGGAATGAGTATGTTTGTTCTTAGCAAATCTGAAAAGGCCATTCACCCAGCAAGTACAGTGTGAACAAGAACAAACTGTTTTCTCTTCTCAGATTCCTCCAAAAACAGCAAGAGTGCAAGTCCTTCCTGTGACTCCCCGCTTTCAGCTGAGAAAGAGAAGATCAAGAGATCCAAATCTTCCAGTAAAGAGAAGGCCGAGTCCGTGAAACCTGAGCGGACTTCATCTGGAGGCAAAAAGGTCAACTCCTTGTCACCTTCTGTCCTCGTCGAGTTTTATTGTGCCATGACACTTCAGTTGAAATGTGTCTTTTCATATTTTGAGTAATAGATTTAGATGTTAATGAATGCTAAATATTCATGCAGCTCTATTTCCATTACTGCTGATCTGTTTTCAATTCATACTTCTTTGTGTTGCCGTGCAACAGGAGTCCAGACACGACAAAGAGAAATCTGAAAAGAAGGAGAAGAGGGACAGCAGCGGAGGAAAAGAAGAGAAAAAGCAATATCCTTAAACGTAGAGTGGCACGTAAATCGTAATTCTGGGTGAGTTTTACTGCTTAGTGTGAATGTTTTAATATTTTAAGGTATCCGGCCTTTCTCAATTGTATTTTTATTTTTTTTTACTTCATTGCTTCAACGGATCATTTGGGGTTACCTGCTTTGCTTGAGCCTACATGTGTGGTCATCACTGATACATGGAGTTTGTGCACCATGTTTAACATGTGTTAAGCACTGAATTCGTTTTCAATTTGTTTCCATTATGAGGGAATTATCTCCTCGTTTATCTATTGTGTCACTGAACGCCCATTTTTGCCCCTTCCAGTTTGTGTTTAGTTTATTTAGTAGTGAGGTTGTTCAGAATGTATGACCACTTCCATCTATCTCCACTACGAAAAGCTACAAAAGTACCAAAGCATATCGGTACACCTGCCAGCTGGACTGTGCGTACAAAAGCACGTCGCCAGTGTTTCAGTAACTATTCACTGAAGGTAGACCGAGGTCTGCACAGAGTTGGAATCTATAAGTATCTATATATTCATCTGGAGAGCAGATTAAACCAACCTAAATACCAAATTGGTAGTTCTTGAGTCAAGTTATTATTATTATTATTATTATTATTATTATTATTATTATTATTATTATTATTCTTTAATGCCCCCACGGTTAAACATGCAGTGCTGACCTGTATCTACCCGTTCTGACTGAGTAATTACAAAAACACTGTCTAGGTGCTTTTTGTCTCACACAGCCATCAGCTCCAAAAATGTTGGCGTACATTTTCAAGTAGGTGTTATTTGTATAAACTGGCTACTTATTTGGACTCTAAATGGTTACTTTCTTGCCTGAAAAAATATAAAAAACTTAATACCAGCTTTTTTGTAAAAGCTTAGGGTTTGTTTTTTTTGGCAAGTAAAGAATCATAAAGCTGGCAATGCTGAGTAAACGTAATCGCGCTTCCACTCTAAAACAGAAGTACGATTACAGAATGACACAATGCGTCCGAGTTCAGGCAAAGAATAAGCTGAATGTTTCATTGCGGAGCCAACAGGACTTTCTTGTAACCAAAATGTGTGCACTAATCCTCAGCTGATCACTATTCAACTTTTCTGATTTTGAAGGCAAATTTCTGTTTGGCAATTAATGCAGCTCACTCTGATGCAACGCTTCAAACTAATCGGATCATGTGCTCTTTTAACTTGGATCTTATGATTTCAAACAGCCAGTGTGTCGCAAATCCTGTTGCTCACTCACTTTACGGCAGGCCGTTACTGGCACTCCTCACACGTATTTATTTAGTTTTTCCTCATTTCCTGAAATGGAAAAAAAAAAAGACTACTCATGATCATGTTACAGTGTTGGATCACGCCCTCTGATCATCACAGACGATGAAAAGGTAGCAGCCCGGATGCTACGAGGCTTGTCTCTCTTCTATGACAAAAACTAATTCTACTTGTCAGCGTTCACTCTTTGATTAATTTACCACTTCCCTTAACAATGATACTCATAAATCCTCTGACAAGCACAGATAATGTGCACTAATCAGTGAAGGTAAGACACATTCTCCTTCTTTGTAAACATCGGTCAATACAACATCAATGTGGTACTTCATGTTTTCTCTCCTCCTCTCTGATCCACAGCAGAACTGGAGAAGCTGTATTTTTTATCTGCGAGACATCTGCAACTCCATCTCTGTGCTATGTTGTTAAGTCGTACTCTCATTTCTGCCTGTGTAGTTTTGCTGTAAACGCCCCTTCCAAGTGTTGTTAGCTGTAGTTATCTCAACTTTCTTTTCACGTTTCACTATACAGTAAACCAGCTGAAATGTCTTTTTTGTTTCTTTTTGATTATTCGGTATGGGCACAATGTGCTGCTCTCATCACAATGTCATTATTCTAATTAGAAAATAGGTTACTGTATGAAATGATCTCTTGGGAACACCTGGTCATGGATTCAATAATCTCATGCTTGGGGAAAAAAAAGTGTTTTTTTTTTTTTTGTATGTTGTCAGGCTTTGCTTTTTGCTCGTTTTATTGGAGTTAACATGCTTTCCATGCTCACTTACCTCATATCCTTTTGAGATACTTAGATACTTTTTATTTATTTATCTCCACCTTTTAATCCGAGTAAGACAGTAGATGAAAGTGAGTTAAGTGATACAAAGGACCAGTTTGTATATTGTGTACAATAATAAAGAGGGTAACATGAAATTCACATCATGTTATTTCTTTTCTTTTCTTTTTGATGTCCCGCACAGTCCTTTTGTGATTTTGTGTTAATCAGGTTTTTACATAATTTATAAAAATGCCAGTTCAACCCTGATTCAAATGTAGAATTGTAAAGAATAATCTGACAAAAAAAAATCTGACACTCTGTACTCCAAATACAACTGTTTCGAAATAACTTTTGGAGATTTTATCTGCTGTACTCAATGAGTGTAAGCTTTTCTTTTTTTTAAAAAAAACAAAAAAAAACAATAAATAATAGTTTTCCTAGTGTGTCACTTTGATATTGTCTCCTCCTTTCTTCTTTCTTCCTGGCTTTCTTTATCTGCACAAAGCACACAGAAACCTCCATGCTTATGGACACATTATTTCTTCTTTGATTAATTATTCTAGGCTAGTACAAATCAGGCGTGTTGGTTACTTCTCTCTGCCAATAACTTTACCATCCATTCCAACACAATCTCTCCCTTAGTCTCCGTACCAAACACCCGGTAACCCGGGTAACGACTGCATGATCATCCTTTTGAGAGTTGTAAAAGTTTCACTTTGGAGCTTTGCATTTTTAAAGCCAACAGGTGGATTCAGATTGTTTGGGTAAAATGTTATAGTGTTGTTTCCAGACAAACAAAGAAAGTGTTATTATTAAAACCCTAACTTATTTGGGGATTATTACAGGATCAGGTTTATGTTGTGATATGAAGATTGTATAACAGACTTAAACTTAAAAATAAAATCTGAAAAATACAAAGTTTTGACATGCAAAATGGTAGACACCATTCTACTTTCATCTTATTTATGCCACTACAGTGGTATTTTAGTCCAGGTGGTTCTTGTATGGATCATTGTGATGACAAATTAAGTGACTCACTATTCCGCACTAGGCAACATGTACAGAAAAGTGAATTTAACCTAAAAAGAGTCATCTGCAATTAGCTGTATGTTTTGAGCTGCTGTACAGGGCCCTCCAGAATCACCCTCAGGGAATATGAGCAGAACAGGCTGTGAAAACATGTCTTTGCTATTTATCCTCTTGGTCTTTCATTCAAAAATATTCACAAAAATCTTACCTTTTCATTGAAGTAAAATTATTGAAAGAATAAAAAAATATTGACATTAAAAAAAATATTTTTCTCCAAAACATGTGTGCCACAATTACTGGCAACCCTAGAAAATCACATGATTAAAATCTAACTGAAGTATAATTCCAGTCATATTTTACATTTTTAAGTTCACCTGTTTGATTAGGAACTCTTAAGCGGTCAACCATGACATCCTGTTTCACTGAGGTATAAATATGAGGAGACACAGGCCAAATTCCCTTAGACATTCATCACTATGGGAAAGACCCGAGAACACGGTGACGATGTGCAACGAAAAGTTGTTGAGCTGCACATCAGACATCAGAAAATGGATATAAGAAAATCTCTAAAAATATATACATCAATATCAAAGGTGGGTTTGGCGTAGATAGAAAGATAGCCATACAGAGAAGCACCTCCTACCCACTGTGAAGTACGCCTTGTTTGGAAATATTATACAATTACTTTTTATTACTTTTTTCGACATAATATACAATTACTTTTTATTACTTTTTTCGACATAATATACAATTACTTTTTTATGGCTTGAGCTTTTTTTAAGGATTTTTTTTATATTATTGAGCTGCTGTATTTGTATTTAACTGCAGATATACAGTAATGTGAATAAATATGGTTATTTATTTATGTGTTCAATTATTTAGAACAGTCTGCTCTGCAGCATGTTTCTCACTGGAAATTATTCACTGAAATCAATATAGTGATTACTTACATTTGCCAAAAAATACAATTAATGTATTTGAGTAAATTCCTTCAAGGTCTTCGCTACATAACCTATATCATATGAGTCTGGACAGATGTGGATGTAAACAGGCTTTCATACTAACATGACTCAAGATGTTTTCATGTCTAGAGAAAAGTCCTGTTTCTTAATCCGTCTGTGGAAGTCATATTAAACAGTGTAGAAAGCCATGTATGCCTGCAGCAGAAAAAAACTAATATTTTTTTTTAGTTGTTAAATTACAGTATTTCTTCATTGACAGTTTATGTATTTTTTTTTTTTTTACATGTACAAATGATGAAAAGTGCAAAAGATGAATATAAACCTGCTTTTATTAAGGAAATGTAATAAAATCCTTTGTACATGAGCCTTTCCTCAGAGGTTCATTGTGTCCATACATGCAACTCTCATGGTTGAGGTACTGTTACAAATGAACTGGAAAAAAACAAAAACAAACTGGATCAAATGCCATTATGGGCTTTAAACTAAACCAGGGTCCATTTCGAGTTGCAGTTTGATCAAACTATCACCAAATGCACATGCACTTTATCTGGGGAGAAAAGGATGGGATACTAAAGTCTGATATATTAAACAAACGTAGGCGTACATGGTTTGTAGCTTTTGTAGGATTTTTTTCCTTCCGTTTATAAAAAGTTCACTTGTACAAACAGACAAACGTTTCATTTGTAGCTCTTTCCTCAATGTACAGTTCACCTTCTGCATAATGCATAGACACAGAAAGCTTATCACAACCAAAGAAGCTAGGTGTGTTATCATTTACCAAAAAATGTTGAGATTCACAGCTGCAGATACTGCATTTACATGAGAACGGCTTCTAAGTGTGTACAAAGTGTAAACCATAAGCTCAATTAAACCATTTGAATATGCTGTCACATAAAAAGGGGTCACTCTCATTGTCTCTAAAGGATTCATAATGCTTTTGATTTCAACAATATGGCACTAAGTGATTAAAAGCGGACCTCATTTCAATAAAAAATGGTCTTGTTTCCAAATAGTGGCAGTTGAAACAAATGCAGTCTCACATGGTTGATTTAAAAGAAGCATCTAAGTGAATAGAGTCAGTTGTATATAATGTCCAACAGGCTTTGAAAAAAACAAAACACCACCTAAGCAGTTTCAGATGACTCTAGTTTCATATTATTGATATTTTCTGAGTTAAAACGGGGTAAAATGTTGTCACTTTAATTGATGCTTTACCCTATTATTGATGCTTGTCCTAAATATTATGAAACTGAAAATAGTCTTATAGTAAAACAAGAAAAATGACTTTACTTCACTAAATATAACATTTATCCAACTTAAGATTTCACCACAGAAATATGCCTGTAAAGTATTCAAATGACTTAATAAGTACTACAGGAAGTTTTGATTGCAAATCATGGCTTTTTTCTTCAACATAGAAAACAACTGAAATTACAACTGTTCATCTAATTGTCATTTGAAGCACTGTTTTGCCCTATAGTTCCACAGATTTTTTTGTTTTTATAATTTTTCAAGTGAATTCAATTTAGATTGCATTGCCATGACGCCGAAATGCTCCATAAGGCACTACAAGAGGCAAATCTTATGTTTCCAGAAGCAAAAGTTCTGTTGCAACATTGCCCTCTGTTAGTGTGATGGGCCTCACAACCCGAATGAGCACTTGTTGACTTGTAGGCTTGCGTCCAAGCTGATGACAAAGAAGGCCGTTGCCTCCAGGATGCCAGCCTCGGGGTGTCGGGGTCACACGGAGTGGCTGTTTCAATCCAGACGCACCAGTGGGAATCAATATGTTTCACCTCTGCAAAAAAAAAGATGTGCAGAGGATGAGGATCAAATGAAAAAGCGGCCACTACGCTTGTTAATCATGTTTGGCTGGCTCAACTCGAAAACAAAAGGTCAACTACTGCCTTCGAAAAGGTGTTGAATAATAAATTCAAAAGTTATCTCATGAGCAAACCAGCTGGATGAATATATCTGCACTTTTCAATTACACTGACACACTGAATTTGACCTTCATCACGTTCACATTGTTTTCATTATGATGGAAAGAAACAACAATGACTTCACATGTCATAAAAAGAAACAGCAAGTTTGCATAATGTAGGTTTTCTTCAAATTGCAAAACAGTGGGATCTCTGGAGAGGCAAACAAGGCATGCTGGGAAGTCGGCTCATATGCCGGTCAAGTTGAGTGGCCCTTTCAACTCGTCGTTTCACAACTCAAGGTTTCAACTAGGAATTAACTTGAAATTAATAAAATGTATATATTTACATTGAGGAACAGTGTGTAACATTTTGGGGGATTTATTGGCAGAAAAGGATTATAAGATTCATAACTATGAAATAAAGACTCGTTGTGTTATTGTTACCTTGGAAAAGACCATTTCTATCTACATAGGGAGCGGGTTCTCCTCCACGGGGTCCGCCATGTTTCTACGGCAGCCAAGAATGGACAAACCAAACACCGACTTTAGCGAGAGCATCTGCGTTTTTGACATTATACTTACGTTAACGTTACAGTAGTGATGGCTATTTAACGACAGTACTATTTAGCACTTTACCCCGAAAGCAAAAGATGGAAATAAAATGTTTGGGACCACATCGACCAGATGACATCATCTTATCTCAAGAAAGAAAAAGATAATTCAACCATTATTCAAAACTAACTTTTGGATATAAA
Organism: Ophiodon elongatus; assembly: GCA_016806645.1. Lineage (NCBI taxonomy): Eukaryota > Metazoa > Chordata > Actinopteri > Perciformes > Hexagrammidae > Ophiodon > Ophiodon elongatus. The sequence goes on from JACSYO010002141.1 coordinate 360,298, forward strand.
AAACCTTTTAATCCTGTTCTGAATTAATTTTTTTTAAAAGCAATATTGATAGGAGTAGCAGTAGCAGTAATAAAATCCTTAAGAGACCTATCCCTACTCAAAGGTCAGTGTAGTTCTCTGACACGCGTGGAAAGGGAGGGGTGAGCGGAGGGGTATTTAATTGTTCTGCAATCTGCAACTCACCACTAGATATCACTATATTGTACACACTGTTCCTTTAAGTTCATGGTAAAAGATTATTGTATGTCACTAGATTTACTTAAGATACTTCGACTAAGATACCCAAACTGACACAGACATGGAAGCAACAGTAAAAGACGTACCCTTTAGATCTTAACACTCTCTGTCCCGTACACGTTGTAGCCTTCACGATACGTGGCAAAATTCTGGGTGTTTGCCGGAGGGGCTGGCTTAAAGTTTTGAGCATTCTTTGCCAGCTTCAGTCTTTTGGTTTCTTGCCGTGACTTATAGCAGAACTCTATCAAAGCCACGGTCATAGCCAGGCCAAGCCCTCCGACCAGAATATAGAAGACTCCTGCCACGTTGCTCAGGCTTAGTGCACTTGTCTTGTCCTGGGGGAGGTAAAGACCACCGTTAAGACTTCTTTAACTGACACTCTGAGACTGACAGCAAACAACATGTACACCCATACCAACACAATGCACATCCTGCTACACTACGACTACGCAGTTACTCAGAGGAGGCTGCTGATTGCGTCTACAAAACCCTCTGAGATATAAATGCCTAATTTAGCCTATAAGTGAGATAAATATGAATGACTTAAATGTGTCTAATTCCTCCTCTCAAGTTACGTCTACCCTTAAGAGCTGGGAAGGTGAATGTAGACAGAGTTGCTATCTATCCTGCTTTAAGGTCTCTTTAGGAGACGATGTCTAGAGGAAGGCGGTCGTGGTCGTACAGGTCTATAAACCTCGATTCACTATCATAGCTGCTCAACGTCAACACACTGCATTTGTACAATCAAAGAGGAAAGCTGTGGAGGGGGAATTGAACCATTTTGCTGCTGTTAAAAGCCAGACAGTGATATTGAAATTAATTTATGTGAGTTTTACCATTTGTATGCTAACCATTGGGGACATTTAGTAGTTCTGAAGGCAGTAAATTAAAAATGTCATATCTAAAAAGTCAGTGGCTTATAAACATCTTTACATTAATTAAAGATGTAAAAGAAAAAGTTCCTTACTCTGACACTCCATGTATGAGACATGACTTTTAAATACTATTTGACCACTTTGTGCTCAGATGGTATTTAAAGGTCAGTTTGGACTTTGTCAGAATAAGGATAAAACTAGCCGGTCATATTGGAGTTAATACTCAGTTTGCATACAAATGAACATCATCAACAATAAACTACATTTCAATAAAGGTTTGGATGGCAAGATAGCAGTATAATGGTTTCAATTCTATGATTCAACTTTTAAAAATTTGATGGTATGAATAAAAATAGTGTGTGATCATGCTGCAATTTTACAAATCTTGATTTGTCTACATACAGTAGTAATGAAGTCATGTTAATGTCATGAATTATGATCGGAGTGTAAAGAAATTAGAGTATGTGTGAAGTAAATCTAGTTTTTAATGTTTTCCACATGCTATTCTGCAAGTGTTCAAATATATCATGTCCTGATCAACATGTCTGGGAAAATATATATATATATGTATATATATATAAAAATATGCTTTAGATGTTTGCATATGAACATTTAGGTCAAAATGCACTTTTTAATCAGTATAAAAAGACCTGCAGCGACTGACCTTACTTCCAGAGTCCTTGGTTCCACATTCACCCTTATCGTACCACCATTTGTTTTTCAGCTTGTCTAAGATGCCTTGTTCACTGAGTTTCAATACTGCAAGGTTTACAGGAGTTCTTCACGTGGGAAATAACATAAATAACATTTTATTATGTTATTTTATGTTATTAAACTTCTTAAACTACTTTATACTGTACAAAGCGATAGAGTAGGGTCCTGGCCAACACATCACAAATAGCAAGCAACACTACAGTATATATATATATATATATTTGTAAATATATGACCTTTCATAATCCATGACTACCCTAGCATGCCAGACCCCACCTATATCGCTTTGAGTAATCGGCACACACTGATCACAAGAGGAGAAAAGATTTGAACTTGCAATATAAAGCAGCTGCTGCATAGCTTTCACAGAACGAAAGAAAACAAAGGCAGTAATTGCTGAGGGCACTTTTTTTTGTTGTTGCTATGGGCGGCCTTTTGGATGTTCAGCAAAGTGGATCTAACAGGAACCCTTTCTTGAGTAACAGACTAATTCATTTCATTTCATTTCAATTTAATTAAAAGCTATCGGCTAATGTCTCACAAAATCACCCCCACAGAGAAACAAATCTAAGGGTGTTTTGGAATCGTTACGAGCCAGATGAGGTCAAGAAAATTTGGTTTTAAGAGTCTCTGAACCAAATCCCTGATGAGGGGACGAATAGTTTGGGTTGTTTTGTTTTGCAAGACATTATGTTCAATTTCCTTGACTGATAGATTTCCAGGCTTATTTCCTTTCAGAAGATCAGTGTTTGTAATCCAAGATCATAAAATATATTGTATTCACCACTGTGTTCTGAGAGTCTCAAGAGTAATACAAATGATGTTTTCTGATTATTTATAAAAACAATAAAAATAAACATTAAGAAGTCAGGCATGCTGTTCGGTGGATGATCTGCAGTCCTGTTCTCCAGTCAGAGCTCTTTGGAAGGCAAAGTAATGATGATTTTGTTTGAGTGTTTAAAAGTAGAAACTTAGATCTATGAATTCAAATGCAACATCAAACTATAATTCGTCAGATGCAGCCTCGTCAATACTGCAGTTTCTGCTCTTTTACTCTTCTTGGTGGATGGGCAGAGAGGAGGGAGACATTTGAGCATCAACTTGGAACTTAATGGTTGTTACGCTTTATGAATCAAGCTCAATGCACTCACGACCCTACACACAGTAATATGTAATTCTACTATTTGGACAATGAGACATTTTGGATGCTTACTCTCTGTGTTGTTATGATGGATTTTGGAGACACTATGAGGAGAAATTGCAGACAAAAAAAGCTTTCAAGCAAGAGGGGAGGTGTGGGGGAGGGGGGTTCTTCCATTTGAGAGCAGAAGCTAAAATTGTTCATAATAATGCTGTTTAAGGGTACCGTATACATCACAAAATAACATTTTTATAAGCTAATTATTGATGTGCATCTTTTGACTTTTATCTTGTTTTTGTCTCTCTGTGACACTCAGCTCTGTAGCTGACTGACCACTGACCTGCTTCAGTTATTGAGTCTGTGTGAATTTACATCCATACTCCTCAGTTTAATAACATTAAGTCACATAAAAATAACTACGGCTGGTTAAAGCTCATGACCGGTTGTAATTGGATAATGTCTACCCTGTCCCATTGCATTGTGGGTAGGGTGATTTACTCTACTGATTTGCCTTTTCTTGTTATTACAAATTATACATTGACATTCTCTAAGCTGCTGGTCATCAGATAAAGGTCTCCGATACTCCACCAGGTGGTGGCCATGGACTTCTAAATAATTCACAATTTAGAAACACTCAAATAATTCCCTGTTTCTTTTCTAATCTGAAAACCCTAAATAAAACAGAATGTCATCCATATATACTACACATTATGCATAGAAACAAATTAAAGCAGTAGCTTGGAGGATATTTGTTTGATGTTTGATATTTGGCTGTACACTGGGAATTGTATCAAAGTATGTGGATGACAATGCTATAAATTACATTTAGTCAAAAGATTTTACATCTAAAGGAGTACAACGCGACATAATTGTCATCCTCTCTGCTGGAGAACTTAAAGAGAAATCAAAGAAACTTCAGAGGTGAGAAAGGCTGCTCATTAAAAACACACAATGGTAGAAACAAGGAGAAAAATGTAAAACTCCACATCTGTTCCTCTTCCGAATGAATTTCTACAGCAACATTTCAAAACAGAAAAAGGATGTGAAATGCGTCGAGATAAAACAAGTTGATTTTGAGTTGCACTAACACTGAAAGCAAACTCTTAAGGACCACACACACACACACACACACACACACACACACACACACACACACACACACACTACTGTCATGTTGTCAATAGTTACCAGCCCCAGCATACAGCAGCCACCTCAGCCTCTGTCTTCTCTCACTTCTGCATTATCTATGGTGACTGTCTGATTATGCAAATGCTCTTTAATTATGCATCCAGTTGACCGATCAGATTTCATTCAAATCTGGGAGTATTTAACATAATTTTCTCTAGGAAGCAGATAAATGTATCTAATCTGAAGTGCCTTGATTCTCTCGAGGTCAAAAGCTCCTCAGAGGGCGATTGACATTTTTTAACACTACTTACTGACGAAGAATGGCTAACTTAAAAAAATAAACTGCAACTTATGACTATAGGAAATATGATTTCCACTGCATTGGACCTTGAAAAAGAGATAATTGTTCTTTTCTCAGGCTGGTTGTCGTCAGCATCTCAATCACAATCTCCCAAACTCTGATTAAGAACAAGAGGTGGACATAATATCAAGGACACCTGTGCAATCTAATGCAATGCAATGCAACAGCTGGTGCTATAAATCTTACATTTGTGAAGTTTGTAAAGTAATAATGTTCAGTTTTTGTTGGGCGGTATTGATTCACCTTGATAGTAATCTTTTGGGGGCGTAATTTGTGTTGTTGCAGTATTACCTCGCATCTTATGAGACCTGTAAGCTTCACAAAGATAGTCTTTATTGTTGTGTTGTAATTTGATACATTATACAGGTGTTTGTTTTATTGTGTCCACCCCCTGCAAGTGTCAGCTCCATCTGATTTAAGTCACATCAAAACTTCCCCTTTTAGTCTGTCTGCAAAACAAGAAAACAGCATCTAAAAACACTCATGACCACAAAAAAGAATCCACATGAAAAAAAACATGCACAATACCGACTCATATGGCCAAATTAGAACATAAATCACATACTGTATGACGTCAAATTAAATAAACATCACACAGTATGAAAAAAAAAAACGGAGTTGTTTTAAATCATCCAGCTTTGATTAATGAAACATTTGTAGATGTGCGACTTAACGTTCTGTCTGGAGCTTTGTTTGGTTTAAAATATCTCCATTGATTTCTTGTATATAAATATAAAAGCTGAATTTGATTTCAGCAGCCAAAAGATAACATAACATTGATGTAATGTTATGCTGTGAATGTCATATTTTCTCAGTGGTTGTTACATACAATATATTTCCATCTCATTGTGTAATTACCCTCACCTGCATTTCTGAAAGTGAAATAAGGACAAAGAAATGTGGCAGTCAGATAGTGATAGAGTTACACTGATCATCTACTCTTTCTCTCTAACCAAGGGATCGAGGCAAATTGCCAGTGAGAGGAGACAGCTTCTTTGTGTTATCCCACCGGTTGTATCCATGTCCTGCTCACTCAGGAATGGATGACTTGAGTCAATAACAGCAAAGTTTTCTCCGTCTCTTTTCTCGCAATATGCCAAGTGGACTGTGGTCATGATACAAGCTGAAGAGCAGAGGCAGAGATGGATCCACAGTTGAGGGCTTTTTACTGTGCCCTGAAACAAAAAAAGATCAGGGGCCTCATTTATAGAAAGGTTGTACAACAGATTTGATTGAAGAAATTCTCATCGGAAAAAGGTCCCAGCTGTTCTGCAGAGCTGAGCCTGATGTGCACAGTTCTAAAATGTTGTAAATAAAGATAGATTATGTGCACACAGTATGAAAAAGTAAGACAGGCTTTACAACAATAATAAGTTAAGCTTTTCTATATTGTAATGCCACTTCTTTGTTTCAAAACAACAGTTAAAGTGAGACTATGTAACTTTTGAGAAACAAAATAACACATCTTACAAATTAATAGTTAAAATTCATAAGCAATAAATCTCAGCCCTACTTCCACATTCAGTTGCTGCAGCCTCACTTAGTCCGCTATGACCAGGAGCTAATGGTGGCAAACTTTAAATTATTGGTATTGTGACTGACATCAGCTCCCTAACTTTATGGCTTCATGGCTGACTTCACTTTTCAATGTTTTTAATTACAAAATTAAAACAAAAAGTAAAACACACCAGAAAAGTCAGCACCATTGTCCTGTAATTGCAACTTGTGGCCACAGCGGGCGCTGGGTAGCAAAAGTTGCATGGTCTCACTTTAAGGTCTGAATGCATCTTTACACACTTATTTGTACATCAGTTTTATGTTCACTATGAAAAAACTACCTTTTTACAAAAGTGTGATTCAATTCAAATCCTCTTGTACAAATGGAGCCCCTGGTCATATCTTACACTCTACTACTGCAGGGTTTACCAGGTCAGGGTGGCCATGGATAGACTTTGACTGGCCTTGGATCAAGACCAACCAAAGGTGTCTGTCAGTCTTACGCTGGATTTCGATGAAAGGATGTTGGACAAAAAAGTTTGGACCGTTAGTTGTCAGTCTTTCATTAGAATTCTCACGTTTGCCTGCGATGCTTAGTCCCCTCAAGACAACGCTGTTTCCCGTGCCTGCCCTAACACCCAGGCGGATTGGATAGGTCATACTGTACGATTTGGAGGTATTGACTATGGAAAAAGATTAAATCTGAGTTTTCTGGCATTCGTTTGACACATATGAAGATACAAAGCTGTCACGTTGGCCTGTAGAAATAAAAAGCAAAGGTAAAGCTGGTTTCTGTCTTTTATAACTACAGGCCAAAAATATAGAACACTACTCTGTCACAAAGATAATATTAAGCTCTTAATAATCTGATCTTCCTCTGTCCTACTTCTGCCCTTTGTTCTATCTCACACTATTTAGCTTTTTCCTCCTCCATTAGCCAAGTAAAGGGTTCCCAGTCGATCACAGTTGCAAAAATGTAAAATCAAACTTATTCATCTGTAACTTATTATCGGATATTTGGGCCAAAAGACTACAGTCAGTGTGACGCCAGCCTTGCCGATTACTCTGTTCTAGGATACCCGACTTTGGTGACATTGAGGCTGACCTTAGAGTCACCTCCCCCGCTGCCGCACTCTCCCTTGTCGTACCACCATTTGTTTTTCAATTTGTCCAAGAGGCCTTGCTCATTCAGTTTTAACACTGCCAGGTTAACAGCATTTCTTGAAACGATAAAACATAGCTTGTAAGAAAATGAACAGGTCCGTGAGAAATCTAATATATAATATTAGTAAAAAATAGTGATAAATATCAATGGTTCATAAGGGGAGCACGGAAGGGACAAATTGGTAAAGAATTTCACTGGTGTGGAAGGGTAAGAAGCATTGTTACAGCAAAGAAAATGTTAAATATTAGAGAGGTGGCATGGAGGGTTACATTGCTTGTAACTGAAGTGTGCGGGATGGGGACATTCTGTCATTGTTGAAGTAGAAATAAGAACATCCAGCATGCAGCTTAACATTCATCACAACTGACAGACCAGCATTGTAACTTGCAAAAAACAATGCAAAAGGGCACCACGGAAACCAGAAGGGAGGAGAGGTTGAAGGGCAAAACAAACAAAGGTTGGGAAAGGTGACACATCAACATTCAAATGGATTTAGTGATAGTGACTAATATACCAACAACCTTAAGAGAAAGAAGAAACAGAGACACAAACCAGATAGACAGGACAGAACAGAAATTGTCTGAACGTGTTGATTAAACTCATAATACTGTTCACTCATTGATGCACTTGGAGAAAAAAAGAAGAATTAAGGAGTGAGGAAGAAGAGAATGGCAAATGGAGACATCAGGGTAGGTGGAATACTATAACAACATGGAAGATATTGTTATATTATCCCACCCACCCTAATGCAGAGCCTTTAGGTGTGGCCACACCATAACCCTTAGAGTCGAGGTTGCCGCCCACTTTCATGGTGTCACATGGTTTCCGCTGCTCTATGTACTCGTTCATTGTGGATTCGAGTAGAAAGGCGAACTTGCCCTTCGACTTTCGTACTCTGGCAACCCCGTCTGGTGTTGTTTTGGCAAACACTGACGGTTCAGCTGATTTCATGTAAGACCACATTTTCTCATAAACTGCTATTTTGGAGCGCTGCATTAAAGGACACAGAGAGAAGACAGAAACAGTTTAGTTATGCACTTGACAACGACAACCGAGAAAACATTCACAATGAGCCGCTCTGGGTTTGAGTAAAAGGAAGAGTTCATTTTGGGAAATACTTAACCGTTACATGAGAAGATTGATACCACTCTCGCATAGGAGAGTGGTATCAATCTTCTCGTCTGCCCCACAGAGAGAAAGAGATTAAGTGTATTTTCCAAAATATCGAACTCATCCTTTAAAGCAACTCTGGATCACACGGAAAATAACTGCTGCTGCACTTCCTGGCCACGCCCCAGTCCGTGATGTTGAAAGCGCCTGCTGTGACACCACAGGTTGGGGCGTGGCCAGAAGTGCAATATGCTTAAAGACTTCACCACATACAGACAGTTTTCTACATCTTTTAATTCAGAGAGGATTCACCCTTTAAATAAATAAATAAATAAAAATGCAGCAGAGGTAGTGGGCTTTTTGCCAGCAGCCTGAAGTCTGACAATCTGGCAGCTCAGCAGAAGCAAAATGCAGGCCATGTTTGGTATCAATATTAACAGACAGAAGTGACCTCCTCCTCTTCAGTTCGTGTACACGCACCAGCAGGTCACAGCTGGAGTCACAGTCATCACGGTTTCATTTTCATTTAAATATGCTATGCCATAAGTCCAATTGAGCTTTAGCAACACTTTAATTTGTGTAATTTTAATAACAAATATTGTTGTTTAATATGTTATGATACTAAATATAATATATAACCACCTGTGCAGGTTGTTTCTCTCTTCTTATATATTTTGGGTACACCTTTTTTTTGTTGTTGAAAGCAGCTAACAGATTATGTTCACAGTTTTCCTCATTGTATCCAAATGACTTCAGAAATAAGGAAAATAATGTCTGCTGTAAAAGCTGTTCTAATTTCTTTTTTTTTTTTATATACTCAAAATGTTAATTTTTTTCCCCTTTAATTTGGTATTCCACGTCATCGAAAACCAATCAAGCTCAAAAAAGATTAAAACCACCGTCATCTGTTCTTAAAGGTTATTCATGATGTTAAGCCAAATACCAATTCATTTAGTTTGTGTTATTTGTTATTTGACAGTAATGACACTGTCTTTAACACACTTGACCTGCGTACTCCAAGACCGATGGGTTCACCTCTGTGGCCCAGTCAGCTGCCAGCTGGAGCAGCTACAGACATGCACACACAGCTCTGCTCTGACACTCAGTACGCTCTAAAAATGGCCAGCAAGAGGCTGATTGCCGGTCACCGGGGAGCTGGAGTACACAGCTGTCTACAATAGAGGGGAAGAATAGAGGAGCTGCAGTAAAATGGGCTAATATGACCTTCTGCTGAGCTCGGTATAACGGAGAAGTGCCTCAGAGGAAATTTTGAGTTTAAACTTTTCATATTTCTACATGTCTTCAAGGGGATGCTTGTCGGGATTGTGATTTAGGCATGACAAGCATGGTTCATAACCTCTCGGGCAAACGGGAAGTACGTAAAAGTGTGAACGAGCATTTGACGTCAGACCTCCAAAGATAAACTGATTATTTACATGATTTACATGATGTTTTATTTTCATTGTATCATTTATTGACGATCTTATATATTTCTCATTAAGAACGCAGTATGTTTGGAATTTAAAATAGAATACTTTTCTGATTATCGTATTCCGTACTGCTTTATTTATACATTTATTGTGCTTGATAACCGGGCCCTAAAGCCTTAATTTACTTACTTATTTATAGTATTTAATATACAGAAATCAAGTGTGCATGACTGGTTTTATCCAGATTGTATGTTCAGTAGTTGTGTGAGTCAGTCCCACGTCACATCTGGTATGTGAAAGTAAAGGAAAACATCAGAGAGAATTGACAATCTAAGTCAGCTTGGTGGTGTGTACGGCTGTGTTGTGTAAATAATTCACCGGAGATGTAATGGATTGTGGGCTCAGGCTAGTAAGTGAATCATTCTTGACATATGCACGATTTCAGTTCAGTTGAGTGTTCATGTAAACACTCTTAACATGACAGTAATAGGTGACGACAGGCCTGGCCATAGTGTGAAAACAGCGATTATTTTCTAGGTTACATGAAGATGCATGCTTGTCAGGAGCAGGTTAGTCGTCTCTGTTGAAATCTGTGCAACTCCTCCTGCTGTCAGAGTCGTAATTCCCACTACAGCAGTCGCAACTTAACAGAGACTAATTATTTCAATAAATCAATTGTTATTAATGACTAGTGTTGCCCCAACAGTCATTTAACTGACAAATGGGGCAAGCGAGGTATGTGAGTATACTGCTCCTCTCATCATTCTGGAAACAAACTGGTCTCAACTCAAATACTTCCAGCCACCAGTTCATGTGTTTGCAGCTGACTGAAGGGCTGAGAGTGATTCATGGCCCTCTGTGTGCGTCTGTCACGCTGTCATCCAGAAACAGAGACGACAGGCCAAACAAAGCATGTGCAATCTTTCTGGTGTTTTATTTATATCTGCATGCAATTCTTAGTTAGGTGCATGATGAAGTCTGTAATTAAAACTCATTCACTGAATGTTCATGATCAGTGGAAACGAATGAATGATGTACCGCTGTAATTAATGGCAAAATGATCACTAACACACTTTGATATTCTAATAGAAAGTAAACAAACTGCTTCTTACTGGTCCTCTCCTTTCACACATCTGCTAACATTATTCAATGTCAACCCTTTAACCTCTCTATAAATACACACACACACACACACACACAGTATTGCACACAGACTGAATGATCCAAATAGGTTGTCGGTCTCAGTAAGTAATTAAGGAAAATGGGATGTGGCATTAGAGAACTTCAGAGGGGCTGATGATTGTTTTGGACAGAGCAAGATAGCTGTTTCCCTCTGCTCCTAGTCTTTATCCTAAACTAAGCTAAGCTAATCATCTACTAGCTCCTGCTTCATATTTAGTGTCCAGACACGATGCTATTGATATTTTTAAATAACTGTCAAGAAAGCGAATGAGCTTTTTTCTTTAAATATGGTGTACACATATCCTGAACCAGATATGATACTAAGCAGATACTTGTGATACTTAGCAGAAATAACTAGTTGAGGATGAAAGTTGAGTAAAACTATAACTCCAAAGCTTTGCAAAGCCCAGTGGTTTGAGAACAAAGTTTTGAATCCTTTCTGAAAACCAGAAAAGAATAAGAGTGAGTGCTTGAAAAATGGGCTTGTTGGTTATCACCGTGTATAATGTGTACTGAGGAAGCTGTGTGATCTGCTGTGACGATGATATTCTTTAAAAAGTATTTACAGCTCCTATTAATCATTAGCTTCAAATCTCCAGATTTCAATAAGCGTGGCTCAGAATGGCTTCTCTGCATTGACATTTCCAGTTTGGAGGAAGAAAAGCTGAATATTTGTCAGGATGAAATCACTACACTGTCAATTATCTCCTCAGGAGCACCTTTGACAAATCACAGCCTGCCAAATACAACGTGGATGAGCACATCCACATCCAGCGCTGCTTGTGGAGCTGCTTTTAATGCAGTGATTCATCAGGAAGTCTCAGAAAAAATGTATTTGATATATTTATATTTGAAAAGTTCTTTAACAGACATGTCAAATTGAGAATTTTACGGCTGCTGAATGTGCCAATCACATAAAATATCTTCTCTCTTTACTTCATCATCTCTTTTATAACATTAAGTTAACAAGACAAATGGAGAAGTCTGCTGAGAAGTTTCTGTTTTGACAACTGAATTATTGCTCCTTAGTGCCTCGCTTAAAGTCACATCTGTTGTCCCTGCAGTCATCTGGTTTGAATTATTACGCATTAAAAGAGGAGAAAATCAACACAGCTTTGTGACTCATGATGAGCTGTATTGAATACATTTATTTTGTGATATAAAATTCTATATTTCCTGATCAGTAACTTCCAACATGCCGCAGTTCGTTGGATTCTCATTCTCTTCGCTGAATAAAATCTTTTCTGAACAGCCACATTTGTCACGAGTAATGTTTTAAAGTACTGCAGTGCAGGAGACAGCGGGTTACAGATGACCTCCTCCACACTGATCATGTTGATTGCTCCAATTCAATGCTTTTAGACCTAAGTTCAGCTTGGCACACAGCACACCATGCCACTCTGCTTGAACGCTTTTAGAAATGGGTTGGGTGACAGAAATGTTACACATGCCTCCACTCGCTGACATCCCTGCAAAATCATTCCTCTCCACTATCAAACACACTTTTCTCTTGAGAGCAATGCATGCTTTTATTTGATTATGTTTGGACTGACTCTGCCCCAACAAGAAAGCCCTCTCCTGCCAGCCGTGAGAGTAAAAGGGAGCAGATAACCAAACCTATCGGACAGAAACTGTTCTACCTTTGCTGTATTTAAGCATCTTTACTCAAGCCGTCTGTAAATCTCAGAGGAGATTGTAAGATGTGTTTTTATAACTCCCTGTGGACTGAGGCAGAGTCTGAAACCAACACACAGTGCCTTCCTGATCACACCAGAGTCTAACGGGGTCCACAGGGTTTATATTTATCAAACGTCTCAGACTCACTCACACCAAGAGACCAACTAGGACTTAAAATAGACACAGCTCAGAGCCGGACAATGCATGTGAATGACATTTCCATTTCCGAGGAATAGGATGTCTTCTTTGAAGACTGCAGTTCAGTGACAGAAGCAAAATGTCTCAAGTTTCAAACACATAGACGGACCTGACCTGACAATCAGACTGAACTGTCGTTTCACTTCATTCCTTATGAAACGCTGAACAAATCAGAGATGTTTGCAGCGATTCGGAGGTTGAGACAGAACTACATCTTCACAATTTGATGCAGAATTACAAAAATGGATTCATAGGTTTCAAAATGATTCACTTAAGACCCACAAGCTTACACAATCTTTTACCTGCTTTTCTTAACCGCAACAAAGTTGAATTATTAGTGTTTTTAAGGCTCCAGCTTTATCTGTCTTTTATACTAAGAAGTTAATGCACCCTATGACCTTGACATGATTGTTTGTGCCTTTACTTTGGCATTAATTGAGTAGTGGATACAAGAATGTTACCATAATAATACCATAATTTAGTTTTGTGGAAGTCACAGACTACATTTGCTCTTACACTTAAATAAATATAACCTCATCTCGGCTTTCCAATAATAAGCAATGTCTTTTAAATTAGCTGTTTACTCCTTTAATGATATTTAATTACTTTTTAAAATAAAATACTGTGTACCACTGCTTTATAATGTACTGAATTAAACAAGTGTAGTTGTAATATTAGCCTACTTTGGAGGTGCTGTATCAGCAGAAACATTCCAGTAATTATATCATTGATTATTCACTGAAAACACACAGCTCCTGGGACTTAGTCAGCTCTGAGCTTTTGGCCAGCTTTAACTTAAGTTAGAGCGGCTCTCGTTATGCAGCGACAGCATGGATGACAGCCAGTTGGGACACTCACCCTAAAGAACTCCTTAGTGGAGCCTGAGTCTAACGTCCCATAGGCGATCTCTGTCTGCTTGGCCAGGTCCTCAGCACCCTCGATTGGAGAAACCATCCTCTCCACGGTGAGAAAGGCAGCCAGGTTAGCCGTGTAGGAGGAGATGATGATGAGGGTGAAGAACCACCACACTCCTCCGACGATGCGGCCGGACAAAGATCTGAGAGGAGGAAACAGAGCAGACAGAGAGACATGAGAGCAGAATCGACAATATAGGGAAGGGAAGAAGGATAATTTTTCAGAGTCTCCTGTGTTTGGCACGTATTCAGCCAAGACGTTTAGCTCAGGCTATCGCCTTAATTTGAGGATTCTTCTACTTTTTGGAGAGGTTAACCCATTAAGTGACGAGAAGTGCGATATTATCCGGATGTCCCTGGTGCTCCATGCTATTTGCATAAATTAATTTGAGTATCATTAACTCAATATATGATGATTATGATGATTGATTAATTCTTTGAAAGTAATAATAAGCCTCATTAACTCAATATAAATGTGTCCACATTTAGTTTTGGAGATAATTCAGGTGAGCAAACATCCCAGGAAATACTCCTGGGAGGAGGTAACACCAGTTAAAGTTGGTACAGCTGAATTGGGTGCGTTTTTTGTCTTTGTTGGAATAAAGCAGGTCCTGGTCCTTTTGTGGCGTTTCAGGTTGCACATTTATTTACTTGGGGTATCTGTTGGTTTAAAGCTGCAGCCAGTTTTTGGTGCAGACATTTGTTAGAACGTTTAGTTTATCTGTTGTAAAATGTACCGCTCTCCATCACAAATTTAGACCAGAGAGGACAGAACAAGTCTGAAGTAAAAGCACCATGAGACTCTGTCTGCCATTGAATTCAGGGTGTGATGAGCCAAACTGCTCCGTCATAGAGATATTTCCATTCTGCTCACTGTTCCTTAACCAATTCTTCACAGTTTCCACATCAGCATAAAGGCTCCGACTTTAAATCTGTGCCTTGCAGAGCAACCGTGGGTTCATATTTTTAAATTTGACTATTCTCTCTGGTACCATTCCCGATTTCCACGATCACACACATATTTCACTAAATTTGCTGCTCTCAAATGAACTCACATTTCTCATTTCAAATGAGGGTGTATTTGCACCACATAACTGCATTGCAGGTATACTGCTCTGGATTTCTCGTGATATATTGTTTTCATAGCTTATGTATGGATTTATTCTACCCATATGGTGCTTTTTAAGTTGTAAATATTTAGTTTGTACTTCAGCAATCAAAATCTATGGTATGTCATCACTCCATCATCTGTTATTCTTGACATATTTTTATTAAAGTCTTATCTGTAAATGGCTTATAATTATCCAGAATGGCATCATATTAAGATCAATAACCATACTTAAGATGAGACGGTTGAAACATGGTTGTAGCCACAAACAATCACTAGCAATTAGTAGTGTGTTATAGTAGGTGTGAATAAGGTGTACAAAATCAGATAATACACTTCGTCCTCTGATGACTATAGTGACCTGGAAACTGCTGGTCTATAGGGCCATATGGTACTGTTAAGCAAAAATGATACAATCAGCAGTTTCTATTCAAAAACCTGATGTACTTGGGAGCCAAAACAAGATCCCCAATTTGCTGCTTAATTGATTGTTTGTTTCCACCTGAATTATTGAACTCTGCAAAAGTTAGCTTTCCAGAAGCTGCTTCCTCTATGCATTAACAAGAGTGAAGCTCAACTACAGACCTGCGTTCCTGAGCTCACAGTAAGTTTAGTCAGAATCTCACTCTGCTGACAATCTACCAGGCTGACATCCCACTGAGCAGAACAGAGTCCACAATATAGACAGTGAAAGTGTATTCATATGCACTGATCATTCACTGGCTTTCATCAGGTTATTAGATTATTATTATTATTTTTACGTGACTACATGTTTTTAACTTGCATATATATATTTTGTCCCTATCCTTCAGATGTTTCTTCTTAGTGAATACTAATAATGAAAAGCTTGATCTGTTGTCTGTTTACCTAAAAAAACATTCTTTTAATGTATCATACTATTAAAAACACATTTTTTCAGAAGCAAATCATCAATCACTCATCCAATTTCAGACTAGTTTGAACCTGTGAAAACCTCTCCTTGGTCTTCAACCAGCTGCTATACAATCTCCCAGCGTCTCAGATGAAAGGATGACGGAAGCAAAAATCCTTGAAGAAGAGGTGAGGGACACCACAACAGTGATGAATGAAGAGACGGATGGATCAACATATAGAGGGGATGACCATTAAATTAGAAAAATACATAATGTGATGGTGCTGATGATGTTTTTTTTGCCCACAAAATGCATTATATGCACCAATGAGTTGACCGTAAAATGGGACATGCAGCAAAAACACGGTAGCCCTCCAAGAGTCATGAGGAATTTGAGCAGCTACTCTGAATGAAATATAATGACCCCAGTGCATTTTACAGCCCTCAGCATGGTGGATATAAGTTATTTTGTGGATGCAAAGCATCACTGCCGGCATGCAGTTTCAAAAAACAAAGGTGTGTTTGCTCAGAGAAAGAAAAGGGAGGAAAGTGCAGTGAAGTGAAGTATGAGGTTAGATGGACAGCAGCAATGCCAAAGCTCAAAATAACCTATATGCACCATGGCAGGAAGGAGATGTATGTATGGGACTATAAAATGCAGAGAGATGACGAAGACAACTGAGGGGTGGTGGAGAGTGAATACAACAACCAACCTTGGTGAGATATCGCATCCTTGCTGCATGAAGGCACCCAGGGAGAACCACAGGCTATTAAAAATCCCAAAGTCGTTTGGAGGGTCTGGGGGGCTCTGAGGGTCTTTGGCCTCATCATTTTCGTCCAGATGCCACTCGTAAGGGCTGAAACGGCTCACCAGGAAGAGCACCACACTCACGCCGATATAGGCAAAAACTATACACATCCAAATCTCATAGGCAAGTGGGTCCAGGAAGGAAAACACCCCAGGCTTGGACTTTTGAGGCTTCTTAATCATAATGGAGATGCCCAAGCTCATAAAGGGCTTAGAGAAGTCTATCACTTCTTCCCGTACCAACGTTATAGTTAGAGGAGCCACGGCTATGTCAGCTCTCTGTGAAAATGGGAACAGGCACACTGGGAGTTAGTCTTACAGAACAAATATCCAACCAAAGGTTTACATATTGACTCAATAAAAGAAACACTGTTAAACTGAAAGTCAAAGCAATAACCATGACTATATATAGGTCACACTGTCTTCTAATCACATATATACGTGCCCAGGCACTCAGCGTTTAAGTGAATTCATGGAGTAAAGAGATTAGACACAGTTAAATGCGACAGCTTATAATATACTGAATAGACCTGTGATAATGCCTGAGAGAGGGATATCTGCCATTTGAAAATGAGTCACTCAGCACTTGTGTTGGCTAATGTCTTTGTCTCAGTCCAAATCTCCTCCATGAATCAAACAGAGGATTGAAAGACAGAGGTGGAGGAGCTTATGTAAGCAGTTCATGAAATGTGAATCAGCCTGTTAAATTCACCTCCATCAGATCCTTTGCAAACGCCTGACAGACTCGTCAATTAGTATCTCACTGCGGTGACAAAAGTTTGCATTGAGATGCTTGGTGGTATTGTACAAATATTTAACAAAAAGGATTCATATCTTAGATCAAGTTAGGAGGGGTCTCAGCCAGTCTCCAATATTCATTCTGGATACAATAAATATAGCTTAGGTCCTCTCTTTCTGTCTAAACTATCAATATTAAGAGGGCTACAGAAGAGCCGAACGTTCTTTAAAATAGCCACAATAGCAGAAACTACAGGTTTTAAATAGAGAAACCTGTACTGAATCACTGCACTTTTTGCATGCAGATTTTTCTTTTAATTCCAGTCAGCTGTGTGAGATTCTTTAACATTATTCATTCAGCAGCTGAGGTCTTATAAAAGATGCAAATCGTCTTGTTAAAGCTAGTTTAAGTGTGAGTGAACCACAAGATGCATGACAAAAAAAACAGTTCAGGCAATTTTAGTTGAAGAAGGGCTTTCCAAAACCCAGTCAGCCCACTTTGATTGATAGTACATTTGCATGGTAATATTCAATATAATCTTGCATTAAAAATGGGTAGAGTGAGTTTTATAAAAAAAAAAAAAACTCTCTTATGGTAAAATGTGAAGGATACCTAATTTCATTTACTATGCTTTACAATAATCTGAACAAAACGGAAGGTTAAGTAGCAGGAAACGATAAAAGATGAACAGTTGACCCCCTCCCCCTTATGAGCTACACAGGTGGACTGAGACTTACCCCATAAACCAGTTCACCCACCATCCCGTTCCACGTCTTGGTCTCCGGATCTCTGGCTCCGTACTTCCCATCCGGGACTACTGACAGCTTATATCTTATCCCCACATGTTTTGCAATTTCAGAAGCTAAATCGACACAGTAGCCTTCATATCTGTCATTCCCATCCATCTGCATATAGTTTTTCTTGTACATCACATACGGAGCTTCCTGTTAATTAGACAAAATGTTTAGTCCATTGTAAAGAAACACACACATCCACAGTGGCCAGACCTCATGGGTCACACAAGGCTGTGACGTAATTGGTACTGAAAGCATGCACACATGCTGGGGTGACAGACAAACAGATATGGGGGACATAAAAAGCCAAACAAAGCAGAGTTTAGATTAGAAGGGTCTACGCAGCATCAGTTACAGGCATGTTATTTGGGGACTCAACAGACTAAAAAAGCAGGCCGCTTCTGGAGTAAGGAGGCCAAATGGGCCAGCGGGAGGAGCAAAGCATCTAACACGTTTAGAGGAGGCAAAGCAGGATGTCAGGGCTCCTTCATGCAAAACCTCATCCTCAATCTAAATGTGTGAAGATGGATGATAGGTGGAGGTTGCATGTGCTTTGCATCAGCGTGGCACAAGGAGCAGTACAAGGTGAATGGAGCACTTTTCCAGTTCATAAAGTAAACGTCAGTGACAGTCGAGAGGTACATCCAAAACATGGATATCAATTTTATAGATCAAACAAATATCAAGCTCAAAAAACATGTGAGCCACGTCAGAAGAGTAGTTGTATGACCAAATAAAAAGTCATACTGGTTCTTTCATTCATTTCTATCATGACAATAAAATAATCTGCTCGTTGTCTTGATTATATCGTTTGAATATTCCACATCACCTCTGTGCCTTCGATTTCAATAAAATATCATGTATTTCCTCAATAATGGAACAGGTTTGCCATCAAACCTCTTCTTGATGAACTAAAGTCACCTTGAGGATATTCAGCAATGGAGATCTATTTTGCCTTATGGCATGAATATGTTTTTCAGAGGTTATTTCACCAAAAATCAAAGTCATCTTCAGAGGAGACTGATACTTGATTCTTTCAGAGTATCCAACAATTTCACTCCTTTGTTGTATGAACTACTCCCTCTTTACCTTCTCTTCCATTCTGCAGTCATGTACAATGTTACAAAAAAAACTAAATGAAAGAGTCGCACCCTATAATAATAGGACGGCCTTTCATTGAATATGGCATTTAACTTTAAGTTATGGAATGTAAGAAAAGCAACATGAAGTTAGTGACGTGACTGTGATCAAAAACAATAGTTGTCTTTATTCAAATCAAAGGCATGCCTGGCAGTGAGAAAATAATGCAATGACTCTACTCTTCTGTTTTCTCTTCCTCACAGTTGTATTACCTGTCTGGTCATGAGGATAATGAGTTACTACACATTGAAATGAGAATGTATGGCTATTACATTCTGAATTTGTCTAAGATGAAAACATAATAGGCAAAGTCAGAAGGAACGAGAGGCCGTGGTTTTAAATGTAAGATAAGGAGCACCTTATCGTACATTTAAAAATGGCTGATGATTACTAAACTGTGACAACGGTCTGTACAGAAACTAGCACTGTGTCTAACCCTGAGCTTGCTACACTGGGAGCACTGGTTTTAGAGCTGCCTACCAATAGATACATTACAATTCAGTGCCAAAGTAAATTTGAACAAAGAGATAAACAACCAAAGGTTTGCAGCCTTTGATTGTTTATGTCCTCCTTGTGTGCAGATCATTTCATGTCTCCAGCGAGACACAGCGGGTTTAACCGACGTCACTGACAGCTTACTTAATGAGAGGGAAATATGTTTACTTACGTATGCACTGAATGTGAATACGATGGTGTCTATCTTTATAATTATCATTACCAAAGCCGTTATTGTGATGTCACTACTACAACAGCCCACCGTAATATAAAAAAACCAAAATGCTTTGACACCCACACGGATACAGTTGAAACACTCTTTGTGAATCGACTGTTTCAACATGTAGTGAGTGGATGGAAAGCAACTGAAAATGAAATAATTCTACCCTCCCAGGACAGATTGCAACAATGGACACCTTGACCTTGAGTGGCAGAAATCTTAAGGTGAAACACTTAAAACCTGCTTGAGAGTGTACCATAATAGTAGTGACCACAATTGTTCGGTTTTCCACAGAAGAGGACTCGTTGGTGACCTGCTGATCCATAATATAAACAAACTTTTCGTACTCATTCCAGTAGCCGATCTGAAAATGAAACAAAGGTTCACAGTTATTACAAGAAGCAGAAAGACGTTTTTACAGTAGAGCCTCCACGTATGTGTGAGGTGATTGGCTCTATCTGTACAGCAGGAAACAGTGTTAGTTTTGCTTGATGTATAATTTTATAAAAAGCTTGAAGTGGTGCTTTTCACTTCACCTGGGCTACACTTCAGCAGAGTAGGCGTGAGCTATTCCTGGCTCAGAAAAATGTTCTCTTACATAACAAGAAAGCAGCACTAATAGAGCTCTCGAAGACTGATCAAATTAATACCAGCAAGACAAATCTAATAGTCTAAATGTACCTTATCTTGCCAGTGCAGTAGGTTCTTCTACTGTTCTATTAATACTACAAATAGCACACACATTATAACGTAACACAAAAACAAACACTGGCCTGTTGTGTCTACTGAACCTGAGATGATTCCAGTGGATGCATTATGTTTATTTCTGTTACACTCTGATTTATTCGGCCAAGAAGAAGTCAACGGCTCCCACGTCGGGTAGCTATGATGAACAATACTCACTCTGTTGTCACTGCAGATTGTCTCACACTGTTTGGATGTGCGGGCCGCTGTGATGTATGTTGCCATGTGACCTGAACTATGTGGACAGTGTAGGGCAAACCTCCTTTTTGGTGCCAGCTTTTGTGGGGACCTTGTCAGGGATTAGGGGCACACAGCTTGTAAAGCCACAACACCACTGTGTGTGTGTGTGTGTGTGTGTGTGTGTGTGTGTGTGTGTGTGTGTGTGTGTGTGTGTGTGTGTGTGTGTGTGTGTGTGTGTGTGTGTGCGTATGGCTTGCCCAATTATACAAAGTTAAATTAAAGCACGTAGGGATCATGAAAGAGTAGTGTATCTGGAGATACGTCCTTGTAAAAGTCCAACTGAAATTATTTCTATATGTTGTCAAAAATCGTCAGTGATTTTCAAATTGATTGTTAATAGTTTTATAATTGAAAGTAGGAAAAAACTGTGGACAAATATCTGAGATGACCTTTTTGCCTCCAATCCTCTGAAGAGGCAGGTCGATGCATGTGTTTGGGAACAAACTTTCTCTGGTAACTGGAGCTTACAAGCTAATAAGAGGATGGACAGTGTTGTGTTAGTGGTATTGAAGAAAAGGACCAAATGATTCAGCATCTAAACTAACAGACATTGCTAAGTGTTACAGCTCTCAAGCTGAATGGCTAAATTACTTTTGTGAGCGAGTGCACTTCTCCCCCAGTTGTTTGCTAGCTCGTTTACCAAGCCAAGGCTCAAAACAAGACACGTGTCAACGCCTGTAGACAAAATGGACTCACTGAAAGCTAATGTGTGCTGCGGCTCCCAGTTCTTCGCTCTTGTCTGTCCATGTCTAAGGCTGACATGTATTCAAATAAAGTGTAAAATAAAACGTTTTTATTGGCTACATGACAAAAAAGGGCATTCTGTTTACAGACCAGATCTCTAACAAGCAATTGAATTGTTTTAAGGTACAATACTGCTGTAAGGACTGACTTTAAAGCCCGCCTCACAAGAGCTGCTAACCCACCTCGCAGCTTCATTATAGTGAGGTTCAAGCAAGAGTTTTACTGTGATGGTGGATTAAAGGCCGTGTTGGAGAATTTTGTAGGAAAACTCGACTTTAAAAAGTCACATTTAAATAAACACATACACATGATGATACACAAAATATCAGCTATTTAAAATCTCTTGTTGTCTGCCTACACTCCATAGGCATTTGCTTGATGTAATTTCAGGTGATTGACAGTTCATTCAGGCATCAGCATGAACCCTTCAGACACCTGATTGGACAGATGCACCACTCGCTGAGCTGTCAGTGGTTTAAGCATCAAATTTTGTTGTAAACACATGGCAGATCTTTTGTAAACACTAAAGTTCTTCTAAATTATTGACTGTAATCAGTTTCTAAGTAAGTGTACGACCCCTGTAGTAGCAGAGTAATACCTAATTTTTAGCAACAACATGTGGTTTAAATAGATATTCGTGATGTGTTTGAGTTTTAAGCCATGTTATCTTTTAAATTACTAAGCCCAGAGATTGGTTCAGCTTCTGGTGGCTCGACTGACTCTCCATGGATTTTTTCCAGATTCAAATCTCAGAGGGGATGCAAGATCACACAATTTGGGCTGGCTTTGCGGGACTGGGTACTGGCAGCTTCAGTCCAAATCAGAACCAACCCTTCTATTTGTGTACTGCCATCACACCAAGAGGAAATAAAATCCACAACTAAGAGCTGCTTGAAACTTGTCTGTATTTATGTTAGTGGATATTAAAACATACAGTGCTAATACCTATATCATATGCTGATCCTCTTAATTTTATTTAATTACACGTTATCAAATTATGATAGATGTTTCCACGGCTGTGTGCTCACTCACCTTCCTGGGGCCTCCTGACTTCATCTCGTACACATCAATTGTGTAATTAGACCGTCGACCAAATGTGTCGAACTGAATGTTTCCTGTCATACCTTGTACTTGGACCTGCCAGGTACAAAGAACATAATGGTGACACTTGTTCTTAGCCTACAACATGTGAGCAAACTCCACATTAAAACATGCAACAAATGGTCTTGAAATATGGCGTCCAAAGTTCTCTCCAGCGTCTTTTGGTTTCCCAGTTGTATAATATAGGCAAGTGTTGTGGCAGGCAAAGGGATCAGATCAATGTGAAGGGGTAACAAGTCTGGAAAAATGTGCAAAACTAGTGGAAGTGACATTGCTTTCACTTTTTGCTGAGACAAAGTGATGAAGAGATGATATTTAAAGAAATAATACAGTTCTAACATGCCGTATGGAATGAAATATCTTTTACCATAACAATACAATCAGTAACTTTTGAAGCAGATTAGAGTGAAGAGTGATATAAAGTAAAAATTAAACTGTTGACTTTAACTGAGTACATAAAATAGAAAGCAGAGCTGTTTGAAGAGACAGTGAAAGCACTCGATCTTACCATTTTTAGGGCTCTCTCTATGTCAATGCCTTGGCTCCAGGGCACAGCAGGGTTGGCGAGGCAGTCTCCCGCACTCCCTCTGCGAGACACGTCCACTCGCTGGCGCCGTAGGTACCGGAAGGCCTCCGCAATCACGAGGATGGCATCGTGGGTCAGCGCTGACGTGTACTGAGACAAAGGTCACAAGAAACCCCAGTGACGCACATCATGCAGACTGCACTGCTATCAAAGCAAGGTTATCATCTCCGCAGCAGTATTTGGTGTATGGACACTGAGAGCAGTGCCACTGATGTAAAAAAGTAAAAAAAAAAAATCAAAGTCTCGTCAAGTATGAAAGATGCAGCTATTCAAGGCCAAGCAGGTGACAAGTTATTTAAGCAAAGTATCACTGAAATGATTCAGAATGACATATTGTCTCTGGTTTCAGCAGAGTTACTACCTAAAAACTTGGAGGAGGAGGGAGGAGAGAAAAAGTGTCTTTGAAGATGTTTAATAAAATGTTACTGCGGCATCGGCAGCTATGCCTCACTGACCTTCAGTGGAGTGTTTTTTGCTTCTGGAAATTCTCTTTCATCTAGGCGCTCCCAGCGCTGGAGGAACTGCTGGACGATGGGGCTGTCTGGGTTGATGATCTGGAAGCCTGTGATGTTGGCTCCACCAGAAAAGACCTTATCCAGGCTCATGTTGGAAAAACCCTGTGAGCAAAGAACACAAGTGGCTGGTAGTGGAACGAGAAATCATTAAGAGCAAAGAAAAAACTTCTTTAGCTTACCCATCAGTGGCTCATTAGTTAGTTATGTTTAATTACTGCAGTCAATTGGTAGTTTATCATCACTATATATTGAGAAATTAGACTATTCTACAGAGAGTGTTGCATTTCTTTGCACTGCATTGCATCACATCGAGATGTGTTGTTCTGAGCTTTGTTGGATTGTTTCATGTTGCAAGTCCTCACCAGGTTGGCGAGGATATAATGGTATCCTCTGCTGTTTTTTCCTGAGGTCACCACCTACAAGTCGCAGGAGGAGACACACAATGAGTCACATCCGCATCTCATAATACTGAGAACATTCTGAGGACTGAGATTCCAAAATGACAAAGCCCTTTGATTTCATAACAGAGAGTAGTTGGTAGAAAGAAAGGAATGAAAAAAAATACATTTTAGAGCAACATTTGCAAGGGCGAGAGGGAGCGTGTGACCACATTTGTACATGTGTGTGTATTTGCATGAGACACACACAGATAGGGGACAAACTGTGATGACAGCACTTGTTCCTTTCCATTAACTTCAACATGTAAAATAAGGTCAAGGCTCTGGCAAACCTCCCTCTCTCTTTCTCTCTCTCTCTCTCTCTGCAGTTGCCTGTGCTCTACAGTCTGCCGCTTTACGCTGCGCCCGTCTCAGTCGCACACTAGACTTAATTAAACCCAAAACGTTGTACAGCACCTGTCGAAGCGAGCAGACACAGAGAGAGCAGCATTCGCTGATTTCTTTAAAGTTCTTCACCAGCCAAACCCCCCCCCCCCTCACCCTCCCCCTCTCTGTCGCTCTCTCTCTTTCTCTCGCTCTCTCTCACTCACTCTTTCACACGCACTCGCTTTCTCTCTCCATATCTCCCTCGATTCTGAATCGTAGATTACAAAGCTTCAAAAAAGAAACCGTGGGGGTGGATAGTTGCTTTTTTTTCCCTCCCTGTCTTTTCACTTTCTACACTCCCCCACAGTTTTTGATATAAGTGTGCTCAGGCACTGAAATCAGCTAAATGTTAAATGTGAGTGAGTGATAGTGATATCATGTTGGAGAGAATTCATAGAGCACTTGAATACAGATGAGACATTTTACAACAGCACTGCAACAAGAACAGGCATCCCTGTGGTATATCTGTAGTGCTATTTCCATATTTTTCATTTAGGCCTGGCGAACAGTGATGTAATAACTGCCCAGTTTCTTATGCAGTGCATGCACTCTCACACCTGTGCTTTCATTCACACCTGTGCACTTTAAACTCCTCTGCTTACTCCTCCCTTATTGTCTCGTTATTGTCGAAAGAGAGAGAGAGAGAGAGAGAGAGAGGGAACGTCCTTGCTCCAAGGTTGGCCCTCCGACCGGCTTAGACACTCTGACAAATTTCAACAATAAATCCAATTACCTTCCTCGGAAATGCAGAAATGATTTCATTGTGTTCGACATTTTGCACCTCTGCTCACCGACTCTGAAAGCCCCCCACATCCTGCATTTTCCTCATAAGCCCAAAAAAAAAACCTAGGAGCTTTTTCTGCTTATTGTCCTCCAAATTGTCTTGAAAAGCGTTTCATTTGCTATCCATGCGAGAGGGAGCTGCAGTGACCCAAGTGTAGCAACACAGCGAGCACTTAATGAAGCTGCAGTGCCTGGAGTGACTGGCTACAACTCCCGTTTGTCACCAGCACACTCAGGCAGAAAGCACAAGACTTCACACATTTATATGAGCATCCAAAACTGACACCTCAGCTGCTGTTTCTGACTGAAAGCACATAGCTGTTAGAAAATAATCAACTGCAAACATGTATTGCTTACTGTAGCTACAAGGAACATGAAAACAAACTATAATGTGGGAGTTTCTATTCTGTTTGGCTGTCCTAACCGGAGAGGTACAAGTTATATTGAATACCAAGGAAGCTCATAGACACATATGTTTCTTGGTTTATTGAACAATAGTTTAGTGTTAAATGCTACAAGTTTCTGCAGCCATGATTCAAATATGATCTATTTAATGAATCATAATGTATAGCTGTGATGTGGTTAACCACTTGGCTTTTGTATCAAAATTGTAAGCTCTGATTGCTGAAAAAACATTGTTAACAGTAAGAACAGTTAACTATTAAACCAAAATGAAATAAATAAATTCCTAATAGCAAACAAAAGCTATGACAAGCTAACACAAAATGTTCAGTTTCCACAAAAATATTATTATAAAAAAGAAATATGCAAATTTGCCATCACTGGTTTCAATGTGAACATCTAAAAAAGCATACTGATACAATACGTTCTACAAATATACCATGGCATCACATGCAATTTATTATATTGACAGTGGATTATAGTCATAACATTTTGTATGTTGTGGCAAAAAAAAAATATATATATATATATATATCAGCATGAAATAATTCATAGCTGATTGGATGAGCAAAGCTCTTAAAAAAATAGTAGGTAATGCATGTACATCGTCATCAAGTAAACCCTCTGAAGATCAAAATCAGACAAAGATGATTACCTTTAAAAACATAAACCAGCTACATAACTAGAGCATTTTTTCTGCCACTACCTGAGCAGTACACATGTTCTTGTAAAGGATTATTTTATTCTATTTGCTGTGGGATTTGCTCCATCCCTCTGTTGGCAGTGCTGTTCTAGAAAAAAAGCATCTGGGCATAACAAATATTTTTAGGATCCTGATGCTCCAGTTTCATGGTCCCCTGGGATAATCGCTTTTTGTGAGTCTGAGAAACCACCAAGAACCTGGAAGAGGTCAGGCACTACCGTCACTGAGAGAGCTCCACTTTTATTGTCACAGGACTAATATCTTACTTTCTGTCAAAATCCATTTCTCACAAAACAGCTTCTTCAAACAGCTCGGGGGAAAAGAAGACCCGAGGCTTGAAAGCGAGAAGGAACCTGCAGCACTGATTGTACTGACTGGCGCCTACATTTTTAATACCCATTGAATGGAAAGGAGACTCTAAATGCCATGCCCTGTCATCTTTTTTCTACATTGAATGTTCTGATCTTGCAGCAGTGCTGAAGTGGATCTGTGATGAGTCCCACCAAGAAGGCTGAATGACATGGATATCTGCCAAAATAGTGTTGGCTTTTATGACGGGCAATTAGTGTGCCCAAAACATGACATGTCCCTATGACTGAGAATAGGACATATATATGACGTGATGTACATTCCTACATGGTTTATGCTCTTACACTGATTGACAGTTGGTGCAGATAAAGTATCAAGAAACGGTGCAATGAGTCAGCTAAGGTAACGGTAAAAAAAAGAAAAAAACCTCAAGCTAGAAAATACAAATGTTTACAAAAAACAACAACAAAATCATATCTGCAAATGTTTCATGAGGAAGGAAATACAGTAAATTCAGCACCTTTGTTAACGACCTTTGTTAAGGACAAACAAAACTCCAGGGAAAAAATATTTACTTAAACTAAGCTAACTAGCTGTTGGCTATAGCTTCATATTTAACAGATAGATTTGAGAGTGGTATCAATCTTTAATTTGTATCTGCTACTAAAACTAGGACTGAGTCCTGAACTCTGCAATTAAATGTAAATACCCAGCATACCATCTTCCAACCCCCACCAGTGCAATACAATCAAATGAATCAAATCGAACAGACAAAAAAAAAAAAAAACACAGAATCATGTTACAGCTATGCATTAACATTCGCCTCTCTGTGGAGGATGTAATCAGAAATATGGGACCATAAACTTATGCTGTGGAGGAGACAGGAGGAGGGACAGACAGAGAGACGTTGTCTCAGGTCTCAATTATCTTTATTTGTCCATCCTCAGGGCTCCTCCTGCCCGCCATTTAAAGCAGGCCTGAGCCAGGCTGAGCTGCAGGACGATCAGCCTATAATATTCCTCCAGGAATCAACATTAATTAAGCAGACTGGAGGCACAGTCCAGTGCAGCTCTGGATGTCTGCCCAAGTGCCTTCAAGAGGATTTGATTCTCTTCCCACTAATGGAGGCGTCTCTTTGTTACAGTGATTTGTCATCTACCTTCTTCAGAACTGAAACAGGCATCCTAAGGTTGATGACTGTCCCCTTTCACCAGTCAACTAATTATTGTTACGCTACTTGAATAGGGAAATAATATGACGAAGGATTCAACTATCAAAGAATTGCATTAAAGAAAGAAAATATAGCAGAGGAAGGACATGGCTGTATGAGTCAAAAAAATGCTCTAAAAGCTTTATTGTTCACCAGTCCTTACCTCAAAACTGAATCTTTGAATGGAAAGTAGTTTTGTCTGCAAATTATACACAAGAAATAAATTGTTGAATGTCCTTTCTTCTTTCTAGTCTTTTTCAGTTCCAGATATTAATATTTGAATTGTTATAACATGTAAAAATATTAATTATTTATTGAATGGATTCACTACAATTCAAGTGCTTGAATTATGATTTTTAAATTATTTGTTTTGCCTGTCTTCCTGGGACTGTGCACAGTCGGATGGTTCCTCCGCTTCCAGCAGCCATCAGCTACACACTTCTGAGCACAGTCTTCTGATTGCATGCCAATTTCAACAAAATAAAAAATGTGTGTGAAGTTGTAACGTCCTTACTATCCTTGTTGCAGTTGCACACTGGCCAACTCTCCTGCTTACGCCTGTTTGATGTTGTTTTTCATTTTCGGTTGCTTTAAACTCAGACTTCTCTAGGGTCTCCTTTGGATGCCAGCACTACAAAGAAGACTCTACAAAAACCTGTTTCTCTTTTTTCAGATGCCATGTTTTCTTGTTAATAATGGAAGTAAAGAAAAGGAAAATGAAGGTCTGAGCCCAGATAGTTGCCTTGCTGTTGTGGTTTATTTGACGGGAATTGACCCTTTGCTAAGTCCTGCCCATGGAACACAGACTGGCCAATCATAGCGTGAGACTGGCCAGCTCCAACCAGGATCTGACTGCTGCTCCACAGACTCTCGTGCAATCGTTTCAGATTTTCTTCATTTTCAGTGTGGTTTTGTAGATTTTCGAGGTAGGTCATGGTTAAAAGTAATAGTAATACAATATCTCAACAACTATTGGATAGATTGTCATGACATTTTGCAGTGGCATTCGTGGTTCTCAGGGGATAAATCCTAAAGGACTTTAAAGGTCCCGTTTTTCCTCTAGCGCCACCACATTCGTGATTTTAAATGAAATGTCTCAAAAAGTACTGCATGGAGTGCCGTGAAATTTTGTATTGACTTTAAGGCCTATGAATAATAATTTCTAAGGACTTTGGTCATAAAAATCAAAGTGTTGAGCAATTGAAATGTTCAACTAATGGTTCACATGAACATGATAAACCAATACCTGCTAAACTATTGACATTCCCATCAGCCTCAGCTGTACTTTGTGTTTACTGCTAATTAGCAAATGCCTGCTATCAGACTAAACCAGGATGGTGAACATGGTCAATTTGAAAATCTTACTAATCTATGTATGTCAAGTAAGTATAACCTTCACACAGCTGCTAGCAGGGCTGTAATTTCTTAGTCTTGGTTTAAATTCACTGTATATTTGGGACCAAAACACAAATAGAAAATCCCCCCTTAAAGAAAATATTTATGCTACAGAAACCATTTCATATTTCATGGCCTTTAAAACCAATGCCCATGCAAAGCAGCATACAAAACTACAATTCACATACAGGATTAAATAACATCCACACAGATGTAATCTCATCCCCAATGCAGCATCTTGTTTTACTGTCGGACTTGCTGGGTGTGGAACTCCAGTGCACCTCTGGGTGTTCAGCAGTTCTCCCATTTCCCTCCACAGTACTAGACAGGGAGACTCAGACTACATGGCTCAATTCCCAAAAGCTCTCTTTTTTCTCTCTCTGACTCTTGTGCATTGTCTGTCAACTGTGAAGGAGGAGGCTGGAGGTCCTCTGGTAGCGATTATAAAACAACTGTGCTTCTATTATTGATGAGAAGCCTTAAAGGTGTTTATCGCTCCGTCTTTACTTTAGTAAAAGGATGAGCAGACTGAAACTTTCGAAGGCGGTGAGAGGGGAGCATAAAACCCCACAGCACATTTATCAACAAATAAAGCCCTGTTCAAGTGGAACTACCTTGACAAAAGTAATTAGCACAAAAGGAATGATGTATATTTGCATACAAATATATTCATAATGCACTGGGTAAAGATAATAGCCTAAATGCAGGTATACAAATAATTCAATTTAGATGATTATAGCGTTTATGAGGTCAAATCCTAAACACTGGTTAAAAAAATAAATCCTGTCCAGGATGGTTGCTTCGTGATGCCTGAGTGATCTCGGTTGTGTTCGCTCACTCCTGCCTTTGTGAGAGATCTTCCCTCAAGCTAGGAGGGTAGGCTATTTATAGTAGGCTCATTGTTGTTGCTGTTATGGGACAGTGTGTCCTACTTACACTGGGAGGTGATATTACATTAAAGCATGTGTTGATGTCACAGCTTGTATAAGGAATCGTTCCGGAGAGACGCAGGCACGTCTTGCTGCTATCAAGCATCTGGGGAGACACTCGTCTGACAGATGCCGCCTACAAGGCCACCGCTCGCAGTAATCCGCCACAGTAAAGAGATTATGATCGGATCGGTCTGACGTGACACGAAGTGACCGAAATTATCTGATTCAATAACTTGAATCTAATATGGAGGCAATTTGAGAAGATTTGAAGAAACCGTCTGTATCATTGTGAAGGGCAGAGAAAAGCTAACTTCTTTTAATTGATGAAAATGTTCTGTGCTATCACAAAAAAAAAAAAATTCCACTGTGTCAGAGGAAATTAAGATAGATCTGCAGCGAAGGTCAGAGTAAAACTCATAAGGCCGGCAATAATGACGATCATTACGCAGAGGGCAGAAGCCTTTACACACAAATATCTCAGCAAAGAACGGAAGGTTAAGATGCGCTCGGGATTAATGGTTCAAATGAGCACACACAGAAAACAAACTCTGCTTGTGGGCGTAATGGTTTTTGTAACACATTACTCTGCTGAGTAGCTGTGTACAGTAGCTGCAATGACCCGAACTGAAGGGAAACGCACAACTTCTAGCTGTCAAATTTGACAGCAATTTTATTTTATTCATAAATGTCCTTATACCTAAACAACAAGATCGTCCATTTGTCAGTGACCTCATAAACGACTCATATGAGCGTCCCTCGACTGTATGTTTATGGTTTGGCTAATACAATTAAAACTATACGGTTAAAATTAGGAAAAGATCGGCTACAGGGTTCAAATAAGAGATACGACATGAAGTGCAGTTTCCATTGTCACACTTCAACGATTCACCTCTCCCCTGACCTCTGACTTATCATAACATTTATTGCAAAAATATAACAATGTCTTCCATTTTTCCTTCTAAGAGAGGACAGTAGTTATTTGTATGGACACAAAACATTGCTTTTCAGGAAAATGTCAACAGAGATTGATTCAAGTCACCAGTGCTCTAATTTGCAGTCTCACATTTAACTAGTGTTTATAGATATTCAGCACTATCTTTATTTTAAAAGAGTTAGGTCACACATTTCGGTAAGGATCAGGTTTAGTAAATAAAGAATGAGATTTTTGTTTAACATAAATTTACATGCAATCTCTTACTAATTAAAGAAAGCCAGACATTTAAATAAAATATAATATATATGATAAGTAGGTGTCAGGAAAACATAAAACATGGATATAATCACGTACATAAAAGATAAATGTGCATTCACACTGCATTCATATTATCAACATTCATCTACACACATACAACACATACAAAGAAAAAAAAGATGTGATCTATTTAATGCACAAATAGACTTAAAAAGAATCATGTGCAACATAGCTTCTAATCCTCAAAATGAATACTAACGATCTTCTGAGTAAGTAAGCAAATTTCCAGTTAACCCTCATTTAATATGTTTTTGACACTAAAGTATTCTCCACGGTGAGCAGCACGCATTAGCAAGCACTGAATCTGAATCTAGACTCATGTGGGAAAACTGTAGCTGCTGATCACCTAGGAAACAAGGATGAGGAAGCGGTTTAATTTCTCCATGTGAGTTAAGCCCAGGTGACCTCAAACAACGTGCGAACAAACAACAAAAAACAAACCTTAATTGAGTGTTCCCATCTCGTCTGCTTTAACATTGTCTTCTAAATGAGAATCCTGATATCTGAGGCAATTATGATGCACTCCATGGGTTCAGGGTAATAACAAAAAATAAATTAATAGTGGGGAACAAACAAAGCCAGGAGAGTGCCTTATGTCACTGTGTGTGTAGATGGAGATGATGTTCAAGGCAAAAAGTGAGGAAAAGACAGTGTTTACTTTACTGGAACATAAAGGTGTTTAAGGACAGACATTTTGTTTCTAGTTATTTTTCTCAAATTACCCGGGCTGAACTAGAAGTGTGTGTTGGCTCAGTACCTGCTCCAGTATGGAGTTGATCCGGCCCACCTCACAGTCAATGAGAAAACGTTTCTCTTGCCGCCGGTCCATCTCTTCGATGATGCGTCTGTACTCCGTGGGGTCCACAATGTTTCCCACCGAGCGAGCTGTCACCTGCCAGTTATTGGCTACGGCCGACTCCATGATGGCCTGGAGGATTGCAAAACCTGGAGGAGCAGAGGGAGAAGAGCTCCATCACACAACTGTCTTTTTTTTTTTTTTAGAGCACACCAGCCGGTAAATGCCTGGCTGAGAATCCAAATTGCTGTGCGATGGGTATTCTAGCTTTTTTACTATGGTTAGTAACATGTTAATGCCTGAACAGCTTTCGACCAGCTTTTTATTCTAACTATTAACACTCTGAACAATAAAATCCCCTTGTCAGAAATAAAAAAAATGATGATAGAAAATGTTTACAGCAGGTAAACAAGGTATGTAACAAGTGGTTTCAGAATAAAACAGGTCTGACCTGTATCCATTTGGGTGTTATTCAAACAGTCTCCAGACGATGAAATATGGACAGTTGCTAGAGTGCATAGGAGGAAAAACACTGAAAACAATACTGTTGGGACTTCTCTTATGAATTAAACATGAGCCCCCACGCTCTTGTACTGGATGCATTTGCAGTGCATATATATATTTATAAATCCAAGCTGTCAGATATATAATTAATGACTTTTAACACAAGTTAATTTAAGAGATGCATTAGAAAGGTTTAGAAATAAGAACTTCGACAGACAAAGCGGAAATAAAGACGAAATGAGTCCACAGAGGTAGATATACCCACAAAAGATTAAGTCAAAGCTGTGGTGCCCATAACAAAGATAGAGAGGTTACAGAGCATAATTAACTAACCATTAATTGGGAAATGGCTGTGTCCCATGCTGCCTTAGCAGTGTGTCACAGGAGGTCACAACACTTATCTATTTCCTTCCTCGCTGACGAATTAAAACGTGCAAATTTCAGACTAAAGTGAACACATTAGGAAGCACAGACACAACAATAAGACATGAGGCACCTGCACCTGCAAATGTAGTGTAATGAACTGCTAAAGATGCAGTTCAGAGAGCACAATGGGCCATGGGATGAATCAGTAGATGAGGTATATGAAAGGAAGAAGCTGAGCTAACAGTTACTTGGCTGAGCATCGACGCTGAACAGCCACGATACACCCGCAGGAATTTGGATGGTTCCACTGATAGTTTACTAAAGGGGGTTAAGGACACATGGTCAGCAGTCATGATGGGCCACAAAGGCACTTTCTATATCCGCCAAAAAGAGGGACATCAGTGACTCCAGCTGAAAAGGAAAGAAGCTAGAAAGCTTTTGTTATATTTGTTTTAAATAGTTAAGGTAAGGAAAGTAATTTGTGGCTTTTGTACGTTTTATTTAGGAAAAGAAACAAGAGCTTCGGCTGGGAAATAACAAGAATCACTTTCCCTTCAGAAACAACATGTTGTGGTCGATCTACACACCTTAAATTGTACTGCCTGTTCATAAAGTTTTGTTTCTACTGAGCTTTTAATCCATTATTCTTACATTATGGTAAAATCAGAGGAGATATTATCAGCCACTCAGTGGCATTGGTAAATTTGGCTTTGTAGTCGGTGCAGATAAAAGAAAGTGTGTGATTACTGGTATTGTTCCAGTAAACCAGAAGCATCTCCTGCTGAAGCTTTCAATGAGCCAATTCAACAAAACATCTGTGATATGAGGACAAACACAGTGGCATGCTCAGACACACTGTCCCATGAGCTAAGTGTCACATAGATGCTTATGACCATATGGGATAATAAAATCTGATATTGGGTTTTGGAAAACGTTTAAAATGAAATGAAGAATCATGGGACCTTTCCGATTTTACTGAAAAAGCACTTTTAAACTATCTGTGTTATCCATCTTAATTCTTAAACTGTAATGTACAGTATTAGTTTCGATAAATTAGGTGCATTTATACAATTAGGTTATGTATTAGCATTTATTCTTGTGAGTAATATGTATAGGAATATCATAAAGACAGTGTTTGGCTGATAAACAGAAAATCTGTCACTGCCACCGGCGGTGCTGAAACAGCAGGCCTCAAACTGGCTTTGTTTAGGTCTTTTGATTTCAGTTCGGTTGATTTTTATTTGAGTTGAGTGAAATATGAAAGCTGGTAACTCATGTCAATGTCAAACCCCTCAATCTTTACTTCAAATGGATGCAACTCAACAAATCCAGATCATTGTCTGTGAGACAGAAAGTATAAACTGGGATGAACTGCAGCCATTAAAAAAAACACATCATGTTGGAAGACCAAGGACCCTTATAAAGATACCACATTATCAAGCAGAAAATACATTAAAAACAAAAACAAATAGCTGAATAAATAACAGCTTCCAAGAAAAGATAATTATTTATACTGTTATTTATCTAGAACATTGCACTACACTTTTGCTGCTTCTTTTTGCACTTCTGGTCAGATGCTAAACTACATTTCTTTGCCCCAGTACTTGTACTCTGTGCAATGACAATAAAGGTGAATCTCAATCTGAATAATGACAACGTACGTGGTACGTGTATACATTTGTATATTTCCATTATCTGAAGAACAGTGCACACAATATGTTGAGTGGTGGCGACAATGCATGGTGGCAGGAGTTCATTACGTGCAGTATTGGGTCATAACTAACTGACAGAAGGAAAATGGTTTTCCCCAGCTACCACACCACAGCTGACTGGATTAAAAGAGCAGAGCAAAGCAGCATCACATGCTGCGTTACCCTTTTCTCTCAGACTAGGGATAAAACTGCTGATTCCATAAAATAAGGGATATTATTACGGCTGCTGAAGAGCTGGTGTAAAATGTGTTTATGTAAATACAAGTCAGCCACGGAGCCTCTCTACTGGAAGCCGGCATTAGACAGGCTCAATGAAAACTGGTTCTCACACTGTATCACAGTCAAGTGATACTACCTCCCTGCAGCACAGACCAGACGCTCTTAACTATCACGGATGCTGAAGCTGTTATATCTCCTCCTGTATGTTTGCTTTACTAAGTTATGCATAGAAGTCAGAGCTCATTAATACTTTAGACAGGGTTTGGGTTGCTACACAGTCATCCATGCATTATTTGTAAAGGTATGGGTATTATAAAGGCTCAGTGAGGCCCTAAGACTGTTGAACATGCTCTTTTAATATGAGAGTTCCTTATTTCTTGAATTATTGAATTGTTACTGCTATCAGACCTGAATTTTAAAGTCCCTCTCTCCTCAAAAATGTATTTCACTTATTTTTTTACTTCACTTGGATGTTTGACCTTCACTGTGCTGAATGATGTATGTGCAGAGTTTGAAACCAAGAAGGTTGTTTCCACATTCATCTACTGAAAGAGGAAAGTTTCTTGAGCCTGATTATATGATGTGTTGGTACGAGCATGACTTTATGACACCACAGATAGTTTGGAAGCGGATTGTGGTCCATTATTCAACTTGCACAAGTGTGATGTGGAGCCCTGAAGCCTCCAGTGCACATACACTAAAAATGAACCTTTCAGTAAAGTAGGAGACATCTTAGTCCAGCCTTTTGAAATGTATAATATTTGCATATTTATTGATTGAGGGTGAAGCCGAATGTGAATTAGATCTTTTATATTAGACACAAATTATTATCCAAAGCAGAATCTTTTTTGTGAATGTATGTTTTAAACATAGCTGGAGGGGATATTATGTGTTTCTTTAAACTTTTAAATGCTGGAGGAAGCTAAATGATAGACACTGCATCCTTTTGAGTCAGTATGCATCTCAACAGGACCAACTGTATGTCAAACACTACCTTAGAATTTGTCAAATTCAGATGCAGTCAAGTCCAGTCAAACTATGCAGAGGATTTGGAGTTGCTCTCGACTGGTTTTCGTGTTGATTCATAGGGAAGATAAACTCAGATTAGTTTATGAGAATGAATCTCATCATCCATTTGTTTTACTGTACTGTAGCAATTAACAAGTACTCGACTGGGTGTGCGTATGCCATTAGCAGCTAATGTAGCCTCAAGCCTGTAGCCCCCAGATTTGATCCATTTTTAAATTAGTAGTCCTCTGAATTTGATTATGAATACATCTGACAAGTTATTTATGCTAAGACCTATCCTTAAGTAGATGTAAAGCACAGCCAGGTTATTTTGGGGTCACAAGCAGGGCTTTCAGACCTCAAGCTTTTAGTCTTTAGCATTCATGTGCAAATAACCCAGAGTAAAAAAAAAAGAAAAGACACTCCCCATGTCAGGCAGCGCTGACCTGTACTTCTGAATGATGAGCATTATTTAATCAGGAATGTTTTTTCAAGAAATCATCCATTCACAGCAAAAGGAACCGTCTCTTCTCAACTAGCTCATCCATTCTCACTGGTGACCGCCACTGATGGACATGTGAGTGTAGATGTTCCCAATAGAGCTCCTAAGTATTCAGAGCACATGACTCAGCTGACATGTCCGCCCTCCTTTCCCCCACTGGTGACCTTCACAGTGAAGTGCTCGGCAGACAGCACTCAGATCAGGTATGGCCTTTAAAGACAAGTGGCTCTCGCTGGGCGCCACCACATCAGCCGGTGAGTCTAAAGAGGCAGAGATGTGTGTCCACATGTCTGACACTCAGGGAGGTTAAGGAGTTCAAAAGGAGATTCAGTGTGACTGTCCCGTCATGGTGCATTGTGAAGCGTCTGATCATAGGTAAGAAGGTGCTGAGCTGACCTCAGACTGGATTTGGCTTTGTCATCGTCCAGACATTATCAGGTCAAACAGGCCAAAACATGTCTGTTTTTTTTTTTTTAACAGCTGGAAGATATTAATGCAAGACTCCAGCACAGTGAATCTCTCTGGTGGCAGAGGGGAAATGAAAAGGCAGAAGCCGAGTGTCAGCGCTCCTCCCAGTCTTCTGTCACATAGTACTGAACACCATAAGCTGGGATATGCATGCCACTTTGAGACATGTTAGTAGCTGCTTAAGAAAACGATTTGGGGGATTTAGAAACGATTCCCCTGAGAGTTTTATTTTCATTCGTTTTCTGTCTAAACTAAGTGGGATATTTTGGATTTAAACATTTGTATGAGCTTGCGGTGTTAAGCTATTCAGTGTGCTTACAATTAAAGATATGTAGAAATAAAAGCTTGAAGTTTGAAAGTCCTGAACTGGAGGAATTATCTGAATGTAACATATGGTGTACTCTAACTTCAATAACTATAAATGTGAAATCTGAATGTCAAAGGACATCCAAGGTCTCTCAGTGAATATTAACACTGATGTGATTTATCAGTTGGTGAACAAATGACGAAAGTCTTTTGGTTCAAGAGTTTTGGTTGACTTTGTAAACAGATGGTGTTTTACAACAGCCAGCAGGCAGGACAACCATCAAGGGCATTTTAGAGAGTCAATTATTCAGCACCGTCCTGAAAAATAATACATATTCAAAATCGGGAGCATATTGTCACAAGGCTATATATAGCAGGGTAAAACTATTTCATTTCTCTCAAGTAAAATGATTTACATACACAGCCTTGATGTCAGGCAAAACATTAAGTCCTGCGGTGTTAAATTTTTCAGTTATTGGGCATGGACGTACATTTGTCAAGTGTCAAAAAACTAAAACTCGAAATGAATGCTAATGTTGCTATGTGTCTACACTCGCCGAATGTATGTTTCTCAGGTTTGTTAAGAAGTTCTACTGTCCTTGATGGCCATCAATTAAAGATACTTTACTCTCACGGCTATCATCAGTGTTGTTTTTGGCCTACAGGCAGCTGTTTTCATCAAAAAAGCTCGAACACCCCACTGTACACTTCCTGCTTATGACAGACAGAGTTAGCATCTAGCTAGCAAACATAGCGGATTATTCATCAGATGTTTTTGGGACAGAAAGAAAGAGCTAAAAGTAAGTTTAATATTGGACTTCACCAGGTGACCAGAAACACTCCAAGTAAATAGGCAGTTGTCAGTTATTATTGCAGTTTATGTTCATAAGAAGTCAGGCTGTAAATATTGAAAGTCAAGAATAACGTTGATTAACAAAGACACATTTTATTTTTTTGTAAATCTAATGTGAT
Organism: Ophiodon elongatus; assembly: GCA_016806645.1. Classification (NCBI taxonomy): domain Eukaryota; kingdom Metazoa; phylum Chordata; class Actinopteri; order Perciformes; family Hexagrammidae; genus Ophiodon; species Ophiodon elongatus. The sequence continues at coordinate 398,695 of JACSYO010002141.1, forward strand.
GTTTCGTGACATTTGATAAAGGGATGCAAGCACCTTGAAGTCAGAAGTACATCGAGAGAAAACACAAACACACACACCTGTAGGAAAAGAACAAAAGGGAAAAACAAGCTTTGAGCTATTGCAACATCTGTTTCCTCTGCAGTTCATTCTGCACCAGTTCTCAACTGGACAGCTTGCTCTTTCGTCAAGTCACAACTGATATTTGTTTTTAGTGGCTACTTCTCAAAGAGAAAGAAGGGACGATGATGGCTCTCCCGAAGAGATAAGTGCTGACATGAACTAGACCTGTGACATGGTGAAGATGGTAAAAAAGTTTTAATATCATGCAAATGAGTGTGACATTTGCAGTGCAAAAAACAACAACAATCTGGCAACCAACGAGGTGGCCAAAATCAAAATCTTTCAAGCTACCATACTATTAACCTTAAGAAAGTGGGACAAGATTATGGTATCGGAAGGGTTCTGGTTTTTATATGTATAATCCGCGTAGTATTGACCAATTGTTCTGCAGCAAAGCTTAGTAGCACACAGCACTACCCAGGATATCAGTATGTTCTCTGCAGCTCAGACAATTGGTACGATAGAAAGGGTTACAGCACTATTGGGTTCAACTTTGAAAAAAAATGTATTTTAGGTTACTCACAGCTATGTATAGCGCGGTGGAATAAAGCATCTTCTAATTGGCATGTTGTATCATTTGTGTCTTTCTTTACTTGACTTGAAAATAGATTGAACATTTCCCGAAGGAAAAACATTTGATCAAATGTAGAATAATGCATTTACCAGGAGATGTATTTCCTCTGTAACAGACAGAGTTGGAAGAAAGAGACGGACTGAGGCTTTGCTGGCACCTGAATGTGTGTTTCTTCTTGTCTGTCTTGATCAGCGGCTCATATGACGGCTGAGCATGGTGTGCGGTCTCAACTGTGACTCAGTCGTCCCTCCTCCTCCTTGGAGAAGGTGACCTCTTTAAAATTCTCTTGCAGGCATCTGAACTGCGCCGTTGTCAAGGGACGCGCAAAGCTCAGCGCGACACCAAAGGGGACTCAGACAAAGCTTCTGAACCTACTTCAGAGGAATCTCCAAAAATCTCTCAGCTTATATGTGGCTCCACAAAGAAGACGGTTTTCAGTGGGCAATGCTTACAGAGCCGGGGAAAGAAAAAGGATTAAAGCTGCCAAATGACAGTAAAAGGACACTTTTGAGTACAATTAGCCTAACAACGCCTACTCCCGATGCAGACCAATGCAGATAACAGCTTCCTGTTCCAACCCATCTGAACTGCAAAGAGCCCTGCACCCCCACACCATTCACTCCTGCCAAATCTCCGATCAGAACTAATCAAAGAAATTATTTATTTTTTAATGACAGCTGCAAAGTTGCAAACAGAATGTTGAGCATTTTCTCCTTGTGTTTCCTGTCATATTTTATGTAAGTTGTATTCACATTTCATAAGGCTAATTCATGAACGTTTGCTGCACTTCAAGATGTTTCAGATTCTGAAGTCATAAACACATAAACCCAGTAGCAGACCGAAAAACACACACATAAAAACACAGGTATTTGTATTAGAACCACATACAAAGAAATGGCGCAGAGTGGCTCGTGTCCATCAGTGAGAGCTGCACTAACTGCCTGTTTCAGCTCCCCTAAAAAACAACACCCTCCCATCTCTTAAGCAAATAGAAATGGCGTAATCCCCCGGGGCAAAAAAGGGAAGCGCACATCACATCAATCTCTTTCATAATGCAAAAAGACTACTGTTGTAATGGCCTTGTGTTATCCTGAAAGCAAGTGTCCTGAAATAGATGAGACATTTGAGCAACACAAGATACAAGATTCGAGCCATAAACAAAGCAGTGCCTATAAAGCAGAGGGGCACTCTATTAGTCACCTGGTTTCTTATACGGCCATGTAAAGCGGAGAGGTTAGATTAGATATGACGAGCTGAATCTTACAGGAAAAGGAGAGGAGGGGGCTCCGAATTCACGGAGCAAAAAACATTCGGTGCATCTGACAGCATGTCTGACAGTGCTTGGCCCCATGTGCCATTTGCTGTTTTCTGACGCAGGAGAGGCACAGAGGCTTTGCTGACTCCTCTGTTCCTTCCCCTCACTCCTCGTCTTCGTACAGCTTCATTTTCTTTTCTATTCATTTGAAGACGGGGGTATTTCTTTCTCTGTGAACAGCAGAGACAACAATGTTGAGCTGAAGGCTTGCCGGAATAAACCTCTTGCTCTTGAACTGCTCGCCCCTGCATCCTCCTCGAGCCGACAGGAGCAAAAAGTAATAAGAAGAGCAGAATAAGTGGAATGACACTATAGATTATTCATTAGATAATCAATGATTAAAATTACCTCGTGTATTGATTTGTAAAGTGGCAGCACTATGAGTAGAGAGGTGAGGAAGGAAAAGGCAAGCATTGATTGTATGTCTTTGATAGTTACAGATATGGCAAATATGATTGATCAAGCTTCAAGCTGTTTATTGACAAGATTTCAAGATGTCGCAGGTCTCAAATAAATTTTAACGCCTCCATTATAAACACAAGTAAGTGAGATTACAGTAAAAGCCTGGTCTTCTCTAAAGTAATTACAACACACATTTAAATATTGTCACACTTTAGGTAATAATCTCACACATCCACAATCAGACATACCATTACTTATCCTGCAAAACCTATCCACTACTCATCCTCTCACTTCCTGTCTGTCCTCTGGAGGTCGTTAATAGGTGATGGGAGATCTCTGTGACTCAACGCAACAGTGCTCATGGCAAATGGCACCAACATCTCCAAAAATCCCAAACTCTTTGTAATACCTTCACTTTTTGCAAACCCAGCCTACAACCTTGTACATACTGTGACGGCCCCTGCCTATAACACCGTACAAAGGTGGTGTTACCAGCTATTTGTCCCTGAATGTGGGTGTGGCCAATTACTGGATGCAGAGCACCTGGTCTTAGAGCACCTGGGGAATAAAAGCCCTACTCCAGGATTGCTCTGCCCTCTCTCTCTCTCTCTCTCTCTCTCTCTCTGGCTCATGTCTTGGTTTGCTTTTCTTTACTTGATTATAATAAACACCTTTAATTTCATCATCCACTATGTCCTTTCCCAAATTTGTCATAGCCTCAGATCAATACATAGGCAGACATTTGATACTGAGCTAGCTCATCATACTTCACCATCGTCACACATCATGGCCGTACATCAGGGTGATCACGACAAAGTAGCTTTAGGCCATGACGGTAAGGTGACAAATTAAAACTACACGAAGCGTCTACATAAGTACGGTTGTACAATTTAACAATGCATTCTGTGCGACAATAACACTTTTCAATCATTTATACACCTTATACAGTGATAGCAAGAATTCTTTATGTCACTTCTACATTTTGATTTTCGATGAGGTGCTTTGGTTTGTCAAGTTAATTTCCTGGATTCGCCAAACACTAAACACACGCATACATTTCCGTCTGCTTATTTGTTCTAATGAACAATAGCACTAGCTCAGGAAGAGCAATGAAGTCGCGCTTGTATTGACTAATGGAATTCCATGTATGCTTCACAATCATTGGCTCATTCACAGCTGTGTGGCTAGCAACACCTAGAGGTGCACAGCACAAACATTATTACCTGACACTTCTTAATATTTCTCTGCTGGTACAACTCCCTCCACCTTCCCAACCTCCTCCTTTGTTGATTTTATTTTTTTATTAAAAAATTCAATGCTTTTATCCAAGTTAATTAAGAGGAATTAGCTCTATAAGTAAAATCATTGTTGCTGCTCAGAATCTTTTCGAATTCCTTCAAACAGCAGATTGTTTTCCATCAATTTTAACTGTGTAGCCATTTACCAGATCAGGTTTGGATGAACAATCTCTTAATCAATTTTCAAGTTTGATATCCCAATATAAAACAAAATTGTGACATAGAATAACATAAATCGAGATAGTGGAGTTTATCCATATCACTCAGACACTATTGGGCCGCCACAAGCTGCTTTCTCTGGATCTTGTCTATATTGAAGAGATGAACACTATTCTGCCAAAGATATTGCTTTCTGGATGTTTTGAGGATGGCAGTAGAGGGAACTGTTTCACAGGCAAAAGCACACAATTCACATTTTTATACTCAAACCGTGTAGTCAGTGTATTCTCACCCCTGCATGGAAGCATCTGCATTTGTTATGTTTCTGCACTTATTTATTCAAGTTTGTTGTTTAATTAGTCACCTATATACAAAAATACTGTATGAGTAGAAGAATACATGAAGGATGGTTAAAAATAATAATAATGAGAAACAGCTCACAGAACTGAAGGCATAGAAAGCTACGAGGGATGTTGTAACTGTCCAAGGTCCTGAAACAAGGATCTCTGCACTGATACGGGTGTCCTTTTATTTAGACTGGAATATGGGCCGCTTTAAGCGAACTATACCAGGAAGTTGTGTGAAAGGACTCGGACCAATGATCCACATGTAAATGTCCCGTCCACTTTTGCCAGTTTAAACAATGCATGCATCCTAAACAGGTGCAGAATTAACTTTGTTCACGTATATTTAGCCGGTCACGTAGAGCTGCTCAGAGTACAGACTATCTGTAATGTTGCTACTCCCCTTTTCAAGTAAAGAACAAAGATTTAAAAAGTGATGCTACTGTTTAAAGTTATGTAATGTCTTTCTGAAGGTTGCTGTAGCCACAGTAGTGTGTTCACATCTCTGCAATGGAAGCCTGTCGGCCAATCTGTTCAATGAAGAAAATGTGTCTTAATGTTTGAAAGCAAGATTGTCCACAACAAGTGACTGAGCCATTTAAATCTCTGAGGTCTGTAACTTACAAATTATCCAAAGTCGGGAAATACAAACATCACATTTTTATAAATTTTGACTCTATGGGCTGGAAAATGTTTGATATTCTGTATTCATAATTCATATACATGAATTTGTAGATACAATGGGCTCGACGCTGCAGTGTGGAGCAGAAACTCTGCAGCATTCCATGTTGTTTGATGTTGTTTTCAAGCTGCACTGCCTCTGCATGCGTGGATGAGCATGGATCAATTGGTGCCATTTTGGGCGTCTGGCGGAGCGCAGTGAGCGCTTGATAACAGAAGAGGTTTGGCTCATGCAGAAACACTACAGCTAGCGCCTCAGCTGTATCTTCTCACCGAATGCACACAGCTCTTTGAAGTTTCCACCAGTGACGTCACCACACACACACACACTTACACAGCATTTAAAACTGCCTTTCCAAACACACTCCATTCCCAGATGTAAATTTAAGGGAATCTGATTCCCACAGATAATCTTAAATTCATTCAACACAGAGTCAGAGAGAATTCTCAAAATCATGGAGTCAAATAAACATGCTCTCCTTAAGAAAACCACAGAAAAGGCATTGTTCTTTTGAAAGTTTATTAAATTTGACACAGTTCTGTCTAACTTTGGAGAATATTTTTCTTTTTTAAGTGTCAGCCTTGTGCTTTCTCTACAGTATGTTTTTCACAATCCTTTGAAACAAAAAAAAGTACCTTTCAGACACTAGTTAGTTATTCTGTTACATGTGTATCCCAGTTACACTTTGTTCTTTCTATGTTCTCTACGAGGCATAATAGAGTCCTTGAACAGGGAGGATAACAGCTCTCTCGAAGCAGGGGAGATTTATTGATGAATCTCAATATTAGGGCCCGTGAGGAAAACAGTATTTACCCACAGAGGAGGGGGTCATGGCCTATTGATATATGTCTATCTCGAAGTGAAGGTGCAGTAAGGTGTTCACAGAGTGGAACAGCTGCTTTGTGCCATACGGTCTCTCTCTCTATCCCACTCTCTGTTAATGAGCCTGTGTGCCTGACTGCTGAGTGCAGCTCTTTAGCAGTGTGCAATTAATCAGACGTTTCCTTGCGGAGACGAAACCAACCAGACATTCAGCAGCAGGGCAGCGTGATTACACACCGAATGCAAATTCTCCGCAATCCCCATTTGTCAGAAGGGCAGGAGGATACAGAAAAGGCTCCAGTTAAGGTTGTTAGATTGCAGTCTTTAATTTTAATGGCAACAAAAAGATATTATGTAGAGTATTATCTAAATTATGTAGAGTTCATGAATCTGGAGGGCATCTACTAAAGTACATTGCTTAAATACAATTTTGAGGTACTTGGACTTTATTTGAGTTTGTCCATTTCATGCTACTTACGAATTCTAGTCCATTAAATTTGATTGGGTGAAAATATTATACTCTTTAATTTATCGAACAGATAATGTTACTTAACAAATTAAGATTTCACACACAAATCATAAGATAAGCTCCTACAATATAATGCATCACTGTGTTATAGATTAAAGATCGACTATGTAGTTTCACGGGATGATTGTAAATGCCAAAAAAAATTACATCTAAAGGTAGTTAATATTAGCTACCATAAACTGTGTTGGATTCAACAAGGATGTGTTTTATTTCTTATGAACTCAACTTTTCATTTGTAAGAAGACGATTGTGTGGTTGATTCTGTTTAAAGGTACACAGTCTTGCTTTAAACCATCCAACACTGTATACACACATAGTAATATAAATCCAATAATGTACATGATAAAACACTGACAGGGGCCATTCTTCAGCATAATTAATAATCTCACCTTTGATACTTTAAGTATCTTTTGCTGTTAAAAGTTTTGCTTTTTCAATGCAGGCCTTTTACCTCTGAGTACTTCTTCCACCACCATCTCAATGCAATAAATGCTTCAAATAATAATAAAAAAAACAAACGGCAGAGACATTGCTTTACAAATGTAATACTGTAAGTATGTAATACTTACAGTATTACATTATATTATAAACATTATAATATTACATCAGTATTTAGGACTGCAATAACATCCGCATTACTGTGTTAAAGAATACATGGAGGTCAGAAGCGCCAAGTCTCCCATTATCAAAAAAGGAACATACTGTACTTTTCTTAATATTTTCTTAATGAAACGACAGTTCTCAAAATCACCACCAAGTTACACATTGGAAGAAATTATTCTGTCTGTTGAGTCTTTCTGTGGAAATGTTTTTCAGATCGTATATTTCTCAACAGCAGTTGGACTTTTTTTCTCTTGACATCACAACAATCTTTGTTATCTTAGAGCCAGCCTGTAGAAGTCTTTAAAAGAACTGTAGCCAAAACACAATTCTACACACAGCATGTTTTGGTCATTTGAATAATGTTGCTGCTGTTAATCAAGCAGCATTGGTTCATTATTAGGATTAATTTGAAAATTGGCATCATTTTGACAAGCATTATTACACTTTAAAGTTTTAATAACTGGCATTAATGGTATACTGTGGTACCCCTTGTGAAGTATTTAAGCAGTATATGCAATTTGTAGTAAACTATGTAAATAAGAAATAACCTGGTGTGGTCCTACTTTCAGTAGCCAGCTGGTAATGCCCAGATGTTCCTCGGTTCAAGAAGTCTTTTCTGCCAACAGCCATTAGTCTGTTTAATGAGGACGTTTCGTAGCGTGTACATCCAGGATAAATAGGCGATGATGCACTGCGGCAGATAAGCGTGTCTTTAATGACCCATGCGTGTGAAGGCATAAAGTCATTGTTTCGCTTTCTTGGAGCTGTGTAATTTCTTCAATTTCCCCTTTTGTATCACTTATATTTGTCAAACAATAAATTCTTCTAATGAGACATGAGCTGCATGAAACCGAACCAGACTCCCAATCTGTACGAAGCAGCTGCGAGAAACAAACTCGACTCGTTATTTAATCACAACAACGAATATGTCAGTTAAGGCAGTTTACATCAGTACAATACTGCTGTCAGAGGATAGCATCTCCAACATGTAAGTGAAGCTGAACCTATTTGATGGCGATGCTATTTCCAATTTGAGATACACATTAAAAATTACAGTAATATTTGATGGTTTATGCATGTTAAGTGGTATCTCTGGGCATTTTATTTTCTATTACAGTCAAAATCCTATCATACAGATACCTTTTTGATGATAGTTATACCTTCGGGCTATATAGAGTCCACTTCCCAAAGATACACAGCAGGGGATCGGCTGTTTCATTTGAGTGATTTTTCCAATTTCAATCTGACTTTAAGATGCCTTTGCTTTTGCTCTGATAAAAGGCTCCGGTCAGTGTCTTGTTGTGGGACAGGCATTACACGTAGCATTGTAAAACGCCTCGACAGCCTTTTACTGTCATATTGTTCCACAAACTATCAACAGTCACTCACACAAGTGTCTCTCGAGAACCCCCTTCAAGTTCCTCTCCGGCCTTAAATAGAGCCCTCTTCCTATAATGAAGATTAAACTGATATTTGGATGGAGTGTTGGCTATATTCCTCCAAGGCCTTGACGGGGAGGAGCGGGCTGGGACTTGCAGCCAAAATGGGATGGCTAACCAGCCTCTCAGCAAACACAAGCTGTGCAGCATTTGGGAATCCATCCTAAACTACACTGTTTACACTACGTCACAGTCGCACTGTGGAAATGGGCAGAGTATTACAGATGGTGGCCCGTCAGCCTCGACACAGCAGGTGAAAGAGGCCAGAAACAGTTACGAGCTCTAAGGGTCACAGCAGGGAGCACTTCTGAGAAGGGCGATTGTCCCCACGAGAGGCTATAAACAGCTTAATCATTTTATCTCAACCACGTCAGCCAACCAATTATCAGCTTCTACAATCACCATCAAACCAACAAAACACAGAGACATATCGGCCAGCCAATGAAACCGAGGTCCCCTCCCACATTGAGAGCACGAACAACCTCTTTCTTTAATGAGGTCAAACATGGCTCTGAACATATACATCACAATTATGAAAGTGTTGCTCTTGTCTTTGTTTGTTATAAGACTTTCAAGAAGCTTTTACTTTGTCTAAGACATATATACATTTATATAAAAATGCACAAAAGTGCTCTGTGAGAATGAGTTTCATGACTTAGGTTATACACCCACTTGAACTGGAGATATATAAAGTGAGTCGGGGGAAGTAAAAAAGGAGTGTATTTGTCCTAGAAATGCTCCATGTCAGTTTAAAAATACTTGGAATGCACTGTTCTGAACGGTTTGGCACATTTAGACTGCACCCAGAAAATCTCTAAGTCTATTGAGTGAATTTAAATAAATAAAAATAAAAACACACACACAAACACAAATGGAAGCACATCACACATATCTTTGCTGCCAAAAACAGTATATGGCCAGCGTGTGGTCCAATCTACACAGAGAAATTGTTGTGCTCCTTCTTAACTCAGCCTCTCCAGATGCTGACCCTCAAGAGGACCACAAAGACCCAAGTCTGTAAATAGTTGGCCTACATGAGTGGAGCAGGAGGCCATTAAGCAGATGCAGAAGTTACAGTATGTTGTGTTCTGTCTTTATATAATCCAATTAGAGCTAAATGATAATCAGAGAGGATTAGAGGCTCAGGCGGCTGGAGTTGTACTACGGCGGCGGCTCAGCAGCACCTGTGAATGACTCATTCCGCCGAAGCGAGGAGCTATTGACTACAGCAGGATTCAGTCACATAGAGAGGTAATTTAGGATCATTACCGGCATAGATTAAAATGTATCAGACCATTTAGGATGAAGATTGGGGATGAGGGATTTACATATTAAAGACTGATCACATACACTGTATAATAACACCTCTGCATGAGCAGGGCTTGGCGTGCCAATTACTTTTTCAACTTTCTCTAGCAACGAGATGTTCTGCACTACTCCTCTGCCTCCAGCTAAAAGCTTGTGGTGTTTCCACAGCTGTGTGCGTGTTACTTTCCAAGAGGGCCGCTCTTACCTCTGTCAGTGTCATAAAGGTAGACAAACTTCTCCCACTTGTAATGGTCCAGCAGACTGAGAACAGCTCCTCGCAAACCGGGCCTCATCTGGATGACAAACTGCACGTCAGCATCAATGGGGAAGCTGGGAGTTATGAAGGAGGTGTGCAGCGCCCCGCAGAAGGAGGTCAACGTGTTCATGGACTTCCGGTCGTAGAAGCCGAGGATGGCGTAGACTCCTCGGGAGAACTGGGAGCAGACTGGTGACGGAAACAGAGAGCAAGTTCAGGACAAGGACCAGCACAGAGTCAAAACAGAGTCCTTTCTGATCATCTATTATTTCAGTCAGGAGGGAGAACGACAGACAGAAAACTGGCCTTTCAAACAAAGTTACGGTCAAAATGTCATGGCATACTGAAAGTACTGAAATAGCTGAGTCCCCAAATGGCCAATGTAAGGGTAAAAACTTTAATGCAAGCTTGAGGTGTGGTGGGATTCTTGATGACATTAATCTTTTTAGTGACACAGCGGTGATCTGAATAATTGGGTGCCATGTGGGATGTCTGCTCCCCATGGCCATGCTCTGCTGCCCGGTGCCCTTCACTTCTCCTTGGTCTAAATCCAACTGCTTGGGTAATCAACTAGAAATAATGGGGAAATCAGTGCATTGGCCACAGTTCTTTAATGGACAAATACCCTGAAACATGAGCATGCAAATGTGCAATTGCCGGGCTGTGCTGCAGTATAAAAGATTTATAACAAGCCTTATCTGTCGCCATCTGCGGGCCCTTTGAAATGAGCTCCGGCCATAAACATTCAGTGTACGTTGAAATCCAGTCACTCTGTGGAAAGTCCACCCTGTAACATACTGTATGAATTTCACTAAGGGTAAGGGTACAAAACAGTACTCCACTGATTTAGCATTACACTCATTGAACTTTGTCAGACTAAAAAATATAATTACCGCCTTGTGGTAGTAAGCCTCCACCAACCAGTGAAGTCGCATATTACATCCATCATTTTATCCTATAAGACATTTGTATAAAAATGTCTTTTAGGTCAAATTGTCATAATTAGCATATGCATTCTTGAGTTATGGCCAAAAATGTGTTTTGTGAGGTCACAGTGTCCATCATCTTTTTAATAACCGTTTTTTTGTAAAAACCCTGTGCTCACATTACCCACAATGCAACTCGACCACTGACAGTTTGCTCTGAGATTTGTGTATTTGTCAGCGATGAGGAGTGGACTACAGAGGTCTGGTAGGATCACTTCTTTCTCACTCTGTCTTTCATTTTCCAGCTTGGTCTTCAGCCTGAACCGACGCTGCCTCAAGTAACTTCACTTAAAAGCCACAAAAGTCTTTCAACAACCGTTCATGTGTTTTTTTGGAAACAAGTCCTCTTTTTGGGAAAAATTGCATTGTTGAACTGCACTTTAGAGAAAATTGGTCAAATCTGACCACACAGTTATGTCTGCAAACACAATTACATAAATTTTACAGTTCGGTTCAGACACACACAAATACTCGATAACTTGGTTCAGTCTTTCCCTGAGTCATGTTTATTATTCCACTGTCCCCCAATTTTCTTAGCTCAGCACACACATCAGACCTGTTGATGTCTGATTAATAAACAGTTAAATAAGCTTCTCCCTTCATAATAACAAAAATGTCAGAGTGAATTCACTTCTATTCAGTTTTGGATTCACCATGCTTCACAGTGGCTCTTTCAGCAGATAACAATCGTGACCACAACACACAGATGTTTTTCAGATATTCAGCTAATGCTAAAAAAAAAAAGAATAGAGGGCAGCAATAAAATTAACACTTTCTCCCTGACTTAATATCATCCAATTATATTCTCAAAATGGGAACAATAGCTTTTTGTGAAAAAAGACTGCCTGTTCTGCTAAAGGACCAATGAAATCATATATTGTGGCTCATGGAGCAGTAAACACTCGTCAACTGCGATAAATTCCCCTGATCATGGTCCGCAATGAAGATACGCATCATTTACTTTATTACAGAGGGAATATGGAGCAATTGTTTTTTAACTGCAGGCTCTGTGCATTTCTGTTTAGAATACAAACACGCTTTATATGCATGATTAATATCCACCTGGAAAAAAAAACACCTCTCTTTCAGTCCACTTCCATTTTATTTCCTCCATCACTTAACACCCATATCTGACTCTCATTACTGTTGCTTTCTCTTGTTCACCCTCATCCATTTCTCTGCTTCTCTTCAGCTTTCGCCATCTCGTCCAACTTAACAGGTTGATGCAGCAGCTCCAGTAGCACCAACCCTGTCTTACGTCTTCCTGAAACTCAAGGCTTTGCAGCTTTGAGGGTCTCTCCCGCTGGCAGCTGCAGGATCTTTTTTTGAGGCTATCGTAAAACTTGCTGATGTAGGGATGAACCTGTGGTGTATGTGCACAGCAGAGCCGAGTCTACAAAGTGAATTCTTAAAGCTCTATCGCTGAGGGGAAATAGAGGGGAGCTGCTGTCTTCTCCTGAAAAGGGAACACCGTAGTGAGAAAATTAAACTTTATGCATACAAGAAAATAAGAATGAGTGAAATGATAGAGGAGGACTCACACTGAGATGAGGAGGTGAGTTCTCTTGGACTGAGTCACTGGTGAGAGCCTTGAGGTTTGAGGGAATTGGATACAGCACTTGAACAAAGTGAGGACAACGACAAATAACCCATTTCTGCGTGTGCTGCTGCCTGGTGGAAAGTTATTTTTCAACTGCCGTCTGAGAGCAGTGCCTGCAGTGATACTAGAGGAGACAAGAGCAGCAGGACCTCAGTTTGTTTCCCCGAGGGAGAGGGAGGCCGTGTTGGTCTCAGCCATTTGGGAATATCTGTCTTGTCCCAGGGTCACATGATCAGTAAGAGAAGAAGGCAGAGGACATGGCACAGACATGCAGCTGCAATCCCAAAACTACCAACATATAAAGGATGGGCTCAAAGAGAAACTAGAAACACTGAATACACTATATTCACCAAGGTGCAGAATGTAAAACGACCAAGCAGACAGTTAAACAAGCTACTGTGAAGCATGTTTCCTAATTCTGTCTTTAAGCACGAAGACCATTCACATCTATTGAAAGCCTTACACAGTAAATCCTTCATACATGTGTATACACTGTACTAACTACATACGTAAGGTCTCTTTTCTGCCCTTGTGCTTGAAAGCATCTGAATTACTTGCACCTTTCAAATATAATAGCATGTCTCATTAACAAGACTAAGCGTCTCCAGTCATGCTAGCGGCTCTGTGAGGATGTACTGTTGCACAGTGGTGTTTGGAGCAAAATGCCGATGCTAGCCTGCTAACATTACAAAATACTGATGCTCAGGGTGTAATGTGTACAATGATCACTATCTTAGTTCAGCGTGTTAGCGCGCTACTATCGGCGCTAGATGAAGAGTCAGGGGTTCACCAAGGTTATTACAATCAATCCCAAGGGGCACATGAATATTCTAATGGCAATAGTTGTTGAGACATTTCACTTGAAGCCACAATGTCAATCTCAAGGTGGAGCAAGAGGAAAAGTGGATTATCAAAGTCATTAGAATGCATCATTTGGCAACCGTTACTGTTTGTACACAATTTCATGACAATCGAGTAGTTGTTGAGATATTTCAGTCTGGACCATAATGGTCAACCAACCGATAGTCATGATGACTGAATCTCAGTGTGTCTTGTGCTGAACAGTTATTTAAAGACACTGAATGAATCTGAACACCAAAAAGGTCAAACGCTTAGACAGGATGAAGCTCACAAGCCTATAAGCCAGTAGGTTTGTAAACCCATTTAGTTATAAATTAGCTCTTTCGTATGTACAAAAGTCTATTTTTAATGCCAAAAAAGTCCTATCTTCATTTGGGTCTGTGGAGACTTTTCAATCTCAGCTGACTATTAACTTCCTACTTTAAATGAACCACAATGCCAATTTCATACCGTAATAATTCATGTCATGTCACACTGGTTCTTACATCAGGTCTCCCCTGATGTCTCATGTGGGTTTCTGTAATCTCTGCATGATTTACAATTGTGGAAAGAACTATGAACTGTCAATCAAGGTGATCAATTTTCCCATCATGCCACACAGATTGTCTCTAACTCAAGCCAGTTCTCTAAACTACTTATTCTATTAACTTTAAAGTAATCAAAATGGAGTTTAGGCGCTACTCCTTCGTGTCGAAAGGAGTCAGCTGAGGTGGTTTGGGCATCTAATCAGGATGCCTCCTGGGCGCCTCCCACTGGAGGTTTTCCAGGCACGCCCAACTGGTAGGAGACCCCGGGGAAGACCCAGAACACGCTGGAGGGATCATATCTCCCAGCTGGCCTGGGAACGCCTCGGGATCCCCCAGGACGAGCTGGAAAATGTTGCGGGTGAGAGGGAAGCCTGGGTCAGCCTGCTGAGCCTGCTGCCACGGCGACCCGACCCCGGATAAGCGGATGAAAATGGATGGATGGATGGATGGGTAATCAAAATCTCTTTCCACTTATATTTTAAAGGGGCTCTTCTAATCAGACACCATTACTAGGCTGGAAAGAGGATAGAAAACAAATCTTGTAAATGTGCTGACTGACAGAAAACTCGGCAGATTCAGTGTTTCCTTGTCGAAATGAGCTGGGCAGCCATCTTCTGAATGATGGCTTGCAAGGTTAAAACACACAACCAAGATCCCTCCCCTGTCATTCCAGGTAACATGACTAGACATGCCTCCTTTGCATTCTGCCAGCCACTGTTTAGTGTGTCAGCTGGACAGGGTGTACAGGGATGTTGTGGGAATATCTCAGGACTGTGTCTGTGTCTGACACCTGAGCGAACAACACATTATAGAACGTTGCAGGTGTTTCCAAACAGCTGTAGTCATGTTACCATCAGAGGTCATAAAGTTCACGAAGAACCAATTTTCACCCTCAGTAATTCAGTTTCTGCTTTAACAGAGGCATGGCGGAGCTCAAGCCCTCCCAGCATGCACTGGGCAGCATGTAATGAAACATTGAAGAGGTTGGATAAACATATCATCACCCACTTTTGGTATTGTGGGTGTATGGTATTGGATTCATTCATAGGAATCATATGCTATTCTGTATAGATTCTTTCTGCAGGAAAACCTAAATAATTTATAACCAAGTATATTTTATGTTTTTATCCAATGAATGTCCTAAGGCTAACTTTCCAATGCAATTATTGTGCAAAGGAATAGAAAAAAATGTCTCAGCAGAAAGACATGAAAAGGTGAAAAGTCTGTAATAAAATTTTCATCAGTACTGATTGCAAGAATACAGCCGAGATTTTGAATTACCATGAGTGGCCGCATGTTAAATAAAAGGCCAAGCTTGAAAACATACATATTTAAGTCACAAAAATGTTAAAATTTAATTTCATCAGCTGAAGACACACTGTGAAAGAGATAATGCTGTAAGACAAAAAACAAAGACAATCCCCAGGCTGGACAACACCTTGGTATCACAAGACAGCCCCGCCCTAAAGCATACCCGGCTTTATGATCTATTTTACTCTAAATGAGACAATAATTTAATAAATGAACATCGTGCTGGATTGAGGAAGGCTTGCAACTAGCGATTGAGATCATAAATCCATGTTCACAATGTTTACTGAGGTAATAACTCAAGTGAGAAGTAGGGTCTTTTTCTTATAGACTCTTATATAGAGAGTCGCCCCCTGTTGGCTATTAGAAATAATGCAATTCTTCCGCATTGGCTTCACTCAGAAATGGAGGTTGCCGCCTGTTAGCGAGCTCTACTTCTTCATCTTCTACCCTGTTCACTGGCGGCTCACAGCCATGCGTAAAGCGATACTTAAAGTGACAACATCTGACCAAACAACGCTCTAGTCAAATTGATTCGCTCCAAACCAGTTGATGGAGATACACCTAATCCGCTACTGACAAAGAGCATAATACACAATGGACTCTAATAAGATAATCCTTTATTTTATTAGACCAAATTGACTGTGAGATGGATTTTGCATATGGATTGGATAGATTGCATTCATTGTGCTACGTAAACATGAAAATAAACATTTAAACTGGGCTTTGTGTTTACCATGTTTACAAATTGTTAGAAGGCTATCATTTGCTAAATAGCGCTTAAAGCACAGCTGAGGCAGATGGATATATCATTAGTTTTGCAATCAAATTACTTGGCAAATCCATCCGAGTTGTTGAGATACCTCAGTCAAAACCACAAATGCAAAACTGCAGCTGGCACTAGAGGAAATGTCAGAGGATCACCAAACTTCATTAAGATTCATCCTCTTGGCACTAGAAATGTCTGGACAAAATGTCATGGAAATTCTTCCAATAGCTGTTGAGATATTTCAGTCTGGAACAAAGTGGTGGACCGACTGACCGGCTGACGTTGAGCCACTAACATGGCCAATTAAAAAGATACCAAATGTATCATACATGTTTCTGAAATTGCACATGAGCTTTTGAGTAGTGACTCTTTACAGCATCTCATCTAGTTTGAGTTTAATAAGCTTCACTCATTCTACTCAAAGGCCTGTTGAGATGTGCTAGTTCATTTTCACCATTAAAGTAAATGTTTGCTTTGAGGCAAAGTGCATCAGGTTTAAATTATCTCTGTGTTATGACATTTAAGCGTTTCATATTTGTATACGCATTACAGTCTGCATTGTTGTGCAATTCATCTCAGTTGACCAACCACAGAGAAAGCAGAGGGCATATAGGGACTGAAGCTTGAGTAGGTATTTCTCCTGAGGCAGTGTGGTTGCATGTTGGCTGGAGTTCCCTCTTCTCTACAGATTACAGCTTTGTGGAAGCACACATTTTCTTCCAGCAGGTTACCCCCTGCAGATATTCATTATACACAAAAATCGGGGCAACACTGTTGGATTAGCCCTAATCTGAGAAATACAACTGGATTCAGCCCACATGCTAAAAGAACATGACTGAAGGAAATCTACAGCAGCGATACACAGAGATGGCCCGTGGCTATTGGAGTCTTGTACGGAAGAATACACTTTAATATTTCACTGCACCGCAGTAAAAGCGCTTCTAACACTCCACCTACACATGTTTTGCATATACTGCAAAAACATCATCCAAGGACCACTATTACAAGAGACAGAGGAATTCAACAAACTCAATTTGAAAAGGTTGTAATTCTGTAACACTGCAGAGGACACTGAAAGATGGATTCATGTCAAAAACACATCATGAAAAGGGGTAGAGTGGAAAATGATATGACTCTGTCTGAAAAGTAGTTTCAATTAACTCATTACTACATCAAAATTATTCATTCTCGTCCGTGAAATTCATTTGTTTTACGGATTAAAATGAATTATAAAACACAACTCCTTTTTCACAATTCATTGACTCTAATCATCTCTGGTGCTCAGTCTTGTAAAATACTGTGACACAAATGTCTCACTATGAAGAGAAAATAGTATCAAGTATGAATAAAAAACTAATGTGGTTTGAATTGTTTCCTGTAAATTCAAAACACCAAAAGCACTGAAGCACTTCACGTGATTTGACTCCTTAACATTCAACAGCTGAGGCTCACCCAACTTTCCCAAATCTATGAAACCAGCCCCGCTAAATTATTCACTGCCCCGACGGCGTCTTTGGTTTTCTCTCGCGTTATTCTGTGTAGTTCACAGATCGTTGTCCTTGGATAATCTCAGGTAACATTTAGTGAATAACAGCAGAGCTTTCAGAGGCAGCCTCCCTGAAGGACATTGTGTAAGACTGCAACAAACTGCTGCAGCATCACTGTAGCTTGTCAGTAGTGATCACCGTCGCTCTGTTACAGCGCTGACATGTACGCACATTCTGATGCACAGGATGAAAGACTAACTACACATCTCCAGTGGCTTGCCCCCGAACCTATTCAGTACTATTCCGCCATTTTACAGCTTCATGACCATTTGAGGAAAAACAAGAAATAATATTATTTTCCACGATTGCTGCGCTGGGAGCCTGTGTGGCCAAATACATTTAGCTTTTTGCACTTGACTGACTGATGTTTTCAGGCAACTGAAATTTATAAGTCACTGTTCTAGTTGTGGCCATACTCCCTTGGTCAAAGAAAACTAATGTATTCATGCTGCATGATGACCCATGCATGTTGTGTTGCCCCACAGTAATACACCCTAAAAGCTCTTATTAAACTAAGGGTCAAAGCATGTATTCATGTCAGTGAAAGTATCGGTTAGTAAAAGGCATTGCCTGCAAGGGAAATGACGCTTTACTGATATACAATTACTGTAAAGACATTCGGAAAGCTTTTATGTTGTTATTATGCTCCCCAATGAGAACGCCATGACAAATCTGAGAACGAGGACTTGTCAACTTGGGGCAGCTCATCCAAACTGACAGGACTCTGGCTGTAGTGGCAGTAACTCAGATATTTTTATCAGTAAAAGGGCATGCTTTCTGTTCAACGGCTCCAAAATCAAGAGGATCCATTTAAAGCTTTCAAATGAAACACAAACATACAAGATGTCGGTTTGTCCAAATATCTAAGCAGAGGTGGTGAATATTATGAATATGAAGTTTTGATCATTTCATTTAGGCTCATTTGGGTGCTCATGCATCATTCATGATTTGTCAGTTTAAATGAGTTCTCAGAGTTATGATGGATCCAAGGTTATGTATTGTTTAGTTACGTCCCTGCATGTTTGTTTTACTACAGTAACTACAGCAAAACATCTGTGAAGTATTGCCAAATTAACATTTACCTTTCGATATTATAACCTCACAGCTTCTGAAATGATGGCTGTGTGTGAGTTGTTGCGTATGTAAATACTTAAAGGAATAATTAGACATTTTGTAAAGTACATTTTGCATTAGCTTTTTTTCTGAGAGAAAAATATCAATCTTGTGTTCGTACAGTAAATATACTCAGTTTACCAAAATGACAGGAAACAGGGAAACAGCTAGCTGGGCTCAGTCCTAAGGTAACGCCGACCAGCAACTCTGAAGCTCACTAATTAACATGTTGTGTTTTCGCTGGTTGCCTGGCAACCTCACAGAGACAATATGACACCAGTTATCGCACCCAGCCAAAATGGTAGTCTGGCACAAAATCCCCCAGTAACATCACAACATGTCATTTTATGCATTCTGGTTTCTATACGAATTACACAAATAAGATACAATATTTTAATTAGTGAATTTTAGAGGTGCTGGTAGGTGGATTTTGTTACCTTTGGAGCTGTTTTTATCTGTTTTCTTCTCATCTCACACTTGGCAAGAACGCAAAAATGCGTATTTCACAACATTTATTTTCTATCTTGTTCCTTTAAATAACGTATTGAATACTACAGCGTTAAAGCTCACAATCCAGCATCCACAGCCAACTTTAAACAATGTGACTTTCACACCAGCCGAACATGATCCTTTCCCTTTCTTTGTTTCTAAAAACACATCTTATCTTGAATTATATTACACGTGAAAAGTTTGCCGATGTGTGCTGCTGCTCCTCTGTCCCCTGCCTGCACCGTTTCTATGCCAACAACAAGGCAAAGAATAATGGGATGGTTTTAGCTCATGCCATCAGTATTGTAAGCATACTTTTTCACATTCCACATTCGCATACAAGCACTGCTAAAAACTAAAATGTCCTTATTTGGACACATCTTATGAGTCAATGTATTCACCATAGTCTTAATAATGCAAAAGAAGAAGAAGTGGAAGAAAAAGAGGAGGAGGAGGAGGAAGAGGAGGAGGAGGAGGAGGAGATCTGGCTGCATAAACTGGTCTATGCTGCATTAGTAGGACTGTCCGTTGCCTACACAGTGAAGTGCTCTAACATTAGCCTCTGTCTGAGCAGCATCACACTGGTTGAGTCACAGCAGAGGGAGGATAGGTGGCTATAACAAACGCTCTAATAAGGAACACACTGTCACGTTGACATTTTATTGAATTAAAAAGTTCATCTCTGGAGAAATTCTGGTCTGAATATATTAATGCTGCTGCCACTATAGACAAGATAATTAAAGGAGGAAGGTCTTTAAAAATGCATGATGTGGCTTTTTAGGTTGTGTTTTTTATATTGTGTAGCTCTTGCATGGCAACATCTACTGTAACTAAATATGTGCTCAGAAATTAAAGTTCGAGAATTTTTTTGCATTTATTTACAAGCATTTTACACTCGTGGACAGTTAATCAGATACCTAATTATACATTGAATAAATGCTTTGGGGGGGAAAGCATTTGAAATGATCTGTTTCCGCTGTCAGCTCTGTCAGCATATCCAAAAAACTATAATCCCACTCGCACTTGGTTTAACCTCTCCCTCTTTGTCCAGCCGGACCAGCGGCTCTGTATCCGCTGTCTATTCCTGCCCTGACCTCGGTCTTAATGGATATAACCTTCCCATTTCTGCAGTTATGCACACAATCTGTCCTGGCCTGGGGCAAGGTGTCACATCAATACATCCTGCAGCTTCCCTCCAGCCTGCCACAAATTGGTGAGATAATAAACACAACAGCACACTGAAGTTCTCTTTGTCGGCATCAATTCAATCAAGTTGCAATGACTGGGAATAGTTTGCTGCAAAGTATTATTGGCTGTTTACAGGTTTGTTTGTTTTTTTGCAAGCAATAAAATGAAGATTCAGTGTCTCTGGCCCCGGGGAAGTTGGAGAACAGCCATAAATTAGTAGAGAGATAGAGAAAATGAAAGCTTGGTGAGAATTGATTTTTCCATACTGGAGAACAAACTGGAGCCACACACACACACTGCTGCTGGACTATAGCCTTCCACCTATTGATCCATGCTGCCAATAACACAGTCATTTGCCATCAGGGATTTGTAACAATCATTACATACTGACCCAGCTGGAGGACAGCGGTGTTGTCCTGCTTTATTCCATTCGGGGGCTGCACAACAAACGCAACAAAGGATCTCTGAGCAAAAAGTAACTCCTCTTATCTATACGATATACAAAAGTGGAAGTTTTGTAGAGAGTCCCCTCTTAACACTTGCTCATCTAAAAATCTATTATAAAAAAAAAAAATTAACAATGTGAGCTGTGGGAAAGCACAGCAATGACTAACCTGTCATTCTTGCCAGAATATAAATGTGTCAAATCATAATCATCACATTCATTTGCTTCATCAACACCTGCCAGGCAAGCAGGGCATTATGCAACCCAGACTACTAAAATAAGAATAATGGAGTTGGGTGCATTTTCAAGCAATGTCTTAGTCACAAGCTGGCCCAGCTGGTCTGCATAATGAGCTGCTCACTGGTCTCTTTCAACTGGGAAGCTTCTAGCTTAGCTTGCATCAGTTTATCTCGCCAAATCTTCTTCATCTTGTTTTTATTCTTATCCTTTAAGAAGAAAAACTTTAAGCTTCTTTGGAAAACAATGGATTCAGGTTTACTCAAAAAGAATCCTGTCTATGGCCTGAATCTTTAATAGGTACATGAACCAAAAATATACTGTAATTGCTATTTTAATTCAACAGGCCTCTTTTTTCTTCCCAGGTTAACTCTACAGGGCACCACATGATGCAAGAAAACATCTTTTTAGTTACATTCAAAACCTTGTATAATAATAGCAGAAGATAAGATGACAATGTTAAAAGCATCATCCTCTAGATTAAATACAGCGGAGCAAAGACAAACTCATCTTTAACCATAGGTTAAAGATGAGTTTGTCATGTTTAACCATGGGTTAAAGATGACTGGAGGGAAAACAGCTCATTGACACTGTCACAAGAAATGTTTCTTCTGGATGAGTGATTTTATATAATAGTTTGCTTTTGGACTACCTTTAAATAAAAAACAGGTTTGTGTTTTACACCTGATCTGGACAAGCCAAGCGTGTAATATTCATCTCTTCCTCAACTGCTGAAGTGCCCTTGAGCTAAGCACCGACCCCACAGCTGCATGTAATCACTCAGCAGCCGACAGTGCAAGGCTGTGGTTGAACCGCATCAAGATGTGAGTGTGTAAACCTTCATCTCTCTGAAACTTCTCCCCATGGCTACTGCTAACTCCATGCTGCTCTCACCAACAACTACATCACCTCAACAGCATTTCGCATTTTTATCAAAGCCAAGCCCTAGACGTACGAGGTACAATTGTGTTCAATTTTCCTCTCTTTTTGGGCCTTTTTCTCACTTCATTAGGTTACACAGCCGTCTCTTCGGCAGCTGACAGGGTTTGGAGAGCTGATCCTTAAGCGTGAAGTGTGAAGTGCAGTTGGTGGGAAGAAGGATAACAAATTAATTCTCCAGGCAGAGCTTGGTGCCCCACATGGCAGAGGATTGACTGGTAGACCAATTATGAAGCCATCTCACACTCCACAGCCCTTCCCATCAAATCCATCATGTTTGTAAAGATGACTACATGGATTACAATATGTTACAGTTGATACAGTAGGCTATTTATATATCAAAGGTGTAGAAAGAAGAATGTATGCCAGTGTGCAGCTGGTATAATTATCTGTGATATTTTAAATCATTATTAAAGGGATTGCAAAACAAATAGCCCGCTGGACCCAAACACATAGACAAATGGGTAACAGCCTAAATATGGCTACTATCCTGCATTATATTGAGTGGTAACAAATGATGATAATATGTTTTCATTTGACAGTGGCGAGACAGGAACGTTTATGGAGAAAGACAAGATCAAATGCAACCATTTGCATGATACAACCAACTTAACCACCGCCGCAATACACTATACAACTGGCAACCATCGTCTAAAGCCTTTATCGGATGTCACAGCCAGATACTACAGCAACCAGAATAGCAATATTTGTTTTGCCCACTTTCAAGTACAGTCATCTAAGTGCTGCTCATCAGTGTCTCTGGAATTACTGAATTACTCAGTTTAAAAAATCACTGTGTTTGGCCAATTACAGACCCCATCATGCCCATCCAGCTGGTGAGTTTTGGAAGGCATGACAGAGGAGTTTTTGTATTAGCTCAGACCCTTGGCAGGTGTCTGTATTTCTTTCTTTCTTTTTTTTTTTTAAAACCTAATCCATTTTATTCAAACACCAATTTCAGCTCATAAACATCTGTGTAATTTTCCTATTGGCCAATGAGACACTTACACCAAAACACATTTCACATACTGTGTGTTCGAGTGCTGGAGTGCATAATTACTTCTGGGTACACTTTCAAAACAAATAATTGCATCATTATTTTCTTTCTTTTTTTGTTTTTACCATAGACAGTGAAATCATGAGGTTTTCCTGCTGTTCTTATGCAGAGTAATTGCTTATCGACCTGTTCATACAGGGTCTACTCACAGGCGTGTGTGACAGAGAAGCTGTTGGAGGACTCCAGGTTGTCAACATTGTAGTTGAGGTGGAAAGGTTTCTCCGTCACATTCTGGTTGGTGTTATACAGCTGGACAGCAAACCTGAAGGCGCTGTGCTCCTGCACCGTAGAGCGCATGAACAGTCCGCCTACAGGAAAGAAAATGTCATATATAACAGCGCTCTAATTAATACCCAACATGCATGAAGAATGCACCTTTTTTTTCTTTTTCTTTTTTACTCCCGTGGTCAAGATATTACTGAGAGTGAGGGCAGTAGCGACGCGGAGAATATTGGACAAATAATTGACCAGTTATATCTAAAGTAAGGAAGCAAATAAATGAATGTGTTCGCCCATCACTCACTAAATAAAGCACTGCAGATACTGAAACGTTTGCACTATTTGGATCAACTCTATTTTTTTTTTTGTACCAAACCGCCAACAAAGACGCGCAGGATCCCACAACCTTCTTAGAAGTGAACTTGGTAATGAATTATGCAAATGACCTCATCAGTGAGACTTGCGGAGACGTGTCCTATTTAGACCATGTGAACAAAGACGTGTATATGTAGTCAGAGTAGCCCGTTGAACTTACCAATGTTGATCTGGTTCGGAAACCCTGCCAGCGAGTCGCCCCAAAGATACAATAAAACAAGGACTGTCGCTATTGTGCGATGCCACATTTTTCTCCGGGAAGTGAAATCAACTCCTGGTCTGGATGTGACAGAGGAAGAGCAGGGAGCACCATGTACACGGGCTTGTACGCAAAGAAATCCACAAGATGCGGCGGGTCTCTCTCTCACTCACTGTGTGCACCCACGCTGAATGTGTGCCAGCGCAACTGCAGCGCCAGCCCTCTTCTGCTGCTGCTGGAAACCTAAATCCAGTGTTTTATCTCAAAGATGGAGGTGGCGGAGGAGAGAAAAGCGTATCTCCTTACTGTGGACGAGGACCACTGAAAAGGGCCAGAGAGAGCGCGAGAGGGAAGGAGAAAGAGAGAGAGAACGAGATGAGGGAGGAAAGGGGGGGAGGGAGGAAGGGGGTGGGGGACGTTTATCAAACTTGGTCTGACGTTGAATTATAATAAGAGCAGCCTCCCGTCTTCCTCCTCACGTCACTGCAGAGTTGGCGCGTGAGGCGGTGTAGCCTCTGCCGGGTTTTGGTGTGTGTGTGTGTGTGTGTGTGTGTGTGTGTGTGTGTGTGTGTGTGTGTGTGTGTGTGTGTGTGGTGCAAAGGCACAGCAGTACACACCAGCATCATCTTAGTATGGACCAATAGTACACTGCTGACTTGTGAGTGTGTGTGTACCCAATGTGTGTATACAGGCCAGGCAGGTCTCCATCCTTTTTTTTTTCTTCTCAAATACATCTTGTCTCCCTCCCTGTTGTGATCAGATGCGTAGCCGCACTCTTGCAGCAGTAGTCCTGCACACCAGCAGCATCATGGTATAGGCCGTCCCCTGCAGGTGTTTGAGGGCAGAGAGTGGGAGCTAATGAACTGATTTGTCCTTAGTTGTCAAGTGTTCTCACTAATGCTTTATATTAGAATCTTAATTGACTTACTTTTGTTATCCGAGAACCATTATTTTGTAGTGGTGTGTTTCTCAGTGGTAAAAATAAAAAAAAAACGGCAGCGGCATAAAATAGTTTTTCTCAGCTATATTTACCAAATAATCTACAATTTGCTTCATCATTGAGATATACGAGTAGGTCCATTTTTCCACTAACATAGGTGAAAAGACGTTTCTACATATTAATAATGCACATTACTGACACACGGAAACAGAGGCAACTTTCTGTAGTAAAAGATCAGTGCATGATTTTCACTGTCTGCCTATTTACATACATGCTGGCACTGTGTCGTATTGTTGTCACTCTGAAGGAAGTATTGTGTTAGCCAGCAGGACCCTGACTCACAAAATACAAAACAAGATGAGATGCCTGGAGATATAATCATTAATTATCATACAATTAGTTGTTTTAGTATTTAAAATTGGCTGAATCTGACAGTCAGCAGAGTGTTTTCAGCAAATATACACTTAAACTGTTTGTGGTTTAACATGATCCATCCGATTATTAAACCCTGAACATGACAAGAACGTTGTGCTCTGCCACGAATGAATTGCATGAGCGGAATGGGAATCACCTAACGAGTCAATTGCCAGGCAATCTGTAGCCTTAAAACTTAACGATATCAGCGAACCTGCCGCTAATCTCAAACAGGCTCCTGTAATGACGAGGTGGATACAATCCTATTAAAGCAGGTTTGCCTGGTTTGGTGTAAACTCCACAAACTCATTGTTATCTCTTTTTTTTTTTTACTGCTTCTCATTTAGAGGGTTGTAGTTCTGTTTACTTCTGTCTGGATCAATATAGATGTTAATGTCTGCAGCCTGTGCTAAATGCAGCATCTAGGGTTTTACCAAACCACCCCGCTAAATTGGGTTTGTGGCCAATTTTCAGTCTTTGACATTTCATAGCGCTTTTTTTTATGCTGTAATGTGTAATTCAAAGCACTTTCTGTACACCATGCTGCAGTACTGTACAGGAATGCGATTTTAAATGCAGTTATTAAACTTCTTGAGGATGACCACTCTTCTGCCTGCAGTTCATTCTCTTTAATCATTTATCTATTTCAAGACATTAAAGTTAAATCACTTTACTCCCTTCAGTATTGCTTACCCCACTGTGGATGACTCTTACATCCCATTAGATTAACTGAGCAATACAATATCAATTATGCTCACAAAGCGAGATTTGTTGGAACAGGAGTGTATGTGTGTATTATACTGTATATATATATATACACAATATATGTGTGCTGGAGTGGTAGAAATCATTACAGCTTCCTATTTAGGCTGCTGCAAAACCAGCACAGCAGAACAGCAACAGAGTCTGTGCTTATTGATCTGGATGTGATTTAATGCTTGGCATACAACTCTCATCTTTCATGGGACACAGCGAGTAGAACAACTGCACTATAATTAAGTTCAATTTCATGAGTGAAAACAATGTCTGGATGGTATGACCTTTTCGCAGACATACACCACTGTTTGTATGTCGTTTGTTGATACGAGCTCCCTGCCGCTTGAAGAATGATCCAATTAGTTTCAGTCTGCTTAAATATAAACTCTGATTGTTTAAATGAAATCGATGCAAAACACAAGATGTGTCGGTATATCAGTGACTGGAAAAATGTATATTAAAGCAGAAAGTGCAGCCTGCAGTAAACTGCTCTTTAGCAAGTTCTCCATGCAGTTGAAGCAGATAAGGACTATATGAAAATGATCTGAGGGGATAAACCTTGTTTTTTTACTTTGGTAAAACATTTATAGAAAAATAGTTTCTTTGAACCCTTCGACTTTGAAAAAAAAAAGCACAACACTCTCACTGCAACATAATAATCTGAATAATATAACAGTGTTAGATTAGTACAACCTGCTAAATGCCCAACTTTAAACCTAAATTATCTTATTGGAACTTCTAATGTGTGCCACCTCATTAATAAAACCCTGAAACAGAGACAGAACTGTTGTCCTCAATATATATATATAGAAAACCTTTTATCAACCGTAGCACAAGTCAAAGTTAAAGCTATTAACAAAGGAAGACTAACAATTAGGACGACGGAAGTGGTCTCTCCAGGTCCCCCCGCAAAAAAGTCAGACTCACAGTCCACAGAGTCTTTTTCTGGCAGAGCTGGGGAGCTCTTCATCCCAGAGTTTCATTAAAAAAGTGCCACGAGAACTTTTTCTTTTGTTTTCTAGACGACAATATGGTGACAACGTAGCACCGCTCTAACCGCCGTTGTATGATCGACTAGCATCGCCCCTTTGCTTGTTATTACCTATTTGGGCTACTATCTATTTGCTTGACAATGTTTTCTTTTCCCCATCAGCACCAACCGGAGAACGCTTACTTCACACTTTGTTTAAATGAGCTCGTCACCGCTAAATCTGACAGCCGGAACAGTTGAGCAAGGAGGATGATCCGTCGGAGACGTGTGCGGGGATAAAAGCACACACTCACAAACACTCTGTTGTTGTGTGCCCGGCCCATGCGCTCCCACAAAAGGTCTTTGTTATGATAGTGTCTTATGACATATAAAGCTCATTATAGACAGACACGGCCAAAACAAGCTTCTCCTCAATTTTCTTCCCCTGCTCAGCAGGGAAAGTAAGTTAAAGGGAGAAACTTTGCTGCAGTAAATTAATCGCTAAACGTGTTCAGAATGAAGATTATGCATTTCCATTTTTTTAATTATACCTTCCTTAATAAGTTGGTTTGAAGGTACAGCATTTCAATAAGTGCTAGAAGTCTTTAGGAGATCATTCAGGTTACCACCGCTCTGCCTCCTCAGCTCACCTTGGGCATGCTTCCCACTTTCCACCGTGGCAAATGAGATCTGCTCAGGGAGTCTCTCACTCTCTGTCTGATACACAGCCTCTTTAGCAGGATTCAATTGAGTGTAAATGTCAGCAGGTTGTTTCAGAACTTCATATGGAGCTTAAGTAAAAATGGCATTTATGAGGTGTCGACCATATGGTGGGTGCAATTAATAGCATGGTGTTGTTCTGGCATTGGCATGGTGCTAACAATGGGACGATGAACCACAAACCTCTGCACTGTTTTAAGTGATCCTAGGTTGGATATAAAATAGAATAATGTGTCTACTGTGACATGTAACACCAACCACAGGTATCACAGAACAAACACGTTCAATCACTTGTCAATCTATCATAGTCTGTGAACTTAACCTTGTTTTATATATAGCGATGGCTTGTTATAACCCACAGAATTATGCACACCAGTTGTAAGCCTCGGGGAGCAGAATGGCCTAAATACAGACAGTATAACACGTAGCAATGCTAACAGAGAGCACACAGTTACAATCAGACACATCAGTCATCCACAGTAATTAAGTCATCAAAAAGGCAACTGATTTTATCTCAGTTGTAATCATTCTTTGAAAGTCAGTGTGAACATTCGTCAAACAGATGCCAATATAAAAATACAAAACCTATCAGGCTCAAGTGTCTGCATCCTTACATTTCATAATTTCTGAAGCATTTAGCAAAGCTAGGTGTATATTCTTTACTCCTTTCGTTAATTAATATGATTAGTGCTTCAGGGTCTGGAACTGCCCTTGTTTATTTAGTAAAAGTCCTTGCTTTAGTGTCATTACTCAGAGCTGGAACCTGTGAAATTGGATGTGGATCTTTGCAGCCACATGCGCAGCTCTGCATTTCACATTTAAGATGACATTAGGGCCAAAGCCTGCTGGGAGAATTGAAAAGTGCATAGCAGAAGTGCTTTGATGCATGCGCGGCCTCATTTTCCTGGGGCAGATAACGTAAATGAGGGTTGGCATTGGATAATTAAAGATGAGAGCTCCAGTTGTAAACAATGTCTTCAAAACCAAACAGTCAACTGTGTAAGTAGAGGCATTATTTATTCTTGGTCAGGGATCAAGAGAGAGCAAATACAATATAATAAAGTGTGATGTACATGTTGATCCACTGGCTGCGAAGCAGATCCGACTGCAGAATACTTTGCGATCACAGTTTTGATTTACCCAGTATTATACAAAGAGAGATGACCTGAGGAAATAGTGTGCAGTGGATTAACTAGGATAAATAATACATGAGCCAGAGTTAAAGCCAAAACCATGGATCTATGCAACATGCCTGCAAAGTGGCTCTCAAGAGAGGTTTTACGTGTAACTCAACGATAAAGTAATGCCCCGTAAAATTCCTGAGATGAAATGATGATATCGTACTTTGTGTTATGGTTCCCAAGGTCAGGGGCCGGGCTGCAATAAGGAGTCTTAAGCTCCCCAGAAAGGTCAGCGGATAAAAAAAGCAGGCAGAGTGCTATAAAACTTCACGATAAAACCTTTCATGTTTCATTCTCCGAAGGCTTCCTGTAAACTGCTCATATTTATGGCTCAACATAGAGTTTCAGTTACAGTGAGTGCACTGGGCCTCACAACATCTCACAGCCCAGTCATTTTATCACTCATCTTTTGGAGATTTTCTGTTTGATCTTCACTATTCAAATCTTATTTAATGATACATTTCCCTTCTAAAACTTAGAGGAAGTTCTGATAACGTTAAATTTTGAGGTTTAAGTTTCAGTGCAAAATAAATGTGTTTATGAGTGGAAACAAAACAGTACAAATACAGGGCTCCAGAGTGCGACCAAAAAACCTGTCAAGTGCGACTAAACATTTGCATTGGTCGCACTGGGGCGCCTGACATTTAGCAGGTCTGTCTGTTTCTGTTTGTGAAACCGCGCCCTGTAAGCCGACTCCTCCTCGAGCAACGTCACAACCTTAGAACATACCGGTAATTCAAAATGAAATGAACTTTTGATTGTTTTTTGTTTATCAAGAAATATGCTGCGATGCCCCTTACTCTTGTCCCCAGACTGAAAGGCCCAGCCCAGAACGGACATCATCGTCAGAGGCAAACGCTCCACCACCTGTCTCCCCTGTCCACGGCCAAATGCCTAATCCTGACCAGAGGCGCTTGATTCATTTTAGGTGGATAGGGGGGGAAAAAATGTGTCCGTGTGAGACACTGTAAATTTAATAACACAAGACAACTTTTCTACAAATTTCTTCTCTACTTCCATATTCAACTTCTCTCTCTCTCTCTCTCTCTCTCTCTCTCTCTGTGCATGCAATAGCTACTCTTAGATCAACGCAAATATGGAAACATGTTAATTGCCCTTAAACCCTGCCTTGTCTATATTCACTTGATAGTACCTCAAGCATCAAAGCCTGGCGTGGCATTTTATACATACATTTTTTTTTATCTATTCTCGTTTTAGGGCGAGACAGGGCCATAAAGTGGACCAGGTTCAGGATCTTCAGCGGCGATGGCCTCATCTGACTCATAAACATTTATCCGCACCTGTATTCCTGTTTACTATCATTTAGTTACATAATACACTTAAAAATTATTATTGAAGTGACAAAAGGTGCAGTGAACAAACTTGGGTGCACCTGAAACATGTGCTGCTGCCCCTAAATGAAGAAGTTAGGGGCATTAGTGCAGCTAATGTTGTGTTAGTCTGGAGCCCTGAAATATCTCTTAGGAAGTGCACACAGACAAACCAGATAGAGTGATAATTTGTGTGCAGAGCCAGTGAGTCCAGTGTTGCAGTGATGAGTACAGAGGCTGCTCCGGGCTGAAGGAAGCCAACATATAATATTTCTCTGGAGCAGGGTGCAGATGTGTCCTACCATGACACCGGCTTTAGCTGGCAGCTCGGGGTAATCAGTCCATTACAGCGTGTCCACAGCACACCATGTCTCTGCGTTTGTCCTTCAAGAGATAACTACAGAACCTCCTGGAAGATGGATACTGTGAATATAATTCATATATAAATTATTGTAGTCTGTTTTTTTTTTTCAGCTCTCTAGATTTCAGCTCACTTGTGATACATCACTTTATATTAAGATGTTACAAGATCTTTTCACACGTTTACAAAACTTTTTCCTTTGAGGTTGTTTTAATTTCTTTTCCATTTTCTGTTGGTTTAGAATACCTAACTTTGACAAGGATTGCATGTGTTAAATGTGCAATTTTGGTCAGAAAGAGACAGATTAGTGACTTATATCATTAATTCTTCATGTATCACTGCATACCTAAAGAGGTTCTCGATGTGACTACACAATTGAGTGTATAGCCATGCTTGCAGCTCTGTGAGGCTGTGAAGCTAAATGTGCTAACATGCTCACAATGGCAATGCTAACAAGCTGATGTTCAGCAGGTATGATGTTTATCATGTTCACGTTTTAGTTTAGCGTGTTAGCATGCTAACATGTGCTCATTAGCACTCGTCACTAATCCTTCATTCGTTTTGAAGGTTTTAAGTCATAAACTAAATTGTTGACATGGTGGTGACCAACTACAGTCTCGCATTGCCACTAAGAGATAGCACGGTAAAAACAAAGCTGACACAAAAAAAAAAGACACCCTGCAGCAAATAGGCGATTTAGTAAATGGAACAAATTTTGGCCCAAGTATCCGCATGGGCAGTGTAATTTGCTAAATACTGGACACACAGTATCACTGTTTATGAGCCTAATGAAGGAACTAAAATGTGTACATGCCACCTGGCAGATTTACTGCAATAATTACCAAGCTGTGTGCACTAAATACAGGAAATTATGTGTATATGTCTTCATAAAATATTTAACCCACATTTCATATTGCTGCATTCTTAAGTGTTGAAGCTCAAATTGAAACTGTGAAACTGTATAAATATATGTATATTATATATTGTATATACACTGTACATTTAGGAGAATACAAGTGGGAGCTCTGCCATGGAAGCACTTATAGATAATTAACAGGATTTTAAAATCAATTTGAAATGTGCAGAGAGACAGTGTTAAGAGGCTTTAACGGGAAAAAAGTCTTAGTAAGGACACTTTGCTTGGAGGCTGACGGCAGAATTTCAAACAAACTGAAGAGGAATTTAAGGGTGACGGTGTTACGCAAGTAGAAAGTGCATCACAATAATTTAAACAGGCTGTGACAAAGGCATGAGCAAGAATGAGAAAATCCTTGAATAACCCAGCTAAAGCTCTGATAAGATGTTCACTGAAGACCTGGCGTGACTCTCCACATCCATCTTCACTAAACTGGAGCAAATCTGCAATGAATAATGGGGCAAAAACTCCCAAACTTCAAATGCACCAAGCTGACAGACTCAAAACTGCACTCAGAGCTCATGCTCCTTAAAAAAAGGCATCGACAACTAAACATGTATCTGACTGAGATGCTGTACTTCTGTATTACTTTTCAATAAAGGCCCAAACTGTGATGAGCCAGGAAGAGCCCATTAGCGACTCCATTCATTCCAGGTCAGATGCTGATCTTGCGTGTTGTATATGCTCTTCAATGCAGTGGGAATATTGTAACTAAGGCAGCCACTAACAATTATTTTCATTATCGATTAATCTGCCGATTATCTTCTCAAATTATTGTTTGTTTTGTCATTTTATTTAATTTTTTATTATAATTGTTGACAGCCCAAGGTGACATGTCTTAACGAACAGTCCAAAACCCAAATGTTTTCATGAATGAAGGATGTGTGAGCATCAAATCCTCACATTTGAGAAGCTGGAACGAGCAAACTTTTTTTTTTTTTTTTATGACTATTTAAATACCAAATCGAATAATTGACTAATTTCTTTTAAAAAGAAAAGTAATTTCTTTCAGCTCTCGGTAACAATAAAAGCTTTCTCTCTAAGCAGTTGTCATAGCAATCGGACATGATGTCCTAGATTTATATTTGTCCTACGATACATTTGCTGCAAACTTTAAATCTCCACTCTCTTAAAATCACTCACAAAGTATATAGTTACGGATACAGACAACACAATCTGTTAAATGGTAGGAAAATCACACATTTACTGCATCTTCATATAACCCAGTTTAATGTTACTTTTTATGATGTATATGAGTGGGTCTCCAACCATGGGCTACTGAGAGTAATCTGTAGTCAGCTTTTTACTCGAAAACCTGCGGACACTATGAACAGTTTTTCAATAAGATAATCTCATAAAGAAGATGCAAAATCACTTTAGATGAGTTTATCTTCCGTCTTAGGTTTCCTAAAACATATTATTATAGCTTATCTGTTGAACAAATGGAAGCTGAAGGCAATGTTTTTATGTAGAGGAATAAAATACAGCGCTTTGTAATCATCAGGCTCATTTCTTCAAGGCAAAAAACGGAAAGGTATTTATTGTATGCAGAAGGCAGAATTGCTTCGGCATACTACTATTTCCTTTTCTTCTTTGCATGTTGAAAAACTGTGATAATATAATTGAAAAGATTATATTCCATTGGGGGTAAAAGTCCACTTGTCCATTACTATATTGAGTATGTAATTAAACTGTCACAGATTAATCCTCTCAAACAGAGCAGCAACTGAAACAAATTATATTTTGTAGAACAGATTTCGTGAAAATGGAGAAAAGAGTGAAAGTCTAAAAATTGGGTAATTAGGAAGTCTTATTTGAACAGCATGTTAGTAACCAGAGGGAGCTAAGGTGCAGCAGTACAGAATATTAATGGAAATTTGATTAAACATTCCCACATCTTTATGTGAATATCCCTCAGGCAAAGCGCTCACAGAACAAAACAAATTACCCTGGCAATTATGATTATCGATGTTCTGTTTTCTCTTTTTCTGCCTGATGTGATCTCAACAACAGATGTTTTAAAGGACAGAACTAACATTAGACTTTCTGCCCTTTGGCTGACTTTCCACTTATGATCTTCACAGTTCATATTCCCTCTAAATCCCTTGTGTAAAACGCAGGATACGTCATGTGATAAATTAATATTTCAGTGTTATGACAAATATTCAATGACAATTTTCAGAAAACAAATTGTGAAAATGGCTCGAGAGTGCTGCAGTTTTTTTTCCCCCATTCTGCTCATGCAAGTAATGCCAGCAGAAGCTGATCCAGTCTAAATTGCTTGTAATCTCATCCAACAGCAAGGCACTTTCTGAATGCAATGTTTACTGCCAATATTTCCCAATGCTCCAAATACAAAGAAACCAGGCACCTCCGACTGTATTTTAAATGCATATTCGATGCTCAGTGAGGTTATATAAGCATAAGCTCATTAAATACAAAACTACGGTGGTGAACAGAATGCTTCCGTGACACTGATGGGGATGCTGAGATACTGATACCTGATGAATTGGATAAAATATGATGGTAATGGCATTAGTACATTTCATATTAGTGATTCACACCATTTTTGTTATACAAGATAATCGAAGATCTTTTAAGGTGGGCTGCAAATCCGCAAGCAAAGAACAGGTAACATTTGAAAGGTTTTTGATATCTGAACAAGCAGATGTGTCAAATAATTTGCACATTTGTTGACCACAAAAGGTCAAGGAATTCAAATCATATTTCTTCAGCAGATCCAGGCCTGGGTTGAAACTTCACAGCTATTTGTTCATGAAAACTTTTGGATTGAAGTTCCTGTGCTACTCTTGACATGCGTTTCAATAGCTTAGTTTGCGCACACAGTGACGTGCATATAAGTGCACCACTCCTTCCAAACGAATTCTCATTTTAATGAAGTGATTCCAACTCAGCAAAAATGTCACTAATCATGACTTTAATCAAGACTTTGCCAACTTAACTTTTCCTGTTTTCTTTTTTTTTTTTAAGCAGCTAAAACACATGCAGACCAGGAGCCTTTTTCTCTTGCCGCAGTGTGTTACCAAAAGGTGAGACGTATCCTTGACGACATCTGTTCATTCATTCATGCGTCTGGTAAACACCGCCAACATTTCACCGCTGCATTCCAAATTACACTGATCATCTCAAAGGGAAAGTGCAATTACCACCGCAAACAAGATGGCTGATTGGCACAGGTGGAGAGCTCATCATGCATGGATGACGACATTGTTGCTTTTTAGAAAAGAAACCAAGTGCGTGATCTTGCTTTTTACATTTTCTATAGAACAGATCAGGCTTCCGGCTATTCTTTTTATTGATCTGAAATGTGAAGAAAAAAATATTAAAATGTGCACTGCACTCATATGCAGTGCAGTATAATGTGTATGAGTTTTATTCTATGAAAAATCTATAGTTGATTCACTTATATCACAAACATTCGGCCTCATTTACACTCTAAAATAGTTACTGTACATACCGTTGCTGTAGTTTGAAGATTGGACACTTCAGTCCACTGCAACTCTGCATACAATGCCCCACATTGCCTGCAACTATAAATAGGGTTACTTGGCTGCCTTTCCTGACAAAGCTCCTCCGTGGCTGCTGCTCTACCCTGTAGCATGGCCTGCCACAGCACCAGGCTCTGATGCAGCATGCAGCACTGGTGGTCGACACCCCTGACTTCATGGATCACATCAACCTCCCACACTGCTTCGAGTCTGCTCTGACCTCCGGCCTTTGCAAGAACTTTGCGGACTGAGAATGTGATGTTCTTTGTAGCTTGTAATCCTCTAATCTACACTAAAAACCAACTGCACACAGGAGTTAGCATTCCAGAGGGCTGGGATGCTCTAAATAACATATTTGAGGAACAGCTTTAATGTCCTTGAGAGAATATACAGTGGTAAGAATTGACCAGTTTTGGAGATTTTTGTCGCATATTCCAGTCGCTGGCTGTAGCAAATTGAATGAGGACTGGCCCCTAGAGGACTCGACATTGGGGACATTTGGCAAAGTGTGACAGAGCATTTCGCAGGAGGAGGATTAAGTTTCCACAACGCTTCAGACGTGGTGTGAAGTTCGACTTTGGCTACGGCCAGTTAGCAATGCAGAAGTTTGCCGTGTGAGCAGCAGAGATAGAAAACCTGACAGCCAAGAGTAAAGCAACAAGCTATGAAGTTGTGCCTTGAATAGAATCAACATAATCTAGCAAGAGGAAGCTGGTCATCTGGGCCATGGAGGCGTTTTGCAAAGAGCACCTGACCTCTGGCAGACGTTGCTCACTGTGGTGGACAACACAGCACTCTCTTTACAATCGCACGCTATTTGTAATATTTTGGATTCTATACGTCATCTCATAAATATTCAATACAATACACTAAGGTTCGGCAATAATAAGGCCATGAATCATGTCCTGAAAATAAACCATGAACATTAAAAAGGGAAAGGGCAGAATTATTTCCACATCTTCCAAAACGGTGGAAAGGACCTGCAGATTTGGGCGTTTTGTTTACACCAGAAAAAGAAGTATAGAACTGGGCTTTGATGCAGACACTTGATGACAGGCAGGACCGATGACAGCAGATGTTCGGATTTGACACGCTGCACTCCGACAGCACAGTATCAGCCTCAGAATCAGGGAGAGGAGGGTTCAGACGCAAGCACACAACAATACTTTGCTATCTATCGATTAAAAGACAAACACACATTTCTTTGTGACTAAACACCCCATGTTAGTGCAGCCTAGAGTCAGATATGTCAAAACACATTTGGTCGGCACTCACTTGTTTGTTTGAATCACTAATTTTACATGCCATTAATTCTGAATTGTTAATAAAAATCCGTCTGGAGCTTATTGATTGGTTTTTATTACCCCATTTATTTCATGTCTTGTCTGGTTTGCAATGCTCTACTAAATTATTCATCAGGTTAACCACGTTGTTCATTTGCTCTCTCCTCGCTGCTGAGGCAGGGAAGATGTATAAATGCATTTATTCAGGCTTAATATCCTGCAAAAATTCCACGTCATCCTGAAAGTTTTTCACCAGAATCCCATACACACACATACACACGCTGTATAACCAACAGAAATCATATTGTTCTTCGCCCTCTTCAATTATATTCTAATGAATAAACTGCACATTTTAAAAAGAATGCAGGAAATCACAGCATGTTCTGCTCTCACCTTTGACAACATCGCCCTCTGCTGGTGATGAACAGCACATGAGGACATGTGATTTGCTTCACAATTATTTTTCTTTCAGCTGGGGGCCTAATTTAATATTTGCTATCATGATTAACAATTAATAATATTATATTGACACGACATGGCTTCTGACTTGAATGTATGATATTGAGGCATGATATGATCTAAAGTACACAAAACAATGGACAAAGATGGAATATTACATATTACATTGATGGCACATTCCTTTAAAATTATCCATCATGATGCATGTAAGTTTAGACCATACATAATTCCTTCAGTTTGTCATCGATGATATCATTGATTGTAACAGAGGCTTAATATACAATACAAATTGAGCAGTACTGCAAACTCTTTAGCAGCAGATATAAGCAAGAGTGCACTGCTGAAATCCAATAATATTCTTAAAAAAATAAAAAATCTAATTTGATGCATTCATCCTCTGCTTGCCATGATGAATCACCTCTCCAGCAATGAGTGTGTCCCTGCAAATTATTTTTTGATGCTCTTTGAAAATACTAATAAAGTCCAGACTTCCCTACTCCATTTTTTTTTCTCTGCTCTGTTCTCCGTGAGCCGTTTTTACCTGGAGGCTTGAAACTTTGAACTATTGCAAAATGTATTAGCACTCATGACAACATGACAAATAGCACAATTATCTGGTTCATCATAATGTTTATCATCATCCATCCTACAATTTCAGCGTCATTCTAAAATTGACCTCTCTAAAGGATAGAAAATATTGATTTCTTCAGCAGGAAATCATAGTCTTCCAAGTTGTCTGTATGTTATATAAAGAGGGCAGATGCAGAAATTGCATTAAAACCTATTCACCATAACAAAGGGACCTTGCTACTGAAAATTAAGAGTAATGAATTGAGTCATACCAAATCATGAGGTGCTTCATCAATATTTCTCAAAATACCCAACAATTAGAATATAAAATACTTTATTAAGTTGCATTGAAAAATAAAATACATGTCTCCACATAACAAATAAATACTTGGACCTTCAGATAGACTTCAACAGAACGGACTTCCAGAAAGGACAAAGTCAGAATTAGCCATGTTCGCTCAATACAGGTCTCTCTGGCCTGTACATTTTTTTTAAATACATAGACAGCCTACAATTATTTCTCTTTTCCTTTCTTTTCTTGTTCTTAATTAATTTTGTGTTTTTATAATTATTATTTTATATTCTTCTTTTTTATTATTACCAAGTTCAGTTCTGTTTTTCTTGTATTGTTTGTGTAGATAATGTCACTGATTACATCATACAGTTTTGGACCAAAGCAAAACAAAGAAAAAAAGTCATAACCATCTCTTCAGTTATTCGTCATAACTATTCTTACATTACATGTAGCAAAAATATAAACTGGATAGCATTTCATTGATTGAATGGGAAAAATTCGAGAAAAAGAAACATCTCAACCTTTCATTCCACCTTAGTTTAGGAGTTACATTCTTTGTCCATCAATGTATTTAAAGTATTCTTTTTAATTAAAAGTCATCCAGGAAATATACTCAGAAAACGCATTGAAAGAATTTTCTAAACTTCAATTTATATCCTTGTTAAATTCAAGCGTAATGTGTCTCCACTAGACAGCCATCATTGCTGCAATGTGACATGCGGGGTTTTCTGATGTTTGGCTCTAACAAATTGTTTCCACTGACTGTGTGTTTTCCACGCTGCCCACCTTTTGTACAAATGTAAGTGGTGCGTTCACTGGCTCCAGTGATTCATCATCAGGTATCAGCTGTGCGCTCTGCCTGTGGACGGTCCCACGCTGTCATTCTGTCCCTCCTCCTCCGCAGAGTCCTCAGAGCTGTTTACCACAGCAGCACTGAGAGAATGGAGCTCCTCCAAAACAGACAGGAGTCTCCCTGACAGGACGCAGACAGGCCAGTGGTCAGATTAGTCACGTCTGTGTAAATGTGAGGATGTGTGTCTGACGCATGCGGAGTTAGGCCACTACTCACCGTCTGCAGGAACCACAGAATGACTCCTCTCTGAGGGTTTTTTTCGATGTTCTCTGGGAGCAGAAGAGTTTTGTTGAGCTGCTGTGTGAGCTCTTGTATACTCACTTGTCGACCCTCTCTCAGCAGCGACAGTGGCCTGCAACAAATTCAGGTCATAAGAGGTCATCAGGAGAAATGACAGAAAATATATTTTTATTTATGGCTTTAAAAAGGTCTTACCAGCAGTGGTTGGGTGTCTCTCGCCGTCTCCTTCAGTTGTTTATTCTGGACTTCCCTCTTTGTGTGTTGTTGAGTTTCTCTCATTTCGTCCTGTTTCCTTGCCGACTCTCTCTCAAACTGCCGCAAAGTCATAACTGCAAGAGACAGTACAGACAGATTTAAAGCCACGGGGAAATGCTGCTATATACCGTGTAAACAATTCCCATCATATCAGATCAAAGTCTGCATTACAGATATGACTTCACCCCCTTATGTTAAGCTGCTGTCGGCTGAGGTAGCGTGGCGCTAATCCTGCTACCTGCTTTGGTGTGCTCTCGCTTGGCAGTATTGACTTGAACCTCCATCTCTCTCAGCCTCTCAGCACAGCAGTCCTCCAGCTCAGACACTCTCTCCTGCAGAGCTGAGGGGGAGCAACAAATGCACCATTCGTCAATAAAGTATTTCACACACACACACACACACACACACACTGAGAAACAGAATCTAATGCTCTATTTATATGTGCCACAGGGTATGCACTGGATCAATTAGCATTTGTTTGCAAATCTTTATTGACAAGCGAGACCTCCAAAAATTCAAGGTGATTAAATCCATTTCAAATTTCTCAATTATTGCGACGTCAGCACATCAAGGGCTGAGACCCAGCAAGGTGGCAGTAGCATAAAAGGTCAGAAAAAGCACTTTTATAAAAAAAATGATCTCAGGTCGAGGCAAACATTTGTTTACGTAGTCGTTCAATAAAGACAGGAATATACAGTGAAGCAATTTAAGACCAGAAATTTAAAGGAAATTAAATGTAATAATGCGGATTTGATGTCTGCATCATTAAAAGCTGCTGTAATAAATACTTTTATATTACCAACGGATCCATTGATGACTTGTTTATGGAATGAGTCAATCATAATAACAAAGCAACAGAGAAAATAATCTCCCGACTCTACAGTTTCCCTCTACTTTCAGGTTATTGTTTGTTTTTTTGACCCACAACTTAAATACAATGTTTTGGTTCACCAACTGTCCACTGTCAGTCTAGCACCAAATGGCAGACAGACAGTTAGCGGCTTGCTAGAGAAAACAGTGGAGCATTTAGCAGCTAAAGATACTGGTGGAAACCAAGCGGACATCTTCCAAAGTTAGTCTTTTTAGAACAAAAGTCTCTTTTTGTGACTGTCCCTGAAGCTCAACAGGGAAACACAGGAATTGTATACATGTAACTGTAACTTAAGAATATGATTTGTCCGACTGCTCAAGCTTCATATTTTCTTCAGAAAAGCTTTAGAATGGAATAAAATGGAAGGCCCATGAAATTTGTCCCCCATCACTTAGACTGAAAGTGCATTAGTAAGGGATCTTAGAACAGTAAGAATGATCAAAGCAAAGCCTCTTCAACATAAATATAGGCTACCTGACTATTGTTTGAAGACAGACTTGTCCTTTAATGCAGGTTTAAAGTTAAGAAGCTCCGAAGTGCCCACTGGGAAAAAAGTCATCGGAAAACTCAGTAACACTCCCTGATCAACTAGAGTCAAGGTGCTCTTGAAAATGTCACTTAATCCTCAACTGCTCCGGTGAAGCTACCGAGGAGACCGGAGTGGCCAGGTGTGGCTATGTGGAGACGGCGACGAAGGGCCTCTCTGAAATAGATCAGGAGTGCTTCGTCTGCTTCCCCTGGATAAGTCAAGGCTGAAAAACAGTCATGTGTCTTACGGTAGCCCCGGCCTCACCACGTTCGCTGTGCTCCCGCTGGCTGAGCAGCTCAGAGTGGAGTTTCTCCAGGTTGACCTTGCTCTCCTCCAGCTGGGTCTGGATCTGCTGCAGGCTCTGCTCGGCCTCCTCTCTGCCAGCCAAAGCCTGCCGCACCTCCACCCAGCTCTGCTCCAGCGCCAGCTGCTGCCGCCTTAGTTCGCTTTCATCTGAGGAGGGTGTGCAAAGGTGAACAGAGACACAAACACTGCCAAAATAGATACCCAACAGATAATGTGGTATAATAAGGTGTTGGGGTCGTAAGGGGGGGCTCACACTGTTCTTTCAGATCAGCCAGAGTTTTCTCGATGAGCTCCGGGGTTCTTTTGAGCTCCTGTGTGAGCTTGTCTCTCTCTTCACACACCACACTAAGCTCTGTCTGAAGGTTTGTGACGCTGCAGGGCAACAAAGACAAGATGGCAGAGCAAATAAAGGAGCAGAAAATCAAGCAAGAAGTGGAGAAGGAACTGCATGGTGGAAGCCAAGCCCCGATAGGAATGACTTTGCATACAAATGTCAAATTGTGATATATTGATGAGAAAATTATTCGTATTCACAACGCAATATGGATTTCAACCACATTAACCTCCTCTTTAACCTAATGAAGCTGAAACTGATATTTTCATGTTTGACCATTTCTTGGTTTTATGTCTGTCTTCTGATAGTGTAAACATTAAGCTTATAATAACAATTCTGTCAAAATCAATGAATTAGTGCTGAAAGGGTTCTTGGATTTAATTAATATTAATAATTAATGGACTCCAAATCTGACCAGTAATGATTCATTTTAATCACTTACCACTAAAACATCTTCTGTTTACAGCTTAGAAACTGCAAAGAGATGCTTTCTTAATTTCACATTATAATTTGAGTACTTTGGGTTTGGGGGCTTTTGATCACAATAGGTAAGCTCAATTAATTAAAAAAAAAGTAATTGGCAGTTAGTTGCAGAATAAATCACACTCTCACACACTCTCTCTCACACTCTCTCTCACACACACACACACACACACACACACACACACACACACACACACACACACACACACACACACACACACACACACACACACACACACAAAAAGAGTGTTTAGGTGAAACCTCATACCTGTCAGCAGTTTGCTCTGCCTGTCTACTGGCCTGCTTAGCTTTCTGCAGAGCCACCCTCCTCATGGTCAAACCTGAAAAACAAAAAAACATTGTTTTTCAAAAACCAATTCAAACAGAAGCACTGTGATCACCCCATCAACCTCCTGTATGACTGCACCTTGTATCGTCTCCACTCGTCTTTTAGCGAAAGTTAGCCTCTGGGTGAAAGTGTTGAGCCTTGTTTGAGCTGCGTCCATTTCTGCCACCTTGCTTTCAAAAGCCAAACTAAACCTGTGAAGCACAGCAAAAAAATTGGGAAAATACAGCATTGTAATTAAAATTTCAACTGCTGCTTTTCCTT
Organism: Ophiodon elongatus; assembly: GCA_016806645.1. Lineage (NCBI taxonomy): Eukaryota > Metazoa > Chordata > Actinopteri > Perciformes > Hexagrammidae > Ophiodon > Ophiodon elongatus. Next base: position 440,591 of record JACSYO010002141.1, read on the forward strand.
TTATTCTTCTAATTTACCGCCTAATCCTCTCAGTTGAATTCAGATGAATGCGTCTACCTACGAACTGCCTCCGTCAGGATTTTTAGTTCAGCCTCTCCTCTCTTGCTCTGTGACTTTAGCTGTGAGTTTTCTTTTTGCTCCTGGGCCAAGTCCTGTTTCAATGTCTGGGAAGAAAATCACACGTAATGAAAGCGTATCGTAAACAAATAAGATGCTCAGTTTTGAGAATGTTTTTGTGACCAGCTGCTGTTCTTAAAACCTCACCGCTCACGGAACCTAGCAAAGTTTTCATATAGTCAGCACCCTCTGCTGTGGTAAAAATGCATGAGGGTTTATCACTATCCTAAGCAGCACCAAATTTATTGTGCATCATCAAAATTTCAGACAGCCGCGTAAATCACATCACTTGCTCGTGTACTAACCTCCTTTTCCACTCTCTCCAGGTCCAGCTCAGCTATCCTGTCATCTAGACTGTGTTGCAGCACACTAGCCCCGTGCTGCTCCTGCTGGAGCTGCTGCTCAAGGAGTTTGACCTAAAACACAGCAAAACAGTACCACACTTTAAAACACAGCAGATATTTTTTTACTGTGGTATATTAATAGATGACGATTTTCATACTTTTGAAAGAATTGTATCCTTTTCTCCTCTTAGTTCAATGTCCTTTGAGCGAAGCTGGACACACAACTTAAACACTTTGTCTCTCCAGAGCCGAAGCACTTGAAGGCCTTCAGATTCATTCTTCACAAGTGGGTCTGTGGAGGTCTATAGAAACACAGAAATGTTTGGTAAACGCACACACCACTTCAGCAAATGCTTTATATGAGCATGGGTAGTTATTGCATGCTAATTCGCCTTGTTTTCCAACGCATACTAAAGCTTTTTTAGAGCAATGGGTGCATTTTTTTCCTTTCTTCCCACAGCTATATTAATAAACCATCAGAGAAGAGTTTTCAAGAAAGTATCCGCTTTTAAATTCATCACCGTGAAAGAGTTGTTTGACGTTTATCTATCTCAAGTAACTGCAAGTTGACATGTATTCAAAACTAACCAACACGCTCTTCAGGAAAAACACAAAAAAAAAAGTGAGAAAAATAAATGTACGTATATGTCGCCTGCAGAGTGATACTGTACATACACAACATTTGGATAGAGCACCTCAGGTGTAGTGTTCAGCCACCTGAATTACTCCTGCAGGGCTTTGCCATCCTGTCTGGAGCAGCTGCATCATCAATCTAAAACCCTGTGGTCTCCTTTGGAAAACTGTCAGCATGAAGTGCTTCTACATTTCAGACTATCATTTTTAGACTGTTGAGATATGACTATGCTTGCAGACTTTATAGCCTGAAGCCAACAACACACAATGATAAGTAGCTGATTAGTCAACATAGGAAGCATGCAAGCAGCAGTGCTACTGCTCACCATGTGTTATCAGCATATGCACGTATGATGTACTGCTCACCTTCTTCACTATTTTCTCTTCTTGGAGGGCGAGTATCTCACTCACAGAGTTAAACCTGATCGTCAAAAGCGCTGTGGTCATCTGAAGAGCTGCTTTCTCTCTGTTCAGCTTCTACAAAATGGACAATGTTATTTATTTATTTTTTAAGTATCCATAATGGAATGAATTTAACCTGCTTTAAAGAACAAGATACTCAGTTTTTTCCTGTGTAATTACTTTACAGTAGGTTGATTGCAATCAATACGGTTTGTGCTGTATTCACCTCAACAGCTTCATTTAATTGTTCCTTCTCTCTTTTCTCCGGGGCAAGCTGGCCGATGTAATTTCTGAGGCTGTGCAGTGTTGCCGATTGTGTCTCAAAAGCTTGTCCCATTTGGCTGAAAAATACATATCCCCACCAAATACACAGTGAATCTGACTACAGAGTGAAATACATGTGTAGCTCTCTTCAGTTTTAGATTGATTGTGGCACCTTAAATGTTCTTTCAGCCCATCTCTCTCGGCAGATACCTCCACCAGAGTGCTTTTTAGCTGAAGCACTTCTGAGTTCATCGATTGAAGTCTATCCTGTAGTTCACGGTTCGTATTTCTTACTGCACCCACCTCTGCACAATGGGAAGCATTAAACTGTAGCAGCTGAAAGTGAAGAAAGACAAAGAATGAACATTTTAAGACACATGCAATGATATAAATGATATATTATCTTATTGACATGGATTCTCGGATGCAGGGCCTTGAACTGAAATCACTCAAATCAGTATGTACAAAGTTTATGAATTTGCCGCAGACCTCCACCTCCTGCTTCTTCTGCATTTCCTCCAATTGTACAGACAGTTTAAGAATCTGCTGTTTGGCCTCCTCCGCAGCCTGTGACCTGCTCGCTTCAGCCTTTAGAGTGAGCTCCTGGGCTTCCTCTTTGCTCCTCACTACATCTCTTCTCAGCTCTGTAATTTCTTCACCGGAGTTGTTCTTTAATCTTTCAAGCTGCAAAAAACACAAAATGCATAGAATATATGAAACTAATCACAGTAAACTTGCAAAATTAGAACTTCCAGGTGACTGTAAGCTATTATTAAGACTACAAGACTGTACTAAAAACATCAGACTACAGACTGCAAAAATGAGTTACAAGATGCCGGTAAATCTCAGGTGATCTTTGTCAACAGTGTGAAAATGAAATGTTTTGTTAGTAAATAGAATTACCTGTGAGCTTATTTTCTCCTTCTGTGCACTGCTGTGAGTGAGCTCCCCTCTGATTTGGCTGAGTTCAGTCTTAGCCCGACATAGCTCTTCACGCATTGCTTCCAATTCATGGCTCGGTCTGTCATACAAAGATTACGCCATGTTAAATTTGTTCAAAATGACTCATCGTTAATCTCTGAAATTATTAGATACAAACTGTAAAATTACTTGATTGTATAACATAAGCCATCTTCTACCTGTTCAATATGCTTTCTCTGTCCCTCATCTCTTCCCTGTGTCTCCCTGCAGTCTCCTTCAGGGCCTCCACCTGCCCCTTTAACCTCTCAGCTTCGGCCTTGTGCTTCTCTGCCTCCAGACGCCACTCAGACTCCCATCTGGACCGCTGCTCTCTTCTCTCTGCACATCTGTGTTTGAGGGAATGGAGCTATTCATGCAAGTTACCCAACATGCCACTTAACTGTTGGACAATAATGCTATTTCTGACTATATTAAATATATTGTGGGATACCTGTCTGACTGGTGATCCACAGGGTTCCTTCCTCTTATGCCGTCTCCTTGTAACATCATGATCCTCTGATTTTCCCTCCTCAATTCCAAGATTTCCTGTTGGGCCTGTGCGATGGCGAGCCATGGATTGGTGGGACTGGGATCCCTTGATTGTATTGAAGTGATGCCTGGGTTTATCCAGGAGATGGGTGGCGGTGACCCTGAGATGTGACCGCCTCTGGGTGCTCCAGCAGGCTGCACACTTGATGCGAAATGTGAGGGGGGTACAAGGTCCTCCTGGATATTCTCTATACAGCATAAAATAATGTTTATGTGTGTGCATGCCTTACCTGAGCTAAATATGTGTAACTAGTACTATACAAATGTAATATTTGTTTACTCATTAATGTTAGTCTATTCCGACTAGTAATACAAATACTAGTGCAGTCTAACTTAGCGTTGGTTAGTGTTAACTTAGCTAGGTTAACGTTACATTGTAGGCTGACGTTAGCTGGCATTATCTTTAACATCAACATTTGCTTTCAGGTTAGCAGCAAATGTTGAGTTAAACCAAAACTGCAGCTAGAAGAAGAAACTTACTTGAAACCGTAAAGTCAGTGGGAACCACAAGCCTTTCTTTCCCGACGTTACGTCTCTCCATGTTTAAAAGATAAGCTGTCACTGGAAGTCAAACCATGGTAACCAGGCAAGATGCTCGTTGGTGCTCTTTTACGTGTATTGTCCCGCGAAACAAGTTGAACCTTAGTTACAGGTTACAACGGTGCTTGGGCTATTTCAGCCAGCAGACGTTTGATGCTCAATTTACACGTCGGTTAAACTGAAAATACCTGAAGTATCCCGGCAAACGCCATGTCTCTGAACTTAATGCCAAAGAAATAACGTAACTTATCGAACATAACTGCCAGACATTACAAACACGCAGTGCATCATGGGAAAGTGGAAAGCGCCATAATATGTATTCCCTCAGTATTGTCTTGCAGGATGTTATTTCTCTCAGGCTGCCTATCTCGCCCCGTCACAAGAACCCTGCTGTGTCCTTCATCATGTACTGTATATCGGCTGTCGCCCAGTTTTAGGGGTCGTGTCAAGTCCACTACATAACCAAACAGCTTACCTGATAGACTCAACTCAGGACATGAAAAGTCCATGTACACAGAGTGTTGTTGCACAGGGGTGGAGCATGTGAGTTTGATTGACACACGGTATTCTATAATAGGAGGTGTGTGATGGTTATAATTTCACACTTATCTACAAGTCAAATTAATGATAGGGAATGTCTCACTTTATTCGTCTGAAGGTGGTTCCATGAGGCATTTTACTGAGATATATTATTGTGATGATTAGGGGCAAAGAGACTCTGTAATTGCACCTAATAAAGTTATTGAAAGTAAGCCATTCCTTCTTTGCCCAAGACTCCCTCACCTCATGAACACCCAGGGGTATCTGACAACCAGACCATTTGTGCTTAATATTCCAGTCCTGCAGAACAGGGAGCACAGAGCATGCGGGGCAGCGAATAAGTGCAGCTTTGAATGGTAATTGGTGATAATTTGGTTATGTAACTGAATATGTGGTTTGAGGTGCATCTATAAATATGTTACCTCCAACTCTAAAATGATCAGCATATGACTAATTTACATTGTGCATTTGCATATTTTGACAGATTTCTGTGTGTTTACTTTCCTCCTTCTGCAGTGATGCACACTGCATTTGTGCTGTAAATCTATAAACGGCAAACATGAGCTCACCTTCAAATGGAGGACTGCATCTATTGCTTCTTATAAGATTGGCAGTATATTCACTATTCAGAAGGCTATGATCACATATTGTATATTTTTATATCTTTTATTTTCCTCTGGTGCCATCAGAAGCCACTTCTCTTTGCTCTTATATCCTCCTCTCCACAGCTGCCATGATCCACATTCCCCCTGGGGTTCATTAAAGTTTCATATATTATAATCTAATCTATTTATGGTGTATTCAATCAACAAAGACACATTTTAGTTTGATCATATTTATGTAAATTATCATATATATCTATACAACCTGACAAAACAATAACATAAAATAAATAAAGTATAGAGAGGTTGGCAACATAAATACCTCAACAAATAACAAAAGATGTATAAAAATACAGGTACATTGCCAAGACAGACAACTAATGGCAGCATGAACGACTGTGGACCTTGTAATGTAGTGAAGTGATTGTTGGAAGAAAACAGTGGGAGTGCTGTGCATTATTTGGGCATATATTGTATCCTCTCAGCACTCGAAAGACACTGCAGCAGTCCTGTAGAACAAAGCAGAGGAAAAGAGGGATCGGAGCCGCTGGGAATCCAGAAAACAAAGACAATACTGACCCTTTTCAGAGAGAGAGGGCAGAATTAAGATGCAGCTCTGTTGCTTTGAACAATACTTAAGAGCTAATCAAGGCGGACCTTCACTGCCTATAGAGCTTCAAACATATGGCAGATGAAAAGAGCATTTTGATAAAGGCAGAGCTCAAATTGAGAACGGTTTGTGAATTTTCAACAAAAATGCAAAAACAGAAGCTCATTTTGGCCACTTGTAACCGCATTATTGTTTCGGTCACTCTCCAGTGCTCGTGACCACAGAGGCCATGTCAGTAGAACATCTTTGAGGACAGCTAAAAGTAAATATTTCTCACTTAAGAACAATGGATATCCTGGCACACCATGGCCACGGAAACTGCAACGTCTTTGTTCCTAATCAAGCTGACTCAGCCCACACTTGTAGGGTTCAAGTGGAGAAACTGTCCATGACTGCAAATATCTGGACTGGAAATTGTGTCTTTAATTAAAATGTCTTCCTTCCAAAATGTGCTTGTTGAACTCTTCATATGCCACAGGGGTAATACTGGTAAGTCCAGTACACACACAGAAATATGCCCTCATTAAAAACATAGTGGAATCATAAAGGCCCTGCTGAAACCACAGGTGACCTGAAATGCATCATCCTGTGAGACTGTTGCTTAAAAGAAGCTAATAATCTCCACGCATTTACTTGCGATGTATGTTTTAGAAATCGAAACACAGCTTGTATCCTGAATGAGAGTCATGAGACAATACATGTGGGCTATTTTCTTCTGTAAAATCTTCCCTTGCTTTGGTAACCCAGCTTGAAACACTCATCACGAGGCAGCATCTCTTCTGTAAAGACGATGCCTCAGCTCAAATCACAGCATTTTAGCTATCGCCACTGGGCATTATATAAAAAGCGTATGTGAGAAAAAAAATCCCTGCTCCGTCAGCAACTGTCTGGACTTCACCTCATACCTCATGGTGTATATGTTATAGATTTCTAGTATATGGTTGGAGCAAATTTCAGTGTGACTTTCATGTTTTGATTCAAGTTCAGTTTAAGAATGCAACAGATGAGCTCAAATCCCTAATAAAGAAGTATACTTTATATTAGCAGCTAGTAATATAAAGGAGCACAAGAAGCAACAGCAACAACACAATCATTCCAATGCTTTTCAGATTCTAAGATAGATACTGTATGTTTAATAGAGAGAGGAGCAACTTTCGCCTTCCTGCACTGGACTAATTTCCTGCCACTTGTGATCATTTTTGCCTCAAAGCAGTTCCCTTTTGTGATTTAATAGGGAAGGGCTTTCCATACAGCACCAGTACAATCTGCTTGTTAAACAGTGTGGGTCTGATGCTTCAGAGCTGTCATTGTAAGGCTCTTAGCAGTGCTTTTTTTTTATTCCCACAGTGATTAGAGAACAGACGTTTCATTAGCAAATTCTCATTGTTTAGACCTTGCTACAAGGAGATGAGTTGATTATGAATCTAATTTAAAATACATTTCACTGCCCGTGGGGAAAACATATTAGAGGATGGTTTGTCATGTTTCTTATGGCTTGTCAAAATGTGCTAAGATGCTCAATTAAATGCATTTCCAAATGGACATCTTCTCTCCACGCAGGCCTGCGCACTTCTCACAGCCTCGCTCGCTTATTTTGGCCAAAGGTATAGACGGGTTTCGCTCGGGGCTCAAAGCGTGTGAGTGCGTGAGTGCCGTCCGGGGGTAAGGGTGGTTACTTAATGGTTTCTAAATTGGGATTTCGTCGGTTTGTTGGAGGGTGAATTTAATGCACTGGCGTAACCCGGCGGTTGCCTAGTAACGCGCTGGCAGTGGGCGCTCTGTGGTGGGCGCTCCGTTGAAAACCGGTGGCGCTCCTGACCTTGGCGTCGTATATATGCGCAAAGCACACAGACTGTGTGCAAAGCAGGAGATAAGAGTAAAGATCCGCGTGTTTGATACTGAAACCGGGGGGGAAATATATTCACACTCAGCAGCGGCAGCAGCAGCAGCAGCAGCCCCCATTGTCTTGTGAGCGTCACTGACGGGGATGGTATGGAGGAAATCTCGAGACGGAGCGCGTGTCAGCCTCTGTAAAAGCAGGTGAGTTAATCTAATGATTCTGGTTTATTTTTTACGGTGGGACGAATCTTTCTTCAGATTTATCACTTGCATCTAAGCTAATGATTTCATTTAAAGCGAGGCTATTGCTCTGCGATGTAATGTGCTGCAGAATGTGTTGGCTCGCTGTTATTATTTTTTCTTCATTTTATCTAATATTACACCGTCCTAGACCCAGATTAAATACGCTTCCCAGTCACAACGTGAGGCAGTACACACACACGCACGCACGCACACACACACACACACACACACACACACACACACACACACACACACACACACACACACACACACACACACACTACAGCACTTTGTCGGTTCTATCTGGGCTGTGGCTTGGTTTTTTCTGTGGGTCTGGGTCCTTGCCTTCATTTATAAAGGACTAACCATTATGTTGAGTGCTACCTGCAGGTTCCCCGTAAGGTAGTCTCCTCTGCGTCAATCCCTGCTCTCCTCTTTATTGCACTGCTAAATTAGGGGGATTTGGGGAATCCACTGAAACGGTTTTGATCCACAGCAGTCGGAATTACAAGGGCATCGGGAGCCCAGTAGCCCGCTGTTGTCTGACATACTCCTTCTCAAATGCTTTCATGTCAAGGGCCCCCGGGCTACCAGAACCTAATCGATAAGATGTTGTCCTAGAGATTTTATTAGTGTTGAATTGGTGTTGAATTGTGTGCCTGTCGATGATGGCAATGGTAGGAGAGAAACATGATTATAGCAATCATTCTAATAGGTCTGTAACTATACCAATTAAAGGATTTGGTCCGTGAAAAAAAAATATACTTTTGACCCAAACCACCTCTGTGATGAATAAACATCTGTCTAAATGGTCTATTATTATAATATGTTATGATTGTAAAACATCTTGATTTTTGAACTTATCACTCACTTACTGAGTTATTGCAAGCACTTAATTGGCAAGACATATTACCCATGTTTCTTTACTTTCCTGTTGCTGGGCATGTTGCCAGTCTAAATTGCCCAAAAAACTTGCAGTGTATCAAACTTGACTGAGTGATGGCTCATTTTTATTACATAGCCCATTTGGTGTAAGCTATAAAGCTTTTATCCACATCTGTCCCATCGCAGACCACAAGTTGGAAAAAAGAATACTCTGCAGCCCAGTTGAAGGCAGTATTCAGCTGCTTTGGCAGCCTGCAGTAAAAAAAAACTCAAATATATCTGAAGCCTATTCCATAGCTTTGTTCTGATTATAATTGTTTTAATGTCAAATAGTAAAACAACACACATCTATTGATACTAATATCATGAATACATGTGAAATTCAAAAGGAAATGCGGCTCATTTTATGAATTAATTCCCTTTGATCTACAGCAGCCCCAGCAGTAACAAGGCTGCTTCGTAAGAAACAGACAACTAACAAAGTCTGATTGGTGTTGCCCACTGTAATAACTGCTAATATGATAATTGACGACCTCACAGCAGGTTTTGTGAAGAGTGAGGATTTATACCTGCAAATGATTTATTTTCATTGTCAGTTCCAAACTAGAGATGTGCTCCGATTTACAAAAAGAAATCAGGTTCTCTATCTTTTCAATTTTAATGTCTTGGGAGCCGTACATCATTGTCACATAACAGATAGGGGTTTGAAGTCTTGTCCTTTTTCTGGCTGTAAGGAACATTCATAAGTGTTCATTAATACAGACAAAGCTGGCCTAAGGCAGCGATGTACAATATTTCTCAAATGAACCAGTGTGATATTACTTTGATATTTCTCAGTCTTTCAAAAAAAAAAGGACAACTATTATTGTGTCCATATCAGGAAATGTATTACACCTGGGAAAGAGAGGATGAGCCGCCTTTATTTGTGTGTACTTTCCCTGTGGTGTAAAGAAAATGTTGAAGGGAAAGAAAAAAGCCAATGCACCACATCTGTGTCTAATTAGTTTCTCATATGAGGAGGACAAAATTGTTCCTCTGTCTTAATAGATAGGTTCATGAGACTGACAGAGAGCTGTTTAGCTGCGGTCTTAAGCAATCCTCGAGGCAGCGCTCGTCAATAGATTTGATTAGGTTAACAAGCTTGCTTTTGCCTTGCTCATTGATGAGCCAGTGAGAACCTGATGTCGAACATATTATGCTGCCTACTATCCCAGACCATAAGGACTAAGACGGGATGCATTTTGGATAACAAAGTAGTTAATTGGAAGACGCACTGCACAATTTGCTTTGTAGTTCTCCATGGGTGAGCTTAGATTTGAGACCTTATTTGAATACAGCGTGCTCATGTGATTAGAGGTGAATGTGTATTCCCGTTCACACTTGTGAACCACTAACAAGACAAACTATCATCAAACAGAAGCTCTGGTGTCGGGTTAGAAAACAGATTAATATGTTTGTATCTAAATAAATATTACTGGAGTAACTAACAGATCCAAGATCAAGGGATTTTCCACTTAAAAACAAGAGAAATCAATGTAGAATCAACAGGAATTTATTTATGCCTTTAAGAGGATTAAAAACCCCTCCATTTTATTAAAAGACTAACCATTAGTGTTGGTCGAAAGTGGGGAAAAAATGGATTGTAGAAGATGAAGGCAAATCAATTTCTCAATACGAAGTCAAAGGATCCTTTTCCTCTGATATTAAACTCAAATGTTTTTTTGCTGCCTCTGAGCCTTCCTCAAGTCCTTCACTTAAACTGCAATTACTTGCTATATGAGGAGGGGTTGGGGCTTGCAGTCCCATCAGATATGTTTGTTCTGGGACACTTCCATTATTCATCTTCAAGTCAGTGGTTGACAGTGTTGCTTAGATGTAAGACAAAAAAAAAAAAGATACAAATATTCATGATGTGAGATATTTGGTGTTTTAGAAATATATTAAACACTGATACATCAGAACCCAGATATTCCTTTCCCAGTTAATCTCTCTTCAATGCATGATAATCTTTCTTGGCTGTTCACTGGGCATCTTTTACATTAGAAAAGGGATGCTTAACACCTTTTATCTTGAGATGTTTTCGCAGCAGTAATCCAACGTAACAGCAGATGGATTTTTTCAGATTCCTCCCATCTCCTCCCCCACTGATACACAGATATCAGTATTCAGTGATTTGTACATGTCAAAGCATAAATTTGTTCTTTTAAGACAGCAATTTGTCACAAAAGGTTATTAGCGTCAAAGCGTTACAGTGAATGTTGCATGCTGATTAAGCTTATATAAAAGTATGTATCTAGAGCCCCAAAGTACAGGAAGAAAACTTCTTTTATCAAAACTTAGTCAATTATACAGATATTTTGGATTATTTTCCCATAGTTTTGATGTTTTCACATGTCATCTTTCTGATCATCTTGTTTTCAGATTTGTGTGCACTGCAATGAAAAACGGAAGTGGGGGCGGTCCATACCTGACTGTCGTGTCTTTGGATTTGATAACCGTCGCAGCCGGAGGCACAGTGAGTGATGTCTGTTTGAGAGGGTCAGTGCAGAGGGACTGAGCGGACACTACATTGTGCATTTGTGCTGAGCAAGGGCACTGTCCTGGCCAGACCATGTGGCTGGCTACATTTAGAGACCATCTGTTGCCTGCACACCTGCTACATCATCAAGGGACTGTAACCGTCACCCACTGTGCTCTTCTTTGGTGGATATTATGTTCCTGTTGGTCATTCACCAAGTCAACAAGCCAGAAATTCTATCCGACCGTGACCACCCAGTTTGGGAAACTGCGAGGCCTCAGGGTTCCAGTGCCCAGCGAGGTGCTCCGGCCTGTTGATCAGTATCTGGGGGTCCCCTATGCTGCTCCGCCCGTGGGCGAGAAACGCTTCATGCCCCCCGACCAGCCCTCCTCTTGGTCAGGTATCAAGAATGCTACCCACTTCATGCCTGTGTGCCCTCAGAACATCCACAATACCGTACCAGAGATCATGATGCCCATATGGTTCACCTATAACCTGGACACAGTAGCCACATACATTCAGGATCAGAGCGAGGACTGTTTATATCTAAACATCTACGCTCCGACAGAGGATGGTGAGTTGGTGTGGTAAAAGGGACAACCATAACTATCCATTTCTATTAATCATTATTATCCATGTCGTCCTGTTATCCTCATAAAGCGTGTGTGCGACCACTGCTCATTTCATTGCTGCCACCCAGGGCTGATTTACCATCCAAAGCAATGCCATTGTTGTTTCCCTTGTTGCAGTCAGATTCCAGATGAAATAACAATCGTCTCCCCATTAATGAGCAGGAATTTATGTATATATTAATAGTCGTGGCAACTGGAGATACCCTGATGCCACTGAATGTGTAGGGATACACACAGGCTCACCTGACCAAAGAAATTATTTTCAGCATTTAAAAAGAATGAGCCTACAGCATATTTGGCTGTCACCACTGAGCATCAATGGTAATCCTGAAGAATCACTGAGCAGATCTAGTAAAGCTAGCACTGCCAGCTTTCCATGTTTGTAAAAAATAAAATGACAATTTCTAATAGAATATATCAAGAATAGATTACCTCCCCCACAAGCATTCAGTATCACACAGAACATTCAGAATTTAAAGTTGGACTGTGTTCAGCTTTTGTATGTAACATGCCACTCTTTCGCTGACTTTTCTTTGGTAGCGTAGCAACGGATAAACAGCCTGTTTGAGATGTAGCTGTCCAAAATGGTGCAGCCAATGTTTTATAAAGCTCCTGGTCTGAGTGCTGCTGCAGAAAAGGCCTCCTCACCCGGGCACACAAACAGGTTAATTAAATCTCACACTTGCATTCACATTTCAAAGGAAACAACATAACCCATCGGTTCTATACATTTTTTATTTCTTTGGAAAAAAAAATCTTTATTTATGTCATTGTTTATTTAAAATGCACCTCGGGCATTCTGTTACTTTATTATTTGTTTCACTTATGTGAAACCTTTGCTTTTTTCATTTTTTCTTATCTCCAGTAGTCTTTTTGCCACGCCAAACTAAAAAGTGTTTCATTAAGATTTCCACTATTTAATATTTGTTTTTGTGGCTTGTTACCTGAGTTTATTAATCCTTCTTTAATAAACCCCTCTACCTCATATCTTCAGTCACTATCCTGCAGTGGTTAACCTGAAGAATTGACAAGACAGTTTGTATGAAAATATAATTGTACAGCGGGATACAATAAACCAAGAAAGATGTATTACTCCGGTCAAAGCTGAGGCAGCTGGATCAATATAATGACAGATAATAAACCATTCAAAGAAAACAGTGTGTATCTGCATGTGTGTGGTCGCATATACACACAGTCATTTCCTGCAAATACCAAACAAGAATTGCTTTACTCGATGGAAACAGAATTACAAACATTGATTACAATGTAATTGTGTCATACATCTCTAGATTTGTCGTCTACATTTTCTCAGAAAGCAATTGCAGGTAAAAGTGCAACATGCTGTATGTAAATGGGATAATCTTCTCTTTGCCTATAATGTATGGATCCTTTGTCTCCTGATTCTGTCAGTTTGATTGGACCGTATATAAAATAAGAGGCACAGTCAACCATGATGTTTTGAATTTTCTACTTCTTTTTCCTCATGTGAATCCCAGGGAGCCAACACAGGAAAAAGGGGGCGGCTTTCTCACATGCTGAGACTCATATATCTGAAGGTATTTTTATGAGCTCAAAGTCTTGAAGCATGGATTCTTTTAGCTTGAGTTTGATGGTTGAAGTTACAATTCTTCGTTTTTTTCTTTCCGGGAAAAATGTTATCTGATTTATGATTACATAAGATTTCTGTTACTGCACTTCGTGCCTTGAATTCATCTTTCAGTAAGAGCTACATCTCTGCTGCCATGCATATTGATTGCATTATCTACTTATCTGTCTGATAGTCTCTAACTGTATAATGTCTTAAAGACAGCTGTTGGTCAATGTAACAAATTGGTGTCCAAGCATAAAGCGTAGATTTTCTATTTTTATTTTTAAAAAAATCTATTTTAGCTCATACTAGTAGATAACAAGAGCTCAGTGCAGTGTGGTACTTATATGTCCAAGTTTACACATATAAAATGTTTTTAGTGTTTTTCTTGTGCATGCATATTATATGTAGAACTGTGAAATTACACCATTACAGAATATTCTTCTGAACCACAAGTCAAATCCCTGGATTTTCTTCTCTTTCTTCCTCTCATCAAAACATTTCAGATACGTTACAGAGGCAAAGTAAGCTCGGTCGTGCGCTTACATGCACTGTAAATTACTGTTGTTAATTACATTTGACTCTTTGATTCATACACCCCTTGTCAGAGTGTATTTACCATGCATTTTCTAAATGTCATTACAGCTTCCAAACCACAAGCATACCACTGCTTCTACGCACCTTTTCGAAGCTGTCTTTACTCATACCTCATACTAAAAAGCTGATGTAACGTTTTAATAACAGTGTTTCATTACTATTGCCTCAGTCGTTGTTTGCTCAGAATATGTGTGTGTGTTGACGTTACAGATATAAGGGACTCAGAAGCTCGACCTGTGATGGTTTACATCCATGGAGGCTCCTATATGGAGGGCACCGGGAACATGATGGATGGCAGCGTGCTGGCCAGTTATGGGAATGTTGTTGTCGTCACGCTCAACTACAGAATTGGAATATTAGGTGATGACAACGTGTTTGTGTGATAACTTTTAATGGTAATCCAAATGGGGTATTTAGTTTAATGTGGGAGAATAAACATAATGGTCATTAATTCCCACTTGTGTTGCTGTTATAACCTATAAAAAGAAGACATGAGAGAAAAACATAAAACAGTTTCAGAGAATATAGGCAACTGGGATCTCTGTAGCTTGATTTGCATAAATATGTTGTCCTCAGAGGAAAAGTGTTGAAAATACTTATCATGGTCTGTCCTTGTTTCACACAAGCTGTTTAGACTCGTTCTGAAAACACAATTTATTTTCGTTTTAGATGGATGTATTTAATCTGTACAAGATCATCAGCCTTTGCCATTCTTGAAGGAAAAATGATTAAAATACAGTATGGAGCAATGCAGCGTTCACAAGCATTCACAAGGTCAAGAGTTTCCCCTGCATTTAACATTCCAAACAGTACGTTGTTTAAATGAGAATAGACAAGGGAATAAGTAATAGGATCAATTGTAAGAGCACGGTGACCTCTGTGTGGTTTTATGAAATTCTTGTCAAGAACTAGGCAAAAGATTTATGCACATTGAATTTTATGAAGTCACAAGCAAGGAGAGAATTCAGATTCGCAGAGCCTGATCACTTCCTGAGGGGCGCCGCTGCTTGGAGACTATTACGAGGAGTTGACTAAAGTAGTCAAGACACCGTGGGAGAGAGTGAAGGAATATTTGCACCTGAGGGGAAACGGTGTCGGCTCAATCAGATGCCCTGCTGGGCTACAACCTTAGATCAAAGTTGTGACATAGACTGTAGATCTCGACTTCAGCACTGGCTCTGATGTATTTCTGTGTACTTCAGGCTTCCTCAGTACTGGTGACCAGGCAGCAAAAGGAAACTATGGACTCCTGGACCAGATTCAAGCTCTCCGTTGGATCAGTAAGAACATTGGTTACTTTGGAGGAGACCCGGGTCGCATCACAGTTTTTGGATCTGGAATCGGTGCTTCCTGTGTCAGTCTGCTTACTCTGTCCCACCACTCAGAAGGTAAGAACCACCGTCTCAGTTATCTCTGACTTTGATCAATACAGGTTTGCTCTGTTATTAATGCCATCACTTAAAAAGCAATGTCAAAATCCACAAACTTAACATTGCAATCATGTTAATTTCTTATCTTATCATTTTTTATCATTTTGGAATTTTGTTCTTTGTTTCAAGTGCAGCTCTAAATGGTCTGTCAGGGAGATGAAGTGTTATGATATGGTAGTGTAGGGTAAAGGGGGTATTCGTTAAGTAAGTGATTGCTTTTGTTCCCCTCTACTCAATCTAATCAGCCTAAAAGCTTTGCCTCTTAAAATGAGAAGCTCTTAAAGAAGCCTATTGGCATTATAAAGTTTTCACCACACCATCACGTTCACCTGTGTCCATCAGTTTTTACCATTCCATCTGACTTTCAGCGTCCGATTTGTTTCCCGTCATTTACTCAGCTACATACAGTGTTTATGGTGCACCATCTTCCTTTTCATTGGCGTTCTGTATTTGCAAAGCCTTGATTGAATACACTGTTTTACCAAAGACAAGGCTGGTTTGAGAATGAAGCAGGACCAAAAAAAAGAGACAAAATAATTTCGATATTTTCTAAATTCATCTATTTGATTTCCCCTCCACCCTCGTCCCCCCACATTTATTGGCAATGCTTTAATTAAAAATGTCACATTCTAGTCCAGCTTCAACTACAAATCCATGCTATCAACTTTATTATTTTTGAAATGACAATATAAATCAACATGAATTCAATTAAAATACCCGTTTAAAGAGTATAAATTACCCACAGGAAACTGGTATTTGTTTTCCACTGACAAGAAAAAAAGGTTTTAATCTGCTTTTCTTTTTAGTGGCTATCATTCCATTTGCTAAACACTTCACCAAAGATCCTTGCAAGAATCAAAGGTGCATATTTCAATATGGTTGGCCCACAGGGAATTGAACCTCTTATCTTTGCTGTATTATTGCCCCGACCGTCGCATTGATGCTGGACAGAAGCACAAGGGCACAAACTGTGTTTTTGTCAATGCCAGGGAGGCTGCGGCAACTGTCCTTTGTGAGCTTTGTATTTGATGCCCTAGCTCGGCTGCAGCGAATGCACAAAGACCTCCGGCTGTCTTTGAAGTAGACTAGCTGCTGCCCTAAAAAAATTGAAATAAATGACAGCAAGGCAAGAGAAAGTGACACTGTCCCGCACTCTTTTTCAAGCGACTGCTATGCCTTAACCTCAACAGAGTAGTTTTCGACTTGATACATATCACTTGTCATTTTTAGGTGGTAGATACAAAATCCCCAGAGACAGAGGTGACGCACTGCATATAAACAATTCAACAGAGCATTGTGTTTACTGTATCAACATTGAAGGATCAGGGTTACTGAATATTCATCTCCCCGCACAGTCCCTCCACTGCACACTTGGCATCGGAAGTCTATACGAAGCCATGCAGCTTGTTAGACACAAGGTATTAACGATTCTACAATTGCGTACGTGTGCGAATAACTGGCATCGAAAAACCTCCTCACTGAAACAATGCTGCAAATTGATCATTAATTTGACTTGTATTCACTGTCATTCGCATATATTGATGACAGCACAAGAAACAAATAAGGAGACGAACAGAGAAAAGCAAGTATTTTTGTGTCATTATAATAACAATAGAATGGGACAACATCCTATTAGAAGCTAATTTCTTCCACCAGCTGCTTTACAGAGCAGCTTCTCATCAGCAAGGCTCAATCTGGCCTTTTCACTCTCTTTCACTCTAATGTTTTATCTCCCTGGCTAATATTCAAAGTACATCACAAGTGGGCTTATTTGCTTTTATCTACCTAAATGTTGTGTGTCAACAAACCTTGGATTTAGTGTGATATCTAGTTGTGAATAGCAATTTGTGCAAAATGAATCATGTCAAAATGCCCTTAAGGTTTGTGCTGAAAAAGCATACTAATACTAACCACTGTTCTCTGGGCTTCTGTTGTCTTCTGTGTCTTTTTGTTCGGAATTTTGTGTCCCAAGGTTTGTTCCACAGAGCCATCATCCAAAGCGGTTCAGCCCTGTCCAGCTGGGCTGTCAACTACCAACCAGTCAAGTACACTCGCATGCTGGCCGAGAGGGTCGGCTGCAACGTGCTGGACACTGTGGACATGGTCGCCTGCCTGCAGAAGAAGAGTGCAAGGGAGCTGGTGGAGCAAGACATCCAGCCTGCCCGATACCGCGTGGCTTTCGGTCCTGTCATTGATGGAGATGTCATCCCGGATGACCCGGAGATCCTGATGGAGCAGGGCGAGTTCCTTAACTATGATATAATGCTGGGTGTCAATCAGGGAGAAGGGCTGCGCTTTGTGGAGAACGTGATGGATCTGGAAGACGGCGTGTCTGGCAACGACTTTGACTTTGCAGTGTCAGACTTTGTGGACAGTCTGTATGGCTACCCGGAAGGGAAGGACACACTGAGGGAGACAATAAAATTCATGTACACAGACTGGGCCGACAAAGACAACCCGGAGACCAGGAGGAAGACCTTGGTGGCCCTCTTCACCGACCACCAGTGGGTGGAGCCCTCAGTGGTGACGGCTGACCTACACGCCCGCTATGGCTCGCCTACATACTTCTACGCCTTCTACCACCACTGCCAGAGCCTCATGAAACCTGTGTGGTCAGACTCAGCGCACGGAGATGAGGTGCCTTATGTGTTTGGCATCCCCATGGTGGGCCCAACTGACCTGTTCCCCTGCAACTTCTCCAGGAACGACATCATGCTCAGCGCCGTGGTTATGACTTATTGGACCAACTTCGCCAAGAGTGGGTGAGTAACAGCAAATCCAAGGACAAACCAAAGTACATGTTAACATTAATATGGTTTATTTACATATAGTTGCAGTGCATTCAGTATCCCATTTTACACTCCTTTCTTGGCTTGTGGTAGAACTTCGCTTGTGCTGCAGACTTTATGTGTTGAGATGTTCAACCTCTAACTTCTGCTACATTCGCCCTTCCTTTATCACACTGATTAAAGGACTGTAAGATTCTGCCTTAAGTAGTGCCGACTAATTAAGTGCAGCCCGAACTCCCACTGCCATGTCTTCCAGCCTTTATCTACTGTTCTCCATTGCTTGTTCACAAGAACGCTCACATGGAATGCGTTGCTACAGTTTTCATTAATTAATATGAATTCCTTAACATAGAAAGTCTATAAATCCCCTTCATCATTAATGGTCACTTCTTACTGGAAATATCTGCTCTCCTTGCTCAGATTTATTCTATTAACTTTTACACTGATAACATTTGCACTCACTGAATATTTAATTGTGTACACTACCGGCAAAATGCTAAAAATGTGGTGATGCTTAACTGAGCAGTCACATCCATTGTCACTATTTTAAAGTTTCCTTATAACCTCTCTTTACGCACATAACAAAGTTTTATCACTTTAGGCAGACTTCCTGTAGGTGACGGATCTTAAAATTTACAGCTTAATTCACATAAATGTTTAAAGCAGTCACTCAATATTTTACAAAAAGGTTATGTTGAAGAGATAATTTGAGAAGGCTGTTAAGATGTAAGCCATAAACCTCTGCAAACTTTACTGTGAGCTGTACTTTCAAGTATGATTGGCAGAAATAATCAGGAAAGAAATATGTATATACTCAATGGTTTCTTACAATACTCAATAGTGTTACACTGGAACAAAATGTTGTTGCCTTTATTGAAGGTACTGTATAGATTTGAGTATGAAGCCTTCAAGTTACTGACTTTGGATTATCATTAGAAGCGGTGGCATTTCAAAGTATTCCCAGGATGACAGGAGACGTTTTCAGCTTATGAAAGTTTTCCAGTTTCCAGCAGTTGACCTGCACCAATAGTGACTCAGCACTTTAAAAAGCATGCTGTTGAAAGTGCAGCTTCTGCACCTACTGACAACTTATTTTACAATGTGTCATACAGAGGCACAGGTCTGCGTGTCTGTGAAGATAAGAGACACCTAAGTGAGTTGCACTGTAGTGGAGGACTCTACTACTTCTGCTCTACTGGAGTCTTCATGCATATTGAATGCACGGCTGCAATGAGTCTTAGTGGACGATGACTAGCAGTAGGAGGAAGCACAGCACAGGTCACTGTAGGATGCTGTTTTTAGTGTGTAGGAATGAGGGAATGCTGAGCCCTTGAGGAGAGATGGTGATATTACATTGTGTTGACTTATGTCGATGAAGTTCTTCTTTTTTCCAATTTAACAAACAGGCCTTTTGTTTTGATTTGCATTTGAAATGGCAACATTGCATTTACCAAGGGCTGAGCTATGGGTTTGAAATCATTATCACAGTATGATTGAGGATATTTTTCCATAATGATATACATTATTGTATGGCAAATGTAATCAAGATGTTAAATAACCGAACTAATGCTCAAAGCAAACAACTGTGTGTAAAACAAACAGATCTTCTGTTCTGAATCATATATTTGCACAAAAAAGTGTCTAGATCAATATCTTGATGAGATCATTATCATTACAATATGATGATAGTCTGGAAATTAATAATACTTAATTATCACTGAATCCTAATACTAACATTTAGCTTTCTTCCATTGCATTTTTTTTCGTATGACTCAAGTTTCCTGTCTATCATGTGTCTGCAGGGATCCTAACAAACCAGTGCCACAGGACACCAAGTTCATCCACACCAAGGCCAATCGCTTCGAGGAGGTGGCCTGGTCTAAGTACGACCCCTATGACCAGCTGTACTTGCACATTGGCCTGAAGCCTCGTATCCGTGACCACTACCGCGCCACCAAGGTGGCCTTCTGGAAACACCTGGTGCCCCATCTCTACAACCTCCATGACATGTTCCATTACTCCTCCACCACCACCAAGGTCACCCCACTGGATCCCACCCAGTCCAACGGTAAGAAGTCGGGCAGCACCGGCCGTCCTCCTGTATCCACTGCCCACAATGACGGCGAAGGAGGGAGGGAGATGGGCCCTCTGATCATGCCGAACCCAAGAGATTACTCCACAGAGCTCAGTGTCACCATTGCTGTGGGGGCGTCATTGCTCTTCCTCAACGTCCTGGCCTTCGCCGCTCTGTACTACCGCAAGGACAAGCGCAGTCGGCAGGACACGTCCCAACAGCCCAGTCCCCAGCGTGATAGCAAAGGCAACAATGTGAGCCACACCACCACTATAGACGAGTCCCTGTCCCAACAAAGGAACCAGTGTGAAGCCCTTCACAATCCTCTTCACGTCTCGCCCAGCATGGACTACTCCCTGAGCCAACGCCGCTCCCCTGACGACATCCCTCTGATGACCCCCAACAACATCACCATGATCCCCAACTCCCTGATGGGCCTCTCCAACATGAGTCCATACAGCACCTTCCCTGCTGGTTACAGCTCTGCAGGCCTGCCCAGCACCCACTCTACCACTCGGGTATAGCCTGGCAGGAGTTGAGGGAAGATAGGGAGGAGAAGCGTGACGTACATAAAACATGGAAATGTAAAGCTATATTTAGGATGTGTAGGTAAATAGGATTGAATATGTTCGTTCTGTCTTTTCCAAAGGTGTACAACCGCCAACATTCTGCCTTTGCTCTCTCATTATAGGAAATCTAACTGCAGAGTCATTTTATAATAATCATTTTCAAAGGCAGACAAAAAGAAAAGCGCATTTCATTTTCCACTTTAGCTTTTTTGGAACTTTACCTAGCAAGAACTTAGTATAATGTTTATACAGTTGGATTTGTATGGGAAGCTTTTTCTTACTCTGTGATATCTATTTTGATCTCGTGGAACGAAGTGACATTATAACTCGTGGTGGACAGAGATGAGATCTGGGAAAAGCTGAAAAGCAGTATTATTATTAGTATTATTATTATTATCAAGCTATTTTATACATATTTCTCATGGTACATTGCTTATTATGGAAATGTATTTTTACTGTAATTACTTTAAAATGCCTTGTAACTCGCTCACATTACTGTGGAATCAAAACAACAATGGATGGAAATTTGACTCAAATACAGGTCACACATGTGGGAAAAACGTCCAGTTTATCCAAAAATATTTCTATCTGGTAGTGCAGCACTCCTACGGGTGTGTGGGTGTGTGCTGAGAAGTGTGTTACAAAAATGTAAATTAGGCATTGTTTGAAATTAACCATTCAGTTTGTAGTGTTGTGTAATCTATTGTAGTCTATTTGAGTATCCTTGCTATATTTTAATTTCACGTGTCTACAATTTTGATTAATGCATTGTAGGAATATAACTTCTGCTTTACTATAAAAAGAGAATTGCTTAAAATGTTTTTTCCCACTCCAACCAACTCATGGTTATTTTGGCTTGGCTTCTTTGTACAGAATAAACCTAGACCAACATTTAATTTGTCGTTTGTTTATGAATACTGTAAGATCTTCAGAAAGATAATTGTAATTACATTGTAATTGTATGTATACCAACTCAATTATTCACATTTAAAAAGGAGTCTCATGAAACTCCAAGTGGTTTGGACCCCGAGCGTACCAAGATATATCCAGGGGTCACTCTTTACTGAATGGACATGATGGACATCAAGCTTTGAGATTTTATTTCTTTGAACCTATCATAATGTTGTTTAATCTAAATGAGACGACTATTAAAAGATTTTTGGAACTAAAGATGAGTCTTGAGTTGGAATAATAATGTGCCCTTAAAAGTCTACTGAGTTTAAAGGAATACTCATAAGCGTGTCAAATGTAGTCCAAAAGCTTTACAGTGTCTGGGTCGATGGTTAAATTAGTCCCTGTTTATGCCTCTCATATATGCTAATGCATGAGAATTAAAGATCAAAGACTGTTTACAGTTCATGGAGAGTACGACTGCATTTATAAAATATGTTGCATCAAGCTGTCTGTGGATCTAAAATGAAATGATCATGCTAGGTTCACACTATGAGCAACATATTATGAGCGACAATAACATTGTCGGCAAGTCGCCATTGAAGTGTTGCTCAAGCGCTCTTTGACGTATCAACGTTGTTATAAATAGTCACAGCAGGCACTGGGAACTGGCCAACGGCCTTTTCTTTAAGATGGAACAGAGCAGGGTGAAACAAAAACACATGATTGGTTGCCGCTTCATTGGAACGCTGAAAAACATTGAGACTAGCTTGATCTGTAGCGGTTCCCACTGTGTCGGGCACCAGTTTGTAGCTTCACGTCGTTATCTTCCATTAAATGACTTGTTGAATGTCGCTTTGTCAATTCTGAGCTGAGGACTACAACTTTGAAAATAAAATATAAATCTGTGGTTGTAAGGTTAGAAGGGAGCTTAGCAGACCTCTGTAGCCTGGTCCTCATCTCAGGACTAGCAGTGACTCAAGGCTACATTAGCCGCAAGTATCTCCCACAAATGTTTCACTGAACTGTCTGCGGTCAAGTTGATGGCAATGTTGGTAATGCAGGCACCGGGTTTTAAGAAAAATGGAATAATGCATGGAATAAAAAAGATATCTCTGATTCAGTTAACTGTCCATCATGAATCTGACAATGTTACCGTAATGCAATGCTAAATAAGCGGAGTACTCTTTTAATGTCATACATAGAATGAGGTTGTTTTTTGGGGGGGAATAAAGTGGAGTTGGATCAGGTTTAGTTTAGTGTCAGGGTTAAAACGACACTATGTAACTTTTGAAAAGAGATGTTATCCTGAAATAAATTTGATTGATAATCAATAAATAAACCTTTGATCAATTCTATACCTTAAGAGTTTTAGCACAATAGCCATACTTGGTCTGGTATGACCAGTAGCTTGTTTGGTAATGTTAGCTCCCTTTTCAAAGTATAATGTTACTAACATTACGAGTCAATTTGCTAACTTCATCATGACTATTCTCTGCTTTTATAAGGGCTATTGATGCACTCCGTTTTACCATTTATCATTACTGCATGTAGTGTAACTAAAATGTATACAGCCTTGTTTTATAAGAGAATGACTCTACTTTCCAAACCTCACTCTTTCTTTGCATGTTTCTCAGCCATGATTGCTCATCAGTTACAATCTTATGTTTATCTACCTCCAGCAATGCCACAGTGCTTTTTTTCCATCTTTCCTTAATGTTCTACTTGTGCCTCTAACTCCTGTTGTTCTGCTCCTCCTGCTCCTCCTGCAGTTTTAGGGAAAATCTTTAAAAATGTTGGAACACACACAGAGCCTGGTTGCAGTTTCCCCAGGCTTCAAACACACAGCCAGCAGAGTCTGAGATAAACATGAAAGACAATCAAACACGCGAGCAAATAAACACCCTGTTGGAGAAAACAGTTCAGTCCTCCCTTTGCTTCATCATGCCGTAAAACAAATAATTCAGGCACTCACTGCATCGACACTGAATTCACTTCTGACCGAGCCTGACACGTTTTTTTGTCCTCCAAGTTCTTGTTTGTATGATGCCTGTTTGTTCGGTTTGTCACAAGATATCACACATTACCGTAACAGGGATAGAAGGCGGTGCAAATATCAACACATTACCCCTTGCTGTGCGTAAATATTGGCGAGTGCATCTATCACGCAGCAAACAATTATAAAAATGACTCAAAGACAAAGCACTGTGCCACATCACATATACGTACTGCACACACAGTCACATACATTGACGTATAGTACACTCACAATGTAGTCACTGCTGTCCATGGTGCTGATCATGATATAGGTACAATGTTCAACGTGATTATGCAAAACATATATTGATATATGCACCCTAATAGCATTTTCTACTTGCTCGGAGAGTAATGTGCTAGTTCAAAATCGGTTCATGCATTAACTAATAAGTGTTCGGCAGTCTTATTAAGAGTTACCCAATAATTAATCATCTGAGCTGCTCACATCCACGACCACCATCTGCATCAGCTTTTGTGGAAGATAGTTCATTCATAAATTTAGAAATTGTTCTCTTAATGGAACCGAAAGTCTCCGAAACTTGTCCTCCTAATCCCGTCCTTTGATTGTCAAAATCATTGCTATTTCACATCTCAAAAGTAAAGCTGACAACCCTTCTACACTCTCATGTACTGTACCAAGGCTAATTAATGCTACCCATCTCTTTTTTCTCTCGCTCACATGGTTTTCTCTGAGATTTCAAAGGCATCATTCCTCTCCGCTCTCTCATTTTCTGATGTCATTACTCCTTTCTGCATACTAATTACTTCATGTGTTAGGAGACAAAAGGCTGTAGATTATCAAACAATTCACCAATCCCCAAGGCTATTAGTTTGTGAAAACACCAACTGTTACATCCCGGTTCCCTGTGTAAGTTACGTTTTTTCATTTCTTCAGTATTTGTCTCATTTCTGTTTTATTTCTGCACTTATCATCATTTCAGTGTCTTCCCTTCCTGCCCTTGTGTGCTTCCCGCCTGTGTCATTACCTGCCCTGCCTTGATTGGCTTCACCTGCTCCTGATTACCTTTCCTCCCTTCTGTATTTAGTCTGTTCTCCCCTTTATCTGTGCCAGTTTTTATGCTCCTTATGGTTAGCGGTCCATCATTTCTGTTCTCTTTCCAAGTGTTAGTCTCTAGTGTTTGATCTGTTATGGGATTTTTGGACTTGGCCTCAGCCTGATGATTTGGTACTTTGGCCTTATTCTGACTTATCCCCTGTGTACTGAACCCTGCTTGAGTAAAGTATTTTTACTTACTACTGACCTGTCCCCTGAGTATGCTTTTGAGTCATTTTGCCCATTTGTTCAATATTGATACCATCTTATGAGGAGTGAATCTATGTTCAACAACAGATCAGTCTCTCAAATGTGCTGATTTGCAAAGGGACCCGATTATTGTTACTACCTGGTCCAATTGGTGGAAAGATGGTTGTCTGTAGCTCCTTTGTGTTTTTAACATTAATTTATGTCCATTTTGTCATGGGCTTAAAATGGGGAAGCAAAAATAGGATGAGGGACTTCTCCTAAAAAAAAAAAAAAAAAAATGGTGTCTTCTCCTCCTCCACACTGGCTCCTTTGTACTGAACCCAGCTTTGACATCAACTGGGTCAAACATGAGGGAGGGAGGGAAGGAGGGCAGCAGCTGGACCCGACCGTCAATGTCACCCTTGTTAGTCAACTTCATCGATGTCAGTCACTGGCGTTTCGATTTATTTCACTCTTTTGTCTGTGCGTACCTCTTATCACTGTGTGTTTCTCAGGATGCTGATCTGAGGGCCCTCAGACCTGCTTGTTGTATCTTGCTGACATCTAGCATGTGCGTGTGCAGGCAGACAACACATGCATGTTGACGATAAACAGATGAGCCATTAAAAGTTAATGAAATGCACCCTTCAAATCAACATGCACATTAATTAAACACCTCTGAGGTTAAGACATGTAAAAATGTAAGGATAGCTGTGATAGATTATTTGCATTGTATATATTAAAAAAACATTTACAACTTTTCCCTAAAAAATGGATTTGATCAAAATCAACTATATATATATATATCAATATATATATATCAATATCAACTGATATCTCTGTGTTCTTTGCGTGCATGCAAAAACTCCCATTCATACTAAATCACCCAAATGTTTTAGTGTAATTAAAGGATTCAAGAAGCTCAAAAACAGAAAATATCACCAAATACCAAGAAAAATAACTCATATCAGAATTTATAACCCACTCTCGGTCCCCAGTTCTTAACCCATGGCTCCATAAATAATGACTGGCAGCTGAAATGGGACTTTGTGACTTTAAGATGTGAGTCGGGGAGATGTGGTCTATCTATTGTTGATGACACAAAAGCGCGAGTCAGATTCATATAGGAGTGGCGGGGAATAACTTCTCATATCCTCATATCACAGTCACAAAGCGACCCAGCAAAACTTCAATAACCCCCACACTTCTCTCTGGACATGGGTGAGTGCACAGAATCTTTAATAACTCTTATCATCTATTATTAATGTGATTTGAAAATGTGAATTTCAATAACTTACTAATGTTGCCTTTAATATATCCTTTCTGTCCTTAGACATCATGTCGCCCTTGTGCACTGTGGGCAAGATTTGCTGAAATTTAATCCTGTTTTTTCATTTAACAAAAGTATTTTGATTTCCACAGATGGCTCACTGATTTAGCATTGATTCACCCTTGCATGGCATATACTGTAATTTAACATACAATGATGATTTTAGAAGACTGAAAAGGAAGGCTCAGCTCAAGATTGCTTGCTTTTAAATAAAGACAGAACTCCTCATTACCTCTTCTAACCCCTTTTAACCATAAACAATGAGTGTAATCAGAGTGGCTGAATGGGCATTGACTCTCAACATGCCAAGGCCATGCCGGGTCAAAGAGGTGAAAAGAGGTCAGAAACTCCCACATTTGTCATGTGTATAAATTAGCAGATTTCCATGAGAGCTGTGGACCCAAATAACCTCTGCTGACCATTTTCTTTCTCACTTGCAAACTATTATATATTAACTGCACTAAAGCTCATAAGTTTTTTGTAGCTTTTTAAGTCGCAGTTGGTGACCTGACATCTACTGTAAATGCCTTTTTCACTGAGTTGAAATAAAGGCCATGATGGCCTGTATCACTTTATCACTGTAGTCACTGTTGCAGCAGCACAGCTGTAGCGTGGGCGTCTGCAGGCACTATCATTTTTGGGGCTCTAGCAGTCCTCCTGCTGTTACTATTTATACTTTTGTAGCAGTTTGTTGAACTCACAGCCTCGGTTCCTTCCAACTAAAATCCAATAATTTGTGAAATTGGCACGAGAGAGGACGGCTGTTTTATCTCAGACTAATAACTGTACGTGTGCTCTTATTTAATGTGTTTTATTGTGATGTTTGGCTTTGATGCAACAATTTCCCGAAAACCAAGAGAGACGATAAAGTAACAATGACCTGAAATCATCAGAATGTTTTATTGCACTGAAATAGTTTGGCCACCTAAGAATTTCAAAATGTGTAGTGACACAACTAAGTGGGGTTGTTGTTGTTGTTGTTGTTGTTGTTGTTGTTGTTGTTGTTGTTGTTTCAAATATTAAAATTGCCCCTCTCGTTCATTATGCTTCCACCCACTCTTTGAAAACTTGAACTCAGCCCCCGCCAGCATTGACACTCAGTGCCATGGTACCAGTCTCAGCCAGCTGTGGAGGGAGGATGGCCTGAGTAGTGATATCGACTGTGGTGTAGAGACGGTCCTGGTGACCCTTCTGCCACCACATACTACTGTGTGTGTGTGTGTGTGTGTGTGTGTGTGTGTGTGTGTGTGTGTGTGTGTGTGTGTGTGTGTGTGTGTGTGTGCGTGTGTGTGTGTTTTGTGGCACCATTGTCTTTGTTTATTTAACATCGCTGCCCTTTGTTCCTCCGTGATCATGCATGGGAAAGACAATGGATATTGTATCTGCAGACACAAAGAGAAGCTTTTTCTTTAGGCCCCTGAAGCCAGTGTTTCACCACCATCTCTCTCTCGCCTGGTGACGCCTGTGACCCCCGGACAAAGAGGGCAGGACCACAGTTAGTAGGGGCTGAGCTGTGAGGTGTTGGTACCAGCAGAGGAGCTTTAACATACAGATGAAGTCAGCGCAGAGACTTATTTTACTGTAGCAACAGCTTGTAGAAAGTACTGTACATCACTGGTTGGCACTGGGACCTCTCTTGTTGTGGAGTACAGGATCAGAAGCAGCAAATGTTTCCGGTCAGGCAGCCTT
Organism: Ophiodon elongatus; assembly: GCA_016806645.1. Classification (NCBI taxonomy): domain Eukaryota; kingdom Metazoa; phylum Chordata; class Actinopteri; order Perciformes; family Hexagrammidae; genus Ophiodon; species Ophiodon elongatus. The sequence continues at coordinate 468,506 of JACSYO010002141.1, forward strand.
GGCTTTGCAAAGCCTTAGGTGCTTCCCTTTATCCCATTTCTGCCAATGCATTTATTAACACTGTGGATATTTGCTACCTACTTCAACAGCGCAACTTACACTGGAAGAAGTGCATGAGTTTGTCGTGAAGTCAGTGGCGACTGCTTTTGTTTGGACGCTTTATTGGGAATCGCTGCTTGAACTCTTGCTTTTGTCGCTAATTTTTTTTATTGTTGCTTTCTTGCCGGTTGGTGGGGTTTTGCTGTATGCTCATGGATTTGCAGACAGAGCGAGGCCTTTTTTATAACTCCCCCACAGGGTGAAAGAGTTTCACCACCGTGGAGTAGATGTGTTGTGTGATTATATGTGCGGTGTGTGCCGCCTGTGTGCTGATATATTATGCCCCCTCAGGTTGTTATGATTGCTGTATCCGGTGCATTGGGGCAGTGCCCTACCCATCCCTGGTGGCCACCCTGCTGTTCTATGCCGGCGTGGCCTTATTTTGCGGCTGTGGGCATGAAGCATTGTCCCAGACCGAAGTTCTCGTCGAGACTTACTTCGCCCGCAATGTCCAAGACTTTGTGGTCATGGCCTCCTTGTGAGTGATGCTTCAATGAATTCTCTGAATTGTGACTTTTGGCCTCTCATGAATGGTTTCTTTTTACTGTTTGACCTGACTTTATCTTTCTGTGACTCTCTAAGTATCAAATACTTCCAGTACGTGATCTATGGCCTGGCATCGTTTTTCTTCCTCTATGGTATCCTGCTGCTGGCTGAGGGTTTCTACACCACGAGCGCGGTCAAGCAGACTTTTGGGGAATTCAGGAGCACCCACTGTGGACGCTGCCTCAGCCTGACGGTGAGAACAAGGGGACGGGACGGGAGGGGGTGTAAAGAGGGAGGGGAAATATGACGTCATTGTTAAGATTATGAATGCTGGTTTTATTCTTGCTCCTAAGTTCAATGAATTGTTCTTTATTTCAGCAATTTCTATACAGAATCATGAATTACGGTTGATAGGTGACTTTAATGACACCACATTCATCACACTGAAACCTGGGCTCCTGCGCCACATCTCTGTGACCTGATGTCCTGCACTTTCTTATTTCAACAGTTTATCATAGTGACGTACATTTTGGCTTTCATCTGGCTGGCAGTGTTTGCCTTCACTGCCATCCCAGTCTTCTTCTTGTTCAACATGGAGCAGACCTGCCACAACATAAACATCCTGGCTGAAACAACCCCCAGCATTAATCAGCACGGCTGGATTTGCATGGATGCCAGGCAGTATGGTGCGTTGTCCTTATAATGACTTACTGGCACATTCTACACCTGACGAGAATGTTAATGTGTCCGCGAAAGCAACGAATTAATCATTGGGGAATGGATGCAAAACTGCTTGTTGAATAAGTTATGAAATAATGGAGATAACTGCAACTTTATCTTAATTTCTTCACGTCTGTGTCCCTGACATGCTGTATGCAAGCAGGAACTTAAATGCGATATAACTCATCATGATTCAGCAATTGCAAGAGACACTTACGTCATGTCTTCATTTAAGGTCTGCTTCCTTGGAATGCAATGCCAGGCAAGGCTTGTGGAATGACCTTGGCATCTATTTGCAAAACCAGCGAAGTGAGTAGCCAAATCCAATATTCCCTTTCACACTGTTCAGTATTGTGTCAGCATCTTCATGTTGAAATCAATGTGCAGAATAAGTTTGAATCTACTCTAAAATATGAATGCATATCGTGTGGTCTGTAAGCAAATGTTTTAATGTAATGATTCAGTCCTCTGAATATAAACTAACCTGTGTTTGATATGTCTTACAGTTCTACGTCACCTATGACTTGTACATAGCTGCATTTGCTGGTGCTGGGATCACTCTCTTGGCACTGGTGAGCAATTGCTTTGGCAATTTGAATGCTTTCTGGTCAGATTCAATATTTCATCTAAGATTGCTCTTGTTAATATGACCAGTTGAATCACATGTAAAGGGTCAGTTTACCCACATTTTTAATTGTTTAGGTTTAAAGATATGTGTCTCTTAGATTATGGCAGCCCCAATACAATTTGAGTTAATGACATTTATTTTGTGGTAGTCAAAGCATGCAAAAATTACTTTCAGCTGCAACATCTCCTTCTGGGCCTTGCTATGAGCAGTTTTCAGTGGAAATACTTTCTTATTTTACGTTTTATTTGTTGACTCATTTAATTCATTCATGTACTTTGTTCTTCATGAGTTTCATCATAAAATATTAATGAAAAAGACAAAGAACATGCCATGATATAAGCATCATTTATAAATCCAATGGGAGTATTTGTATGTATGGGAAAAGAAAGAAGAAATAAAGAAGTCTTTCTGCCAAAGAAATAGTTCCCAAAAAATATATAGATTATCTGGAGTAAAACTTTTTAATGTGGGTACCATAAAATAATGACTATTGGGTGGGCAGCAGAAATATAAAAAATATATTTAACCCTGGACAACTCCAAGCCTGTATGGTTAGATACCCTTTTGAGGCAAGTAAGAAAATAGGTTAGTTTGTTTTTTTGGCTGAATCAACCCTTTAAAAAGTGTCCCATATGTTAAAATATTTTTCCTTTCTATTGTTACCACCTCCATCTCAATGTGTTCCTTTGCAGTTTGTGTATCTGGCTGCCGCCACCTACAATTACGCAGTCTTGCGGTTCCTGGGTAGGAAAGGCGTCCGCTAAGTGCAACACCTCCGTCCCAGTCAACCCCGTCCTCTGGCTATGAAACGGAGACCGTCAACACTGGACATCCATTCATCCTCTGGGAAACAGCATCCTCCAAACGTGGATCACCTGCTATAGTATTTATTTAGTTGCGTCCAATAACAGACAAATGTTTCTCATCGCTGTTTTTGTATGAACAACAGACAGAGAGATGACGATAATTCACACCAAGCAGCCTCCTCCTCTCAAATGATTCTCCTAGCTTTGTTGTTCATTCTCCTCTCGCAGGTTGCATCTCTCGTTGCATTGTTTATTGCGAAGCTTCATTGGTGCTGATGCTGTTGTCAGCTTGTGATGTATGATGTTTCATGAATAATTAAGAGCAATGACAGTTCGCCTTTCAAATCATAACTGCATGCATGCTATTCAGTGTTTACTGATGCATATATGGTTCTGACTATGATTTAGCTGCTGCCTCATTGTCACCATCTTGTGTAGCAACATTGTGTAAACTAAAGGTAGGGAGGCTGAATATACCAACGTTCTCTGCATGGGTTTGGTGTATCCTCTCATCTCCCTCTGTGCTTTCACTTACAACACATGTACTTTGCATTCACTCATACTGCATTTTTGCTTCGTTTAAATGCCACTGTGTAGGATGGAAACAAAGAGATGTATCCATTTTTCTGGATGTGTTTAGGTTACTGCTTAAAATAAGCTGTTTTTATGTTACTGGGGTGTTGATGCTTCAATAACATGCCTCCAGGTTACTCATGTTTGATGTGTAGCCCTGCTATTGACTGAGCTTGGTTGTGTGTATGCTCATTTTTAATTATGGCTGAATAAACCATTTAAATCTGAGGCAGTAACTAGTGTTTATTTAAACATATACAGTATGTCATGATAAAAATCATTCATGTTGATTGCATCTCATATATTGGCATCTTTGGCAATTACTACCAGATATAGTATGCTGCCACACCTTTAATAACAGAATTCTTACAATACATAATGTTCTAAAAACATCTTCCGAGACAGAGTACAGAGTTATGGGAAAAGCAGTGAGGTCCTCTGCCCAAACAGCACGTTAATTGCAGAATGCTTTGAGTCTTCTAGGGCAACATATTCGTCTCAGTCTTGAGAGCTTCTGCAAAGCAGCCACCACATTGGATCACTTGGTCATGCAAGAAAATGGGGGTCAGCATATCTCCCAGGGCCTTTGCGCACACACCACACTGCAAAAACATACTCAATGTTAACATTATGCAATGACAAGAGCCTGACATTCAATAGTAGACCGTATGTACCGTATGTTTCCTGAGTGGCAGAACAAACCTTTAGACACTCAGGGTGGCAGGTCACCACAGGTTCGTTGAGGTAGATCTTGACTTTTCCATCAATTATTTTCTCACAGAATAAACAAACATTGCTATTCCTGCAGTGGAGGGAAAGGGTTAAAAAGATTATCACCAATGTTAACTTTGTTGTGTATGAACTTTGCGCATATACCATAACTTAGACAATGTCTGAATTTCTAAATTGCAAGACATTACCTGGTCTCATCCTGAGTTTGTGTGGATCGTGGATCCTCCTTGGACCCTTGAGGCATGTCAGAGCTACAAAAAATAGTCATAAGCAAACAATAAAGATGTAGTTTATTGCGCGAGTGAAAACATGAAAACCAGAAAATATGTGCTGTGGTTCCTTTTTTATAAAAGCTTACTCACATGTTGGTATCATCAGAGTGTTGGTTCAGCTTGGTCTGCTCAGTGTGGGATTGTTTTGGATCCTTCAGAGGCTCAGGAGCAGCTTTAGTTGTCGGTGGCTCCTCATCTAATGCTTCCGAAAGTTCAATGAGTCTGTCAGAGAACTCAACCTGAGCAGCTTCAGCATCCGAAGATGTTACAGGTTCAACAGCATCCTTGATGGTCAGCTCCACCACATGATGTGCTGCTCTCTCGGGTGTTGGCTCAACACTTTGCTCGACAACCGGGTTATCAACAGGCTGGACTTCACACTTAAGTACCTCTTCATCTCTGGTCTTTAAAACTGGCTCTGCTGAGGCACAACTTTCCTCTGCAGGATACACAATTGATTGTACTCCTGCACGTTCCAATTGTGTCGCATTTGCTGGCTCTGTTTTGGTTGCAGGTTCCTCTTTCGGTTTCATTTCAACTGCAGGAACAGCAAAGGTTTCTGCAACAGGATCTTCCACACGAGCATCTGCTGAGACCTTGGCCTCATTGTGTTCTTCGTTTGACTGACCAACTGTTTTACCAGTTATTTCTCCCTTGTTTTCTGCAGTTGTGTTGGCAACTGTTTGCTCAGCTGGCTCCACAGGAGACACTGTCTCTGGATTTACCTCTGTTGAAGAAAGTAGCTGTTGTTCACCATTTTGGATTTGTTCTGCAACTTGAACTTCTGCAGAGACGTCAGCAGCCCCGCCATTTTGTTCAGCACCTGACTGGTAAACTGCAGCATATTCTTCCTTGTTTTCTGCAGTTGTGTTGGCAACTGTTTTTTCTGGCTGTGCCTCATCTTTTTGGATAGGTTCTTCCGTGGGAGCTTGGGGCCTGTAACAGAGGGAGTTACTTATTCCCAGCTATGCAGAAAAGACATATGAACAAAAATCCCTCGACTCAGCAGTAGTTACACTCAATGTTGAGATACTCTCATACTAACTTTGCATCATCTGTGGTCTCCACTGTTGACCCCTCAGGCTGAGCATCTTCTTGGGGAGGAATAACTTCACCATTTGCCTGATTAGATGAATTGCTAAAACATAGAGCAGAAAATAACAAGCATATACATCTGGAACAAACATTCAATATTTTTGGTTTTAAATGTTCAGACTTCACATAAAATAATAATGCAAACATGAAAAAAACTTTACATTTGTGGTTTCTTATTGTTATCACAGTCTATTTTCAATTAAAATTCAGAACATCCATACCCATCAGATGGAGAAAACTGTGTTTTTTCGAGAGAAGGGCTCAGTGGAGAATCTATTGATCTAGGATAAGATTATGAAACACACTTTAAAAAGAACCATGGCATTTATAAGCTGACAACAAAACAGTAGCAAACGATATCTTGGTGATTAATGCTCTACAATCAATGAAACATGTCATCAACTTTAAACTACTTTGGCTCAAAATTGACATCAAAGCCAAATGCTCCATATTTAGATGGTGAAAAGCAAGGGATAATTTAAATGTACAATAATATGTCAGGTAACATACACTTTCTTGTGAATATAGTGTCAAAATATAAAACCTTATCAGTGAGGGATGATAAGATGTAGGAGGTGTGGCAGTTTCAGAATATCACTCACTCTTCTTTTTTATAAGTGAAAGGTTCATCTATAACCTTCACATAAAAAATTGTTGTGCAAAAGGTCTGACCTGCATTACAGGATGGGCACAACAAATCACACATAAAGGACACCAGTATATGAGCTTAGTGATAGGGGGATGCTATTACATTGATTGATTAAGCAAAACTGACAAATAGAGCCTTAAATGTCAACACAATGCTTCCTAATCATGTAAATATCCCCAAACATGTTGAACTGAAGTGAGGGGATAAAGCTATTTTCTTGAACAAGGTATGTGATCCAATTATATAAATTAGGCTATTTGGTCCCAGTTTGTGTATCTCATCTGTTGACATTGCTGGTAATAAGTGAGAGGCACACAAAATTGACCTGGGTCAATTATCCTTGCGGTAGCAAAACATCTTGATAATCACGTAACTCTTCATAGATTGTCATGGTCATGGTCTACCTGAACACACTGAAAATAAAGCTTGTGGACCTTTTAATTCATTATTAAGTGAGTGGAACTAATTATTCAAATAAATTTGCCATGGTGTTGTCCTTGGAAATGGCAATAGATAAAGATTTCTCTCAATCTGACATGGAAAAATACACAGATATTTTGATACAAAATGCTCTACTGTATATCTAGTTAGGTATCTAAATATCCAAAACTAAACAAAAGAGAAAAATAGAACCATTTTTGACTGCTGTTTTGTATTGTGATGCAATTTATTGATTGTATCTGAATAGCTGTAAAGTTGGAAGCTTATTTTTGGAACCGGAACTTCGGTACTTTTATTTTGAAGACACCGTCACTTCACTTCCGGTTTTCTTCCTCGGGCTTGTGATGCTAGGCGCTTCATGCTAGGAAGGCAAGCGTGCGCTTCTTTTTACACACGACCGCCTCATTTAAACCTTCTGAACGCGACAGACATGTAGCGGCGACTGTAGTCTAAACACTGCCACTTGGGTTTCTATTTTAAAAGCGCAATTTTGTCTCAAAAACCACCAGGCATCACGTTATTGTAACGTGAGCTCGTTCACACCTGTAACGTAACGTAACGGTCCGCGACGTCACACAACCGGCACAGGACGAGTCCCCACTAACTAACGACTCCCCGAGACCAGTAAGTCAGTCGGTCCTCCAGCAAGTTGTGACAGATAGTTCAACTACCTTATTACTTAGTCAGTACCTAACTATGTCAAATTAACCACCACGAACCTGAAGTTAGTTAACTGAGAGAAGTTGGCTACTAACACGTGAAGGAAACGTCATTGCAGCTGAGAGTTCAAGTTAATTTTCAAGTACGTCTGGAGTAGATTAACGTGGAAAGGGTTAAGACAGTTTAAAAACCATTGTATGTGTTCAAGGTGGATGAATGAAAACTGTAGAATCTCCTCTTTTTTTGTTGTTGCAGTAGTAGATAATATATTAAAATATTTGAAACATACATGTTTATCAAATTCAGACTTGACCAGTCAGGTGTTTTACATCTGGACCTTGACTTATGTGGTTTGGATGTAGAATGTGCAGCAAAAATGCATTTTTTTTGTTTTCACATATGAACAGGATGTAATACTGGTTTGACTTGTTTTTTTTATCTCTGGATGTACAAAGAGGAGCACTGTGACCCATATTCTGCCTTCATAGGTTGACTAGAGGTCTATGTATTGTTACAACAGAGAATCTGCTGAGGAATAGTATCCCTTAAGTTTCACTCATATTCCCCTTTGATTATTGAAGCCGAATACAACTTCAGCCTTGTTCATCCATCGAAGCGGTGAACATGAATGTTGGATGGAGATTCTTTTGCTCTGGTTCTTGAGCATTGTACTTGTAAACAGTTGGAACGGCGATCTTTTAAATTAAACTTGGATCAAAATAAGGAAGGAATGTAATCCCCTTTACCATTAAGGTTATTTAAAAAATGTTTTTTGTAAGATAAGTACATAATTAAGCTGATTGTGTGTGTATTAAATTAGTATAATGTGTTATTCATGCTTGTATTTCCTGTGCCATCCTAGAAAGAAATGCCGTCGAGAAATCATCTTGACAAAGTCGGTAGGAAGAAGAAGAAGAAATGGACAGAGGAGGCCATGGAACGTGCACTGATCGAGGTGAAGTCAGGGAGGTGTACGGTGAGACAGGCTGCCAAAGAGTTTGGAGTCCCTAAATCGTCTCTGGGGGACAGAGTCAGTGGACGGGTGACACCAGGGAGTCGCAGCGGGCCAGCTCAACTCATAACATCTGCAGACGAGGAGCTGTTGGTGGAGTTCTCTTTATACATGTCCAAGCATGGTTTCCCACTGACGAAGCAACAGCTGGTGTCCTTTGCCTCATCCATTTATAAGCGGCAGCACCGGAGGGTGGCATTTTCTAAACTCGGCCAGACCTGGTGGCTCAATTTCAGAAAACGGCAAGAAAAGAACATCACCATTCAGCCAGCAGACAATGCTGTCCGTGGAAGGACTACATGTGTGAGAAAAGAAGCAGTGGATCAGTTTTTACATTTACTGAGCACTGTCATGGACGCTCGAGGGCTCAGAGACAAGCCTCATCAAATCTTCAACTGCAATGAGACAGGATTTCAGCTGGGCAGGAAGAGGGTGATTCTTCCCAAATCTGCCAGTCTGGGCTACAAGCCAACGCCAGGCTCGAGGGACCACATCTCCGTCCTGGCTTGCTTTAGCGCAGCTGGAGAGGAAATTCCCCCGTTTATTATCTACTCAAAGGCATACCCAGGGGGAGTATGTTACAAGACTCAGGGGCCTCCAAATGCCCTCTATGGATGGTCAGACTCGGGGTATATCAACTCTGACCTTTTCAAGAAATGGTTCCTCAAGCACTTCCTCCTGCACGCACCAAAGGAGCGTCCGCTGCTGCTGATTTTCGATGGTCACAAGTCTCCCATAAACCTTGAGGTGGTGGAAACGGCTCGTAACGAGGACGTCGTCCTTCTGTGCCTTCCACCGCATTGCTCTCACATCCTGCAGCCGCTCGACGCGGGTCTCTTTGTCCTCCTGAAGCAGCGTTTCGCGGCGCTCATAGGTGATGGTTGTGCCACTGATACTCACTTTGCAGTCAGCAAGAAGGAGTTCTCAGGTGTGTTTAAAGGGACGTATCAGGTAGCGAAGGAGGAGGAGGGTGTAAGGATTGTGAAGGAAGGCTATAGGAAATGTGGCATCTACCCGCTGGACCACTTTGCCATCAACGAGGGTCATTTAATGCCATCGCACAGCATGTGCCCAGCAGCTGGAGCCTCCTTGTCCACATCGGCACAGGGAGTGCACAATGTAGGAGACCTCACAGCTGCTGGATCCGACTCATGACTCATGACTCAGACACCACTACCTTTGAGGAAGGAGAGTGACTGCATCATTTAACAAAACCTGTGTAGTTCTGTCATGGGAAATACTGACTGGGGGTACACTCCAGCTTGAGCATCGTGCACCATGGGGGTCCCCAAGATAAATCTAAAGGAGTCAAACGTTTTCTAATGGAATAAGAAAGACAAAATTTGGTTTTATTGAATCTAAGATTCTCTAAACACTGTTTATTTCTTGTAAAGTATTGGTTACTTGCCCAAAAGAACTACTGCTGTACAACAAATTAACTCAAGCTTTGTCATTTTGTCTTGTGACTGATGGCCAGCCAGTTAGTCAAGCTAACTAATATTAAGCAGTATGAATACGGACAGTAAGTTATGCTTGCTTCTATTTTAGTGGCGTATGCGGAGGATTAGCTGTGCTGTGAGCTAGCTAGCTGACTCTGTTCTGGACTGATCAAAGTGGTTTAATCGCTTTGTGTGTATTCAGCTAACATAACACAGCATGAGAACATTCACCTCATTGTTCTTAACACGTTAAAAGAACAGATTTAAATCTTAGCCACATTGTCAAATGTTATCTTGTTTGAGATGTATTTAAGGAAGTAGGCCAACTTAATAAGATGTTGAGATCTGGCAATATTGATTATTGTCCAGTATCAATGCAGAATATTTTCAGATGTACACATAAAACCTGTTCCTAAGTGATTTCCTTCTTCTCATGTTCATGCCTGCTGCGAAACAAACGGAGGGGTAACAATGGTTTATTTATACTGATTGAAGGGAAACGTGTCTTTGAACAGGCTAACTCAATTAATTTGTGAATCATATTATTCCTTTAGTATTCTGAATGTACTTGGTCCATTTAGTAGTTATATAAGTAATATACTGCCTGAATAACAAACTATTGAGGAAAGTTGAGCCCTTTTTTTAATTTGAGGAGAGCGTCTACAGGTGATCTCAGGGAGAAAATAAATGTATTTTAAAAATATGTTTGCATTACAAATCTGCATAAGCTTAACAGGTTACTAAAGGTGTGTGTGTGTGTGTGTGTGTGTGTGTGTGTGTGTGTGTGTCTGTGTGTGTCTGTGTGTGTCTGTGTGTGTCAGTCATGTACGTGTTTAAGTCAGGTGATGTAATGTGAATGCAATAGGTACAGCTGGCAACAATACACAGGCGGGGAACACTACTGCATGCATTAATAATTATGATAACTGTGTAAACAGTAAATGTTGCAGAACATATTTCGGGCTAAATTAATATGATTATGATTATAGAATGCCGCGTTACAGAAAATTATCCTGACTTTTTTTATCCTCAGCAAAAGAATGAAATTAGTATTTAACGTACATGATGACAAAACCTTCATTGCTGTTAAAATATTTGTCCAGTTCAAATTGTGATTTATGTTTTTATAATGTTCATTAGGCAGACAAAACAACCCTTTTGGTATTGAAGGGTAAACATGCTGGTGTAAAGCAGTTAGTTCCTGTGTACCTTGAGGGGAAATACCCAAGTAATAATTGTATTCAGATCAATGGTTCATCAACCAACTGAAGCACTGGTCTTTATGGAGGGAGCAGAGCTGCCTAGGGCTCAGATAATGTTTATGTATGTAAATATTACAGATGGTGGTTTGTCGCTGAAGCTTTTATACTTTTTTTTTTATGCACAACAGAGTCAAAGGAGAATTTTAGTTTAAGATGTTGCAGATACTATCAAAAAGGGCGACATCTTCTGGCCAAACCGTGGTATTGCATTGGTCGAGATGGATTAACAGTTTGTACAAAATACAACTGTTCTGACTGTTTTTAATCGTGCAACGTTTCGATCGAACAGAGCTCTTCGTCGGGTGTGTTGCTCTGTTGCTCTGAGAGATCTAGATCTCGGTTCGGTCAAAGCGTTGCTCAATTACAACTGCTGTGAGCTTTTGATACATTGTGCGAATCTCTTGTTTTTTTGTTTTTTTTATCCAGTACCTGATGACGTTTTTTGGATGTGCTACATACACCAAAAAACGTCTACACATCTCTCTGATACTCACTCAAATTTCTTGGCTGTGGACAGGACGTATGAATTCTGCGTGACTAAAGCAGGTCGGGTCGCCACAGCGTGCTCTGTGCTGCAAGACGGAGGAAGTTGTTGTGAATTAGTCAGTCGGTGTGTGTGATATAGTAACAATTGCGACACTAAAGCACATCAATAAAATGCAGGGAAAGCAAGATAGCATCAGATTTAGATTTGTAACTTTTTATTTTTATTTTATTTACTTTAAATTATGACTTTGTTTTGAATGTTGCATCTTAATTTCTGAGAATACCTTGATTTTTCTTGCTCCTGCTTTGATTTGTGAATCCAACAGACATCGTTTTTCAGTGAAGTCCGCACCCTGGTGGTTTGAAACACCGTGTGTCTGTCAACCTCTACGACACACACACACACACACACACACACACATTTTCTGTTAAAACTGAGTACCAAGAATACATGCATAACACTGTTAATCTTTTAAAAAGTTTAAATATTTGATTCAAGTGGGACTTACCCTTTGACATGATGCTGATGTTTTTCAGATGTTCAACCTGATGAAAATATTTAAAGATTCACATTTTTTCCAGGTTTATTTTTAAGTTTCCATAGAAATAAAACAAAACAGTAATAGCAGTGTATAAAACTTTAATATATTACATCTGCCTCTGTTTAGCCTTTTCTCTTTCCATACTCTCATCACTGACTTCAGACCTTTTTAATGAACCTGCATCTCATACGCAGCACAACTCACTCGGGATGTAAACATGACATTGAAATAATTTATTTATTATTTATTACAGTACTAACCATTCTGAACAACTACGGTCCTTTGAATCTGTATCGAGGCGCATTGATAAACATTGAAATGACATATTACACTGAAGCTCACCACATTTGTTCAAAAGAAACAGGTTGAAAAATGTTATACTGGAGCAAAGAAAGTCACCCTGACAGAGTGTAATAATGTTATTCTACATATTAGTCTCCATATTTGCTGAGGCTCTGAACCCGCCCTGTGTTTACGGTGTATGTCCTGTCACACTGCATCTGGTCTGTATTCTCTTTGAGGCCCACTTAACATTTTGACCTGCACTTAGTGTTTTAATCTCCTGTGATGAATCTCACAGGAGATGTGCCAGCACCAATTAACCAGGTCAAATCCATTATGCATAGAAAATTAAAGCAACTCTGGCTCCATAATGAGCCCATACCCCTGCATAGCCGGTGAACATAAAACCAGAACTAGTGTGCAGTCCATTCTTGCACATCATTGTGCTCTCACCTGTTGAGGTCAGCTGTGTCAGCGCTGTCGGAGCAGAGTGGTGTCGAGCTTCCTCTGGGTCTCTGTCTCATGCAGGTGAGCAGGTATGGAGATATTTCAACCTGAGCCCCCCCCCCACCACCCACTACACTCCCCCTCCCCCTTGTTGTTTCAGATTCCACACACTGTCAACACCTGGATGCCGCTATGCAGGTTGATCGAGTGGGTTGGTTTCCATGTAAGACAGGTGACACTGTTTTATAGTTTCATGTTTCTTGACATGTTACATTGCAGAGCTGCCAGATCCACACGTTCAGATACAATTTCTAAGATGTGAGACAACCTTACAGCATTAAAACCAACAGTTTAGCGCTTAGTGGTGTTTTTCTTTTTCACTGATTGTAAATGTGGCCAGAAATAAAAACCCTGCGGCTCATTAATTAACTGAAGAAATTTCATCAGAAACCTTTTCGCGTTGTTTTCTCTTGGCTACAAAGAAAGATGTTCCTTCACAAACATGCCGTTACAGTTGGGGGTGGGATGCTAGGTATCATGAAAGACCTGATCTTAAGCTACAAGGAATTGTATCTAATTCAGCATTGTGTCATCCCTTTTCAGGGGTTTTGTCTCCTGTTGAAACATTTGCACTTAACAAGGTTACACAATACCTTTTAGAGACATAATATTTGAGGAATCCAGCAGAGTTTCCTCAGCTGGTTTGTCTTTTTGAACCTCAGCCAACATCATCTTCAGTAAAAATTCCTACTGCACATTATCAAAACAAGATGTACAGTAAGTGTAGGTGTATTGCTCAATCGTGTGTTCTTTGTCTTTTATGTTCAAGTATGTGTGTGTTCTGTGTTTTAAAAGGCTGCAAGACAAACCTCCCTTTGGGGGTCAACAGAGTTTAAGTTGAAAGTTACTGATCGCCTTGTTTTTATTTGGCCATTTTGGTTTGGCTGCTTACATTGTCATGTATTTCCATTTCTGGCCTCCAACAATTGACATTATAAGATTTGTATGCCTACTACTTCAGCATTGTATAGCTTGCATATTATGATGAAATATAACCACAATGCAATCTTGAAAATCTGTCCATTATGGATGCAACGCATCCAAAACATGATATGTGACTTTCAAGGAATTCACATTACTCCAAATCACAGGCAAGTTGAATTTTTATCATAGGTTATGATGCATTTGACGTGTTCTGCCTCCTGTCTTCCTCACACTGCACATTTGTATGAAGGCACTTTACTTGTTCTTGCATGCAAAGGCAGTGAACATGAAACACATTTAGAAACTGTGGAACATTTGTTCAGTAACACTTCTGTTCTCTGGTCACAGCTGCAGTTTTGTTTGAATGCTATTTAGAAAAATATTTCTAAATCCCGCGTGCTCATGAATGCGTCTCCTCCACGCGTAGGTTTCTACCGTGGTCGCTACCGGAAGTGACGTCACTCGTTGTGTCGAGTCTTCTTCTCGTGTGGTAGCAGCAACGTAAGTGTTATTTCTCTAGAAATAATTGCTAAAACGCCGATAATTATAGTTTTGGTTTTAGTTTAAATAAAACTTTCTGGATTAATGTCCGTGTCTGCCGGTTCACGGTAGGCAGGTGAGACGGAGGAGGGTTGTTTTCCTCCTCAACAACGTTATGCTAGTTAGCATGCTAGCGACTTATTAGCTAGCTGTACTGGCTAACTGGCTAGCTTGTTTTCTGTACTTTATCAATAACTAGCAAACAGCCTATTGGCCTAAAAAACAGAGAGTATATGACTCACCAAGACAACAGCCTCGGTGTTAACCTGTTTAATCTCATCAGTTAAAACGTGTTTGACATGAACAAATGAGTTTGAATCTGTGTCTCAGTTGAGATATTGGTCATTTCACGAGCTCATTCTGGGTATCTCTTCACCATAATTAATCATTAATGATTATACTATATACAGCTAACTTACATTACCACACAACCATATTGCCTGTAACGTTAATTTATAAGAAATGTAACCCTTTCCCCTGCATACAAGTTGTGGATGGTTGATTTTTAGCTAGTTGACAATATATTTACTCACTTTTAGGTTAAGACACTTAGAGTAGTATAAAATATGTTGTTGTTGTTGGTGGTGTGCACTGTTCTGAACATCACTTGGTTTTCTGTTTGTTCTCCTTTCATGTGTTACTACAGCAGAGCCATCAAAGATGACAACAGCTGCAAGACCAACATTCGAGCCGGCGAGAGGAGGCCGAGGTAAAGGAGAAGGTGGAGGTGATTTGAGTGCCCTGTCTAAGCAGTACTCCAGTCGAGATCTTCCAGGTCACACCAAGATCAAGTACAGGTCAGTTTAGCAAGCATGAGTGGAATTGAGTCTTGGGTTGTAATCAGAGTGTTGCTGAGTGCAATGCTGGCTGGCTTGATGGGCACAGATTTACATCCAGTATGAGACTTTCTGAACCTTCTATCCACTCACTCTGAAGGTGGATGTATGCTGAAATCAAAATATGATTATTTTTTTTCTTCATAAAATGTTCCCCCCTCATAGGCAACTTACCCAGGATGCCCCAGAGGAGGTGCGTGCCCGTGACTTCCGCAGGGAGCTGGAGGAGAGGGAGCGTGTAGCTGCACGTGAGAAGACCAGAGAAAGGGGACCAAGAGGTTGGTCTATCTTGAGGGACTTGTTAAACATGTTTTTTTTTGTTAATATTTCTGACCAAAATCCTAATTTTATCTTAAGTTTATACCCATGAAAACAAATGTTTCAAATACTGCTTTGACCCTAATTTTCCAGAGCACACCACGTCATCATCATCTTCGTCATCATCTTCAAAGAGGCCCAGACTGGATCAGATCCCAGCAGCCAACCTTGATGCTGACGACCCTCTCACTGATGTAAGTGCTGGCACTGCACTGCACACTTGGGGGTGATTAGCGCTCATTAAACTCCCTCACCAATGTTGCGTGGCTGTTTATAGGATGATGAGGACGAGGACTCTGAGGAGGACAGTGATGACGACGACACTGCAGCTCTCCTGGCAGAACTGGAGAAGATCAAGAAGGAGCGGGCTGAAGAGCAAGAACGCAAAGTAAACTATAATTTCAGACTGACGTGTTTGAACCGGGCTGACAGCACAATCTGCAAATTAAGACATGGGTTTTGTTTGAGAGGAGGCAAATGCCTCATTCAGTGACTTTGTTTCTTCTCTTAGGAGCGGGAGCAGAAGGCAGAGGAGGAGAGGATTCGCATGGAGAATATCTTGAGTGGCAATCCATTGATCAATTTGGCAGGGCAGCAGCAGCAGCAACAACAACAACAACAGCAACAGCAGCAGCTGACCCAGAGTCAGAATACCTTCAGAGTAAAGAGAAGGTATGTTACAAACACAGATATGCATGTACAACATCAGTGTTGTATTTGAAGGTAGAAGTTCCCTTTACTTTCCTCTAACCATCAACATTTTATTTGTCTATCTTTCTAGGTGGGATGATGATGTCGTTTTCAAGAATTGCGCCAAAGGAGTAGACGATGCACGGAAGGAGAAACGCTTTATCAATGACACACTTCGCTCTGAGTTCCACAAGAAATTTATGGAGAAATATGTAAAGTAAAGGACTGTGTCTGTTAATTTTATAATTTCTTTTCATCTCATCTCTTTGGTCTCCGCCCTACTGTTGCCCTCTGTCCCAAGAATGATAGATGGCATTTAGATACATTCTGTACTCAAATACATTAGTATTTGTACAGTCAACACATAAAATGTTGTATATAAATGAGTTGATGAGGTCATCCTTTGAATAAAGCTCATGAAAAGTTGAATGAAATTGTTAGATGTGATTCAACATCTGAGTCTTCTCTGTATTTTTTTTGTTTAATATAGATTTCAATAAACAAACTAAGACTGTTTAAAATGTCTCGCAGGAATTTATTTTAGAAGAATGGATGTCATTCTGGAGAATATTTTTAAACTACCTTTTTTTTCCTTCTCAATATTATCTGGTTTTGGTACAGCTCTAACAATGGGTTTTATATATATGCAAACTGTTATGAACCGTAAAAAATTAAATGACTAACACGGTACAATACATTTTTAAGGACCTTTTATTTTAGAATCATATTTTTTTTTAATTTCTTATACAATACAAATTATTGTACATATCCACAAAATTAGAATCCCATAATTTCAACTGTCTCTAATGTTACCTGAGGGGCAAGTTTTGATTTCATGTTGTCTGCCTTTTGTCTTGAAGCAAACCTAATTCAATAGTGGTTTACAATGTTTAATTGCTCACATTCAGCATTTATTTGAATATGAAGATATAAATGTTCAGGAATAAGTGCAGAATGAAGCAACATTAAACTATATTGCTGTCTTATTAAAATTATTCCATCAGCTGCAAGTATAAAAATAAAACTAAAACAATGAAGTTACCGAGATGTGGCATTTATGGGACAGGAAACTTGGGAGAACGTGCAAATATGCCCAAAGCAATGCACGTGCACGTATGATGTTTTCCCTCAAATAGTAAGTAGTTTCCTTTTGAGATATTTCCCATCAAATGTCTGTTACAGCTGCACGTTGAAGTGAAGGCAGCAGCCACCCGCCGCCAGGGGGCGCCCCGCTCAACAGCCGCTTGCTTGTGACAGAGATTGGGAGGCTGCTGGGAAAACATGGCAGCTTCCTTTTGTTGGTGGGGATTTACTGTACTCCGAGGGGGGGTTTAAACACATTCCCCAGTGGACAGACAGATATCCGTCGCCTACTCGGGGTTCACACTGCCCGTCGTCCAAACACTTGAAGCCGGAGGAAACATGGAGAAGAGCGGCAGCGTCGACAGTCTGGACTCGAAGCAGCCGAGTGTCGATTCATTGTCCAGGTAGCTAAACCCTCCACAACACCTCGCTTGTTAAGCTAACGTTAGCCCAAAGTTTGGAAACTAACAGAAGGCTTTGTGTGTGTGTTTTTTTCTATTAACGCGTCTAATCCCGATGAGTTGTTAGTAACATGAAACGACCACCGATGACAGTAATCCACCGGTTAACTAACGCTGAGATCCCTTTGAGTCAGAAGGAGGAATATACTCATGTGTACTGTGAGAGGTTACAATGTAATGCAATGTGCATTAGAAGATATCAGAGTCCAGAGTGATGTCACATATTAAACATACTCAGTCTGACTACCAGTTCAAACAATACAAACAATAAAGTGGTTACATTATCGACTGATTAATTACTTAAAACATCTGAAAAAATGAAAATAAGTGACCGTCACCGTTTCCTAGAGCCCCAACTCAGTCTGACTGACAACTACAAAAATCCCCCAAGTTGAAAACACATCATTCATAATCTTTGTCCACTCCTGTTTGTCAGCTGGCCAGTTATTTAATCAAATGATGGTTTCAGCCCACATGGAGGGAGATGAGGCCGTGGTTACTTCCCATTCATCACATGTCATCTTATCTCTCTCCCCAGTACTTCCACCTCTCGCTCTGACCGGTCCGGCCAGGCCAAGCCGCCCTTTGCGATGTCCTCCGAATCTGTGGCCGCCTCTTCAGAGCTCTCCCCGGAGTTCAGGGTCAGTGGCCTGCACATAGTTCACTGACATCCTGCTGCTTCATTGTGTACTGATGATAATGACTGAAGCGTGACTCTCCTCTTTTCTGCACCCTTCAGGTTAAGCCCAAAATCGCTGCCAAGGTATGCCATCTCATGCGTTACGCACTATACCCAACATAATGATTA
This sequence comes from Ophiodon elongatus, assembly GCA_016806645.1. Taxonomy (NCBI): domain Eukaryota; kingdom Metazoa; phylum Chordata; class Actinopteri; order Perciformes; family Hexagrammidae; genus Ophiodon; species Ophiodon elongatus. The sequence goes on from JACSYO010002141.1 coordinate 486,857, forward strand.
GTGTGACTACTGAGCAAATGTCATGGGTTCAGGTCAAGAGACTGCTAATTTGTATGGATTCTTTCCAACAGGTGCTTAGAGATTCAGACAAAGAGCCACAGCTACTTCCAAATGAAACTGTGCAAGACATTGGTACGTTCTCTCTTCGCTGCAATCACAATAGCTTGCATGCAAAAAAGGGAAAGTTTTTTTCTCCACTTTAAAACAATATGTAATATATTCGATATAATCTCTACATCTTTTTTTCTTGTTTTATTTTATAGCCAATGATGTGACCTATTTCTGTCCTTTCATTGGAGCACTGAGGGGAACAGTGATCGTTACCAACTACAGACTTTTCTTCAAATCCATGGACAGGGTATGCTTCATGATTATTATAATTATTTTACAAAAGCACTTAAAGCACAGTATTTTTGAAGAATCCTTCTGCTTTTGTTAATGTGTTGTTGGTTTCTAGGAGCCAGCATTTGTGCTGGACCTGCCCCTTGGGGTGGTGAGTCGTGTGGAAAAGATTGGTAGTGCATCAAACCGTGGTGATGTGTCCTACGGGCTGGTTTGTAAGGTGAGTAAAGTGGAAATGTTTTACATGGCCTTTCAGATGTTCACAGGTTGCAGATCTAAGACTTCACAATCATACAAGTTATTAGTACACAGGCTAAAGCATAGAGGATGAACCTCCTCTCCTCCCTGCTGCCAACAGCACTAAACAGAAATCATGGTCATTAAGAAAGAGTGAGGGTATGAACATGCTCTGTGGCCTCAATATCGTGTAAACATACAGACGGTGGCCCCGCGGTTTGACCATGACCTGCTTATCTGCCTTTCTGCAGGATATGCGTAATCTACGATTTGCACACAAGCAAATGGAGGACACGCTGAGGAAGTCCATTTTTGAAGTGCTGGTGAAGTTTGCGTTTCCTGTTTCCAATGGGCTGGTGAGTGATCCTCGGCCACACTGACGCTGACGCTGTTGCTCTGCACTGTCTATTGGTGGATGAACTTCTCTCCCACTCTCCACAGCAAATATTCGCCTTTGAATATGGGCAAGTCTACCCCGAGAACGGATGGAAGGTGTATGACGCTGTCTCGGAATACAAAAGACAGGTATTTTAAAAAACGACAAAGTCCGATGCTCGGCTCATTGTCACAGGAGGCCTATTACATCGGTTGCTTGTGTGTTTTGTAAAGGGTATACCCAACGAAAGCTGGAGGGTAACGAAAGTAAACGATCACTACGAGGTTTGTGACACTTACCCATCAACTCTGGCGGTGCCTGTCAACATACCAGACGAAGAGCTGAAGAGAGTAGCGGTCTTTCGAGCCAAGGGAAGGATGCCTGTGAGTGACCGGTCTTCAGCATGAACCCAACAGTTCTCTCCTGTGCAGCTGGGTTGTTGGACTGTCTGTGGTCTAATTCGCTCGTACACGTTGTGTGTAGGTGTTGTCGTGGATCCATCCGGAGAGCCAGGCGACGGTGACGCGCTGCAGTCAGCCCATGGTCGGGGTCAACGGGAAGCGCAGCAAAGAGGATGAGAAATACCTCCAGGCCATCATGGACGCCAATGCTCAGTCACATAAGCTCTTCATCTTTGATGCAAGGCCGAGTGTCAACGCTGCTGCAAACAAGGTTTATTACATGTGTTTAAAAAGGAAAAGTCGGGCTCTCCTTGCTAAATGGACGAAGCATCTCATCACCAACACTGGCTCCACTTTGTTTTTTCTCTTTTCAGATGAAAGGCGGTGGTTATGAAAGTGAGGATGCGTATCAGAATGCTGAGCTGGTGTTCTTGGATATTCACAATATCCACGTGATGAGAGAGTCACTCCGTAAGCTGAAGGACGTGGTCTACCCCAACATTGAGGACTCCCACTGGCTCTCCAATCTGGAGTCCACTCATTGGCTTGAGCACATCAAGGTGAGCATACTGTCGCCTCACTGTGATTGCAAACTTGGAAAGGAATTACTTTCTTTTTTTTTTTTTTTTTTTTTTTTTTTTTTTTTTTTTTTGGGAAGATGAGCCAACTCCCAGGCTCTTGACCAAGTTGTTTGTGTTTTGTATGTGTGTTTGTAGCTGATCATGGCAGGAGCGCTGCGGATTGCAGACAAGGTGGAGTCTGGGAAAACCTCCGTGGTGGTGCACTGTAGCGATGGCTGGGACCGCACAGGCCAGCTCACCTCCTTGGCCATGCTCATGCTGGACGCTTACTACCGCACCATCCGCGGCTTCGAGGTGCTGCTTGAGAAAGAGTGGCTCAGCTTTGGTCACCGCTTCCAGCTGGTAAACACGTTTTCCATACACTCATCACATTTGGGAGGCGACGTGAGTGGCCTTCCCAGTTCCATCACCGATTGTACTTTTCCTCTTCTTTTAAGCGCATCGGTCACGGCGATAAGAACCACACAGACGCAGACCGCTCGCCTGTTTTTATTCAGTTCATCGACTGCGTCTGGCAGTTGACTCGCCAGGTAGGCAATAACTGGTGCCGGTATGTGGGGGGAAAAAGTCCTCCGATTAACTTGGTGTTTCAAGGACACTAATGAAGCTGTGTTTGTTTAAGTTTCCTGCAGCGTTTGAGTTTAACGAATACTTCCTGGTAACCATCCTGGACCACCTCTACAGCTGCCTGTTTGGGACCTTCTTGTGCAACAGCGAACAGCAGAGGTTGAAGGAGGTAAGAGGATTTTGTTTCTCACAGCATTTTATTTTACGGTCGCAAAATGAGACGTTTTAAAGTCAAGCATGGGACAGAGCGTGGAGCAGAACGTTTGTTGCTGGTTTGGAGGTTCGTTGTGCATTCAGTGTCATGACAACCGCACCTTTTTATTTTACAGGAGATTCCCAAGAGGACAGTGTCGTTGTGGTCATATATAAATAGCCAGCTGGAGGACTTTACCAATCCTCTGTATGTGAACTACACCAACCATGTGCTGTTCCCTGTAGTCAGCTTACGCCACCTGGAGCTTTGGGTTGGCTACTACATCCGCTGGAACCCTCGCATGAGGCCTCAGGTATGTTGAGAAACCGGTTTTCGGTTTAAGACCTGCCTTCGGTGTTTCTCAGGGTAATTATTTGCACTCCATGCGTGCTCCATTTGAGTTGTTGGAACTTCACACATTGTTTTCTTTCTCTTTTTTTTTTTTTGTTCCCAGGAACCTGTTCATCAGCGGCACAAGGAGCTGCTGGCGAAGCGGGCGGAGCTGCAAAAGAGAGTGGACGAGTTACAGCGCGAGGTGACGAATCGCTCGGCCTCCTCTTCCTCCGAGCGCGCGGGCTCCCCCACACGCTCCATCACCCCAGTGCAGACCTTTGTTTGACACAACTTTGACATTGCAGACGGAGGAGGAAGCTGAATCCCCCCCCCCCCTGAGAGAAGTTGCCACACCGTAGTAATCAGTTGGCCACGCCTGGCGCCACAAAGGACCTGTGGGCCAAACTGGCATTAATACACTACCACCAGAAGTCTGATGCGTTTCCACCTCTCGCAGGTCATGTGTAGAGTCTGCTTGCAACGGAAGAGAGTCTCAGACGGCTTTACTACAGCCATATTGTACTCTTCCTCCGGGGTTGAGAGGACATGTAACCAGAGTAGTGAGAACATAAGTGCGTCAGCCCACCTACAATCAGTGTTGATCATTTTTGAAGTACACTAAAACATTACTCGGGTAAATGATGTATGCCTTATACACTTCATCGGAAAACACTCAATTCATTCCTCTACACTGCAAATGTTTATATGTTGAAAGCAGTACCGCTGAAGCAATTGTGAAGATGTACATCGCTGCAAAAAAATATTTTGAGCTCTAGTGCTAAAACAAATTACTAAATGGCTCGGAGTTGTTAAATATAAAAAAAGGAGCGAAAGGGCTGTAATGTTAGCTTCTTCTAATGTTAAAGAAAATATAGACCGAGCGCATTAAACAAGTTGTCTGGTTGTCTTCTCAAGTCAGTGCTTTTAGATTGTTGTGACCAAATATCCATGTTTTTTTTGGTTTTTTTAAATGACTCCATGTGTCATGTATGACATTCCTCTCAGTTTTGTTTTTCTAACTAGATATTTATTATCCTTTAGCCCCGTCTGTATTTATGGTTCACAAACACACACACTGTCTCGTGTCATGAATTGATTAGAGATCTTCCCATGCAATATTAATAAGCTACGCAGATTATGCAACAGTTTATTTGTCCCACTTAATAGTTGACTACGTACTAAAATGGTAATGTGTGAACATTTATTACTGATGCTTTTTAAAGCTAGTATCAGACTATTTTTTTTTTTTTTTTTTAAAGGCAGCAGAATGTGTAACAACTAATAATTTGCTTTGATTGTTTTTCTAGTTTAATGAATATCTGTGCCTTGCTCTGAATGGGAGAATAAAAAAAGAAAAGTGCACAGTTTTTTAATTGCCAAGACGAAACGGTAAATACAGTGTTAGTTAGCCTTTCCACTGTGTATGTGAATACTTGCAATAAACACAAGACTCAATTTCAAGGAGCCAGTATGGTTTGTTACATTAGTGGCGTGAACACGAGACCCTCCAGTGTATTTCTTGCCTTTACCCATTTGTGTTTCAAATCATAGCAGAGCCCCAATTGCATTAATTATCTCTTGTTATGATTATGGCCTTTCCATAAAATGTAAGAAAAAATAAACTTTTATAATAAATTAAGTCTGACATTTATACTGTGAATGTGCTTGAGGGTAATATTAAACTACAGAGGCTCTGAAAACAGTATTCATAATCAAGCTGTTTTACTCTCATACCTAAATATTAGATGATTAGCCATGAATTGGCTTTAAGGCATCCTCCACTTATTAACAGGCTTATTATTCCCTTGATTTTAGTTTTTTATTTATTTATTCATGCCCATCACTTAAAATGAATTTAGATTGTCACCTAGATTGCATTGCTCCCTCTTTAAAGACGTATAGTTAATAAAGTATGATCGTTTTTCCACATGATTGAAGCTAGGCTGCTGTGCTGTATGCACTTTGCTGCTTCAAAACTTGTTCTGGGAATTGATACACTGCAGCCAACAACAAATGTCAGAGTGTAATATGCAGCAAGGCTACTCCTATTTCTATTCCTGGTTGTGTTTGCTAATTAACAACAAACTGATTCCAAGGAGTCACACAAAGAGACAGGAACTGAAGCTGATGGGTCTGTCTTTCCATCCATCATGGCAGCTGAGGTAAAGTAAAGTAGGGTTTACCCGCTTCTTATTTTACCATTACAACTTCTGATATCTCACCAAATGTTAAAGCTGTCTTTTATTAAGTGTTTTTAAATAATAGAACTGAACGTAATGTAGCTGCTGCACTGAAGTATGCCTGAAGCCAGGTTATCCAGGACCCCCTCAATGGATACATTACAGAAAACAATTGGACCTGATAGAAATTACTCAACCCCATTTTGACATTGTTGATTGAAATGTCCCAAAATGTTCAGACCTGAGATCTAATCAGTTGGAATAAACACTAAGTTACACATGACCTCTGTTAGTGTGATGCTGAATATCATATAGTTTGTGATATCTTGTTGGGTCAAACTGATATTTACAGATGCTCTGCCGTACACTGACTAAATGTAAGTACCCTTGAAACAATGGACAGTACATGTATCCATCATGTACAGGATAAACACGTGTGACAGCACAGCGACTGTAAGAGTCTCACTGAGTGTTTGTTTCAGAGCCCTGAGGTCCTTTTGTTAATAATAATTTACCCACGTGGTGATATTTTATTTTAATTCAAGAGAAGTTGCAAATGTGTCTTGACTTGTGATTATCTTGTGACTTTCTAGAGCTCCGGACACGCCAGGGCCCCGGGACCTTCATGGTCACACTCCTGCAGCGTGGTTGACTAAACTGGGATGAGTTCAGTTTATAGCCATTTATAAATATTTGTTGAAAATGTATAATTAGCAGACTTCAAACGAGCAGGGATGGTTTCCATTTGAGATGATGTAAACTGAAGGCAAGGCAAGTTTATTTGTATAGCAAATTTCAACAACAAGGCAATTCAAAGTGCTTCACATAAAACCATTAAAAGCATCAAAACATAATGCAAAAGAAAAGAAGGTTTAAAAACAATCAAGAAAATTAATTTAAAACAGTAAAACACTAAAAATGTAATAAAAGTTGCAGTTCAGTTTAAGAAATAAAACAGAAGTGAAATGCAGAAATGTATTATATCATTGAATCTGGTTCAATTCAAGGCAACAGCAAACAGAAAAGTCTTCAATCTGGGTTTAAAGGAGATGAGGGTCTCAGCAGACCTGCAGCTTTCAGGGACTTTGTTCCAGATGTGTGGAGCAGAAAAACTGAAGTCAATGTCTCAACAGTGACACTTGGAATAATAACAAAAAAATAATAAAAATAAGGTGGAATAATAACAATGATGCCAAGAGCTCCCGTAGTCGTGATATTAGGATTAAACTAGTTATAAACTGGTTAAATAAATGCCATGATCAATGCATGCTGCATGATGCTGCGCGGTGGAGGGTGAATCCAGTCACGTGGGGGTGAATCCAGACACGTGATTGGCTGCGCGCATTTCAAAATGTGGATCCCGCGGACGGACGTCGTGTCGCGATAGGTTTCCTTTCTTCTTGCGCTGGAGCCGTCGACCGCTTCCGGTTACATCACGACGACGACGACGGCGTTGATACGAGAAAAAAAAGAGAGAGAAGAAGGAAAACAGGAAAATACCTTTCCTCGCTCGAGAACAGTGGAAACTTCGTTTAAATAGCCGGATACGTGTTGACGGGTTGCTCGTGCGGTGGCATAACTAACGCGTGACGTCAGCGCAGCGCGGTGGAGCGACGCGCGAGCGGCGAGAGATCACACGTATTGTGAGTTTATTGTTCTCCCTCGAGCTAAGCTACTTCTGTGTTGCCCTGCTAGCTAACACCGGATGCCAGCACAGTCTCTGTGCTCTTGGTCCTGAATCAGTGGAGCGGCTAGAGAAAGAAAAGGGAAACCCGTGAATCCGCTCCGTGTGTTTTGCAGCCGGACTCCGCGATCCTCTTCTAGCTCGCTCACATCGGTTTTGGGGCGAGGATGGCAACGTCGGCTCTGTACGCCTGTACGAAATGCAACCAGCGGTACCCCTTCGAGGAGCTGTCGCAGGGCCAGCAGCTGTGCAAGGTACCTGTGTGCGTGCGTGTGTGTGCGCGCGCGTGTGTGTATCTCTGTGTGGGTCTCTGTATGACCGCAAACTAGACAAGACAACAGTCCCGGGCGGATGTTTGCGGGTGTTATTGCCCACCGGGTGTGATGGTGCCACCACAAGAGTTAGGCGAGCTCAGATTATGTAACATCTTTATATATGTCCAACCTGGAAGCGCTAATACAGAGACCGTAATCTTGTTTAGATCTTTCCCCCACGCGACAGTCCTGTTTATTAAATGAGCAATAACACAATCATTGCACATCTTTGCCTAATACTCCTACTTTTGAGAATTGCTGTTTGGGTACATACTTGGCAACTTGTTGCTCTCGCAGACATCTTTGTTTCTGCCAGAGGAACGTGTTGTTATGGCCTTCTGTTCCCACCTTTCTTCACTTCACTGTGTGCTCTGATTCATATGTGTTTTTGAAGCAGGAGAGATGGACACAATGGGCAGTGTTATCACTGTAAAGGGGTTTCCCCTGAATATTCAGAGAACTTTTCTATGCACAGGATAGTTGAAGCACACGGTCGACGTGTGAAAACTATAATGCATTTAGTTAGATTTCTCTTCTTTTTTTTTTTTTATATGGAAGAATACCATCTAAAGATATCCGACAAAGGCTCTGGTAAACGGGGCCCTGCTGCAATAATGTGTTGGGTTGACTAAACAAAGTTACAATACAGAAGCTGTGGCAGTACACTTTAGTCTTCCCTTCTTGTGAACACCCACATAGTCAGGTGTTGGTATTTTCACAGATGTTGTTGCCAAGAGATGTTCTGTAACAAACATCAAGGTGTGTTGACAAACACAGCGAGTGTTGCAATTGCACAATTTAATTCTCCCACTCATGAGAACATTTCTTTGATTTGTTGCCGTAGGAGTGTCGCATCGCACATCCAATAGTGAAGTGCACATTCTGCCGATCTGAGTTTCAGCAGGAAAGGTGAGATATGTGCTCCTTCTGATGAATTTCAGTGTTTATTTGTGCTGTTAATCGTGAATGTCTTTGCATTTTGTTGCATTTGTTTTGAGCGTACACCCATGTTTATTCTTTACAGTAAAACCAATACAATCTGCAAGAAGTGTGCTCAGAACGTCAAACAGTTTGGAACAGTGAGTAACAAGTTTTTCCAGTTTTGTGCTGAAGCACCGTGTGCTCATTTCATTCATCAACTTGCACTGAGTGTACATTTATTTCCAGTCCGTCATGTGTAAATAGACTTTTAACTTTGTTTCTTGTCTGTCTTTACAGCCCAAACCCTGTCAGTACTGTAACATCATTGCAGCCTTTATCGGGACAAAGTGCCAGCGTTGTACTAACTCAGAGAAGAAGTATGGACCTCCACAGACCTGTGAGCAATGCAAACAGCAATGCGCCTTTGACCGCAAGGAGGAGGGCAGGAGAAAGGTATAAACCGTATATACATACAGTCGACTTTGACAGTGAATGTGTACCAGATTTTCTTATAAACTACTGACTCCTACTTGCCTCACAGGTGGATGGGAAACTGCTGTGCTGGCTCTGTACTCTGTCCTACCGCCGTGTCCTGCAGAAGACCAAGGAGCAGAGGAAGGGCTTCGGCTCCTCCAACTCCTCATCCCTGAACGAGAAAGACCACCACTCCAGACCTCACCATCATCACCACCACCAGCAACACAGACACAGCAGCTCTCATCACAAGTATGTCCTCTGTTGTGAAACTACAACAAGTCTGGTTTATGCCACTGCGTGGTTGTTTACATGAGGCAATGAAAAGTCAATTGGGTCGAGCCAACTGACAGTTAACTTATCTTTTGCAGACTGAGTGGGAGTTTGAGTCCTGAGCAGGAGCAGGGACTGTGGAAGCAGAGGTGAAACTTTCCTTCTCATTTGAACCGCATAATATTTATATATAACAGAAAACAATGTATCGATTTTTGTTTTTAGGCCCAAATTGTAAATGGTCCTTTTGATTTTCTTTGCAGCCATAAATCGTCTTCAATCCAGAAGGAGACTCCAAAGAAGAAACCAAAACTGGAGATGAAGCCATCCAACGGGGACAGGTATGATAAGTGTTTGGGAAAGCATTAAAGGGATTTGAAGTGGGGTTTTATGAAGTACTTATACATAGTCAGTGTATTGCAAGACGTATTTTAGCCACCTAAAAGAAAGGCCCGTCTAAAAAAAACAAAAAGCATCCTGCCTATTTTTTTTCTTCCACGTGTTAACAAGTACTGTCCTCATGCTCTTTCCTTTCTCCCAGTAGTAGTTCCATCACCCAGTCGATGGATTCCGGAGGAACAGACAACTTCATTCTCATCAGCCAGCTGAAAGAGGAAGTGATGTCGCTGAAGAGACTTCTACAGCAAAGGGATCAAACCATTCTCGAGAAGGACCGAAAGGTTGGTTATGAGCCTCGCCCAACCTCCTGCGCTCATGAGCCAAAGTCACATCGCTGCTGTTTGCTTCACATAATGATTATTAATTTCCCCTCCAGCTCACAGAGATCAAAGCAGACTTTCAGTACCAGGAATCCAACATGAGAGTTAAGATGAACCAAATGGAGAAATCGCACAAAGAGTCTATGGAGCTACAGCAGGTGGGACACTATATATGCACAAGTGACATGTCACAAAAACACTCACCAAAGGGAGCCCATTCTTCAGTGGCAATGCCACACTTGGTCACTGAATATTTTGTAAGACGGTTCTTGTGTTGTTTAATTTAATCTTTTTTCTATTTACATCACCATAAAATTACCTCCAGCTATCCTCCTCAAAAACGTTAACACTGTATTACATTACATTACATTTCATTTAGCAGACGCTTTTATCCAAATCAACTTACAATAAGTGCATTCAAGCATGAGAGTTCAAACCCAGAACAACAAGAATCAAGAAAGTACAATTCCTCAAGAAAGCCAAACTACCAAGTGCCATTTAAGTGCTACTAGAGTACTACGATATAGATATATATCTATATCGTAGTACTCTAGTAGCACTTAAATGGCACTTGGTAGTGCATGCATGCATGCATGCATGCATGCATGCATACATACATACATACATACATACATACATACATACATACATACATACATACATACATACATACATACACATACTTGGTATTTTTTTTATTCCAGGTATAGTCGGAAGAGATGTGTTTTTAAGCTTTTACCACACTTTTCAATTAACCCTACAAAGGAAGATGTAGACTTTTTTTTTTTCTTCATTATATCAGTTTGTAATGGCACTTTGGTGTGTTGATAACACAATATATACATACTTTATACTTTTTTTTTTTATACTTATTGTTTTGCATCTAAAGAGGCCATTAGGGTTTGAAGAGGTTTACAGAGTTCCAATTATTGATTTGTAGGCTCCATGGAGGTGTGATATTCATTCATTCATTCATTTATTCATCATGACTAAAGCGTGCGTGTCTTGTATTTTAGTCGCGTCCATCATTGACATTCCCTCTTCCCCCAACCAATCTCTTCTCAGTAATATTGTTAGAAGCAATGAAACATCACAATTTGTTCAACACACTGTCCTGCACATGGGTTCCATCTAAATAGTTTCATACAATAGCATTTTAGTTTATAAGCATACTTGACATTACATAGCCAGTTCCTGTCAAACTCTGGTGGTGTTATTTTTGTATTTGTTTTTATGGTTGCCGTTTCGTAAGTGTGGCTGAGGTGTGTTTTCATCAGTACAGTCTAAACAGTTGAATGTAGCCCATGTTGAGCAAAACCCTTTAGCTTGTAGCTTCGGACAAATGATGAGTACATTATAATAATAGTAAATTCTTTGAAACCACAATGTCCTAAAGCCAGCAAGTGTATTTGCTACCCGTAAAATCAAGATTTCAGGTAAACTGTTACATAAACGTGCATTGTGATTTTCCCAAATGCCGCCACTAAGGTGTTAAAAAGATCAGAACTATGTATCTTATTTCTCACATTGTTTATCATTTGTTTCCACAGGGCAAGAACAGGGAGTTGATGAAACAAGTGGCAGCCCTCTCAAAAGGAAAAAAGTTTGACCGGACAGGGAGTTCACTGCTGTTGCCCTAACAATAGGCCTGCCCTCGGGTAACAACACAGAGCGGCTTCATTGTTTGTAACACTGTGAAAGTCTCCCTCCTGTGTTTCCTCATTGCCATTAACATCAATTACTTCTTAACTGGTAAAGCCAGAGACCATGTTGTACATGGAGATCAATTGTTGAATCGAAGAAACCTTCTCTAAATGTCAGCATATTTTAGATATTTTAAGGCGACTTTTCCACTGGTTTCCTAGGATGTGACATTGGATGGAGTGGAGGACGGAGCCCTCGATTTTAACACTGCCGGGCCAAAACAAAAAGCATGGTGTGCATATGTGGATAGCATTCTGTCAACTCAAATGTATCCACTTACTTTTTATGGATGTAATGCAATTTATTTATTCAACTGTATTTCTTAGCTTTTTTATTTCCTCACAACATACTAAGAGAATATCCCACATTTTGGGTTTTTTTCTTCAATAGCAATTAGTTATATTTTTCTAAATTTATGCGATTGTGGAAGAAAAGTTCTCCTCAACGGAGATGCTGCAAAACTTTACAATGTATGCAAACTTGGGAAGGGTGACCACTGAGCTGCTGCTCCACAGTAGAGAACCCTCTCAGTAACGATTCATAAAACAACCAATGAACACTTACAAAGTCTGTCTGATGGAGAGACACCTCTTGGCTGCCCTCTTTCTCACTGTGTGACAGCTGTAGTGCTTTGCTGTTTCTCTTTAGTGGAACGATTGTAATACTGCATGATTTTACTGCCAGACACCGGGTGGCATTGTGGTCACACTTCTTTTTTTTCCCCCCTCCCTTTTATTAGTTTTTTAAGAATCACTTGTAAATGTATTACTGGGGTCAGCCATTGTATTTAAACTATTGCTTGTATCTGTTTTAGTGAGTACAGTATGTGTATGGTAAGGCCAGTTGAAATTAACATGTCTGTAGAAGATGCTTTTTAAAGGAACACACCTATCATCTTGCATTATTGGGCTGGTTTCATACTGTGGCGTCCAGGATCACTTTTGTACTTTTTCCAAACCAAGTGTTTTAAACCTATTAAACTGGCTAAACTGTTTTTGCTTTCATTGACCATAATAGTGTTTAACTTTTAAAAAGTCAGGTAGGTCCCCAAGACCTAACTTGGAGAACTGACGACATCATCTGTGAGGTAAAATAATGTTTCAGCCTGTTTTACCACTAAAGCATTACCACTACTTACTGCACTTTACATTATTGGTATTTTACAATCCATCCTGTCTTGTGAATGATGTTTGTTTGAAGAGTGCAAAAAACCCTGATTTTGGGATTCATACTTAAGTCTGCGGACCAAGGGGAACTGGAGTGGATGGGAAGAAGCATGTACTGAGACACATACTTTTGCAGGCTCCATAATATAAGTCTTCAGCCTTGGCAAACAAAAAATCGATATGACAGAAATTATTAATTTAATGAGAGTAGTAGGGATGATGAAAAAGTTACAACTACTACTACTACTAGAATTTGTCTCATCACAATACATGGACAATGCATGTACGTTAAATAATAATAGGAAAATAGCGCTTTAGAGATGTTAAAGGACTATGAGGAGTAGCAATTCGAGATAATTCAATCCACTAGGATGTAATAGTCCCATAGAAAGGCAGCAGTTTGTGTTATGCATACTCAAAAAGCTACAGCCAAATAATACTTTCTGGATAAAGAAGATTCCGCTTCTTCTTTTTGTCCGACACTCCAATCACCCACGTTCCGGGGGGAGCCTGAACGCCTCACCCTGTCCATCCGGGTGACTTGAACTTTGCGCTCAGTAGCTCGCTAGCTTAGTCGGCGGTGCTCGCTGCTGTAAACTAATCCACAAATACAAACACACGTTTCTGCTTCAGCTGGCTGTGTGAGGACCGAATTAAATGCACGTGTTGTGATGTTTCCTTTGACTTCAGAATGCGGAAGCAGCCGTACGTAGAAATTATCTTCCCACCGATATGAGTTAACCTACCACAAGTTATGTTGTCTAGCTAGCTAACATTAGCTTAGCTAGCTAGCTTTACTTTACTGAACTCTAGCAGGTTAGCTTCAGCAGATAAACCAAGCTGGACGAAACACACTTTCACCAAATCTGAGGTTGGGTAACGAGAGGTAAGTGCATATCTTTCTTCACACTGCTTTGGACGCAGCTAATAGCTCGTTCACGTTACTTTAACACCAGGTTGGTCTGGTACAAAGCTTCAGCTCAACGTTCAGCAGTTTGTTGTTATATTTGTATTATTGTATTGAGAATAGCATCATTCCACCAGTATTAAAATAAGAGCATGTTGGGCACACGCCTACTGAAAAGAAAACAAACGGGCATTTGTTATGTGCACACCAATTATACATTTTAAGGACGTGTATGTTTACAAATGCATGTCAAAAGATGTGCATGTCTCCTGCATTAAATGAAAGCTACTGTGAGATATCAACACTCGTGTTACAGGTCACTGTAAATGTTCTTCATTTAGCATGTCGGACTCGGACAGCGACGAGGACCAGGATCGCCCTTTCTCTCTGACTGGCTTCCTCTTCGGAAACATCAACGAAGATGGACAGCTGGAGGATGACAGCGTTCTGGACAATGTGGGTTTATTATTAAGGATTATTTTCTATTAAATTCAATTTTAAGAGTATAATTTACGTTGTATCCTCATGCATATAACTAATATTATTAAACTCGTGGTGGGAATTATATATATATATATAATATATAATTTTAACTTTTAGATCTTAGTTGTTTTTTTTGTTTTTTTTTACTGCTTATTGCAACTTTATGTTGCGTTTCTGCTGTTTCTCGTCACCCAGGAGTCCAAAAAGCATTTGGCTGGTTTGGGTTCGCTGGGCCTGGGCTCACTTATTACAGAGATCACTGCCAATGAGGAGGATTATGATGATGATGATGATGATCAAGACGATAGCAGAGATAATGCTAGTATGGACGCAGAAGGTTGGTTTAACTATAAAAAGGAACTTTTTATTATTAATTTAGCCGGGAACGGGATGGAATGGCATTTTCAAAATTTCTCCTCTTCCAGGTTGGGTAAAAAGTACGGAAGATGCAATTGATTATTCTGACATCAGTGAGGTTGCTGAGGATGAAACAAAGAAGTACCGTCAGGCCATGGGGTCTTTGCAGCCCAACAGGAAAACAGGTGATCAACTAACAGCGCCTTAGAGTGATAGTAGTGTTTGATTGTTGTAAGACTCAAGTAAAAATTACTTTGTTTTTTATTTATTTATGTACATTTTTTCTTAAGATGTATCAAATGTATCTCATCTTTATAAATAGAAGTATTTTCTATAAATAAATAAAAAGAAACTCAAATTATACCAAAAAAAACAAAACATAGCTTTTACCACACTTTTCGATTAACCCTACAAAAGGATTTCAAAGTATTGTTGGACTGTGACATGATAAATATTTTTCAACATTTTCAAATTATTTAGTCTTGGATGATGAGGATGACTATGATGCTGACTGCGAGGATATTGATTCGAAGCTTATGCCTCCTCCGCCACCACCAAGTCTTCCTACAGCTGCTAAGAAAGAGGAACCCTCCTCTCCAACCACAAATGGTAAGGACATGTTTACTTGTGCAACTCTGGAGTCTGTAAGGAAGTGAATTTGCTCAGGGTTAGTTTATCAGGGTGGATGTTGTGAGTTTTAGATTGTCTCTGAATAAAATGTACTGCACTTGATAATATAGTAAACTCAATAGCAATTCACATTAGGTTCAAATATTTATTTCATCTAAAATATCTATGTATTAAATATACATGTAATGTAATATCTAAAATTAAGTTTGATTGTCTCTGATGCTGCTGTGACCTGCCACTATCTCTCCTCACAGTTGGGGAAGAGGGTGATGGCATCATCCTGCCCTCCATCATCGCGCCATCTTCTACGGCTGACAAGGTTGACTTCAGCAGCTCCTCAGACTCGGAGTCAGAAACTGACCGTCCCTGCCAGGGCTTGGGTGATGGAGACCCCCCGGATATGCTCACTCTCCCTCTTGCTGGCATCATGCAGAAAGATGCTGCCAAAGCACTGCCGGGTGTTACAGAGCTCTTCCCGGAGTTCAGGCCTGGAAGGGTAAAGCGTCTTTACAGCCATCATCATTACACATCCTTAAGGTTTATTTTACAATCATGATTTTAAAATCAAGGAGTTCACTGACTCCCGCTGTCTGTGGGATGTACTACCAGGTGCTCAGATTCTTACGGCTGTTCGGTCCGGGAAAGAACATGCCATCAGTTTGGAGGAGTGCCCGCAGGAAGAAGAAGCGGAAGCACCGCGACCATCAGCCTGGGACACCTCCTCCAGAAGGAGAGCCAACGGAGCAAAGCCTGGAGAAGAAGTCTGGATGGCTTTATGAGTATGCACCCGCTCCTCCCCCAGAGCAGTGTCTCTCTGATGATGAGGTAAGTCTTCCAGTGTTGCAGTGTATTGTATGCTAGTGTCAGTTGCTAGTGCGCTGGCAGTTTGTCATTGTATCCAGCACCGAACATGCTTTTCTGTGCCACCGCCCAGATAACTATGATGGCTCCAGTAGAATCCAAGTTCTCACAAACTTGTGGCGATGGGGACAAGGAGGCAGAGTCTCGGCCTAAAGTAGCAGAATGGAGATATGGTCCCGCCCAGCTCTGGTATGACATGCTCGGCGTCTCCGAGGATGGAAGCAACTTCAACTACGGCTTCAAGCTGAAAGAAGAGCAGGCCAGTGAGCCTCAGCAGCAGGCCATGCTTGAAGAAATACGAGATACTGCTCATGAGGTAGGCAGTGGATATCTGTAGCCGTAACATGAAAATTATTCTGATTGCGTGACTTATATTGTGTTTGATATATCTCTAGTTTCTGAGGCGGAGCGGCGACGACAATGATGACAGTGATGAAGGAGATAAGGAACAATCAGCGCTTGAGAATGAGCTCTTCCTGATGGTCACTCAGCTGAAATGGGAGGATGATATTATCTGGAATGGGGAGGACGTAAAACACAAGGGCACAAAGACTCAGCGAGCCAGCCTAGCGGGATGGCTGCCCTCTAGCATGACCCGCAATGCCAATGCCTACAACGCACAGCAGGGTAAGACGCTGGGAAAAAAACAAGTAACTCTTGCAATTTGTTTTTGTGTGTGTGTGTGAGACGCAAACAGCATACTATACCTGGGTGGTGTTAACAAAACTTGAGAGAAACTGTAGCCGCGAAACACAAAGGTTGTAATATTTAATGTGTGTAAAAGAAATATAATAGTACATTTAATTTTACAGGTCTGACAAGAAGTAATTCTCAGTTGGTGCCACCTACGCCTCCACCCATGCCCAAAATTTCTTCAATCTCTGGCTCTAAGCGGGAAAAAAACATCCATGATAATCAAGGTGAGTTCAGTTTTAGGTCACAATACAAATAATAGATTCACCAGACCTTTTTATCTCAGGCTACCCACTCATTTTCTCTATTGTCCTCATTTGTTCTTGTTCCTCCACAGCCTTTCAGGAAGAAGACTCTCCTTGGTTCTCCATTTTCCCAATTGACAGCGAGGAGTTAGTGTATGGACGCTGGGAAGATAACATTATCTGGGATGACCAGGAGATGGATCGCATGCTCATGCCACCCGTTCTTACTCTGGATCCCAATGATGAAAATATCATCCTAGGTATATTCAGACTTCCCATCGGATTAGGCTTCACAATCACCTTTTTGCCTTTTCCAAAATTAACATCTTGATGTAAAATATACAGTATGACCTTTCTGAAGTTTGTAAATGTTATATGCATACATGTTTCATACATTTATGTGACTGTGTGTAATTTATATCATCTTAAAAGAGCATCTAATATTAGTTTGTCAGTAAATCCTGTAAACAATGTTGTTGATGCACTGAAGCAGATCGTCTGCTTATTTTGACAAATGGCTGTCTCTTGTAGAAATCCCTAATGAAAAGGAGGAGATGACTTCCCACTCCCCATCAAAAGAGAATAAGAAGGAAACGGCAATCAAAAAGAGCCGCATCCTGCTGGGGAAGACTGGGGTGATAAAGGATGAGCCACAGCAGGTAAGCTGCCTCTTCAGGGCAGCCAAAGGCACACATTTTATTATATGAAATGGAAGATTACATGGTCATACTTCTAGAGTGGAGATGTGAGTCATCTGCAACAGAAAATGGAATATATGGTAAAATGAGGAAGATCAAGGCTACATAAATAAGGATGATATGGTGTTTTAACATTTCAGTTAAAAAAAAAAAAAATAGAAAAGGTTTAAAGGACAATGTGGTTTCTCTCAACTCAGAACATGTCGCAGCCTGAAGTGAAGGACCCCTGGAACCTCTCCAATGATGAGTTCTACTATCCTAAGCAGCAGGGCCTGAGGGGGACGTTCGGTGGCAACATCATTCAGGTAATCAGCAGCACACAAAAATACGGTTAACGCCTACTGGACATAAGCAACATGGATATGCTTTAAATCATATTTTAGACTGAATATCATGACGGAATCCTATAAAGTAGACTCACAACCTGTGAAATAAGCTCAAAACAACTGAAATGTAGAAATCTTATAATTTGATGAAGTACGTTTTGTGTCTTTAACAGCACTCCATCCCGGCACTGGAGCTGAGGCAGCCCTTCTACCCCACTCACATGGGGCCCATGAAACTGCGCCAGTTTCATCGACCGACCCTGAAGAAGTATTCATTTGGAGCGTTGGCTCAGCCGGGTCCCCATGCTGTCCAGCCACTGCTCAAACACATTAAGAAGAAGGCCAAGGTGGAGCCCTGTTCAAAACAAGCACTACTAATCTATGAACATTCACATAACCTTTTTTAGGGTTTTGCAATTTTTGTACATTAGTGAATTATCGAGTGCATATGTTATTTTTTTTGTATAGATGCGAGAGCAGGAGCGGCAGGCATCAGGAGGAGGAGACATGTTCTTCATGCGAACCCCACAGGACTTGACCGGTAAAGATGGAGACCTGATCCTGGCAGAGTACAGTGAAGAATACGCCCCTCTCATCATGCAAGTTGGCTTGGCCACTAAGATCAAAAACTACTACAAAAGGGTGAGTCGAGCCTTCGTTTTCCACACACATTTTGTACTGTATACACGTAGGTCATATTATTTTCTACTTTCTTGGATACATTATGACGTTGTTCCCTTGTTTTTCAGAAACCTGGAAAGGATCCTGGAGCACCCGACTGTAAATATGGAGAGACCGTATACTGCCACACGTCCCCTTTCCTGGGTTCTCTTCATCCTGGACAGCTGCTCCCGGTCAGCACCTCCCCAGTCAAATATTCAGTATTCAGATTAAGTAAATATATGAAGCATCACTGGTCCGTTTGCATGCCAAACAATATGACGATATGTCTTTTTCTTGTAGGCATTTGAAAACAACCTCTTCCGCGCTCCAATCTACATGCACAAGATGCCAGAGACTGATTTCTTGGTTCTACGAACTCGACACGGCTACTACATTAGAGAGATAGTGGACATGTTCGTAGTTGGTCAGCAGTGCCCCTTGTTTGAGGTTCCAGGGCCCAACTCCAAACGAGCCAATACTCACATCAGAGACTTCCTACAGGTATATTTACTTGCTTGAACTCTCCCAGAAACGTGAGCTGCTGTGGTTGCAAATGCTGAACTGTCACATCTGTATTCTGTAGGTGTTCATTTACCGCTTGTTCTGGAAGAGCAAGGACCGGCCCCGGAGAATCCGCATGGAGGATATAAAGAAAGCTTTTCCCTCGCACTCTGAGAGCAGCATCAGGAAACGACTAAAACTCTGTGCAGACTTCAAACGTACAGGTAGACCAGGCTCATTCATAACCCTGTACAGCCAGCATTCAGTGATCATTATCATTTGTTGGACTAACCCAGTGTGTTATGTCAGGGCAATGTTGAGGTTATGCAGATATGAGCTCAGGAGTGTGTGTGCCTTGAATTGACAGACAGGAATTTGGGCAGGAAAAGAGCTTTTTACACCAACTATGGATTTTACTCTGAAGGTAATTAAAGGACAGTATAAGGACACAGGGTACAAATGCTTAGTTTACAATCTGCAAGTCATTGTTTTCTACAATGTCTAACATACACATACCTATAATGGAAACTCTGACAAGGACATGTGTTTTGCTTATGATACTGCCTACTGTGTTCAAGAAAATGTCCAACAGTGTCTTGCCCTCATGCCAGGTATGGACTCTAACTGGTGGGTGCTGAAGCCTGACTTCAGATTGCCCACAGAGGAGGAGATCAGGGCCATGGTGTCTCCAGAGCAGTGCTGCGCTTACTATAGCATGCTGGTGGCAGAGCAGAGACTCAAGGTAACAATATCTGCCTCTAAATAACTTCAGGTGGTTAAAGGGATAGTTTGGATTATTTGAGGTGGTGTTGTATCGGGTACTTATGCATAGTTAGTATATTACCTACAGTAGATGGTTGTCAGTACGCCCCCAGTTTGGAAAAAGAGCCCGGATTACCGGCACGGAAGCAAAGCACTGACAGCCATCTACTGTTGATACACTGACTTTGGATAAGTAGCTCATACAACCCCACTTCAAAACATCCAATCTATCCCTTTAACACAAGTGAGTGTTGTGGCATGGCTTCACTACAAGTTATTTTACCCCTTTAGGATGCTGGATATGGTGAGAAGTCCTTCTTTGCTCCAGAGGAGGAGAACGAAGAGGACTTTCAAATGAAGATTGACGATGAGGTATGTGCCTGCTCATAATCAAGTTAAGTGCGTACGAATTGAGAAAACAAAAGACTTTTTGGATTTACACCATGCTTATCCTGTGTAACACATCTTAGGTGCGGACAGCTCCTTGGAACACAACAAGAGCCTTCATTTCTGCCATGAAGGGGAAATGCCTGTTGGAGGTTACAGGCGTGGCTGATCCTACAGGCTGTGGAGAGGGTTTCTCCTACGTCAAAGTGCCCAACAAGCCCACTCAACAGAAGGTCTGATTGTCTATAGCTAAATATTTGCCACCCCATGTTCTGCATTGTGTAAATATAGAGGGTGAAAACTTTGATCCTGTGCGTTTCTTCAGGATGACAAAGAGCCACAACCTGCCAAGAAGACAGTGACGGGGACAGACGCTGACCTGAGGAGACTCTCACTGAAGAATGCCAAGCAGCTGCTGCGCAAGTTTGGTGTCCCAGAGGAAGAGGTAAGACCGTGGTTATATGCAACATGCACATGAAACTGATGTAGGACAGCCTAGTGGTTAAAGAGATCGTCCCCTCAGAGGATCTCTACAATAACCATTTTGTTTACCACAGCAGTGGATAACTTAAGTTGTCAGTGCTCTTATCTTTTATTCAATCTCACTGGAAAACCTGCAAAAACTATGCTCTGGTGTTTCTTTTTCCAGCTTGTCTTTCAGGCTTGTTAAAGTCATTGCATGTCTGTATGTGTGTGTGTTAGATCAAGAAGCTCTCTCGCTGGGAGGTGATTGACGTGGTGAGAACCATGTCCACGGAGCAGGCGCGTTCAGGCGAGGGACCCATGAGCAAGTTTGCCAGAGGCTCTCGTTTCTCCGTTGCGGAACACCAGGAGCGCTACAAGGAAGAGTGCCAGAGGATCTTTGACCTGCAGAACAAGTGAGACTCTTATTCAGGGTTACATGCGTTATTCAGGATTCTGTCTGAGCACCCTTTAAGTCCTTTTCCTTGTTGGCACCTCGTCACAGAGTGTTGGAGTCGACAGAGGTGCTCTCCACAGACACAGACAGCAGCTCAGCGGAGGACAGTGACTTTGAGGAGATGGGGAAGAACATTGAGAACATGCTGCAGAACAAGAAGACCAGCTCCCAGCTTTCCCGAGAGAGGGAGGAGCAGGAGAGGAAAGAGCTGCAAAGGATGCTGATGGGCGAGGAGAGCGATCGTGACCACAAGGGACGCAAGGGACGCAAAGGCTTGTGTGAGTCCATGTTTCTGAAAGTCGGATATCTTTATGGTGCACTGAGGACATATCTGCATTAGCTTTGTAAGGTTGAAAAATGTTTGCGTCTCTTAACTGTCAGCTTTACTTCCCTTCACTGCTACAGCCAGCTCCTTATCCACCGGCTCCCACAAGGACGATGACACGTCCTCCGTCACCAGCCTGAACTCCTCGGCCACGGGACGGCGTCTCAAGATCTATCGCACCTTCAGGGATGAGGACGGCAAGGAATATGTCCGATGTGAGACCGTACGCAAGGCTTCCGTCATTGACGCCTACACCAGGATCCGAACCACCAAGGATGACGAATTCATGTGGGTCTCACTAATCAAATTATGTTCTTTCACATCTTAGTGTGTATTTGATCCTTGGGAGTAACCAATCGTACTGCTCAATAACCATGTCACCATGTCAGGCTAAGATTATTCACATCTGTATAGCTTGCTGTTATGATGATGATGTTGTAGTTCAAAAAACTATTTTGAAAAGTCCGCTCTTTATTGAGCGGTGTCTAACTAATAAAAAAGGAAGCAATGATAATGTCCGCACGTGATGGCTCTGCAGCGTTGAACAAAACTTTCATAATTTGTATGCAAATTAGCTTTGATGCAGCTGTAAACAACATACATTTGAAAGCATATGTGTTCATTATGTCTTATATTTATATCAAATCATACAGTTAACCAGCATGTCATGCTGATGTTGCCGTATTCTACATAGTGGGGATGAATGGAGCTCATCAAGGGGAAAGCCTAAGAGCTTATATTGTAGAAATGACACTTAATTAGGCCACTGCCATCATCACAACTGAACCAGCGAATGTAAAACAGCCGATAATGTGTATCTTTGTGGTTGCAGACGAAAGTTTGCCCTCTTCGATGAGCAGCACAGGGAAGAGATGAGGAAGGAGCGCCGGCGTATTCAGGAGCAGCTGAGGAGGCTAAAGAGGAACCAAGAGAAAGATAAGATCAAGGGACCCCCGGAGAAGAAGGCCAAGAAGGTGAAGGAGAGGCCGGACCTCAAGGTAAAAGTAAGCTTGGCGATTCACTACTATACTCCTTTTTTCTATCCTTTTCCTCAGCAGATATTTGGTACCCAGCTAAATGTAAACCAGTGGCTTTCCATTGGTTTAGATAATGTGTATATTTGTACATTGTTCTTTCAGAATTACTATCGTATAACACAGGCTGATCATTTGTCGTGTTCCTTAATGTCTTCCTCCTTTTCCTAGTTAAAGTGCGGCGCATGTGGAGCCATTGGACACATGAGAACCAACAAGTTCTGCCCGCTATACTATCAGACCAACGCCCCACCTTCTAACCCAGTCGCTATGACAGAGGAGCAGGAGGAGGAGCTGGAAAAGACCGTCATCCACAACGACAACGAGGAACTGATCAAGGTGGAGGGCACCAAGATCGTGCTGGGCAAACAGCTCATTGAGAGGTAATTGATTGTCCTCATCCCCACTCTCATACCACTGAAAAGAATGTTTTCTAAATTTGTGTCCATGGGCAGCAACAGACCGTGTTGATGAATGAATGATCTGTAGCCTCTACCCCTGCAGCTCCTAACATTTCTTTTCTCCTACAGTGCTGATGAGGTGCGCAGAAAATCTTTAGTGCTCAAGTTCCCCAAGCAACAGCTCCCACCAAAGAAGAAGAGACGCGTAGGCAATGCTGTGCACTGCGACTACCTCAATGTATGTAATGTTTCACAGCTTGTCTTAAAACATTTTGAACTGAGAAGTCCCTTCAGCTGATCTTTCACACTGTTTTTGTTTTGTAACATTCCCAGAAACCACACAAGGCCATCCACCGCAGGCGCACTGACCCCATGGTGACCTTGTCCTCCGTGCTCGAGAGCATCATCAATGACATGCGGGATCACCCCAACGTAAGATCTGCAGGCATCCACCTCAACAACATTTCATTGTTTCCAGTCATCTTCTTTACTGCTGTACTGTCCCATTTTTTTAACTTCTTCTGCCTCTTCTATGCAGACATATCCATTCCACACACCAGTGAATGCCAAGGTTGTGAAGGACTACTATAAGATCATCACTCGGCCCATGGACCTGCAGACGCTGAGGGAGAACGTGCGTAAGCGACTGTACCCGTCGAGGGACGAGTTCCGTGAAGCGGTGGAAGTGATCGTCAAAAACAGCGCCACCTACAATGGTAAATCATAAGAACGTGTTCAACCTCCTCTCTTGAAAACAGACTCAAGTCTTACTCTGGTTTCAGTTAGACTTTCAATTTATATCCACATAAAAGTGTTATAAGGCGGCGCTCTGTTTTTGTTGCACCAGGGGCCAAACATCCAATAACACAGGTAGCACAGTCCATGCTGGACCTGTGTGATGCTAAACTGAAAGAGGTGAGTGTTAATGCAAATATTTTGTCCTATTTAATCATCTTCCTGCCCTTTTTTGCCAATTTTCTCATTAACCATTAAACCTGTGCGTGTGTGCGTGTGCAGAAGGAAGACAGGCTGGTGAGGCTGGAGAAAGCCATCAACCCCTTGCTGGATGATGATGATCAGGTGGCCTTCTCCTTCATCCTCGACAACATTGTGACCCAGAAAATGATGGTGGTTCCCGATGTGAGTCACACCTGCTTATCATTTTCTTACCCTCGTCAATATGAGAGAACTGATCGGTTCACATGCAGAACAATGTAATGATCTCTTCCCTTCACTACAGTCATGGCCGTTTCACCATCCTGTCAACAAAAAGTTTGTGCCTGATTATTATAAGGTGATTGTATGCCCCATGGATCTTGAGGGCATTCGCAAGGTGAGTCATACGAACTATCCTCGTTTTATATTTTGAATATCAGCAATGCAAAATAATTTAACAGAAACTGAGCCTCTTTTTGTGTGTTTTTTATTTCATGGTTCAACAGTACATCTCCAAACACAAATACCAGAACCGAGATTCGTTCCTGTCAGACGTCAGTTACATCCACGCCAACAGTATCAAGTACAACGGTAATTGTGCTAACGCCGCTGTGATTGTGACCTTCGAGGTTTGTCGCTAGTTTAGTTAAGATGTTGTTTGAAGCACCATTACACACACACCTCTGCGTGTCCTCCACAGGCCCAGAAAGTCCTTACACCAAGACGGCCCTGGATATTGTCAATGTGTGCAAGCAAACCTTGGCAGAGGTATGTTGAGTCTTTGTCTTTTACTTTGCCCTTTTTTTTAATACCAGGGGGGGAAGGGTCACATCAGTGAGTATTTATGCAGTGAGTTACCATATTGTCAGAACAACTACAAAGCATTGAAACAATGTAAAAGGGTTTTTAAAAAATTTAGATTTATAATAAACCTTCTCCATCTAATGAATAGTTTACCCTCCTGTTTTTCACAAACACCCTATTATTGTAGAAAATAGTTAAATTATGTTCAATATTGGCATAGTGTAGAATCATACAACACAGTGTTGTACTTGGAAAAAATGTTTTAATACTGTACATCTTTTATTGAATTTCTGTTACATTTTTTTAATTTGCCTGTTGTGCCTCCAGTACGATGAGCACTTGACCCAGTTGGAGAAGGACATCTCTACGGCTAAAGAAGCAGCTCTAGACGCAGCAGACTTGGAGTGTCTGGACCCAATGACTCCTGGGCCGTACACACCGCAGGTAGGAGGCCAGCTGGGGCCCAGTTTTGTTTTAATACCTTGGTAAATGGTGGTTTCCTGGGTATCTTGTTGCATCGACAAAAGACTTACGGCCTCCAGCTATGTATAAAGTGCCACTGCAGGTAGTCTCAACTTTTCTTCGAGCCGTAGTCTCCTTTCCACTCCTTGTGGTTCTCCTAGCCCTTGTATTTCTTCACTCGTCCTCTGCACTAACTCTCCTTTCCAGGCTTTCACGTTTCATCTTTATAATCTAGTTTCTTCACCGTAGTGTCTCTTTTCTCCCACCCTGTTTTTCCCCCTCGTTCCTGCCGTCTTGTCCCGTCTCTCCCTTTGTGTGTGCCGCACTGTGTGGCGTTGGGCAGCCTGCTGATCTGTTTGACAGCGGCGGGGCCTCAGGGAGTCTGCCCAGAGAGACCAGCAGCCTTTTCTCTGAGGGACCTCTAGTGGTTGCTCCAGAGAAGAGAGGGGGGCAGGTACGGAGAGAGACAGAAATAAGGCTCGCAACCACATGCCACCTCTCCTCAAACTACCCTCAGGGCACCCAGCTAGATTACAGGCTTCTGTTGTACCTACTCAAGTTAAAGTTGTCCCTCACACCAGAACATCACAGATAATATTACAGCATAAAGTCAGTGTAGTTCTTTTGGTTCTTGGCTCCGTCTTTTGGCAAGAGATGTCAGACTTTTATCATACTGCCCCTCAGGGTCGCCACGGCAGAAGACCCGGGGAGGAAGAGTCAGATGTGGACATTGAAGGCTTTGAGGAGGATGATGATGGCAAACCCAAAACTCCTGCTCCTGTAAGAAAGACAGATTTATGAAAAGATTATTAGTTGATATGAGGTCGCTGCGGCTGTGCATTTATGCACAAATGGAAACGTACCAACTAGCCAACACACTGGCATGAACAATTTCAGGTCATGCCATTGTGTGACCGAAAATTGTCATTTTACAAACTTTAAGTATATACTTACGATTCTCCTGTTTTCATGATTTTAGTTGGATGGCCTGGTTGCGTTGAAGTGGGGTATTCTCTTATTGAATTGTCTATTTATCTAATTCTCACACTGTTTTAGAAGAAACAGTTGTAAAAATCTATTTCTTTCCACCCTTTTTATCTTCCCAAACATTCTCTTGCACTATTTGATTGCTCAATTTTGTTGTGTTTTATTGTTGTTCATTTGTAATTTTATGTACCTGTGTACTTCTTACTAATTTATCTATGACGAATTTGTCTGTCCTGTCTTTTTAGGCTGAGGATGCAGATGGAGACCTAGAGGATGAAGATGATGATGAGGACATGTTGCTGCCGCCTCGCAGACGGATGGACGACCAGGAGGAGGAGGAAGAGGAAGAGGACGGAATATCTAACCGCCCACCCCAAGCCAGCGTGCTGTACCAGGACCTGCTCATGTCTGACGGAGAGGATGACGCCAGTGAAGAGGAGGGCGACAACCCTTTCTCCTGTAAGTCCACCTGCAGGGCTGCAGTGGCAGCAGAAAATAGTCATAGCCATACATAAGAATAAAGCAATATCTACCAAAAATAAGCAAAATGATTCACATCAACACAGGAAGATGTTAAGAAAAATGCATTAATGTAGAATATAAGATGACAACATTATTGTGCTGCAAACATTCACTTAATGGCAAAAACATTGTAAAATGTTTAAATCTGATGGTCTTTCTATGTAACTGACAGTGAGCAAACATGAATCATTAGTCTTTTGTGTTGTGTGAGAGACATCTGTCCTGATTGGTTGTTGTGTCCCCTCCAGCCATACACCTGTCGGAGAGTGGTAGCGACTCTGACAGAGAATTGGATGTACGACCTGCACCTCCGCGGAGAGCGCAAGAAACGGCCCGCATGGGCATGGAGCAAGAAGAGAGCATGATGTCATATGAAGGGGAAGGGCCTGATGAGCCTCACATGGAAGACAGCAACGTCAGGTACAACTGGCCCGGGAGCCAATAATACTTTATAAAGCTTCTCTCCCACGAGACAAAAACACCCAATAACATCACATCTAACATCACACTAACATCTGGCTTCTATCTTCAGTGGGAACGGTTACAATCGGCATTTATACCCGGAACAAATGACCCTGCAGTAGTTACGGTTATTTATAATTTTCGCATTGAAATTAATATATGATGAAATCAACTGGAATTTGGACAATTATTCAAATGTAATGCCGTACAAAACATACAATCAATATGCTCTCCTTAAAGCCACCAGACATTGACGGAAACAGTCATGGTCCCTCGCTGATTGTCAGAGAACGCCCTTCATTCAAACTCAGACAGAAACAGTATAAAAGTCTCGCAACTGTTCTAACAATCACCAACGCTGGTTGGAGAGTTTGAAAGAAGATTTCAGTCCAGGTGGTACCAGGAAATGCAGTTAAATACTACAGCAAACACTCCTTGAGCAGCTACACAGATCCATTGTGTTTCCTGTGAAGAGCCACCCCATGTTTCATCAGTTGGTTGTATTTAATGTGAAGCCGCAGCAGAAATCATCAGATTGTATTTAATGTGACTTGATGGAGCCTCAACGCGGCGTGAAGAGCGTGAACACAAACCGTGAGGCCGGATTGCAATTATTGTTTCCTGTTAATCCCAAATGTGTAGGGAGGTCATGTGAATCCAGCGTGGGAATCGCAGACTCCCACCACTAACAATAAGACTACTATATAGAGAGTTAATTATAGAATGTAAATATATTGAATGGCTATTGCTTAATAATGCCAACCATAAATGGTTTCAAAAATGGGGTTTGATTTTATAACTTAAAACCCATCTGGGCTTCCTGTTTGACTTCCCTCTCTTCTGTCTCAGTTACGGTAGCTATGAGGAGCCGGAGAGCCGAAGTCAGTTGCAGCCCATTAGCATAGGAAACGGAGAAGACTACGCCATCAGTGAAGAAGAGGAGGAAGATGAGGAAGATGAAGCACGGAGGAGAGGCCCAGCTGTTCTCTCCAAGGTCCAGCTCAGTGAAGACGAGGAGAGCGAAGAATTCAGATCTATAGGGGGAGACAGCGACATGGACTCTGACGTCTAGTTACATTTTCTTTTTTTATCCACAGTATGGACAATACTGCATAAAAGAACATGGTTTATAATCACAGTTTTTAAATGGAAAAAGAAAAAAAAATTGTACATATTTTGTAAATGATGGTTAATGTTTAAAGCTCTGTTGTACCAACAGGTATATGGACACACAGCACATTGTAAATCTCAGTTTGCCTTTTTATATGTTGAATCATGTGTTGTGATGTTTCTTGACATGGAAGTATGTGTACAGATGTTTTGTACTGTTTTAGCTCGTACATATCCTGCGCTTACAAGTAGTTCTCTGCTTTTTCTATCCCAACTCCTGATTGAAAAATAGAATAAACACATTGAAGGTTAACAGACAGCTCTTTCTTTTAAAAAAAAAAAAAACACATCAAATCATATATTCACAGACAGTGGCATAAAACATGTTTTTCTTTCTCTGTTAAGATTTACCACTAGTGAGGAGATTAGTTTATTAAAACATGAAAGCAAATTGTAACGGATACTTTGTGTGCAGGTGAGGTAACAAACCACAACTATACGATTCAAGATTAGAGGTTAAAACATGACTGGGTTGGATATTAGGATTTTATTGAGTTTGGTTTGTGGTTGAAAATCATGACAGATATTCTGACCTGGCATCACAGGAATATGAACAGGTGTAAGTAATAATGTAATGAGTAGCTGCATTGCATTTAGATGAACCCAGTTCAGAGCCCAGCACATGCTGGCCTGAACTTAAATGCTTATTTTGACTATTGATTAATCTATCAATTATATATTTTTTTTAATATATCCATCCAAAACCCAAACATTTCCAACGACATAAACAGAGAAAAGCTAAAACATTTCATTTGTTATGAAAATAAGTGCAGATAATTATTCATACTGGGACACTTGAACTGAATGGAGCCATCCTTAATGTTACTGGTTACACCCGAGCTTTTCCTGTGCTGATCATCATCACTTTCTTATAAACTAATAGTAAACAGTTTTTCTAATTTTAAGACGATCTGATATTTCTTCTCTATAGTGTTTTCATCAGTTTGAAGTAGTTTTATGGATCACTGAATAAATTCATAATCAAAACTCAACTAAACATGTTTAAAAACATTATGGACAGCAGAGGGTACTCCAACACCAAACTGGTCTGCTGGTATACAGACTATTAAATGTCTCCGTTCTAATAGTATTCTGTACGGACCACATTTGAGTATTTTAAGTTATAAGTTGTTGTCACATGTATCATCTGAACTAACCCACTCTGATTTCTTTACCAATCCCCCAAAATAAACATCTTTACAATGACGTCATTGAACATTTCATTTGTGCTGCATGTTAATGGATCTCATTCAGGCACAAAAAGCAGACCGGAGATCAAAGAGAGCTGAACAAAAATGGACTTTTGATGGATTTTCTATGAATCAAATAAAGGTTTAAGACTACAGCAAAGTAAACAGCATTTCACATCCACACATGACCCTGAATGCGTTTTAAGAAGAAACCAAACCGACACCTCTCTCTATCTCTTGGCAACGAGCACGCTTCCTATTGTGCAAAGAGCACCTGTTTTGTTTTATTTACGTGACGACGCACTGCACACTTCCTGTCGTGACAACAGCCTATTCTGCAGTCCGCCGCACCGAAGTGAAGTTTGACTGCACTTCCACATTCAAATCAGCATTGAAATTGGCAAAAGTCACTTCTATGACCCACACTGTTAAACTTTGAGTTCCAAAGCTACTGGCGGCACAGTACATATAGTCTCAGCACAGAGCATTATTTTTCACTTACATTATTTCAGAGTATCTCAGATGAGTGGATTTATCTGCACAACAGGAAAATAACTACATTTTTACTTTCTTCAGCTTTTACAACAGTCAACATTACTTTTTGTTCAAACACTGTCGCAGGTTGTCTTGGTAATTTAAATTCCAACTCTGCAGGATCTGTGAGGTGTTGCTCACAGCTACACATTCTGGCGTCTTAATCTGCAATCTGTTTGAGACGATGATTCAGATCCCAGCGCATCTGATCAGCCTTCACCCAGAGGAGCATGCCTTTGCAGTGAAGGATCCTGATAGAGACATTAATCACAATCCAAAGCTATTTATATGAGTATGCAGGCAAGTAGATATGGCATAAAAGTCTTAATGTTTAAATTCTACCTCATCATTATATTGCGATCACAAATTCACCGGTGACACTTTTCACCTTTGAGTGAAAGGAACATTTCTGCCCCAAGCTACGCTGGTCGACCTGTCGGGTGAGGCAAAAACACGTCCGTGAACAGACAGGTACCCCTTAGCGGGGTTTGGGATCCTGCAGGGGCTGAGAGACTGAGACCTCAGCACGGCCGTCGTCCTGTCTGAGGAGTCTCTCACTGAGTGCAAGTTGGCATTCATGGGCGCTGCAGAAAGGGATGGAGACCAACAAGTCAACCCCTTTTTTGACAGATGATGCACCGGAGAAAACAATTCAGGAGCAATTTGTACTTGCACAGACACATGAGCTATTCAAATTATAATTTTCTTGCTATTCTCTTTCTTTATGTTAGGAAACCGACCGGGTGGTGGGGAAGTGATTTGGTCAGCAGACGGGCAGTCGTCAGTGTCAAGACTTCGGCTGTTCCTGACAGCCTGCAGGGAGCGGAGGCTGGTCCCCAGAGGTGACCTGGTCCGGCCTGGTGATGATGCTGCAAAACACATCAGGGTCATGTCTAGTTCACACACACACACACACACACACACACACACACACACACACTCACACAAATTTAAGTACAAGTACTGTTGATGTGCTGCTAATATAGAGAAAATCTAAATGTCAGTTGAAAGAGGACTTTATCAATAGGAGTGACACTGCAGTTTGTACAAATATTATTAATAATAATGATAATATATATTAATTGGACAACCTTTTAATTTAATATCATGTGTTTTATCTATTTCTACTGAAGAACAGAAAGTTCACTCTTCCTCACATTATAAGATGTAGATAAAACATAAATAAACTAATAATCAATGTCCGTAGCTGTCAGACCAAAAAGTAGAGATAAAGT
Organism: Ophiodon elongatus; assembly: GCA_016806645.1. Taxonomy (NCBI): domain Eukaryota; kingdom Metazoa; phylum Chordata; class Actinopteri; order Perciformes; family Hexagrammidae; genus Ophiodon; species Ophiodon elongatus. The sequence continues at coordinate 517,816 of JACSYO010002141.1, forward strand.
ACAAAGCGGTGTTTGCTGTGGACCTTGATTCTGAGCGAGTTTCAGCAGCTTGAACTGGGTGACTTGCTGGTGAAGTCTGGCCAGTTTGGGACTTTGGCAGCCCTGATTAGCTACTGATGATGGTGACTGGCAACGGGAAGAGCTCAGTGACGATAGACCAGGCTGCCAACAAGAGGGAGATGAAGCCTCCGTCTTACTTCCCGGAGTAAAGTCCCCAATACTTTCAACGGTGTTGTTCAAATTAGACGGAAACATCACTGAGGACTCGGGGCTTCTCCTGGCAGGCGTTGAAACATAGTCCTGCCTTAAACCTGAGAAATACGGAGCATTTTTTGACAGCACGGTTATCTCAATCCAACTTTCACTGAGCAGTATGCAGTGAACACTGGATCATTAAAAACATTCCTCTGTACTCACTGGCTTCCTGTATACGAGCCATAATGTGGACATCTTTGATGTCCTGCAGTCTGTAGCTTGAGGTCATGGAGTCATGGGAGATGCTCAACTCGTTATCTGTGCAGATTAATAAATATATAACAAGTGCTACTAAATATCTGATATTAAAGATTTGTTTTGGGGTGGGAGGAGATCACATAAAGGTTATCATAATATAGAAGTTAATTTGGCCTGAAGAAGTGTATATTTCTACATGAAGTGGAGTAAAGCTTGCATTATCATATTACCTGGACTGTCATAGATATTGTGTGTCGTGCTGACAGATGTTTTGTCCGTGAAGGAGCTGACATTATGATGTAAAGCTGCAGGACCTCTGTAGAAGTGACTGCTTGATCCTGACGGTACAGAGGGTGGGAGTTAGGGAAACCTGTGACCAAACTAATCACACTTAGAAGAATATGTGCCGCTTGCTTACTTTGATCCAGCCTATTTATAAGTGAGCGACATGCCGCCTTCGTCTCAGGACTGGGGTCATCCAGGACGTGTCGACACCATCTGAGAGCAGACCCACTTCTCTCCACAGACACCTGCTTCTTTGGAGACTCATATAACCTGTGAGGAATACTTTGCTCACTATGAACACATCTCACTTCTGCACTTGGTAAAGAACAGACCTGATACCAGTTTGAGAAGTTAGCCCTCCTGATGAGCATCTACTTCAATAGACATTATATTAAACCTGCATTTTCACATTTAACATTATCCCCACCCTTACTAAAATAAGACAGAAATGATTCTCTCTAGCCCGAAGTCCCGCTCGCAGAAATGATTTCTGTAGATCTGACGGAACCTACCAGCTCTCTTCATCCGGCACCTCGTCCTCTACATCAAGGAGCTCCACCGAGTCCAAAGCAGACTCTTCCTCCTGTGACTCTTCCCTGTCCCAGAGGTCTTTTTGACAGTTATAGTTGTACATCCCATCGGTGGCACAGCAAGGCAAGGGGGAATTACACCCTGACTTCAAATTATTGAGTCGTATTCTAGCGTCCATGGCAAATGACCGATTGTTACAACTCTTGACTCTTGCTTGCTCAGCGTTCTTCCATATGCTGCAGTATGGATCTGAGTTGCCCTCCAGCCTGACAGGGCTGCCTCTCAGCTCCCTGCAGAGAAGATGATGGTTTGCGATTGTCTCAAACTCCACTGGTGGCTGATTGGAAAAATACTGGCTCCAATCGCCTGCCAATCGGTTTTGGAAATCCATTTTTCTCAATGAAATCCTCTTCTCACTTCTTCAAGCTCTCGTCCAGTTATGTTTTTATTCCACCTCAATCCTCCACAGTGAGAATGTTAACTAGGATCTGATCAAATTGGGCTAAATCTTCATCGTCAACAAGGTGATTCTTTAAAGTTCCAACTGTGGTAACTTTGCTCTGCGCAAGCAGCAACAGTGTGGCTTCACTACACTAACTATCGACCCAGATTTGTTGAGTAGGGCTGTTAAGTATAGACACCCAACAGATTGGATGGATTTAGAGAAGCATCAGGAGCTTATGTGGATTAAAGAGTCCGTGAGTTGCTACTAAGAAAGAAAAAGAGCCACTCAACATCACACCCTCAACACTATTATGAACAATATAGGTTATTTACAAAAGCCTTGTGAGTGATATAAAATGTCTCCCTCCGTAGTGTTAATTAGTATGAGATGTGTTTTCTCCTCTATGTGGCCCTTACTATATCAGTTTATGTTCTTTTTGGTGTGAGGAGCTATTGTTGAGTGTGCAGCTGGTTTCTTTTGCTCTCATAATGCTACTGCTGAATGTCTGTGGTTGATTGTTTTCAAATGTGAGCTAACCTGACACTTATCACACCCAAGGAAGTCATACTGAGAAGTGTGGTCTCTCTCTCTCGCTCTCTCTCTCTCTCGCAGATTAACTTCCAGCCATGTGAAACCTAAAACATTATTCTCCTATCTCGCCCATCAAGTGCAAAGCTGCTCTGATTTTGTTTTGTTAACAGTAACTACAAAAATATATAATTATATTGAATCCATTGACACAAAACTAACTGACTTACCATCTGGACATTTGTATGCATTTACTGCTAGCATGTAATATTTTGTAACTGGCTCGCAAAATATTTTACTGTGAAGCAACGGAAGAATGTTGAGCATCTTCATGTACTGTCACACCAAGTCTGGCCTTTCAGACGGATATTCATCTATATAGTTCAGCTATTCAGTCGCCAACACGATCAATATATTAGTTATATCATTATTTAATAATGATTTGTCTTGTCAAATCTTATAAAATACACGAATAGACAGACATAGAATGTTACAATTTCTAAGGTCAAGAATGACCTCTATAGCTTTATGTACTTTTTTATGACCTCAAAGTAGGCCTATGTTTTGTTTATATATACATATATACTAATTGTTGATTCGGTTGGTGGTGTGACTCAGGGTCCATAAAGATGTCGTACTGTTACATACTTTTATGGTACAAAAACATTCCACTTAATATTCTCTTCATAATAAAATCAATAATTTAGTAACATTATTTATTTTATTTTTGAAGTGGAAGATAGTTGGATAAAAAAAAATTATGAATTATCACGAAGTGGCCCACGCCAGATAGCCCTCCAAAACATATTTGTATGAACTCTGCACGTGATGTCACACAAAACAGAGCAGGTAAAGGAGGAGGTGTCTCCCCCCTCTCGCCCTGCCTCCTAACATTCACCGCCTCCTCATTGTCTCCTCGCCGCCTCGCTTCCTTATCCCGTCATCGCTGACGTCTCCCTGCCGTGTCACAGTCGCCTAACGCCGACCGTGCTCTCCTAAACTGCCTCTAAGACTACGGCATCATGGTGCACTTCTGAGAGGACTCTCCCCCGGCACAAAGATGGATTGACGAGTGGCGAATAAACCAGTGAAGCACCGCCTGAGTACAGGCCGGTGGAAATGCAGGACGACAGCGGCAAAGCAGCGCTCGAGAGCGGCGGCACCGCAGCGCAGGTAGGCGCGTGGACTCTTCACCACAAACACGCATCACTCCGTGTGCTTTAAAACTCGTCTCTCGTGAGACCGTGGGGCCTGCGTGACGAGGGGTTTCCGTGACGACGGGGTTTAACGCTGCCTTCCGGGGCTCTCCTTGACGTGAAGGTTACGGGTCTTGGCAGGACGGGTAACGTGTATTGAGATGAAGCGGTCTAACCTGTCCGTCCACATTGCGCGCACCTTTTCAGGCTCGTGCTCGCGCACCGACGCGGTCGCACTGTAGGCGGTGGAGATCAACAGCAGCAGGTGTGTTCGCACGGACTTTTCTCAAGTCTTTACACCGATCAGTCCGTTATAATGCTGACCAGACATCAATGGAAGTGTTTGCATTGTTGCTGCGAGATTCAGGATTTTGACATTTAGCTCTATGTATTTAATTTACAGTGGGCCTTTTTTATGTACTTAGTTGGGATGCAACAATCCGACTTTTCCCAGACTGGCATACTTTTTTATACGTAAGGCATCAATCAGGCTTTAACGTAAACATTGCTTTGCTAATGTAAAAAAAAGAATCAATGAATTATTTTCTGAATTGCTATTTAATATTGAAATAATAATTCGTGGCTGGTAAACAAATCTTCAAAATGAACAGGGATTACAGTTCATGGGTTAAATTTAATGCAGCAACAAAGTGTTCAAAACATAATCAACAATTTAAATTCCAGTATATAATCTGTATAGTATTCAAACATATATTTTAATTGAATTGATTGGTTATTTGAGTCAGTATCGGCCTGATGTTGGTACTGGTGCATCCCTATTGATTAGTTGATGGACAGAAAAGTCAACAATTTAAATAATCAATACATGTTTGCAGTTGTTTTTCAAGCATTAATACCAAACATTACCTAGTTCCAGCTTCTCAAATGGGCGAAATAAGTAAATAAGTCTGTGGTATATGTTTTGTAAACTCTCTATATGTATAGATATGGATCTATATATATATGTTCTCTGTGGTGCTGCTATCATGGCCGGGACATTTGCCCACAGATTTCTAATCTCAATGGGGCTCTTTTCTGATTAGATAAAGTTATATGTTTTAATGGTTAAGTTGAGTTTGAGACAATATTAGGTAGATGATTTGAGAATATTGGGAATATTCATAAAGCAGTAGATATATAATGCATCCTGTATTATTTATCTACAAATTATCTTTTTCCAGATTATGATGGATCTAGTCTTTTGCTCTTTTAGCACAGCCTTTGATGCTGTTCATTGAATCATATTCAATGCTCTTAGTTTTCTTTTGTTACTGCAATAGGTTTGACACATTCCTCTGTTAAGGCATCTTAACACAACTACATTATGCAGCATTTTCACTTCCTGGGTCCTACTTTGACGTCTCTATGCCTCCATATGTCATACATGTCAACATGTTCTCTTTGTGCATGTGAAAAATGGGGATACAAACAAATCTCAGAAAGACATCACAACTTGGATGACTAAAAATGTATGGATACTTTTAATGAAACTGTTTAAACGCTTAACAATTACTGTAATAGCACATAAAGCAGAAGCCCTGTTATCTCAATCAAACTTCCTCCCTGAGACCTGACATGAGAAAATAGTTCCTCTCTTTAGAGATGGATGACCTATGGGAAGAAAGAGGAAGAAATAATCTAGTTGATGGTTTTAACACCTTACACAAAGACTGTTTTACAGTTTAAATAAAAGAGCTACACAGTAAAGAAAATACTGGGTCAATTTTAATCTAATTTGGGTCAATCTAGCACCGACCCAGTACTTGGTAAAGGTTACTCAGTAACCACAGGGTCACCAATCACACTTAATAAATGAGTTATTTTAACCCAGCAATGATGTCATGTTTATATTGTAAATAGCAAATGTTTGGTGTTTTTACTTGGTAATGTACTCAAACAATAATAAATCATTAGATTTGTCATTGATTCATTTTCCGCTGCTTGATTAATTGAATAATGAACTAATCGGTTTGCACTGTTCTATATAATCCACATCTATACAACTTTACTATTTTGTAATGAAAAATCAAATGGAATTGGCAAATTCCAGATTTTCATTGATGTCTGTATTACTGTACTTCTCCTCTCTGACTCTGTACAATGTGATTTTATTTACTCTAGAATTCAGGCCACTTGAAGGGGCAAAGCCTCACTCAAAATGGCCACAACTCGACAGCTACGCCTTCACCACAGCCACAGTATGACTCCAGAGCCCCGAGTCCTGCTCCGACTCTGATCGTCCCAAGGGAGCAGTGGGGAGGGAAGTACGAGTTCCTGCTCTCCTGCATCGGGTACTGCGTGGGACTGGGGAACGTGTGGCGGTTCCCGTACCTTTGTTATCGCAATGGCGGAGGTGAGCAGTCTACAAGCAGGTTCACTGCCCTCCGAAGTCTCAAATGCTTTAAATGCCTGGATGTACCATATGTCTAAAATGATTTGTTCCACCCAATTGGGCAAGAGGCCCTCTCTGCCCTGCCCTTGGGTGTGCACTGTCTTCCTAATCATGCTGACACACTTTCCACACTCAGTCTAGAGCAGGGGTGTCAAACATACGGCCCGCGGGCCGGATCAGGCCCGCGAATAGGTTTAATCCGGCCCGCGAGATGATTTTGCAAAGCATAAAATTGAGCTGCAATTTTTCAATGAGTGAAACTGCTGTTCTAAATGTTGGGTGTCGCAATAGCAATTCTGTTAAGCAAGCAAACTGTTTATACTGGGGCTGAACAAGTAGGCTACAGCCAGTCCAGAGCTAGCTTGTCATTCTGCCTGACCAATTTGAACATTACGTGCTTTGGCACCCTCATTGCCCCAAAATGTCTCTGTCAAAAAAGAGAAAAGTGGACGCAGAGTGCAGAGTTTTCCAAGAAAAATGGACATCCTCCTATTTATTCACGGAAGTGAATAAGAAAGCTGTGTGTTTGGTGTGTTCACAGCATGTTTCAGTGCTGAAAGAATATGAGACTCTTCTCGTATTCGTATTTAATACCTAGAAGAGTTGTTTTATTTATTTATTTCGTATTTTGTTCAATCCCAGATAGACTGTGACTTTAATGACTTTGTAGACACACTGAGACGAAGTTTAAGTTCCAATCATTGAAGCATTGTGTTCTTGAAATTGCACCTATTTTTTCCTCAGAATTTTCAACTAACTTGAAGTGTTTTGTCAAGAGGATTTTTTTGTGTTGTGTACATTTTCAGAATGTGCTTGTACTATTTTGGACCTAAGTAAAACAAAGAAAACAATCTGAAGTTGTCATTATTTTTAAGTTATTATGCCATGATTTTATCGGTCCGGCCCACTTGAGAATAGATTTTTCTCCATGTGGCCCCTGAGCTAAAATGAGTTTGACACCCCTGGTCTAGAGCCTCCTGTAGTACTGGGAGCTAGAGCACAAAACATTTCCTAATCCTATAGGTTTTCCTTGATTACACACCACACACAAGGTCTGCCTGTCTAAGCCAGACCAACGCACTATGCATCTCCATCTGAATTCCAACATGTTGCAGCTTGACTAACGGTAAATAACATTGAATAGCATTGGTCTGTGAAGCGCCACATAGACAGAGGTTGTGTTCGTTAACCTGCCTCTGCAGGCCGGCTACATGTAGCTGCACAAAGCAAGTCATTGCAGTGGATGCCTCCCTAAGCACCACCATTCCTCAACCTGTCGTATTTTTATTCTTCACAGGTGTGTTCCTCATCCCCTACTTCATTATGCTGTTTGTCACGGGAGTCCCACTGTTCCTCATGGAGCTGAGTTTAGGCCAGTACGGAGCAGCCGGCCCCATCACTGTGTGGAAATGCTGCCCTCTGCTCAAAGGTAACACCCCTCCTGTATCATTATGCTTTTGGGCCCAGTGTCCACCCACTTACTGACACTGGAATTCAGTGACACAACCTTGAAACCTTTTGGAGATGATTATGTCAGTGTGGTGACTCAGTGTAATTAGTAAGACGGTGTTAAATGTTATAGAAATATTGCATCACAGTTCTACATTGATGACATCTTGATCATCCAGTTTGAAGTGAGCAGTTGACATTTGTGTTACCAGTCAGTCTAGATTAACATTATAGTCGAGGAAAATAACCGACTGACTCACATCATCACCTCACTGAACTACGTCATGTGGTTAACCCTAAGAATGCCTGAGAGCTCTGCAGCTGCTAAATATAGACATCTGACAAAGAACTCGCTTCGAACCAGAAATAGAGCCAGAAAGGGTTTTTGTCATAAATAGTAGTTTTTTTTTTAATTTTCAACTGGAAGGAGTGATACACTCTGAGGTGTTCATTAAATATATCTGTTGTTTCTTCTACCAGTTTATACAACAGTTGGTTCATAGCTACCTGTATACCGATATCTAAAACGGTGTCATTTACATAATAGTTTGTACCCAGAGATATTTAAGGCTGTGTCTCTTCCTGTAGGTATTGGCATTGGGATGCTCTGTGTGTCCACGCTGGTGTGTCTATACTATAACATCATTATAGCGTGGACGTTTTACTACCTGGGCAGCTCGTTCCAGAGCCCTCTGCCCTGGTCCTGTGAGGCTGTGGCCAATGTGGGTCTCTGTGGAAACGACACCACTGGTAATAGCTCCACTGGAAAAGGCCAAAGCCCCACAGAAAAATTCTGGAAGTAAGTTTGTCTTTCGTTTTGAAACAAATGATCCATGCATCTTCATGTGTATTTCTATGGAGTGTTATTTTATATGACACATTTATTATTCCACTGCTTATTGACAGACTTGTAAATGGCTCTAGCTGTACACACAGTGCACACACGCCCTGGTCAAATACTTTGTAAAGAATACATGTGTTTGTTAAAGAAAAACAATCAATGGACTCTTCAAACTAGTTAATTTGTCACCTTATCAGCTGATATTACTCAGCACTTTGCATCAACACCTTATATGATGCCCGGAAATATATTTCATTACAGAGTTTAACACCTACACTATATTTATAAAACATTATAAAAACATTTGTATGGCCTTATAACCTTAATACTTTACAAGTTAAGCATCACAGTTACTCCTCAGATCTCTGAATACATTTTCAGCCTCAGTGCCTCAATGACAGCTTACAGACTGTTTCAAGTAAAAGTAAGGGTTTATTGATGTATGGCAAACAAACCAAATGGTTCATACAGATGCAAGGTACAATATCTAGGGCAGTTTGTTGACCCCATCACCAGAGTAAAATTGTAAATCATTGTGTAATACATGACAGTGTTCATGAATATATTTGTTGAAAACTGCCAGGTCATGGAAAATGTAGAGTGCTATGAGTAATGGTCTTATTCTTCAGACAGATGCCTCCACTCACAGTTTTTAATAAATCCAGTCTGACGGCCATGCCCTGTTCACTGTGCGTCAGTCAATGCGTTACAATGTGTGGCAATAGGTTTGGTAAGAGGTGTGCTGTTTTACATTCTTGTGCTTGACTTGTGTGTCTTGTAGCGAGCAAGTGCTGGGTGTCGTACACAGTGAGGGCCTCCATGACCCGGGCCCTGTCCGGTGGTCCCTGGCCCTGTGCCTCCTGGCTGCCTGGGTCATCATCTTCCTGTGCATGCTCAAGGGCATCCGCAGCTCTGGCAAGGTGAATCAACACAAAGTTGTTATTGTCAGCTCCCACAAAGCGCACACACACACACACACACACACGATCCTGCCCTTTTGCTGCCCTATCGTGTCTAATGTGTCTGTGCTGTCTGTGTTTTCAGGTGGTTTATGTGACGGCTACCTTCCCGTACTTTGTGCTCATTGTTTTGATCATCAGAGGTGCTACGCTGGAGGGCTCTCTTCAGGGCATTACCTTCTACCTCACTCCAGACTGGAGCCGATTAGCCAATGCACAGGTACTTCTGATGGTAGACGGGCCCATATGAGGCTCAACAGTCTGTGACAATGATTTGTTGCCGCTTTATGAATAACTACATATTTTCATTGTTTAACGCATATCTTTGTCTGATTCATTGCAGGTGTGGAATGACGCGGCCTCGCAGGTCTTTTACTCCTTAGGCATTGGCGTTGGAGGGCTGCTTTCTATGGCCTCTTACAATAAGTTTGACAACAATGTCATCAGGTGAGTTTGTACTCTGATGTACCATTTGCTCTGTTGTTGCGGTCGTTCGGGTTCAGTCTTTAAATCGTGGTTCTCTGAATTTCAGGGACACTTTGATCATCACCGCGGGAAACTGCTGCACCAGCTTCTTTGCAGGATTTGCTATATTCTCAATCCTGGGTCACATGGCATGGAAGAAGGGAGTGCCTGTCGATCAAGTGGCAGATTCAGGTAGTTACTGCGCTCATTTTGTTCAACAAACCATCTTTATTCCAGATGTCCAGGCTGACTGAATAAATTAAGAGTATGTGTGTACTTTTATGTCCATCTTCCTTCTGAGGCTCCATTTCTTCGTGTAAAGATTACAGAGATTATTTTGTTTTTTTACTTAATTATCTAAAATAATTCACTGCATTTCGTATTAAACTTCTGTGTTGTGCATATATTTCCTTCTTGACCTTGATGAGTTCCTCTTTGCCGTCAGGTCCTGGGTTGGCCTTCGTTGCTTACCCAGAGGCCCTCGCTCTGCTGCCGGGCTCTGTGTTCTGGTCCATTATGTTCTTCATCATGCTCTTTATGCTGGGCATCGACACGCTGGTAAGGCCACATGCCACACAAACACATGAGCAGAAATACAGATGCACGAGTCGCTATATGTTTCGATACCTTCTGCTCTGCTGCTTCACAGTTCGGCAACATGGAGGGCATCACTACGGCCGTGCTGGATGAGTTTCCGCACCTCAGAACAAACACGCTGCACAAGTCTATGTTCTTGGGCGCTCTGTGTTTTTGCTTCTACCTCATGGGTCTCCTGTTGGTGACTGATGTGAGTGTGTTACACTGTAGTAAGTTATGCACGAGGCTGTAAATGCATCTTCCCTGTGATCCCTCTCACATTCACCGTGCTGTCTGTGTCTTCATAGGGAGGGATTTATTGGTTCACTCTCATTGACTCCTTCAGCACTAGTTTCGGCCTCATCATCATCACCCTCTTCATGTGCATTGGCATCTCCTTCTTCTACGGTAGCCCATCACACACCCCTAACCTTCTCATGAAACTTCTCTAACACCACATCATCGCTCCATATGAGTTTCAGTGATCCAGGACACGTGTTTTAACGACTACATATCACATCATTTTACCTCCGCCAAGAAGGTTATATTATGTTTTCAGTTTGTTTGTCAGCAGGATTATGTCAAAAAAGAATAAAACAACTACTGGCCCGATTTTCATGAAACTTGGTGGAAGGGCACAGCATGGCCCACGGAGGAACCCATTACATTTTGTAACAGATACAAATCACAGGGCGGATAACCAAATTATTGTTGCCTTCTGTTAACAATGCGTGATAGAGCACTTGACCTTGGCGGAGGTCCATGTTCTCCGAATGCCCTTCTAGTTATGTATTGTTTCAGTATCCACCATTTTGTCAACACATTGAACACATTATCTGTTATGCTGTGTTGTCCTGATGCTATCTTGGTTGTTCCAGGGTTCCTAACACACAACTCTTAATGCACATTTCTGTTAGGAGTCAACCAGTTTTGTCAGGACATCATTGATATGATCTGCCCCTGCCCGGTCTGGTGCGTCAAAGTGCTGCTTTACTTCAAAGCATGCTGGGTTTTCTTCACTCCATTTCTTCTGCTGGTGAGTAAGCACATGAGTATTAATATTGATATTTGTTGTTGGTAGATGCAGGAACAATGTGACGTCCATATTTGGTATTCATAATTAGTATGACAAATGTTTTTTCAGAATCTATTTATTAAACTTCCATAAATGCAGTTGACGTATTGTTATCTGATATTTCTTTCTCAAATCCAAATTCACTGACGTTGATAGGTTTTATATAACGTTTTCAAAATCAAGGTTATTTTTGCTAACGTAAGAATTATGACTAGATCAAAGCAATGACCTTTACTAAAGCTCATATTCTAGCCTTACAGTATTGTTGGTTTGTATCAGTTGCACAATCCATATTACGTCACTCCCTCTTTTATTTCTCCTTTAAATGTACTGCATTGTTTCACTTACAGTCAAAGGGTAATTTGATGAGGGGTGAGACACTGTACTGTCCCAGTGAGTTAAAAACATCCCATGAAATGAATAAAAGGTTTATCGTAAACTGAGGGGGAACAAAGTATGATAACTCAATTACCAACTGCAACAAAAGTTCCACCAAGAAAACTTAAATAAACTTCACGACTTTGAAATGAAGCCAACTGTGCTGGAATCTCCACAACAGCGGTTGTGAATAATTCAAGAGGAGAAACTGACATTCAATCTGAGTCCGCCCCCTGTAGCATTTCTCCGGTGGCCTTCTCATTCACTCTTCTGTTGCCATTGTTACTTTTTTGTTTGATTGACACATTCCTCTGCTCACCTCTGCTTCCCCCTTGCGGCTGTAGTTCATCCTGACCTACATCTTCATTGAGATGTACAACACATCCCTCCAGTACGGGTCCTATGTGTATCCGCGGTGGGGTAAAGCGCTGGGCGTGTGCATGGGCGCGACCTGCTGTCTACAGATCCTCATCTGGGCCATTGTGGCCATCAGCAAGGAAACGGGAACACTGAAAGAAGTCAGTATCAGCACTATTCTGTCACTGTGAGGCGATCACGCTTACTGTAGAGGTCGGACGGTCGCTGCTGTACCCGTTTAAGTATCCAGTGCAACACTGGTAGATGACAGGACCTGTGTAGGAGGGTTTATGACTGTCTTTTGCTTCTCTTTTCCAGCGTTTCCAGAAATCGATTCGACCTCTGAATTCCTGGAGGGTAAACAACTCGAACAGGACCAATAGTGTGGAGGAGCACATGGAGCCCGAGAGGGTGGAGGCTCCGTTCACCGTCACGCTCACAGATATGGACTTCACCGCGATGAACTGGGAGACGGGAAGCCAGGCGTGACGGCACAAAGAGCAGTGATGAACAAGCTACGTTGTCAAGAGACAGAAGAATTTATTAGTTTTTTTATGTTTTTTGCGCCAGCTCGGCTCTGGTCGTCGTGTCTGAACAGACTGTGTGTCCTGCAGGGCAGTGTGGATTATTGCTTTATTTATACTATTATGTATGTTGGAATTCTATTTTTTAAACGTTTTTTTACATTGTGTAGAATGTACTGTTACAGCTGTAAAGTTTGGATCATTTATATCTTAGATGGCATAACAGGACTCCATTTGGATATAATGATCCTGAAGGGTATCTGCTGGTTATATTTATTATCATAGTAGCGTAGTATAATTAATTTTCACTGACTGCAATCAACAGCAGCTGATGGGACCAGATGTCATTCATCATGTACGAAGAGGAGGGGCAAAAAAAGTGCAGTGCCTCTGCACTGTTACCTTCAACAACCACGATGGACCTGGAAAGGTGACCGCAAAACACGGGCCTGCCAGAATATGTGGTGCACCGAGTCAGGAATACTTTTAATCCATCTTACTTTTTAAAACAAATGATTACTAGAATTACTGTTAGATTATATAAATCCATATTTTTAAATAAAACTTGCAAACTAAAATGAACTACTAGGTACTGTCCATGCGTGCACACACGCCCACAGCTAAACATCTGCATTTCAAATGGCCAGTTCCTGTAGAAAATGCAGCCATCAGTTAACTTTGTTGCTCATGATACAGCAATTTTATCACATTTGAAACTACCTTCGATGTAGACAGGCTTTTAAGTGGGGCTAACTGTCTAACTGTCATTTGTTTTCCTTAAAAATACATTGATGGAGTTAGCGAGTATCTACACAAGGTTTTTAGTTTTTCTATGTTTACTGGAACTTGGCTTTGACAGTTCTTCATTGTCAAAATCCCCTCTGCTATAAGCACAAAGCTCTCCTTTAATCATTGTTTAGCATTGGTTACATGTATTATTTGGAGAGACACTCATAGGTTAAATGTATTACCCCCTTCAAAGACATGATCATTGTCATTGTATCAATCTTTCTTACATTCTCACCTTTCTGAAGGTGCAAATGTCACTCCGATTTGAGGACCTGCTTAGAGAAGAAATCAACGTCAGATCAAATGTTATTTATTGGCAAATTGACCAAACTACCTAATTTATAAATGTTATTGGACAATTATTTTCCAAATATTTTGTTCTTAGACTCATTGCTAGATAAGCCCAATGATATTAAACTTGGTACATAAAGACAATGGTAATATAAAGAATTACTAAAAGACCTCATCCACTTGGACATATAAGTCGCATGAATGTGCTGTTTATCTTTTGTGTCCAAGATAAAACCGTTTTCTCGGGCATATGTGCTCTCTTTTGTGTGCTGTTACAAATAAGTGGATGATGATTGATAAAAGAAACCTGTCGTATCTGCAATATCTGCATTTTTTTAAAACACTTTAAGTCACATGAAACGTTTGATTTGTGTGTATTTATAATAAGCGTAATTGTTTTCTCTCTCAGAGCATATTTAAAGCAGGATCACTACTTTTAAACTTTCGATTAAAAACATGTTAATTTTCTTTGTCTTATGATTGTATGATCATGCCATGAAACTAATTTTAGCAAATAGGTTTGCCTTCATACACCTTGTTGCCATTCTCTTGCATATTGATGTGCACAATGATTAAACATTCGTATTCCTGTTTTTGTGACTTTCGGATATTTTTCCTTCACAGATGTCCACTGAAAACGAATTGTGAGATGATTGTATAAAGTCAAGATCAGTTTTATTTATTTTATATTGAGTTTGCCGATAACATTGGTGATTATTACCACAAGAGGGCAATGGTTGCACAAATATTAGGGTGCAGAGTAGGCACATTTAATCTAATGTGTTTTAAAGATGTTAGAGTAACCAAAAATAACTGAATATACTCTACGTGACAATGCTGATAGGAATGTTCCCGTGATGAGTGAAGAAAGTTAAAACATCAGTGCAATAACATGTGAAAACAAACATAAACGTAAACAAAATAAAATGGGGGCAGTAGAATAGACATATGTACGTTCTACATAATCAAATAACTAATTTAAAGTTTAAACTAATCTAATATAGATATTAGATTAGTTTAAATGACCGCCTACTTTCAATTTACAGTATGGGTGGTGGTTATGGCGGGATGAATGCTAATGACCGGATGTTGCGTAGATATTTTCCCGCGTTTTCCTTCCGTGGGTTTGGGTCTGTTCGTTTGCGGAGTGTCACGTGATCCCATTGAACGGACACTTACCGGGAGTTTAAGACAAGTGTAACGCTATTACCCGGTTATCTAATTCACCTGTGGATAGCACACGGTTTAACCAGACACAAACTACCGTATATATAATATATATAGTTAGTACACACGGAGTTGTGAACACTGACCGGGGTTGGGCGTCTACAACCGGAGACACCGCCTACGCCGGCAGTCCGCCGCCCACAGCCGTGACCCAAAACGAGCCTCCACTTCAAATCGGTTCCAGGAAGCCAGTTGAGTTTTGTTGTATTGTTGCCACGGGACTCGAGCAGTGGGGCTTTAAACCTAGTAAATCCAATTCACCGCCTCCAGACCACAGCTCTCTTTTTAATTAATAGCTTACCTATAAGGTAACCACGCAACAAGATGCCGCCTAAGAAGCGAGGCTCTGGGACGACACAGAGCAAGGAGGCGAAAAGTGCCGAAAGTATCTCTCCGGACAAGAAGGAGAGTCCAGAGTTATCTTTTAAAAAGTAAGACGTTATCTTTTGCTGCATTACGGCCTCACCAGTCCGTGTACACACGTTGTTTCCTGTGTAAAGTATGTTCACACTGAACAAGTGTTTAGCTACTTGGAGCTGGTGCTCCTCTTGCTAACGTTAGCTTGGTTAGCTTATTTTCACTAAGTCAGGCCCGGGAGGTCATTTAGAGCTGATACCAGCGGGGTTTAACGTCTCAGCGTCACACTCGGGACTGTAGCTAACTATGAATGAGACGCAACGCTGTTACAACATAGAAACACGTCTCTGAGTCTGACACAGACGTCGGCTAGCGGTCAGGGAAGTCCTGCACCTGCAGGTTGTTGTCATCGGTGCACATGTTTTGATGTCCTTAACCGGTCTCTCTCTCTCTCTCTCTCTCTCTCTCTTTCTCTTTCTCTTTTGCTTTCTTTCTTTCTTTCTTTCTTTCTTTCTTTCTCTCTCTCTCTCTCCTCCAGGCACAGAGACAAGGATGCTGAGTTTGTGACCCTGTGTAAGAGCCTTCATGTGACGGACCTGGTGTGTGATCGAGCCTGGGCGCTGTGGAAAACTGTGCAAGAGTCTATGGATGAAATCTCTGTACGTATTTATAAGTTATGTGTTGGTGCATTTGCAATGTCGTGATCCTGTTGAAACAAAGGAGATGGCATGAGTGGAAATTGAATGCTATGGTTGAAAACTACCCAATAAGAGGACACAAGTATCCCTTTCGAAGACTAAAGGTCAGGATAAAAAGCCCACTTTGGGATCCAGGCCACAACCATTAAAATGAACACGCCCTCACAACCAAACCTCTCCGTGTGTCTGATGCTTTTTCAAAAAGCTTTCTAAAATTTGCCTTACAAGGCTAAACTATGTTCAATAAAGATGTGCATTATCCACAGTAACAGGGGCATAACACACAAACTGTAGACGACTGTATATATTTTTTGCTTTCATACAGTTGCTGAATAAAGTATCAGAAATGGTCTTGCCATTTCTGCTGATATAGTCACTGATATTCAAAAGGTGCAAGCTATTCAATTGCATTTCTTTCAAATAGTTACCTTTCCACCCCTCGTGAAAGGAGAGGTGACGAGGATGCATTGCACGTAATAAGCAGACAGATCTCTCTTGTGACGCCGTCACAAGTCGTCTGTTATTATCTTTAACATTCAATGTAAAATTTAGGATTAATTAGTTTTGCCAAAATGCCAGTTTATACTAATCTAGTGGAGTGGCGTAGTGTGTGACGCTTTTGGCATGTGGTGGTTGGCCAAAACTCTTTCTGCAATTTTTAAATAAAAAGTCAACCTTTTAACACAAAGTCCAAATGCGATTTCAGTTTTCTTTCTTAACTTCTGTTGAAGGAAATTTAAACACTCTATAAGAAAAGTGTGTTGATTTAAAAACCTTATAACATAGAGGGTGGTATTGTCTTGTCTTAACAGATCTATTGGATTTATGTTTCAGCTGTAATAACATTCCCCACCAGGATAAAAGTGATTCAAATAATATTGCATGTTTATTATATATAAATTGTAAAATTGTATTGTTTTTTTCTTATTTCATTTCAGGAGAGTCCGAAAAGGGTCTGGGGTGCTTGTCTGTTTGTGTCGGGGACAGACGTGGATGTCGCCTGCTTCACCTTAACTCAGGTTCTGAAAGCAGTCAGTCTGAAGTGAGTACTGTAGATGCATGATGACACGTTATTGGTAAATACTCATACACATCAATACGTGTAATATAAGTAATTTGAATAGAGATTCTGTAAGAGGATAACCCTTGGCTGCTCTTTGGACCAAGGTCTAAATACAAGCTGTGACCAAACTGTCTTAAATGTGTTGAAATGTTTGGGGGGGAAAAGTTCAGATTAGCTGTAAATCTGAATCCTAAATGTTATTGTTCAGTTCCATGAATTTTAATTTTCTGTGTCTCACACAAATGAACTTGTTTTTGTAGTGTAAAGCAGTTTTTGTCTCTGGTGAGGAGGTTGGATGTGAACCTTGATACCATAAGCACCAAGGTGAATTCAGCACTGACGCGACTGGAGAAGAAGTACGACGTGTCGCTGGCTCTCTACCAGAGATTTGAGAAGTGAGTGAACACATCAATACAAACACATCTTCATTCATGTCGACCAGTTTGGGGCGAAATTATAATTGATAACACTATTTGTTTTCTTTTCAGAACATGCAAGAAAATCTTTGCTTTGGCTTCTGATGATCAGTAAGTTGGAGACTTCTTAACCACATTTGTAAAATATACGTTTTTAGTATATTTATGGTCTTGTGTTGAATAATTGAGTGCTTGTTATAAAAGATATGATGCAGATTCATGATTAATGTTTCAGTGTCTTTTTTCCAAGGGAGAGGAAGACCATGCGGAGCTGCTGGACAATGTTCCTTTTAGCAAAAGGTAAGTTTAATGGTCATCTCGGTATCATTTAACCCTGGACCCCTTTTCTTTGTCTAACT
The DNA here is from genome assembly GCA_016806645.1 of Ophiodon elongatus. Lineage (NCBI taxonomy): Eukaryota > Metazoa > Chordata > Actinopteri > Perciformes > Hexagrammidae > Ophiodon > Ophiodon elongatus. Next base: position 535,470 of record JACSYO010002141.1, read on the forward strand.
GACTAATAGGGTCAACAATTTCTGAAATTGGTCCAGTATTGAGCGAGAACACTTCAGATGGCAGCTGCTCCTGGGCTTCAATGTAATCATATTGGGGCAAGCTGGCAGATGGTGGAAACGTGACTGTCGGCCTGGCAGCGTTTGTTGTGTTGAAGTACAAAAAGTGTAGCGTAGAATTATTTAAAAGCTTTTCAATGTCATGGCTAAATATTTAAAATAGTTCGACAACGTGGATGAGGTCTTCTGAATTTGATGGCCGCTAATAGCCTATTTATTTTAGCCAGACTATAAGGCTGTTCAGATTTCCCAATGAGACTTCTCCTTGAGCGGGACTTGGACACAATAATAAACAGAACAATAAAACCAGATTAAGTGAAGGGTAAGGAAAACCATTTTATTTCTGTGTAGGGTCCATTACATCAAGTTGTCAGAAACCTCAAATAACAATCTGAGCCTGTCAGCAGCGGAAACGAGCATTTTTAGTGTTTGTAAGGTTACATTGATGCTGCTAACTTTCTCTTTATGCCTCGTTTTTTTGCGGCTGCTGGTTGCAGCGTTATCCCTCATTACTGGATCAATTTTAAAAATCTTTGTCCCCATCAAGTCACTTAGACACAAAAACATAGGAAATAGGGTCAAACAGCAAAGTTACACTTCAAGCCTTTAAGCCTATTAATAACAACAACAACAACAACAACAAGTAGAATCAAGCTGTGAACACACTTGATGGAATAGATTTCCTGTTGCTCCATCTTCTACTTTCCATCCTTCCTTCCTCTGTCGTGCTCAGCTGTAGAGCTCAAAGGAATTGGAAAAAAATGTCTCCTCACGATGACAGTTGTGTTGTTTCTAGGCTGCAGCGCTAGTTTAGTGATACTGCTCCTCATGTGCTGCATCTCTGCTACTTGCAGGAAGGGCCTTGCAGATGGAGGATGACCTGGTCATATCATTCCAGTTGCTGCTTTGCACGCTGGAGTTATTCATCAAGCGTTGCCCTCCAGACCTTCTGCAACCTCTTTACAGTAAGCTTCTGCGTCATCTACTTCAACCTGCCGTATTTCCTAAACTTTTCTGACTTCTCATCGTACAACAAGGTTTTCAAGTCCGGAAAGTGTAACGTCAAATAATCTATTTAAAAGAAATTCTGAGTTAGGATGTAAACATGAATGCTTATTTTTGTTGCTGTAGACCTAATGGGATATCAAGTTGTTGTTTGCCGAAAAGTGTTTGCATAATATAGTATAGTATAGTACAGTAGGGATGCACCGATCTGATACTGATTCCAAAAGCTGGAGCGGTTATCGGTCACAATGGGGCCCAATCTATTTGATTCAATTCTATGTTTACGTTTGATTAGACGTGCGTGTACTACGTCATACGTCATGCGTCAGCAGCACGCCGGTAGACCGCATGGCTGAGGGAGCTGACAACAAACATATTAGCTGTTTGGACTTTGATACCCAAATTGTTCCTGTTCATTTAGATTTTTTTTTTTTTTTATTTTTTTTTTTACGAAGTTACTGGTGCACAATTTATTGTTTTAATAAGAAATAAAGATCCAGTACATTTTATATTTATATTTGTTACATTTTGTTGTACAAAGTTAGGACAGCAAAGTTTAAGCCAAGTTGGATTTGTCCTTGCACATAAAAAATGATCCCAGTCACTTCCACACAGAGAGACATACAGCTTATTAATTAAACACTGGTATCAGATCGGTACTCTTTATCGGCCGATATCCAAAGCCCCGGCACATGCCTCATAGGATTGAATACTTTGGATCGGTGCATCCCTATAGCATAGCATAGTATAATAGTTGTCATGTTTTCCAGTCATAAAAAATGGAAAACGTTATCTCAACTTCTGATATTTTGTGTCATGAAAGGTGTTATTGTTTATGGCTCTCAGAGATTTTCTAAGGCCTCGAATGTTTTTCTCTCAGAATCAGCCATCAGCAAAGTTCAGAGCCCTCCGACACGAACATCTCGCCGCAGCCAGAGCAAAGCCAAATCCCGGCCTGTGGAGCCAGAGGTGGATTTGCAGCTTCTCAAAACCTTGTGCAACGAGAATGAATGCAATGCAGAAGAGGTGTGACCCCCCACCCCCCCCCACCCTCCTCCCCCTTTTATCGCACTTACAGTCATCATACAAACACATTTTTTGCCCTCTGTTCTTTCTGTGTTTGGCCTGATTTGCCTGTTTATGCAAACCTTATTTGCAGGTGATGAATGTATACCAGACCAGTTTCTCGGCTTTCCTGGACTCACTGGATCTTTCGAGATCTCCAGATTTTCCTCAGGTAGGGGACACAACTGCTCTACCTGTTTGGTTTCACTGTCTGCTCATCACCCACTGTTTCCATTAGTTCTATCATCCTGCTTGCTATTCCTATTTTTGAGTGTTTGAGTGTCTGACAGCTGTTGGTTGTTCTCTTTACTGCTCCTGCATGTTTGGGTTCACATACATGGTGTCAGGAAAATGTGTACTCAAGCGGGGCCTTCATTGTCGTGTCTCAGGGTTGTATATTGCAGAGACAGGTATGACAACAAAGGACATATGATGCTACTGTTTGCTGACACTGACACACTCTTCGAAGAATGATACTAGACATATTTATTTAACTGTAACATTACCCGATTTAAAGGTCAGGTGGTGTGCATTGCTTACATAAGTGTCTTGTGTAAATAATCTACTCAGGTAATCGATCTGACCTGTGTATTTTACAGCACAGATCTGTTTTAGACTGGTCTGGACAGGTCTGCAGGAAGGTTGGAGCCTTGCCCTGTTTCAGAGATGTTAATCTTTTTGAGGTTGAGATCGGATCAGATACAGACAGGCTTTGGCACGGCTGTGATCATATAATCTTCAGACAAGTGTAAATTGTACAAGTACAACAAGGACTCCAGACTGCGCTTGAGTCAGTCTGCTGAGGCAACGTATTGCTGTTTCTACTTCTATTCACTCGGGTGATTTCACACTTGTGTAATGACACAGTTGGACAGGTCTTCAAGCTGTTTGTAAAGAATTACCATCAGCAGTAATTACTAGTGTCTGATTCTGTGTCACTGTCTGAGCTCTATGATTGCAGATCTAATTACGGACTAAGATTTCACTGCAAAAACTTTAATGTAGCGAATTTGACGCATTGTTAGAGGTCAGGGTAGCTCACAGTCGAAGTAGTTAGCATTTCTCTGAACACAGTGACATTGTTCTTTTACAGTAGGTCATGTTTGTGATGATTTTCTGTCCCTCATATACAGTTCTGGTGACATAAACAACAGCTCACGTACAGTGCAGCAATTATGTAACACTGTGAAGGGCACCATGCACTGCTTTTGTTTGAGTACAATTTAGCATTTAGCACTTTTGGATTCAGGTCAAATTTAATGAATCAGTCTCTGTCTCAGTCCCAACCTTGCATGTACAGTTGAATAAAGAAGGCACAATGGGTAGTAACCTTTCATTTTCACCACAGGCGAAAGACCTCAACCAACAATACGAAGAGCACTATCTCAAGAGCAGAGACATTGATGGACGGCTGTTTTTTGACGGAGACGAGACCGTTCTTGCTCCTAAAGTCGAGATGTAATTTCCTCTTTTCTTCACAATTCAGTGTTTTGATGTTGGTCTGGCTAATCTGTTAAAATGATTTATAGACAAGTGTTTAATAACCTGCTCCTGTTTTCAGATCGCAGGTGGAGAGAACCCCAAAGAAGAACCTGCCAGATGAAGACTTACTCATTCCTCCCCAGACCCCTGTCAGGTGGGCAGTTAGAAGTCACTCACCTGTTTATTGTTCAAATCATTGTTCACGATCATAACCGAGGAGAAGGACCGAGTATTCACGTTCGCTTTCGCCTTCCTACCCGAGACTCTGTATATACTGTTGGCTGCTCAGCTGTCAACTGGTGCATTTGGAAGTTGACATTCAAGATTGTTTTGGGATTACTTGCGCTGTATGTTGCTCATTGGGCATATTTCATTGTGTGAGTAGTTCTGAGTTTATGTCTTTAGTTATGTCTGATTTTTGTTTTGTCTCATCAGAGCTGCCATGACTTCCATTGAGCAGTTGAGGGGTGACCTCAACTCCAGTGGCGATCAGCTATCTACGAACCTGGCTACCTATTTCATAGTACGTCTCCAGAAGTGTTGCCGCTGATTATAATGTCCCACGAAACTGCATCTTGGCAACTTAATTTGACCTATTTCCTGTTTCCCTCTTTCCTGTGATCAGAACTGCACCGTGGACCCGACGCAGGATGTGCTGAAGCGTTTGGATACACTCGGACAGGCGTTCAGCCAAAGGTTTGGTCAGGCAGTCGGCCCGCGCTGTATAGTACTTGGTTGGCAGGTATGAACTAACACTGGAGAAGAGAATGAGCAACAATGGCGATTCTCACTATGCTCAAATTATTCTGTCTGACATGTATATTTCTTTTGTCTTTCAGAGATTCAAACTCGGTGTCAGACTGTATTACAAAATCATGGAGGCAATGCTGAAATCGGTACTTTTCAACAGTTTTATTTAATGATGTTGTATTTTTATTGTTTGTTTATTTATTTAGAAGCTCAAGATCATTTAAATGTAGCCGTTACCAGGTATACCCAGTGTGGAGAGCAAAACAAAAATCTGAATAGGAAGCAACTCACATGAACTGTAAATGACGGACATTTCTGAAATAACTCAGTCATGTTGTTTTCCTTCCCAATTTGTAGGAAGAGAAGCGACTGTCTGTACAAAATTTCAGGTATGTTTTTTTTTTTTTATCACAGTGAATAAGTTAGTCAATGGTGTTGTGTAATTACTTGTCCGTGCATGCTTTTTCTTGTTTTAATTGTAAGGTAAGCGTTATTTGTCTTCACCGTAGTCATATGATTTACATTTCCAGTAAACTCCTCAATGACTCCACATTCCACACATCACTGTTGGCCTGCGCTTTGGAGGTGGTGATGGCAACGTATGGAGGTTTGTCCTGTAATTTTCTTACAAGTTAATAACCGATGCACTCACAAATCTAACTCTGAAATAACTTATCAGTAATACAGGTTAACACTTCCTGTAACTGTGCAATAAGTTGTAATACTATGTTGTTTGCTCCTCATGATTAGAGAGCAGTTTTAAGACTGGAGGATACAACCATGATGGTGCCGGTGACCCAGTTGAAACCGACTTGTGTTTCCCCTGGTTACTGGATGTGGTCGACCTCCCCGCCTTTGACTTCTACAAAGTCATCGAGAGTTTCATCAAGGCCGAGCCCACTCTGAGCAAAGATATTGTCAAACACCTGGAGACCTGCGAGAACCTCATCATGGAGAGAATCGCATGGCGGACGGTCAGTTTGATCTCTCATCACTGCGACAGTGTGCTAGTGATGATGTCACGGCGTGTCAATGAGGTTCATGCATACACAACATAAAAACTCACAGACGCTGTAGAAATACACACGTTGTATAGCATTTATTGGCTCATGAGAAGAAAAAAAGATCAGCAGGTTTTTTTTTTTCATGTATTCATTATTACTACAGTTACATAAATGACATATAAGATCAACATATAAACTACTCAATAAGGTTTTATCCGCATTTCTATGTCTCAAGAACTCAAGAATTCACATGCTAATTATGACAATTTCACACACAAATGATGAAGTGATGACATTTTTAACAGATATAAAAGGCAACTTGACTGTTTAAATTATACTGAACAAACTGATTAAGCTTACAATGCTAGCATGGTACTGAACCCCAGACTGGTGCGCTAAAATGAACAAACACACAAATCCTGTTCAACATTGCAAATCCTGCCAAAAATACAGATAACATATTTACACATGCAGAATTCTCTTCAGTTTAACGTCCAAAGAAGTGCAGAGAGTATGAGTTATGGGATACTCTGTAGGAATAAGCAAAGTCCTGATCAATTCAATGGAATTTGTTCAATAAAGTAGTCTAGTGCTCTCAAGATAATGATAAAGAAACACTCACTGGCTGCCACTGCCTCCACTACCGGGCGCCTCCCTGTGCACCAGGCTGCTGGAGAAGTAGTAGACGAGTGGGTTGAGGCAGCAATTGGAGCTTGCTAGTAATAACACCACGGGGTGCACAGCCTTGGTCACCTTGGCCAGGCCACAGTGGTGCAGCAGCCCCACATGTGTGAGGGTGTATCCCAGCAGGTTGATGTGATAGGGGACGAAGCACAGCAGGAAGATGCCTAGCACCCAGTAAATAATTGTGAGAGTGTGCTGACGGCTGCGGCGGTGTCTCGGCTTGCGAAGCACACTCAGCACTCTGCAGTAGCTGCAGAGAAGTAGCAAAGTGGGCAGCAGAAATGACCCCAGGACTAAGCCCAGGGCTACCAGGATGATGGTGCGGTGGCGTTGCGAGGACGGGTTCAGCAGACAGGGCTGGTGTTGGCGAGTGGCTGCAGAGTGCAGCAGCGGCAGACTCACACTGAGCCCCAGCACCAGGCACCAGATCCCCCCGCTTACCAGCTGTGCAACACGCAGCCTGCGCAGTGTTGAGGCGAGCGGGTGCACGACGGCGAAGTAACGGTCCACAGCAATGCACACCAGGAAGAAGATGCCCCCATACAGGCTGATGTATTTGAGGATGAAGGTGAGGTGGCAGTATGCCACTCCCTGAGTCCAGCTAGAGAGGTCTCCTGTCAAGGAGGACAAGGCGCTGGCCTTTTGGTGGTAGTAGTAGATCCTCAGGGGCAGAGAGATTACAAAAAACAAGTCGGCAACTGACAGGCTGACCATGTAAATGGCTGTGCTGTTCATGGAGCAGGGAGATACACACAGTCTGCGCAGAGCCAGGCTGTTGGTGGCCAACCCCAGCAGGAAGATGACGCCGTAGGACACTTGATAGAAGGTGAAGCGGTAGCTGGTGTCCACAGTGCAGTTAGACGGAGGAGAGAATGGCCTGGCTGGCACGTCAGTCATATTCCACAACTCCATGTCCCAAGATAATTTGCTTACTTTAAATCACTGTGTCGCTCTCATCTCTGGAGGAAATGAGTTTGGTTGAAGGGAATATAAGATGGGAGGAAGGAAAATGTTCAGCTGCTTCTGCTGGAGCAAGTGGCAAGTAAAAACTTAATAAACTCCAAATGCCTGCTGTTTTATGGAATGTAAATTTGCTGAGTTGACATGAATATACGACTACGGCTAACATAGCTCAATTTATATTTAATGTGCAAGACAACAGTCAATCTGTCAATAAAGTTTTAACTGCCACATCCTGCTCTCATAAAACAAGCAAACATTTGGTTTCATTACGTTCAGAGTGGGGAAAAAAGACTGTTGCCCCTGCAGTAATTTAGTGAAGTTTATAAAGTTAATCTTTCGTTGAGCTAGTCAGAAGTGTTGATTTAACTTGATTGTCTTTTTTAGACTGTAGTTTGTGGCAGGTAAGCAAGTATGTAGTTTAGCATCTTTCAGTCATTTATTAGTTACTTAGACAATTATTAAGGAGGAGATATATATATATATATATATATATATATATATATATATATTATTTTATTTTATTTTATTTATTTATAGATACTTTGCCTTTGAATGTTTTGTGCATTTTCATTAAAAAAAATACAATTGTGAGATCATTTTGAATATGAAAGTGTTGATCCTCACTATACTCTTACTTTCAGTCAGCATTCAGGCTGTCCTTTTTTCTTTTTTTCTTCTCTAACATTATTTGATAAGACATTTTATTTCGATGACATAATAAGGCATATTACTGTATAAGCGTTCAGTCATCACATTAATTTGGCTTCTTGATTGTAAAAGCCCAATAAGTTCTCAAATATTGCATACAAAAAAATATTATTCCTTATCTTGTCTTCAGATGAACCTTGACAAATACAGTTTGGCTTCATCCGTTTCTCTACGAGTGCAAGTAAAATTCAAGCACAATCGTTAAAACTGAGAAGAATATGGAAACAGAAAACATCATCACTCACCAGTATCCGTTTCTCATCGATGTAACGACGGTGTGAAAAAGCTGACGTTCATCAGAAGAACTTGTTGGGAATCTGTAACGCTGCACAAGCTTCTGACAGGATCCGTTAACGCCTACACTCGCACGCACACATGTCAGGGTCTCTCCCCCCTCGCTCCACTTCTACGCACGCTTCTTGTGGTTTGTTTATACTACTACATCTTTAGCTCATTTAGTCAAACTATTTAATGAGCGTATGTATTTTACTTAGTAAGGATCACTAGGTTGGCTTGTTGATAGCCAGATATCTCGTCTGAACCACCTAGTTTTCACATTGAACTTAAATTTGTGATCAGTCTTACAATTGCACAGATTGTTTCATTACCGTCATGTTTATGGCTGCTTGTTAAAAACCCACACAAGGGACTGGAGTTGATCATTAACCATACAGATAGAGGAATAGCAATAATTCACTGAAAGAAGGCGCTTAATCCTGTATCTTGTGTGTCAGCCGAGAGTCCGTTGCTCTCTGGGAAAAACAATTAATGAAAATGTATGTTCTGTCAAAATGTTAGTCTTTGCATCTGAGAAAAGGAGCAATTCATCGGTTCACCACATCAGATTTTTACCAATCAAATTGGGAATAATTATGTATTTATTATACATATTATGACTTCGCTACACAGCACTTGGCCTTTTGTGAGACAAATTTGGAATTGGATAGAAATGAAGGACACAGCATGTCTTGATCAAGAATTTATTTATTCATCTACATCATCATCACTATTATTGTTTATTATTGATATATTCTTAAATATTACAAAGTTGTGTGATTATCATGTCAGCTTTGAGTCAGAATAATATTTTCTGTTAAAAGCCATGAATCCAGTACAATATATTTCATTTGTGTTGGGTAGAGAAAGCTGCATCTTGATCACAAGCCTATTTCTTTATTACATTCTTTACTGTTAGAAACCCAAACATCGCAGGATAAGACTCAAGAAACGGCTAATTGTTTTGATTGTCTCAAGGAGGCCAGTTTCAAGTTTACATTCTGCATTATTTCTCAAATCGGTCTCAAGATTGCAGCAACCCCCCCGTATGCTCTATTTTGTAAACGTGCTTCTCCCTCGAGAGGCAAGTTGTCGCTCGTCTGCGTATGTTTCACAATCCGGTGCTGCAATGAGCCTCCCCCTGTCAGTGCAGACCCTCAGGCTGAGCCTCTCAACAGGAATGCAGTAGTGCTCGGTCTTGCAACATGCAGCTTTTTCGAGACTGAACCACATCACGCTACAGAATATTCCACTTACCCTTATCACTGTTTTCACTTTACCTCTTAGTCCATAAGAAACAGATTAAATTATTCTCATCCAACTTCAGTAACTTTCAAAAATCTTGTCTGTAATTCTTGTCTGGTTTTTTTTTTTTAACGTCCCAAACCTTTTCACAGAAACAACCACTTATTTAGATAAGGCCATTAGCGGTGTTAGTGCAGTGTTGGCTGGTGCAATGCATTTGTCAAATGTTGACCACACCTGTATTCTACATTTTAAAACACATTGACTTATTGTGCATTCATGGCACTGACCAACCCCAGTACCTGTAGCTGTGTTGGCACCTGGATGGCTAATCAGTCTAGACAGATGATTTGGTAGAAACGGACACCCTGTTAATGTCATATTTCTCAACGACCCACTCTATTAAACAACTAGCGAACGTCACACTCAAAAAACTTTTTCCGGTTAACAACTTTTATTTGCTTTCAGTTTAACGGGTAAAGCTGTTATAGAACATGCTGCTCTATAAAGTGCCATAGTGGGGCCACTACTACTCATACACTGCACAGTACAGTACATAAAACCGTAATAATACTGGTTCAGCATTGTCAAAGCATCATTTTCCTGAGTGAAAATCTGCTCTGAGGAATAAGACTACACTTACAATTTCTTTACAAAGGCTGACGCTTATTTGCAGCACCAAGCACATGATGATGGCTTCGACACCTGTCATAGCTACTATTACACATCAGGAACTCATACAAATAAAGAGCTTTCAAACTTGTGTGTGGGGAATTGGCACCTTGATAAAGTGTCTTTAGGCTGTAACATACTTTAATGTTTTTTTTTTTTAAATGTTTCCTCTTCGACTTGTTCCACTCTTCTGTTGACGGACTAGAGATCAGTGTCTTAACTCCCAGGCTCGAGTCTGGATGAGAGATTCCTTAGTAACCATTGTGTTTGTGTGTTATGATCTTTAAGGCCACTCTGCTTCCACCTACATCCTCAGATTCAAATCGAGTTTCCCCCAGCAATCATTGACTCATTAACACACTCTATAACCATAGTTGCCACTAGATTGTAGACTCATTGTCAAACACTTTTGTTCTCAGACTCATCAGGGTCAGGTTTCTGGGTGTTGTATTTGGACTGCTTTGTGAGCTGTCCATCTGTAGCCTGTCGAATAGCTTGGCACCGTTGTGCCATACTGTGGACTTGCGTCTTATGGAGCTCTGAATGGTCTCCGAAGTGAAGTAGTAAATGACTGGATCAAAACAGCAGTTGGTCACTGCTAAGCACAGAGCAATGGGGTAGATGGTTCTCACCACATCTTCTGCGTTGCACCCCGTTAGGACGTTGGAGCGGACCATGGCATAGAAGATGAGATTAACATTGTAGGGAATGAAGCAGAAGCAGAAGATGAGCAGATGCACGATGATCATCCTCAAGATTTTTTTCTTGTTGAGGGTCCCTGCGCGGCTGATGGTGTGGGGTTTACTCAGTGTCCGTAGCACCATGATCGAGCAGAACACGTTGAGCATCAGTGGGAGGATGAAGCCCACCGTCTCAATAAACACCACCACCTTGGACAGCTCGGACTTCCACTGTTTTTTGGAGTAGTTTTCGAAGCAGTACTTTATGGAGGAGTTGGGTGAAGTGGTGTCCAAAAGGAACCCAGTAGGTATACTTCCGGAAAGGACCATCACCCAAACTGCACAGCAGGCCAGTTTGGCATTCCTCTTAGTGCGTATTGTTTGGGACCTGAAGGGGTGCACAATGGCCAGGAAACGGTCCACGCTGATGCAGGTGAGGAAGAGGATGCTGCCGTACATGTTGGTGTAGAACAGGGCCACAGAGATCTTGCAGAGCACACTTCCAAATAGCCAGTCACGTTGAATGAAGTAAGCGATCCGAAAAGGCAGGCTCAGGACAAAGAGAGAGTCTGACACCACAAGGTTCATCATGTATGTCGTGGTCTCGTTCCGCAGCTTCAGTGTACAGACAAAAATGTATACAGCCACCGAGTTGAAGAAGAATCCAATTACAAACACCAGGCTGAAAACCGAGCTATACAGAGGGTACTTGAATTCATCACTCTTGTTGCAACTCATGAGTGATTGATTCATGCTGTTCAACATTTTTAAATCGGGTTGGTAAGTCTGTAACGTACACAGAGTAAAGAGGTTCTCCTCACCCGTGTACTTGTGTCAGTCAGAAAAAAATCCAAGTGCAGCTTGTTAATCCAACCATGTGCAACCAGTCGGGGAAATTCGCATTTAATTTATGTAGGAAGAAATACTAAATGCCCAGTTTCTGTGGTTCTTGTTATGAAATACTGGAAAGTATACAGAAACTCCACAAAGTACCTGTATTAGTATCCAACGTTCTTTTTTCCGTACACGAAAGCTGTCCTGCACGTCCAATAATCCTCATTGAATGAAGTTTTCAGTCTTTTCCAGTTGAAATGTTTATCCGTTTGAGAGAAGAGTCATGTGCCTCTCTTCAACTCCGTGAGCGGTCGAGTGGTTCTTCCCTTCTTTTGTTTCCTGTCTGTTCCTGCAGCAGCCCTGTGGGGAGGGGGGGCATGGCGATTGTTACTTTTATGCCCCCGAGGTTTTACTCTGCCCCTGCCTTACCGTAGATCAGGGACCTCGTAGCAGGCTGCAAGTCAGGCTCCAACACAAAGAACTCACCGGACTGTTGAAACACAGAGGGAGGAGCCTCCACCGGGGCCAAAGTCCTCCTATCGCTGCTTTTGTTTTTGCACACACCTGAAATTTGAAGAGTGACTGAAATTCTATTGTTATTTATTATTATCATCAGAAATATAGCGTGTTTTAGATCAACCTCGCATAACTTTAGACCGGTTAAACGTGAATATACCTAATGAAACCGTGCAGTGTTGGCATCCACTACATGTCACTCAAATATGAAGTGTACTTTTGAAGCATATCGTCAGCCGGGTGTGCCATGTGTGACACAAAGAATTTACGAATAGCAAGTCCGTACCTGCAGTCAATGTGTATATTGCTGAGAGGTAAAACCACACCCACTTCCCTGTATGATCTCATCACAGATATGTCTTGGTGTCTACATGCTGATATTCTCGTACACCACTGCTCTGCATGGCTTTAAGTCTCGAGTTAAATGCGGTTTTAAAAGTGTCGAGGATAATAATGTGTGTCGGTGGGGAGTTTTCTGTGTTCATGTTTAATGTGATTAATGATGAATTTCAGATTAAGGGGATTTCTGTGGCAATCCCTACAATCAGATGGGATACTATAGGGAGTGTCCTTGGATGAACATAAAAGACAGCTGCATCAACAGCCCATAGTTATATTTTGACAGTTGGGTTTTTGCAAAGGAAATATTAATTATCTCTGAATTGAATAAGGTTCACTGCAGTGCAACACCAACATACAGTGCCAGCTTGTTCCTCCTGTAGGTTCTTCATGTCAGTAAGATTGCAGAGGATTATTTATCAAACAAACGGACCACAGTATCTCCAGTGATTGTGTAGTGATTGTTTATCATATGAAATGCATTTCAGAGTAGAAGTAACTCAAATTCTGTTTTGGTTTTTCATATTTGCAAAGCTTTGAGGTATTGATTGTCTGCTCCCGTCTTGGTAAAACTGTAATCGGCATCAGTAAAAGTTGAATTTGAATTGCTTTCTTTATGCCTTGACAGAGGTGGGAAAACTTACAGACGGTTTCGCCCCTTTTGTCTAGATTTCATTTCTTGAAATGGATTCCCGTAATTGGCACAAAGTAATTCTCAACATGTTTAATATGCACCGGGTGTTTGGTTAAATGTAAATAATCATGTTTGTGTCTCGGCAGGACTCTCCTCTGTTTGAGCTGCTGAAACAGGAGCTTGGAGGCGGAGCAGCAGATCAGGTGGAGACTCCGGCCAGTTTCAGCCAACCACTGCAGCACGACCACACTGCAGCTGACCTGTGAGTCCGACATCTCACAGCCTATCTTTGTCTGTCTTTGTCTGTCTTTGTCTATCTTTGTCTATCTTTGTCTGTCTTTGTCTGTCTTTGTCTGTCTTTGTGTATGCAGCAGCCAAGAGACCGTGTATAGACCTATTCAGCTCTTGTGAAACCACTGAGTCATCAGTAAAAGAGTCACTATGATGATGTTATAGCTCAGCATCATGGTATTCAAAAATAAATGACGTCTGTTAATTTCCATGACTTCGACCCTTATATGAGTCTTCTCTTCTGTAGCTTTGAACCTGTTCTTCTACCTTATTTTAAATTCTAATTTGATGTAGTGATTTGTGGTGTACATTTAATGGAAATGTCCTTGTTCACTTTAATGTTGATGGTGCAACTGACGGGGCCCAATGGGTTTTTACATTGTCCTTACAGATACCTGTCCCCCATGCGTCCAAGCCTTCGTGTCTTGCCTCCTGAGTCCCCGGCCACGCCCAGCTCTCAAGCTTCCTCTCAGCCTCCGACCCAGCCTGCCGGCCAGACTCCACGGCTCCCGAAGTCCAACTCGCTCAGCCTCTTCTATAAAAAATGTAAGATGACGGTCACATTGTTTATTTCGGTTTATTTAAGACATACAAAACAATAGGTTTCTCTGGATAACTTGCGTACAATAACATAGATTTGTGGATAAACACTGCCAGCTCCACTTTGCAAAATGGAACAAATAATATTTTAAACAAAACAAAATGTTCACCTTTTTTGTCAGGGATGTATTTCCAATGTGACTTCATGATGAACTGGAAATAAAACATTCACATGAGTCACTACATTTGCTTGAAGAAAGTATTTAAATATGACAGCTAGTATTTATTCAGTTTGCTCTATTCAGAACACAAGTCCTTCAGGGGTTTTTCTGTGGTGTTCCTCTCTCTGCAGTGTACCGGCTGGCCTACAGCAGGCTGCAGATCCTCTGCTCCTACCTGCTCTCCTCCCACCCTGAACTGGAGCCCATCATATGGACCCTGTTCCAGCACACGCTGCAGCATGAGCACGAGCTGATGAGAGACCGTCACCTCGACCAGGTGACCTGACAATACACTGCTCTCTGCCGTTCGGTCTTATTCCCTTGCTCTTTGTTTTGACTCCATTTGTCTCTCGCTCCCTTCTTCTCTCGGCATCTCTTTCCTGGTGTTTTTTTGTTTTTGTTGTTTTTTTAACCTGAAACTGCTTCTCATTGTTCTTGTAGTTGATGATGTCGGCCATGTATGCCATCTGTAAAGTAAAGAGTGTTGATCTGCGCTTCAAGACCATCGTCACAGCGTACAAGAACATGCCCAACACCAACCAGGAGGTGACGCCCTTTAAGACTTACAACTCTTATCGTCCTTCAGGCAGTTTTTTGCTGTTGTAATCGCACTGCATGTTGAATTATTTTGAACTTGTCTTTGTATCACACTTTGTGTTGCAGACCTTTAAGCACGTGTTGATCTCTGAGGGCCACTATGACTCCATCATCGTCTTCTACAACCAAGTGTTCATGCAGAAGCTGAAAACCAACATCCTGCAGTATGCGTCGACCAGGGTGAGACACGGCTTGACTTTTTTAAAACGTTTACAATCAGATGAAAGAGCACGGGACTAAACCCTCTCATTGTTGCTGTTCTGTTTTTGTAGCCACCCACCCTCTCTCCAATCCCACAAATACCTCGAAGCCCCTACAAGTTCCCCAATTCACCTCTGCGTGTGCCTGGGAGCAACAACGTGTACATCTCCCCTCTGAAAAGCTCACGCATGTCCCCGGGTATCATGACTCCTCGCTCCAGGTGAGTTCTGCGGACGCTTCACCTGTGAAGTGGCACGATTCTTTACATTGTTTTTGAGGGGTAAAAGCATATTTGTACTTTTTTTTTTTTTTTTTTTTTTTTTTTTTCTCATTTGTGTTCTTTGCCTTTACAGAATGCTGGTATCAATTGGTGAATCTTTCGGGGTACGAGCCTCTTATGTTTGCTTTGTTGCATATTGAAGGATACTCTACAGTGACTCTTTCCCCTCACTCACTCTGTCGTTTCCGTTTTGTTTCCATCTGCAGCTGTTCAATCGGTTCCAGAAGATCAACCAGATGGTCAACAGCGGCGATCGCTCCTTTAAGAGGACTCTGGATCTCGGCTCGGGTCCGAAGCCTCTGAAGAGGTTACGGTTCGATGTGGACGGGCAAGATGAAGCCGATGGAAGGTCGGTCATAAATATGGTGTTGTATTTGCCGTACCGTTTATACACATTATACTTATGTTTCAATTAGGCTCACTTTTTATATTTTTTAAATTACAGCAAATCTGGAGGAGATTCTACACTGATACAGAAGCTTGCAGAGATGAGTAAGTGGAAACTGCTTAATTTACTAAGTTCCAATTTCATCTTTTGAGTCTTCATCTTCATGTTTGCTTCCTGTCAATCATATGGCTTGTGGACGTACGTTGCTCTAACATATTGATGATTTGTTTCATGAAGGCTCCACTCGGAGTCGCATGCAGGAGCAGAAGATGAAGGAGGACGCAGAATCAA
Organism: Ophiodon elongatus; assembly: GCA_016806645.1. Taxonomy (NCBI): domain Eukaryota; kingdom Metazoa; phylum Chordata; class Actinopteri; order Perciformes; family Hexagrammidae; genus Ophiodon; species Ophiodon elongatus. The sequence goes on from JACSYO010002141.1 coordinate 551,193, forward strand.
AGAAGGAGTAACTCTAAAAGCTACTGAACTGACCTGCACTGTTTATCACAACGTGAACGCTACGCTTTTGTTCACACACAAAGGGAAACACGAGTTTCTCTTTACATTTAGTATTGGATTTTAGTTTGTATTTAACTTTGAGGAGTAATATGTGAATATAGAGGACTTTTTCCTCTCTTTTTGTTGATGCTTTAACTGTGTTTTAACTGAATAATGATTGATGTCATTGACGATTTAGTATGTTTGGTTTTTAGAGTGCTATTGATTTGTGTGTGTGTGTGTGTGTGTGTGTGTTACAGAAATAAGTTGTTTTGCTCTCACGGATGTTCTCAACTGTCAAGACCGTTGTTGAGATACATTGCTGGTTTCCTTGTTAAATAATCCATCAGGACCTTCATATGTTGACCTTTTGTGACATTCTTATAAAATGTTTCAATTATGATGCAACATTTCAGTTGTTCAATTATGATCTCTTCTCTCAAAAAGGATTAAATGTCAGCTTCAGAGGAAAATCGTCTTTCAACGCAGAAGTTTTACTTTTCAAGTGATATTTCATCTTCTATGTTAATCTACTCTCTTGCCTTCGAGGCCAACAGTAATCGATGCCAGTGATTTTACCAGCTGAATGACCAAAGTCTTTTCATCATGTTGAGTTATGCTGTTTTTTGTTTTTTTTTGTTTTTAGAGAGGGCTGTTTGTTTTATTCCAGTTTTATATACTATGTTATGCTGTCAGTTTTTTTTTTTTTTTGGAGAAAAATACAATTTGAGTGTTGGTTATGAAACAAACATGACAAAGTTGAGTTCTCTTTTCTCAAGTCACGGGTCATTTCTTGTGGTCAAGCGATTGTCCAGCGCCCCGTTTCCCATCTAAAGGTTAAGACGCTCGTAGTAACCTTAACTTCTGACTTTTAAATACTCTTCACCTTCAAGATGATTTATTATATATAAATGACAAGTAAGATCATGGACAGTTTAGACCATCTCCTCATTGTGTTTAAAACCAGAACAATTATTTGTTCTGAATATTTCAGCTGTGATTACGATCCAATAACAGCCATCAGTCTTGCTTTATCACTTCCTGTACCTCCAAAAGAAATGCAGTCACAACAAAGAGCTTCGTCTATAACGGTCATTTTCCTCCCTCTGCTGTGCAAACTTATGCTCACGAGTCGGTCAGGCTTCACTTCCACACACGATTACAGACGATTAAAAGGACTGATAAACGCGTCACTGCTGGATTAACTCTCGAGTTACATGATCGTCTTTGACGGTGGTTGACTAAATTACATTTGTTCCAAAAATGTATTTGGCCACATCCAGAAAATAGTGAGAAAGGCTTTCACAACCCAGAGCCCTAAGTGACTCTGTCACAACGCCTGTTATGTGCAATAAGTAGTACAACATTATTTAAAAGGAATTTAAATGATTGAAAGGAGAAGTATCAAATCCTCACATTTTAGAAGCTGGAACCATGAAATATTTTTCCCATGAAAAATGGCATCACTATTGTCAAAAATAGTTGCCAATTATCAGTTGATTCATCAGCCAATCGTTTCAGCTTGTATATTTATATGTTGTGTGCACAAATCCTAAATTTCAAAGTAACAAAAGCGGTCAAATTATAGAGTAGTAAAAAGTACAATATGTTCCCTCTGAATTGTAGTGGATTAGAAATATAAAGTGCCATGAGAAGAAAATATTCAAGTAAGGTACAAGTACCTCATATTTGTTTGTTACATTCCACCACTGCATACAGTTCAGTTAATCTGACATCTACTGACAAAGCGCCAATAAACATAAGCAGAGAAACTTCTCAAAAACATATAGAAAGAAAAATAATGAAAGCAGAGTGAGGGATTGAAATGTCCCAAACAAGGTGAACGCAAACCTTGCAGATGTTTCAATAATAATATAATTTTAATAGTGGACTTCCTTAAAGAGAACTGCATTGAGAGAGCGCAGTGAAACTAAATCAGTTTATCTTTTACTTGGGGCTCCTTGTTTTTCCCTCGGCTGTGAACTCCCTCCAGCTTCTCTGGGGGAAACAATGACAGCTGCTGCCTGTTCAGTAACAGCTACCTTAATTGTACGATGGCACCGTTTCCAACGGAGAGACGAGAGTTAATGCCCGTTTGAACGCAGAAACAGTTTGGTGTGGGAGCAGCCAAGCATGAAACACTTTGAACTGGCTACGTTTTAATTGGCCCGGCCCCATGGGGCATGGAAGGGTGTTATTGAGTTTGTGGGTGCTGATTCCATGCAGTCAGCCGGTACCACATGATTGCGGGACACCAAAGTCCTCAGTTCTCTCTCTTATTGGAGCTGCCAGTGCAATCTACTGATTTCACCTTCATCTCTGAAGCTCAAAATAGCTGCCAAAAATCAAATTTATGTCTCCAGAGAATGTGATTGTGCTTTTGCTCTAGGATCACTGCTGCTTATTAGGAATGGAAAACCTCACGGTAAGCAAAGTTTTATTCAGACGGGGTTCGTAGAATTTGTCGTTCCGTAGATTTGAGTTCTATAAAAATGTTGTAATGAGGTTTAAATCTGAAGCTCATGTGCTCCAGGCATCATCTTAACAGCTTAATTTCATCACACAGTGATATATTTTATTAATAAAAGGTGTTTTACTTGATGTCTCAAAATGCCTCCAGTCATGCACTGATTTGTAGAATATGCCACGCTTTTTATTTTTTGTACGTCCTTTAATTTTTCTCACAAAACCACAACATTTTGTCCAGGCTTTAGTTTTCTCTTATGAAATCGAATTGGTCGTTAACCTTTTCTCGCTGATATCTGACATTAATTACATTTTAAACAAGTGTGAATGGACATCTACTACTGCTGTTGACTGTGCTGCCCCGTCCCTCAGCCTGAACAATGGCGCGAGATCATGAACCGGAAGATGCGGTTCCCTCCGGAGCTCATCAGTGCCATTCAGGAGGGGAAAACAGAGCTGCTGTCTGGACTGTTGAAGACCGGCGACGGCATCATCCGCCAGCTGGATGAGTCTGAGGATCGCCTGTGGAGGGAGGCCCTCAACCTGTCCATCCGCCTGGGCAACGAGAGCTGCATGGACGCCCTCCTGCAGGGGGTCAAGTTTGACTTCCGGCAGATTCACGAGGCCCTGCTGGTCGCCGTGGACACCAACCAGCCCAGAGTGGTGAAGCGCCTGCTGGACCGCCTGGACCAGGAGAAAGGCAACAAGATGGACGTGCACTCCTTCTCCCAGGCCATCTTTGACCACTCTATTGACAACTCCCAGTTTGCCCCTGGTGTGACTCCTCTGACGTTGGCCTGCCAGAAAGACCTGTATGATATCGTGACCATGCTCACCCAAAAAGGTCACGTCATCCCGTGGCCACACAAGATATCCTGTGCCTGTCTGGAGTGTCGTAACGGCCGGCAGTACGACCTTCTGAAGTTCTCTTTGTCTCGTATCAACACCTATCGTGGCATCGCCAGCCGTGCCTACCTGTCCATCACCTCGGAGGACGCCATGCTCAGAGCTTTCAGTCTCAGCAGAGAGCTCCGTAAGCTCTCAAAAAAAGAGCCGGAGTTCAAGGTCTGGTGAGATTCGTACATCTCCCCACTTACTGTTCATGTTCTGTGTTGATGCTCGTTGACTCTGCTGTGGTGCCTCTCTTCCTGCAGCCTCAGTATCTGGGCCTGGAGGAGCTTTGTCAGGAGTTTGCCGTTGAGTTGCTGGGCATGTGTCGCAACCAGAGCGAGGTGACCACCATCCTGAACAGCTGTGGAGACGAGAGCCAGGACTCCTTAGAGGAGCAGGCCTTTGAGGAGGGAATCCCCAACCTGTCACGTCTGCGGCTCGCTGTCAACTTCAACCAGAAGCAGGTGGCTGGATGCAGGAACTATACTGCCAATCAAAATAAGACAGAAACTTGATGTATAATTTGTCTCACCCTATGTGTGTTTGTTTTTGTGTAGTTTGTGGCCCACCCAATCTGCCAGCAGGTGCTGTCATCTATCTGGTGTGGGAACCTGGCCGGCTGGAGAGGCAGCAGGACGGCCTGGAAGCTGTTTGTCTCTGTGGGGATCTTTTTCACCATGCCCGTCCTCTGCCTCGTCTACTGGATCGCACCAAAGTCAAAGGTCACATCAAACGAAACTGTTCTAAACGTAGAGAGGGGTTTCTCATGCATGTTCTGAAAAAAGTGTCGCAGACTGTCATGAGAGACATGCAATTAAGAAAATTGGATGAACACACTTATGTCTTGGCCCTGACAGGTCCTCGACTTTTGTGTTTTCACCAGGTAGGGAAGATAATCAAGACTCCTGTGATCAAGTTTCTCCTCCACTCCGCCTCCTATCTGTGGTTTCTCACCACGCTACTCGGAGAATCAATAACAATGGAGCTGTATCGAGGCAAATTTGCTTCCCGGCATCAGAACATCCTGCACAGCTCCTTCCACATGGTGTGGGTGGTCGGTGGGTTCCCTCTCTTTTCTGACTCCCCTCCATAATGTTCAAATAGAAAACTCAAGGTTTATACCCTGCTGTCTCATGTAGGATTCTTCTGGTACGAGTGTAAGGAAGTGTGGATCGAGGGGCTGCGGAGCTACTTCCTGGACTGGTGGAACTGCTTGGATGTGATGGTGCTCAGCATGTACCTGGCGTCCTTCGCGTTACGTGTGCTTATATTGCTCAAAGGTTACTTCCTCTGCCTTGATTATAACAGCACAGCAGACTGCATCTACTTCACTCAGACTGGTGAGAAACTGATCAGATAATTCAAACAAAATAGTTGTCTGTGGTCTCAAAGGTACTCAGTGCTGAACGGGGCTGTTTGCTTGTGTAAAAATCGTGCCGCAGAGCGCAAGGAGTGGCATCAGGAGGACCCCCAGCTGATTGCGGAGGTGCTGTTTGCAGTGACCAGTATGTTGAGCTTCACACGGCTGGCGTACATCCTGCCAGCACATGAGTCTCTGGGAACTCTGCAGATCTCCATGGGGAAGATGATTGATGACATGATGAGGTAAGAGTACTTTTCATCTGGCCTCCTGTATTATCATTCCCTGGGAAATAATTCATGATTCATTCACATGATGGAGCAAATGACAATGTTTTTTTTTTTTTAGATTTATGTTTATATTGATGATCATTGGAACAGCCTTCCTCTGTGGCATCAACAATGTCTATGTTCCTTATATCATCTCTCCACATCTTGGCAGGTAAGAATATGGAATTTGCTGAAAACAAGAATATACAGTACACAACACCGTTGTTAGTGAAAAAAAAAAAGGTATGAATACAGTCTCATCGTGCTCTGCTGCAGGTTTAATGAGACGTTCCACTTCTTATTCTGGACCATGTTTGGCGTGGCCAACCAGGACTACGTGGACATGTCACAGTATGTGTTGGCAGAGTTTGTCGGAAGGGTTCTGTACGGCATCTTCACGCTCGTCATCGTCATCGTCCTGCTCAACATGCTTATTGCCATGATCACCAACTCCTTTCAGAAAATTGAGGTAAAGGGATATTTTTATGTCACTCCTGCAACAAAAAAAACTGGACTGGAGCTGCCGTCTCAACATTTATATTTCATATATATTTCAGGACGATGCAGACGTTGAGTGGAAATTTGCCAGATCGAAGCTGTACCTCAGTTACTTCAGAGAGGGCCTCACCATTCCTGTACCCTTCAACATCATCCCCTCACCCAAAGCAGTTTTTTACATCTTAAGGTAAGCTCTAAACAAACTGTAACTTGCAAAGACACCACATTGTGTATCCAAATCTTTATTTATTTATTTATTCATTCATAATAATTATGTTCCAGGGGTATCTTTAGACAAATCTGCTGCTGCTGCTGCAATTATAATTCTGAGAACAAATATCCTGCCTTAGCCTCTATGGTAAGTGTGTGTTTAATGGTCACATGCAGGAGTTAGTGTGACTTTAGTAAAAAAAAAAAAAATAATACATCTTCTACACACTTTGTACTGATATGTGTGATGTTATGTGTTTTAAGACCGATGGTAAGGAATCTGAAGACAGCAAGTTGCCTTACCGCCAGCAGGTGATCAGAGCTCTGGTGCAACGCTACATTGAATCAGCACGCAGGGAGTTCGAGGAGACCAAGAGGAAAGGTAACCATGACTATGACACAAACCTGTCAGGTCTTAACATATAATATATCAGGACTGCGATATGGTCGGTAAACTATGGTACCACAACATGCTGTATTGTGATCGGAGTATTCTCTTTCCTCAGATATCGGTAATCGGATCACTTTGCTGACCAAAACGGTCACCAGGATGCACAGTGACATGAAAGTGGTGCACCAGGTTTTGATAGATGATGGACACGCTGCAAGCGACGCATTGACCAAGGATGGCGCCTCCTTTCTGGGGAAATACATCGTTGGTGCCAAGAACAATTTCCGAGGTTTTAACAGCAGACAAGATGAAAAAAATGCATCACTTGAAGTGACAGTGCACCATGGAGAAGAAGGTGTTGATAAAGAAAAGCTTGACTCAGATACAAAACAAGAGTCAGAGGCAGAACAGAATCCGGAGAGCGAATGTAGAGCAGAGGGATCAAAGCCGGTAACATACTGTGATGTGCTGAAAATGGAGGAAGGCAGAGCTCAAATAGAGCTAGGAGAAAAGCAGGAAACTGAGAAAAAAGAGCAGGTGGAAGCAGACAAAAATGAAGTGAAAGAGGAAGTGGTGGCAGGGAGAAGTTTTAATCATGTAGAAGAAAAGCAAAAAGCAGAGGCCTCACAGGATGAGGCGGAAACAAGAAGAGAGGGAGAGACACTCGCAGTGGGGAAGGTGTGTGAAAAACAAACAGAGACGACCTCCCAACAAGTCGAGAGCGTCAAAGTCAACGATGAAAAGACGGACGCAAAGAGAGTAGTAAACAAGTTCAAAGACATTGAGCTGCAAGAGAGAAAAGTGGCGTCAAAATGGATGAAGGCTAAAAAAGTTGAGCATGATGTAGCAGAGAAGTCTGGTTGCAGGGAGATCGATGCAAAACCTGGAGCCAAGAAAACGGTTCCCTCGCCAACAGGCAGCAGCAGCTCCCAGGACACAGGCTTTGGTTCCCAAGAAGGGAAGGAGTCGATCGACGGGACGGGAGTGAGACCGTAACCTTAGCGATGTTTCATTTAATGACTTTTTCAGCCTTTGGCTCTTTGGTAACATTATTCAATGTCTGATGAGAGGTACATTTTCACAATTTTGGAAATATAGTCCTGCACATAAACAGCACATTTAAATTGTTATACTTTGGGTTTTGTACGGATTAAACAAACAAGACATAATGTGCTAATTAATTAACTTTGGAGGTGCTGGTAGGTGGATTTTGTTGGACAGAGACTGTTTAGCTTTTTCCCTGATCCCAGTTGTGCTAAGCTAACCTAATCAACTGCTAGCTGTAGCTTCATATTTACTGAACAGACATGAGAGGAGGATCAAGCTTAACACCAGAACGCGAAAAAAGGATATTTTCCAAAATGTTGAACAATTCCTTTTATTAAATCATTCATTCATAAATCTATTCGGCAACAAATTCGATTTTTTTATTTTCACAATGAATGTTCTCATATTTATAGATCATGTTCTTAACCTTCTCATCACATGGTCAAATTTGAAATTAAAATACAGCAAACAGCCTCTTTTGGTCATTCTGGTTTCTCTTAACATTACATAACAAACAAGAAAGTAGCCTTGTGTTCAATTCAAGTTTTGCATAACAGTTACTTTGTAACACAATTAAAACACTTGAAATCACGTTTATTTCCGCGTTTCTGTATTTCACAAATATATTGTATGTAGGGGAACATTAACTGTGTGCAGACTGAGGTTATAAAGTAGTGCTGCTTTGGTGTTTCTTTTCAGGAGGCGGCAGACCAACAACCTGCTACAGTGTGACAGTTCAGGTGTCAGCTTGCTTTACACGTACTGCTCCCACGAGGTCGCATGCATGAACACACCAGTTCATTAATTCTTCACCTGCAGCATCACCCGTCCCAAGACGCATCCAAGACCCATCCGGAAAAACACCTCGGCGTGTCGCCCTTTGTTGCACTTTTGCGTGATTTGAAGTCATCACCATTTCAATTTTTGGTGTCGTGAGCCAGAGTCCTGATCTGCCTGCTTCACCACAGATAATTAAAACACTTTGTCATTTGACAAAAAAAACCTCCACGATCTTTAAATCCATGTCGAACATGCACAGGCATGTCTCATGATCACCATCCTGTTGGAGGTCCCTGGAGACAGAAAAGCCTCTCATGTCCTCATAAACAAGACATTTATAAAGAGCAGCATGCTGACTACTTTACTATCTTCTCTGAATGGAAATATTTAACCTTTTGTATATGTAATAATGAATTACTGTTCTTGCCTCAATAAATGTAGGATTAATATGTATTACAGTATATGCTCAGGTTCTGAGCTATAACTAAAGCTTCACATATTCTCGACAATAGTGTAATAAATAATGAGACGTACATTATGACCATTGTACAAAAGGTTTAATTTCTCACATCTAAAATACAAACATGAAGTTCATTAATGACGCACAAATTATAAAAATGTATTGATAAAAAAACACAAAGGGAAAATATTAATTATTTGTACCCCTGAAAACATTAAATAGAAACAGCAAAGATTTGTGACTTGAAGACAGTGGCGTATGTAAAACCCTTGTTACAACATCATATACAAATAAAAAGAATATGGCGTTTCCTAAAATATATATTTAATGGGGAAGCTAGTGAATAAGGAGAAGTGAGTTTATCTGACGGAACCACACTTCACTTAGGAACCACACATTAGGCAATCATCTTTGTTCGCTAAGGAACACACCATGGCAGCAGTGTTCCTCTCTTTGGTCTCCTGCTCGGTCTTGGTCGACTGGGCGTCCTTTAATTTCTCCTTGTTGAGGGTGAACTGGATGGGGTTGGCAGCAGGCTTCGTCCGCAGGTAGTACATGCCGGTTTTCAGGCCCTGCAGAGAAAAGAAGACCGGCATTAGGACGCTGTTTCTTTCTTGTCACTTTGAAATAGCATCCATCAAGCCTGTAGTCCCTCAGTCCTAACTTACCATCTTCCAACCATAGAAGTGCATGCTGGTCAGTTTTCCATAGTTTGGCTCGGCAATATGGATGTTGAGGGACTGGCTCTGGTCAATGTAGGCTCCACGATCTGCTGCCATCTTGAGGACAGTCTTCTGGGAGATTTCCCACACAGTTTTATACAGCTGCTTCAGCTCATCAGGGATCTCTTCGATATCCTGTGGAGTGTGGACAAGTCAAGACGTTGCAGATCACCAAAAAATGATAGTGACATTTAGAGCGCTGGTACGGAATAATTTAATCAGCAACCTCTGGTTCTGAAAAGTGAGGCCAAAGTGGAAGTGCCTTAAACCGGCATTATCTCTAATGGCCAGCAGGGGGTGACTCCCCTGTTTGCAAAAAGAAGTAAGATTGTATAGAAGTCTATGAAAAAATGACCCAACTTCTCACTTAATTTATTACCACAGTAAATATTTAAAACATGACTTTATGGTCTCAAGCTCTAGTTTCAAGTCTTCTTCAATACAGCATGGTGTTAATTTATGGTCCCATTTAGAGTAAAAATGGACCATAAAGCAGGGTATGCTTCAACTTTAACCCTTTCAGTGTGTTTTCAGTTCACAAAAGAAATGGAATGGAATATAATATTCAGAACTATGTTTTCATCAGTGTACAATCATCTGAAACTAAGAATCGTGTTTTTGTTAGCTTAGAAAAAGCCATTTATATCTACATAGGGAGCGACCCGCTGTTTCTACAGCAGCCCAAAACGGACAAACTTAAATTCTAGCTCTAGCAAGAGCCTCTGCATTTATTTAGTTTGTTGCAATCTGCAACTCACCACTAGATGCCACTAAATCTTACACACTGTTCCTTTAAGTGGGATCCTTTACCTGGATAGACCCGTTCTGAGCAATCAGCTGGTTCTTCATGTCGTCACTCCACAGTCCTCTTTCTGTGAGGTCCTTCAGCAGGTGAGGATTCACAATCTATCGAAGACGCAGAAAAGACACTGAACAACATTTCCCAATATGGACACACAACTTTGGAGACTTAAAGAATTGAATGCATTAAGTGCTAACCTGAAACTCTCCCGAGAGCACCCTGCGAGTGTAGATGTTGCTAGTGTAGGCCTCAATGGACTCGTTGTTTCCCAGGATCTGGGCGGTGGAAGCTGTGGGCATTGGGGCCAAGAGCAGACTGTTCCTCACACCATGCCTTAGGACGCACAGGGGGAAGCAGGGATGAGCCACAATCTCCACATACAGTACAGTACAGTACCGTACAGTACCAACAAGGAAGACATTCAGGAAGACCTACTTGGCAATTTTCGCCTTCAATGTTTTCCAGTCACAGAGATCTGTTGGGGTTTTATTCCACATGTCATACTGAAGGATCTGGAAAACAAAATGAGTTAGAAACTGAGCACAAACTACTAAACCGTATCCCAGGATGGATTTCTAGACATTGTGAAAACCACTCACTCCCTTGCTGACAGGAGAGCCAGCGTAGGTTTCGTAAGGGCCGAGCTCCGCTGCCAGCACACAGCTGGCCTCCAGGGCGGCGTAGTAAATGGTCTCAAAGATCTGAATGTTGAGCAACTGGGCCTCTGGGCTTTCAAAGGGATAACGCATGAGGATGAAGGCATCAGCCAGACCCTGCACACCGATTCCAATCGGCCTGTGTCGCTTGTTAGACCTCTCAGCCTGTGAAGTAGGACAGAGGAGCCATTTGTTAACAGAGCACATAAGAGAGATGGTAGAGAAGCAACAGTTGACAAGAGAGCATACCTCAATCACTGGGTAATAGTTGATGTCAATAATCTTGTTCAGGTTCTTGACAATGACTTTGGTGACAGATGCAAGCTTTTTGAAGTCGAAGGTCCTTTCTGGGGTGACATACATGTTGAGGGCAATAGATGCCAGATTACACACGGCAACCTGAGTTGAAGGAAGAACAAAACAAACGAGCACTAAGAAAATAATATCACGGCTAATGTCAATATTGCAGAAACAGCAACGTCTCCCGCCGCTCACCTCATCTTTGCTTGTGTACTCTACGATCTCTGTGCACAGATTGCTGGATTTTATGGTTCCCAGATTCTGCTGGTTGCTCTTCCTGTTGCAGGCGTCCTTGTAGAGCATGTATGGTGTACCGGTTTCTATCTGAGACTCAATGATGGTGTGCCACACCTGCTGAGCCGTCACCACACGCTTAGCCCTGCCCTCCTTCTCATACCTGAGGACGAACCAGACAGGTTAGTTAGCCCTAAGAAGTGAGCCGTTGGTTAAAAACAGAGTTTGGTGTGCCGGTCTTACCGAGTGTAAAGCTGCTCGAACTCCTCTCCCCAGCATTCGTTTAACCCAGGACAGTCACTGGGACACATTAGAGACCAGTCCTACAAGAGCAGGAGAGGACCAATGAGACTTCCCCCTCTGTAATGTTCAAGATTTAGCAGGAGCTTGAAACTATCACACCCATCAAAAAACATACAATGGATTACAGAATATATAGCTTAGTTCAAACTGTAACCGATGTGAGTCAGTGAGGCCATTTCCTCCAGCTATTCACCTGATTGTTCTCCACTCGTTTCATAAACAGGTCAGGGATCCACATGGCGAAGAACAGGTCTCTGGCTCTCTGCTCCTCTTTACCAGTGTTCTTCTTCAACTCTAAGAAGTCAAACACATCGAAATGCCACGGCTCCAGGTACACAGCGAAGGCCCCGGGTCTCTGAACAAGCGAACACAGAGAGTGAGGTGATTAAACGTACTACCTGAGGTGTTTCTAGAGCAACAAAGCCAAGCTCCATTACAGTGTGTGCTGCAAATCTCTACCTTGTTGCCACCCTGGTCAACATAACGTGCTGTATTGTTGTAGACTCGAAGCATCGGAACCAGCCCATTGGAATTGCCATTAGTCTGAAAAAACAGAATCATCAATACAAAAATAACAACAAAAAAACAAAGCTCCTCTATATCTGCTTGATTTGAATCCCTGTGGTGTGGATTTAACTCACCCCAGCAATATAGCTGCCTGTTGCTCTGATACAGCTAACGGCCAATCCAATACCTCCAGCTGTCTTGGAGATGAGGGCACACTGCTTCAGTGTGTCATAAATAGCCTCGATGCTGTCGTCTTTCATGGTTAGCAAGAAACAACTGCAAAAACACATCAGATTAGGGGGGAAAAAGAACGCATCACAAATGTGGTCAACTTGGCTTCAGTTACCTTGACAGCTGCGGCCTGTTGGTTCCAGCATTGAACAGAGTCGGTGAGGCATGGGTGAACCACTTCTCTGACAGCAGGTTGTAGGTTTCAATGGCTGCATCAATGTCTCCTTGATGAATCCCGACAGCCACTCTCATTAGCATGTGCTGGGGCCTCTCAGCAACTACAGAAAAAAAACGAGATTTAGCCAATACACAATTGCAAATATCCCGAAAACACATCTCTTGACAGTGAGTCTCTGCACGCATAAATACGCTTCTCAAGAAGCTATAGGGAACAAAAAACTCTTACCTTTGCCGTTAATCTTTAACAAATACGACCGCTCGAGAGTCTATTAGAGCAAAAGGGACAAATTAGATTTATGATTCAAGAATTTGCTCAAGATATTGAATGCAAAATGAAATAAATTACCTTGAAGCCAAAAAAGTTGTAGGAGAAGTCTCTGTCGTAAATGATGGCTGAGTTGAGGCGCTGCAGAAGGTAGAGGATATCTTGTGTCAACAAATGCTCAACATAGTTACAGTGACTTTAAAATGAAAAAAAAAAAACATGAACAAAATACCACAGCAAATGTAACTTACACCCTTGTTTTCCAGCACAACGTCAAGCATCTCCTTGGAGATCATAGGCGAGTGCCGTTTATTTAAGGGGTTCACATAGTTGTAGAGGTCTTCCATCACATCTACAAAAGCAAAGAGGAAAGAGAGTACCCAATATCAGAACCCATAATTTAAATACTTTGTGCAATCAATCATGTCAGGGTTTCTCGTAAAGCGGGAAACGCCATACTACAATGTGCAGCATCATCATTTTTAGTAAGATGGCTAAATTAATAAACAGTGCATTAATGGTGTTATTTTTTTAATTTTACTTTAAATGCAAAGTCATATTTATAAACACATTTATTACATACACAAAAACCCCACGTCTTGCAATAGAGCAGTGTATTTTCTATGGTAACTTAAAACTTCTCTCCTCACCACTGAATACTTTCTTGGTTTCTTTGTGGAGATTAGAAACTGCAATCCGTGCAGCCAGGAGTGCATAGTCGGGGTGTTTGGTGGTGAGGGTGGCAGAGGTCTCTGCTGCCAGAGTGTCCAGCTCCACAGTGGTGACCCCGCTGTACAGGCCCTGGATCACCTTCATTGTAATCTGGGTCTGCAGAAACCGAGAAAAGGCATGTGCGTGTGGTAGAATATCACTGAATTGGAGTGTCAACAGTGTCACTCATTTACTTTACGTTTGTTTTGGGGTTTTTTGCGTTGATGGGTAACTTTATAGTGGTTTGAACTCACAGGGTCCACAAAGTCAGAGTTGAGTCCATAGCAAAGCTTCTGAACGCGAGATGTGATTTTATCAAAAGTAACTCCCTCCTGGCGACCATCTGAAATACAAAAAAAAAAAATAAAAAAAAAATGTTATTTTTTATTATTTAAACTTATTCAGTCAATTTTTGAGGCAACTTCTTAGGATAGATGATGAATATAACTGTGGTAAACTCGAGACATATCCGTGACCTTATATGTATTCCCTCTCCTGACCGATTATCTCAGATGAAGCCCGCGCTCAGCACCTGTCTAACCAGTTACTATTATTATTATTAACAACAAAACCTTGCTAGTTCGCGCCAATACCAGAGCTACCAAACAAGATTATAATAAGGCTCTACTGACATTTATTAAAGAGGGAAGTTGTCAAAGCCTTTACGATAAAAAAAAATAACACCAAAGGCTAAAGAGCAATTAAAGTGATATTTAAAGTCTCGACTGTGTCGATTCTATAAAAAAAATATTCAAAATAAAGGCAAGCAACCTGCAAAGTAAGCAAGTTAAATGGTCAGCTTTTGTCCTCTCATTACTCAAGTCTTTGTGTGGTGTGTGGACGGACACACACCACACAAAGAAACATAAAAACACCCTTTAACGCGACAGAAACTGAGCTGAAGACCACAGAAGTGCAGCACTTCTTTGGAGTATTAACATGTATCGCATCTTAAATACATTTTAAGATTTCTTCCAGGACCTTGACTGCCCCCGGCACCGGAACAATGCATATTTACTCGACAGTATTTGCAAGAAAGTTAAATTAAACTACTTAAAAAGCCAAGCTACTGTACCTCGCTTGATGACATGCATGTTGGCAACAAAGCAGCTGGTTTCCTCAGACAGCAGTTGTTAATGTTATATTCTCAGCCTCCAAACCAACACAACGACTATACAGAGTATAGGGTTGTTACAGCCAGTTGTTACACTGAGGATAACCGGCTCACACGGTTGAATCTGAAACCGAGGGCGCCAAAGACCCACAAGCCAGTTACTCTGCATTGTGTCAGCGGCTCAGCCAATCAGAGTGGACCCAGACTTTTGAACCAATCACATCACGAGCTGAGGTATTTTCACATTCCGCTCGCAGTTTCCGGGCAGATTTGGCGGGATATTTCAAAAACATTGATAACATGTAATTAGGTTTGCTTCATATGTGCTGTGTGTTGCAATATACAAATCTGAAACATCCACATATGAATGTCACCATAAACAAGGTGTGATTGACTCACAGAATCATGTGTATTTCCCTTCTTACATGATTACTACACTAATACATTTTAAGATGATTAAAACTTAACAAACTCATCAAGAAGGCCAGCAGTGTGCTGGGGTGTCCTCTGGATACGGTGGAAGTGGTGGGTGACAGGAGGATGATGGCTAAGCTATCATCCCTAATGGACAACATCTCCCACCCCATTCAGGACGCCCTGGCAGCTCTGTACAGCTCCTTCAGCCACCGGCTGCTTCAGCCCCGGTATGTGAAGGAGAGGTACCGCAGGTCCTTCCGTCCTGCTGCTGTCAGGCTGCAGAACCAGCTGTGCTCCCAGTAGACCACAAAACACTTAAAACACTTAAAACCTGTGCACTATATAAATACACTGTGCAATAAGCTATTCTGTCTGTATATATCATATTTCAGTTATTGTGGATTCTTTACTGTTTTTTTATTACTGTTTTTATTGCTTATTTATATTACTTGTTTTGATTTTTTTACTATGTCTCTTGTTTGCACTTTACACTCTGCTGCTGTAATCCTGTAAATGTCCTCACTGCGGGACTAATAAAGGATTATCTTATCTTATCTTATTACCAATACTCTGCAATATAAGCAAAACGTCAAGACTATACATGTGTAATATTCCATGAAGGTATGAAAGCAGTACACCTGGCGTTAAAGCCATTACAGCTATAATCATTCATGAAAAGTACAAATAAAAATAAAATGACATAAAACAATAAACAGTAAATATGACAATGAGTAGTATACCGTACTGATATTTATGTCTAATGGTTTAACCCCCTCAAGAGTATATACAGTTCGATCAATTAAAGTTCTGTCTAAATATGAAAAAAATGTTTTGGAAAAATCTATTTTTGATATTTATGACTATCCAACAGTAAGTGCAACTTGCAAGTTATAGCTTGGTGAACATTGACTAACAAATACAGAAAGTCAAAGCTTTACTATTACTAAATTATTTCCGAGTTTTATTTTGAAAAACGGACCGGATGTGACCCTCTTAGGTTCGCTTCTAACACTAATGGCCCGGAACGGTAAAGCAGCACTCCGAAGATGGCCGGAGTGTTCGAGGTGGAGGTTGATGGTGTAGAGCACGACCACGGGCTACAGCATCACGATGAGCCGCACCAGGTGAGAGCGATGGGCCTCAGCCAGGTACCACGACAGATACAGGAGACGACAGAGACTTAATACTGGAGTTTAGCTAACTGCCAACTCCGGGACTCTTATGTTTGCTAGCTGACGTTATTCTCGGGTTTAGCCCAACGGCAAGCAGCTAGCTACTGTTGAGCGGTGTGTAACCGAGGTGTGGGGGGTCTGGATGGAGATGTGTGGTCCCTTGTACCGAAATGATGACGCCTTGGTTGACTGAACAGCAGAGAAGGCGAGAAACGCCCCGACAGCGTTAGTTAGCTGTCCTCAGCTAGCTAGCTAGCTAGCCGGCTAACGTTCAAATCGTGCAATTCAGCTCCGTTGGTTTAACCTGGTCAAATTAGCTTAGGTTGTTTGAAGGTAAAGGTAGCTTTTATTTTATCTGGTTCTTCACACCCGTGTGTTTACCGCTGCTCTACAAATACAGTCGATGTGGCTGACCGGGTCAAAGGTCACACGGGGCCATGTCTGCGCTGAGGGCCAAGAGGTGTATCAGTGTCAAGACAGAGGAAGCGACAGACCCACTTCCTGAAGGGATTTCAATCTTCTGGTCAGACCTGGGTGTTAAACTGAGGTCAGAGCAGCAGCTCACAGGGTTCAAGAGACACCACCAAGTGAATTGAAACGAGTTCAAAGTTATGACAGGCGGTCATGAGCAGGTGTGGTCACCTAATGTGTTGCATGGCTGGCATCACAATACGCTGACAAATTACACATCACATCCTAATGTTTGCTTCACTTGTGATTGAAGTGTAAGGGTTTAAATGGACATCTGTAACTGGTGAACTTAATGTGCCTTGATCGCCTGCTTTAGTCCCTCTTATTGTGTAAAGGAGTTAGCGTGCCTAAAAGGACTCAAATGTGTTCATCAGGTGAATAAAAAACAAAACAATGTTCAAGTGTGATGCATGTTTGGTTGGCATCTGTCTATTCCTAATACTGTTCTTTTGTTTAAAATAAAAAAGGGCGAATGATGACTTAAACAGGAAAATGCATCATACTTAGCAGCAGGATGTGTGATTTGAAGAATAGTTAGTTGTGAACCTATAGCTGTATACCTGTTAGTTTAGCCACTACCAGCCTGCATTCATGTGCGTTATTTGGGCAGATGGGAAGCTTTAATACCAAGAGAACATTGCATGAGTTATTGCTGCCAGCTGTTCATTTCATTCAGTTTAAAGTAGCTAAACAAGCCCAACGACTTGGGAGGGACTGAACTGCTAAATGCACGTGGCATGATTTGATAAGTTAACGATTGGTAAATATAGATATTTGGGAGGGTTGTGTGCACCCAGCTGTGACGCATATCCATCTTGTATATCGCTGCTCAAACACTTAAATGTTTCAATTCAAATAGTTATTTCATATGCTGTGTAATTGGTATGCTATGTAAGAAATAGGGGTTTAAAGAACATTGGGTGAGAGGTGATGCTCGATACAGTGGTTTGGTATCATCATATTATCGTTTCTGAGTTCAAATGAGCTTTATAATGTGCACTCTGTCAACAGTAATGGTCCTTATTTTGTCTATTTCCTTTCTTTAGTTTGATGTGTCCAAGCTTTCACCAGAAGAGAAGTGGAGGTTAGTATCTTTGCCACACTTGTAATGGATAATGCATTTATTTTTGTAACATATTAGATAGAAAAACATAGAAAAAACACAAATCTTTAAAACAAAATTCAGTTTTGGCACTCAAGGTTGCAGAGTAACATTTGCAGACATTTTCATTTGTTAATACACAATGTTTTTGGTAAAGAAAAAAATACATACATACATACCAGTTCTAAGTGTTTTTATATATATATATATATATATATAAAAGAAAGAAAGGAGAAGAAAAAAACAAAAAACAAACAGTTCACTGTAATTGCCATTCGGAGATATTAACGCGCAGAGCTGTCCAATACACCTTTGAAGGGCACACCCATCCTGCAAAAAAACATACTGCTCCTAGATACATAACATTATATGTTCTTCTTTCTCTGCAGGGTGGAGCATGCAAGAATGCATGCCAAACACAAAGGTCATGAGGCCATGCACGCAGAGATGGTGCTGATCCTCATAGTCACGCTTGTCGTCGCCCAGCTAGTCCTCGTGCAATGGAAACAGAGACATCCAAAGTCATACAATGTAAGACACACAATCCACTTGTTTGAGATTTGTATGTAAAGTTTGGAAATGCCATTGTGTGAAGACACATAATTAAGGGGGATTAGAGAACATGCACTAGCAAAGTGTTGTCCCTCACAAGTCTGCATTTTTAAATGTTCTGTCCATGAGTCAACACATGGTGTATTGTATAACTTAATATCAATACTCATTTCCTCAATTAAGGATAAGTGTGGTCTTTTCCTTCTTGTCACAATCTATCCAAATATGAAATGTTATCAGTAGTGTCTCTGAGTGCACAATGTCTGATGCAGGTAACCTTTTCTCCCTGGTGAACATGCATCTTATAACATAGGGGTTCTCAACCTTTTGTAACTTAAGGCCCAGTTGTGATTGTTATTACCTTTTCGAAGATCACCTTCCAAGAAAAATAAGATTTAATAAAAAAGGAGAAAAAATAAGGTGGGCTATAAATGTGTCAGCTGGAATGACAAAAATAAATAATCTGCTTACCGTCACCCATAACTGCCAGCCATTTTTAATCTAAATTCATTGTATTCAGGGTCATATTTCCTCACCACAAGCTAAGGAGCTGGTGCAGTTTGTCTCCCATGTCCCTTCTGCATTTAAAAAGCTGATCCATTTAGTCTCACTGCAGCCGAGGGAATGTTGGCCAGCAATAAATGACAAAACACTTTTGTCTGCTTGGCATGGTGATATTGAAATGTAACTGTTCATTGAAATAATGCTTTGACTTAATTACAGAGTTGTGCGCCTAGTTAATTACCCCTTAATTGTATTTCTTTTATTTAATCAAAATATTTGGCAGTACCATCGCAACCCACAAGATGGCGCTCTGAAGCCCACCAATGTTGTGATTGTGAATGGATGTTCTAACATGTATGCTCTGCTGTCTTGTAGCTGGTGACTCTGTTCCAGATGTGGGTAGTTCCTCTCTACTTTACTACCAAACTGCACTGGTGGAGGTTCCTGACCACATGGTTTATCTTCTCTGTCATCACAGCGTACATCTCTTTCCGTGCCACTCGCAAGCCACTGGCCTGCACCACACCGAGGTACAACCATCGTTTACACATATCCCAATTGCTGTAAATGAAGAGGTCTGCCTCTCCATTACTGTGGATTGAACTGTCCATGACATATTCTGACTTGCTCTTCACATATTCCTTCTCTCTGGTGGCTGTAGGTTGGTGTATAAGTGGTTCCTCCTCCTCTACAAGATCAGCTATGCCACAGGAATAGTTGGCTATAGTGTCGTCATGTTTACACTTTTTGGTATAAACCTAATATTCAGGTATGTATTGTTCATTCCATATTATGTCAGTGGTGCTAAATGAACCATAACCAAACATTTCTGTGGATATCGACTTACACCATTAAAAATATAACACTTCAAAACGGCAGGCGGCTGTTGAAAATTTTTTTTTATCATTCTCAATAACATGCAAACATGCGTAGTTCTCACAGAAACTTCCCTTTAGACAAGGAAATGACAAATGTCTCTTTTCTCTGTTCCTAATGGTCAGAGGAATTACAAAGAGCTTTACGTTTTCTGCTGACACAGGAAGTGTTAAAACAAGTGTATGTCCTAATATGGTAGTCCTCTCTCTAAAGCCTCTGAATGACCACAAGGCTGTTTTTACAGGTTATGTAGCTACTGGGCAGTCATTCATTTATTGACAAAGATCCTTCAACAAAAGCTATTATAGTTACATTAGTTTTGTGGAGCTGCACCTTCTAACTGTTTAAAAACTGATTGTTATTGACAGTTTTCAAACTAAATGAAGAGCTACATATGCACAGTTTATTTAAGTTAATTCAAAATGAGGGCTTTTCCTGATCATAATGATCACAATTATGGACGAACAGGAAAGTACCTAAACGCTTCCTATGCGGATAGCTGATCATCCAAACGGAATTATTTTTTTCGTAGCTTTTGTACGCACAGGCAAATATGTAAAAAGGTGTTTTGGTTAACAAAACATATTTTAGCTTCATGCCGACATACTAAAATTTAAAGCAAATTAATGTTGTCTTCCAAAATTTTTATTTTTTTACTGTGCATTGGAAATATTAGACTGACATATCTGTTTTATGAACGAAGTAAAAGTTGTTGTTGAACACCAGCTGAGGCAGGATTCCTTCATACAGTGCCTTCTCTCTCCAGAATAAAACCAGAGGATGCAATGGACTTTGGCGTTTCACTACTATTCTACGGTCTGTACTACGGCGTCCTGGGACGGGACTTTGCAGAGATGTGTGCAGACTTCATGGCTTCAACTGTTGGGGTAAGTCGACAGGTTGCAGACACTGTATGTTTCTTTGTAACTGCTGTAAGATAAAATGTAATTTAGACTTGTATCTCTTCTCTTTTTTTTTTTTTTTCAGTATTACAGTGCATCTGGCATGCCAACCAAGCACCTCTCTGACAATATCTGTGCTGTGTGCGGTCAGCCCATCCTCGTAGATGTCAGTGAGGAGGGGATTATTGAGAACACGTACAGATTATCCTGCAACCATGTGTATCCTTACCTGTGAGATATAGACATACCTTTATGATACTATCTTCTTTTTTTATCAGGAAAAGAGAAGTTGAGCTGCATGACGGAGTATTTCACATCTATAAAATGCATAGTCATCGTGGATTTATTTCGGAACTGTATTGTCCTCAATTAGCTGCTTAAAGGGGAATTGGCAGAGTTATCTAACTTGACCTTTATGTCAGATTGTTATTGTTATAACGGTGTGTTCATCTGAATTTATATTACTTCCTCCATGGTAGTCTTCTGCTGGGCTTGTCCACTGTAAATAACACGCAACTGTTTACAGGTTAGCGTAGAGAATTTCATGCTGCGAGATAATTACAGAGCCCAAATCATATCAGCAGGTTGATATGTGGCTGACCTGCCAGTTAAAGGCAGATAGGCAAAAAACATTTCAGTAGATTACTGTCGGCCGTAGTTTGGTTATTTGGCAGCTAATTTACATATTTTAGGTTTGATACTTTTGTGTTGATTGTTGTAGTTATTTTAAATAATAATTGAACTTCCCATATAAGTCAACTGTTCAAAACTTGCTGTTATCTGATATTTACTGTTACTGTCAAATCAAACATCGTAATACTGTTAAAAACAAATATCGGCCAATATACTGTTTAGTATTTTTTATATCTCTGAAATGTGGACATAAATCCACAATTGTTGGATTTAAGTAATCCTATGAAAGTTGAATTTCAAATTAAATCCTGTTTGTCACATGCTTAAATCTACTCAGCCGGTGTAGTGAAATGCTTTTGTGCCTAGCTCCAGCAAGCAACTCACAAATAATATAGAATACTATACAAAAATACAATTTTACAAGAAAAAACAAAACAATATGTAATTTGTAAATACGTGCCTTGTTTGCTAGTTCCAGTCCTCTTTTCTAAACCAATTTAGATCACTTTCTGTCCTTATAAGGTACTAATATGATTGTTTTCCTGCTTTTTTCTTTCTTTATTTTTGACGTTCATTTGATGTACAATGGCTACAATATTAATGTTTTCATATTTCAAATGCTGCCAAAAGTAAGTTTTACAAAGCAGTGACATTTAAGCCAGTATTTGAACTGATGCTCCACAATACAGTGCCGAGCCTTAACTCCACATCCAGGTTCCATGAGTTTTGCATAAGAGGATGGTGTATCGTCGGAAAGAAGCAGATGTGCCCGTACTGCAAAGAGAAGGTGGATCTGAAGAGGATGTTCAGCAACCCGTATCCTTTTTCATATTTTTTGTTGTTTCTGTGCTGCATTATTTCACTGTTTTGTTTTTGTGAGTGTCTTAATGATTCCTGAGTTAATTGTTGTAATTTTAGATATCACATATAGTAATGTACACGTATGGACTAGATAGAGAATAGGAAAGTGATAGTAGGTCCAAATTTAAATTGGCCAATTTTACAGATGACAGCCAGCCAGCGTTCAGGAAACCCAGTCATGCCAAGTTACTGGAGAAGGACATCTTTCTTGTTACAGTGGGGGAGTTTTCGTCGCGGTCATTGTAGACTATTTGGAACGAGATATGAAACATTTATAGGTTGTCTACTGAGTTCCTGTTCCTTTTTGTGGCTCAGAGTTTACACTTAGGACAACTGTGGAACTCTATATAATACAAGTAATGGCCAGAAACTGAAAGTGGTTTCTACGTTCTCCTGGTCATGTGCCATCAGCTGCAGTTGTTGTTGTTGTTATTATTATTATTATTATTATTATTATTATTATTATGATGGCACCCATTTATTAACCAGTATTGATTGCTGTTTTGTATTCCTTAACCCATTTTGTTTTAGTTGGGAGAGGCCACATGTCATGTATGGACAACTTTTAGACTGGCTCCGGTACTTGGTGGCCTGGCAGCCTGTTATTATTGGATTTGTGCAAGGCATCAACTACGTCCTGGGACTGGAGTGACCTGCGACTGTCAGAAATGGACGCACACCCCAATACGGAGATGATATGCACTGGCTCTAAAGACTGGGGGCCTAACATTGAACTAAAACACAAATTAGAAGTGTCTATACTTTTTGTATATATTTATAGGCACATACTCTCTGTATTTACAGCTTATTTGAATTTGATTGGTAACCTGAATTTGGATGTCTTATCAATTTCCCAGGATTTGCTTCACACAGCGTTACACCTTGATGATTTGGTTTGTGCAAAATATGGCCTAGTAAAGCGGTTCTGAAAAAATCATTAGAGGGGTGCTTTTTACTGAATTATGTCTTAAGTGTTTGTTAATTCTTAGTTCCAGGATCATGCTGGAGTTTTTCATCCTCATGTCTGAGGACTCACACATGGGTAATAAAGATTGAATAGACATCAACATAAGTCATTGCTCCCTGGGCCTCCAAAGTCCACCGATGGAAGACATTTTGCCACTGCGTATTTTATGTAATCACTCATACGAACTCAAATGACATCATTGAGAGTTTCCTAAGCGCAGTCATGCGTCATGTGACAGGAGGCTTTGTCATCGTGTGGAAAAGTGCTACTTTTAGTTAAACAGAGAATCCCTCATCCAGTACTTGATACAATGGAACAGGATGTTACAGGATTTCAAAATGTCCTCACTGTCTTCGTGGACAGTCATCGATACCAACAGGAAAGATGTATTCCCTTTGACCGTTGACCCTTGTACAACATCTCAGTCACTACGTTTCTATGAGTGGAGGAATGTCATTGTTTACCAAACAACCTCTTGTTTTCATTCTCACACGTCACTATTTGTACTTAAATTTTAGGTCCACAAAAAAACAAATCACCTTTGTGGTTGTATCTTGCCTTTTTATAGATAGTTGTGGGTTTTTGGTGCCAGCTATTTTCTTTGGAGCTACTTTCTACAAAAGAAATGATTCCTGTAAAACGATTGTGTTCTGTAGATTATTCTAGATGCCTGGAGTGTCACGTTGCTGTTTTTTTAACGCTGAGCACTACTAACTAAATTGAACTCACCTTGGTTATATTGGTTGGGCAGCAGAAATCTCAGATGTACCAAAGCATGGCATACTAAAACCCAAACTATCTGCATTGGCTAAATACCACCAGAGGTAAGTGACAAAAATATAGATTTTGTTATTAAATATTGGTGAACATAAACTGTTCTGAAATTGGGGTGAACCAGGAAGCACAAACCAA
The DNA here is from genome assembly GCA_016806645.1 of Ophiodon elongatus. Taxonomy (NCBI): domain Eukaryota; kingdom Metazoa; phylum Chordata; class Actinopteri; order Perciformes; family Hexagrammidae; genus Ophiodon; species Ophiodon elongatus. Next base: position 574,998 of record JACSYO010002141.1, read on the forward strand.
AGCTATGATACCAGTTAGTAACTTGACTAAAACTATTGACTGTTCAAACTACACATGATTAGAAGAGGACAGTAAACAAAACCATTGTAGAAAGATCCTTTAACTCAGTGAGAGCGGTGATGATGCCAGTCTTATTTTCATGTGATCTGTTCGAGCCAAGGTCCCTTTATACGTGTATTTTCTAGTCCAAAGATGCTGGTTGTTTTGTTTTCCACAGGCACCGGTCACAATACATGCCAACACTTTCACTTGGACCACCAACTCAAACAGAAAAGGGACTGTGTACAACACGGCGAACACGATCATTTCGTTTTGTTGTCAATGTTTTGACCAAGTTCAGTTAATAAATGTCACATGGTTTAGATTGTCTGTAGATGTCTTTGCATCCTTGAGGTTCCTTTTTCCAACACTTACAGCCAAGTTATTGTCCACTGAATATAGATATATAGATCTATTTATAGATACATGGTTGTATATGAATATATATTGATTTAGATATATGGATATAGATTTCTATTTATTGATTTTATATATGTATATATAGATACAGACAATTGGAATCACAAGACCGAGAGGAAGAGAATTAGTCAGCATTTTGATTTAAGTAACCGGTGTGTGTTAGCAAACTGCCAAAACATGTGTGGACTAGTTTTGAGGAAACCCCCTCGTACTAAATGGCCATGCATTGTGTTTGAGTGGGCGTAGGGAAGTGAATTATGTTTGTGTATATATAGTAGAACCAAACAGCAGTCAAAGGCAGAACGCGCTCACTGGAGAAGTCGATATGAAGCCGTCTTCTGTGGTCAAAGGTAATAATACTTGGTAATGCCAACCTCAGTCATTTTCACTGTACTGTGGGATTGATTGTGAATATGTTGTATCTCTGCATCAGCTTTGGGATATCTGTGTCTGCTGCTTGCAGATGGATTTCCAGGTACGGTATATTTTGTGTGTGAACGATTTAATTTGCTCTAATCATGTTGTTGTGCTAACCTAAATTTGTTCTTCAGTTTCCCAGGATGAATCCCCGAAGATATTTGGGCCACGTTACGTCAAGATAAAAGCTCATCCAGGTAACACTTTGTGACACATGACCGACACGTGTTTGGTATTTACAGCTTATAGAATCTGTTATTGGGTATTCGTTTGTGAAGCTCTTTGTGTGTGATGGGTCGGGATGTTTTCTGACTTACAGGTGAGCAGCTGTTTCTTTACTGTGAAGCGTTTTCAAACTCTAAAGATGTGACGCTCATCTACTGGCTCGTCAATGACTCTTTCCCCGAAGACCTGCTCAGCAATGGCAGAATAGTGGAATCAGACGAGTGAGTATTATGACTTTCTATTTCAATGCAAACCACCCTGACAGAGCATACAGCTTTAGTCATTTAAGTGCAATTATCCATACACAATTTGTTAGCAGCCAAGCTCGAGTGTATTTTCTTCAACGTTCTGCTGTTAGAAAGCAGGACAAAGTAATGATTGATGTAACATCCCTGTTTGTTTTAGATCGACGTTAGATAATGGTAGGATCCTACAGAGGAGTTTGATGTTGAAGAATGTCACGTCAGAGGACCTCAAATCCAACTTCACCTGTGTTGTGACGAACGCCTCTGGAATGTCCCAAAAGAACATAAAGTTAGTAGCGAGAGGAAAAAGGAGAAAACATTTCATGTCACAGCAATAAAAAGTGGAACGCTCCGAGCCATGTTTCACTTGCCCACTAACTCATATTTCTTAAGAGTCAAATGTATCTTGGAATTTAATATTCTGTTATATCGTGTGATGGGAGAGCGATGCCAAAGAAAAGTTGGATGAAGAAATGTACAAAAGTTGAGATGCATTTGGTGCCAGAGTAGTACATCACTTTTCTCTGATGGTTTCCCATCGATGATACCAAAAGTGTAAAAAGTGACTCATTCGGATCCTCTGGGAAGGAAGAACTTTAAGATGAAAGCAAACACAAACTAGAGTATATTGTTACTCTCTCCTAATATATATTTGACGCAGCATTTTGAGGATAGTCCTCCTTTTCCAAGGAAACACGAGGTCCAGAGGCAACACTTGATGTGGAAACGAATGACTCTCCCACACAATGCTACTGACTGCAGAATAAATATAGAATATTGTAACATTTCATGTATAGGCTATTTGCTATGTTTGTGTATCATTCCAGTGTCTGTTTGTAAACTTTTGAAACATATAAAAATATACTCTATAATGAGACAAAGTATGTTGGAATCCTGTGGTTGTTTCACTTGAGATTTATTGTTTGTTGTACTACTTATTATAACTTGTTTTCCAATGGTTATCCCCAACCAGTACTTTCAGTGATGAGAGTAATTAGAGTATCGTTACTTTTTTTTTTAGCAATTTAGGATTTCCAGCTCTTAGATGTGAACGCTGCATTGCATACCAAAACAATAATGTCAAAAAACAATAGTCATATCAAGCACAAACTGGCAACACAAGGAAATCTTATTAATGACTACAAAAAATATTTGATTGCATAAAACCAGGAAAATAACTTAACTCCCCAAAATTAGGCCCCTTATTATCTTTAAGCGTCTCTAAATCCCCAACCAGTACTTTCAGTGATGAGAGTAATTAGAGTATCGTTACTTTTTTTTTTAGCAATTTAGGATTTCCAGCTCTTAGATGTGAACGCTGCATTGCATACCAAAACAATAATGTCAAAAAACAATAGTCATATCAAGCACAAACTGGCAACACAAGGAAATCTTATTAATGACTACAAAAAATATTTGATTGCATAAAACCAGGAAAATAACTTAACTCCCCAAAATTAGGCCCCTTATTATCTTTAAGCGTCTCTAAATCCACAAGCGTCTTCTGTAGCCACATCTTTGATTCATCAGTGTAATTTAAGAAGTAATTAGCTCCATTAGTGTATACGTTTGTTGAATAGGAGAGAAATGTGTTTCTCCGTCAGGCACATGTCAAACAGTTGATAGTTAGTTATTTTGTATAAAAATTAACTTAGCACATTGATCAGTGTTTAGAAGAGTCGGCTCAAATGGATGCCGTCTCCGAGGCTCTCAAACCAAGCTCTTCCAGGCAGCACTGCAAGTTGCTGTTCCTGGCGGGATGCTGGTTTTCTCCGATCCTCTTCCTGATGAGAGCAGCAACGTCGTCAATGAGTGTCGGCCACTTTACGGTACATGTGCAATATGGTTGGAGAAGCTCCAGGTTGGTCTTAAGAGCCATTCCGAGGAGGAAGCGCAGGAAAATGTCCAGTTTGCCATCGTCGTATGGCAGGCTGCTGTCCACAGCGCTCTTGTACAGCTCCATGCCCTTGTGCACCTTGAATATGCCCTTCAGCTTGTCTTTCAGGTGCTGCTCAAAAATGTTCTTCCCATGGTTTGTAAAGGAGAGAAACACATAAAGGGCAGCCAGGTACTCTTGCATGGTGGGGTGGATGAAGCTGATGACTCTCTCCTGATGCAAGACAAATGGCTTCGTGATGTATTGTGTGCCCAGGCCACTGTTAATCACCACCTCCTCGTCACTGATTCCAACCTCTTTCCAGTCGTACTTTGAGATCTTGAACTCGCCTTTTTCCAGCATGTTGAAGGCCAACTTTCCAACTTTCATGAGGAAGTCTCTCTCTTTGTCCAGGCTACGATCTGGAGCCCTATGTATGCGACCCTGGAGGAGTGCATGCATCAGCTTTGTGTACATGTAGGTGATGCTTCTGGGCGGCTCTGCCTGCGCGACCCGTCCACTAAAAATGTGCTGGAACTCCTCGGCCACCACTGAGCAGAACAAGGGCAGGTGGCACATGATGCGGAGGGTTTTGGAGGAGTTGATGTACGCAATAACCCGAGCTGCTTGATCTGGGTCCTGAAATCTCTTCTTGAAGAACTCGTCCTTTTGAGGGTCACGGAAACCACGCAGATCTATCTCATCATAACGCGTGTCCCAAGGAATGGTCTGATATACTTCCGGCCGAGAAAAGACCAGGAAGAGGGCGCGAAAGAGCAGCCTCTCTCTGAGGAGGTTGACCACGATGATGTGCAGGGTGGTGACATCTTTGAGGTCACTGATCATTGAAGTGTTATGAAAGTCAAACTTCCCCTTGTACTCATCCAGACCGTCGAAGATGAACATTATTTTGCAGTCATCGGATCTATAATCCTCATCCCTCAGTTTCTTGATTTCTGGGTAGAGTGAGTGTAATATTTCCAACACGGAGACCTGCGCATTCTCAAACTCTTTGAGTTCTCTGAACGTTAGAGGAAACAAGAAGGACACGTGTTGGTGGCCCTTCCCTTCAATCCAATCGAGGATTAACCTTCTGACTGCCATAGTCTTCCCTGACCCTGCCACTCCTGTGATCAGCATAAACTTAAAGTGTGATTTCTCCATCCTTTTAGCGCTAAAAATGTCCTTGGTAGAAAGCAGTTTCCCTTCTTCCCGGTTGCTGTCCAGCTTTTTTATGGTCATGACCTCATGTTCAATATTTGGGCCATTATCACATGTTGAGGTTATGTAGAGATCGGTAAAGACATCGTCCAAGGGTCTTGTCCCTCCCTCACATACTTCGCCGTATTTCTTCTTCAGAGTCTCGCTCAAATTATAACGTACTTCATCTGGAAAAAAGAAAAACATGCATCTCAATATGTAAGATTCTCTCTTTTCTTCCAAACTGATTGTGAACTGGGTGGCCTTTAAATTCAATTGCACTTTGACTACTATCTCCTTTGCTTTGTGTAAATATATCAATCCCTTTTGTTGAGATTAAATGATCAGTAATAAGACATTCAGACGTACAAGAGCCTACTTACTTCTGATGCACAAAGTCTCGAGAAAATCAATCATCTTCCTTTGCCCAATTTCCTCAAGAAGGGTTTTGGTGATCTGCAAGGATACCTCCAGGTTGAAACACTCGAGCAAGCGGTCCACGAGGTCCACCATGTCCAAGCCTTGGGGAGGAGTGTTGAATGACTGCGGGTGACGCTTCCACAGCATCAGCTTGAATAACTTAATGTCTTCCTTGGACAGCTTCCCAAGGGTTTTAGAAATTGCCTGATTCCAACAAGAGAATATCTTCTTTATAATTTCTTTCAAAGTGATGAAGACAAAAGGGAAAAGCAAACTAACCTTGAAAGTGAACGCCACCGTCAGGGAAGGATGTCTCGTCTCATTTGGGCCTTGGATTAATTCAGGTGTGTCAGAAAGCTCTGAGATGGTATTACCTTTGCGTTCAGACCTGGTGTGCAGTGGAGGGATTCAAACACTTGTTTACTGTCAGTTCAGGATGTAATCAAATACATTAACATGTGAGCGTGTCATGACATGGGTTTATTTCTTACTTGGGGATTCTCTTTTCACAATCGTCACTGTCCAATGAGTAGCAGCTAGAGTATGAATCTGCTCTGTTCAGCTGAACCCTAAAACCAGGAAGGATGACAAGAGGGCTTAAATTATATTCAATTTAACTGCAAGAAGCATTTGCAGTTTTCCAACTTTCCAACAAAAGTAACAACAAGGTTATATTGAAAGCTACATACTACAAGCACAAATGAATGCATGAATGTATAGACTGATTCAAGCTTTGAATACTTTGTCTTGTTTGTACCTTGTGGGGGATCCATCTTCGTGACTCATGTTGCTTGAGTTTTCCTCACTTGTCATTGATCTGTAGCTCTGAACTGGAGAAAAGGCCTGGTCCACATAATGCCTAAAAAAAGAGAGTAGATACATTTATCACATTCAATTCAGGTATATTACATCAGGTATATTACATCCTATTAACTCTATATTTAACTGATGATATAGCTTGATATTGAACCTTTTTATAACACATAAAGTGTAAATCATATTTGTATCACCTTGTACTGTAGCATCTGCAGAAAGCAAATGATAGTATATGGGTAGTTGTTTCACTACTCTACATAAAACATACTGCCAAGAGTTACTACCCTACAGTGAGAGAGAGAGAGAGAGAGAGAGAGAGAGAGAGAGAGAGAGAGAGAGAGAGGGCCCTTAGGGCTTGTACAAATATCACTACCAGTTGCTGGTATTCATTGCACTCGGCCCCAGGTCCAGAGAAGGTCTTCTCTCAGGGATGTAGTAGAGCTCGTCACCTTCATCAAGCATACTCTGTCCTCTGCCAGACACGGCATCCCCGAGGGAAGAGCTGCCTGACACCGGAGCCATCCCATCCAATTCACTGTCGTCCATCATGTCATAGAAAGGATCAGCAAACAACTAACGTGACGAGCACATACAGGGATCCCTATTTGTTTTCCAGGGATGGTCTCCGGGAAGTAACCTGTCTGTACCTGCAGAAGAACATGGGAAAATACAATATATCAGTTCTCAAATTCTCTACTAGATTGTATAATCAGGAACTTTACACCAAACCTGATTTTCAGGTTTCCACTGTTAGACCTGTATTCAGTCTGTTGCTGAACGACAATACAACACTGCTTTAAATTGTAAAAAGAAAATGGCATTCAAGGGAACAGAAATGTCCATTTAAAATAAATTAAATGACAATATCCAAATGTTACACCCAGGGTTGGTGACCACTGTAATAACCCAGCTTTTGAAGGCCTTACACTGTGTTAAACGTGACATCATCATTTTACTTCCTCATTTTAACCTTAACGTGCTGTACTGGGAAGCTAAAATTAAAAGTTAGTGGTTTGTAGGTCTCTGGCTTGCTCTGGAGATTAAGTAGATGTCTCATGTATTAACGTGTTATAAACTGAGGTCCTTCAGTCTGACTGAAGGATGACGTGACAGGATCGAAGACTTAGTTTGACCTTTGGTAAAGGCTGAATATTCAAACTTGACTCTTCCGACTTGACGTCTCCACATGTGATGTGTCAGTGTACTATATTACTACTATTTTATACATCTATACCATGAGCGCAAATAATGTCAACGGGATTTTTTTTATAATGCGTTTATAATTTTAGATCAAACGTTATTTTTTTATTTGGGAATATAAAACAATATGATTACAGACTGTCGCAACGGGAGGGCTCAACTTGGGAATAAGGCACACATTTATTTTTTTACACGAAAGTACAACATTACCTCCATAATAGCCAAAACATTTTAAAATAAACGCGAAGGTATTTACATATATGGGGCTGCACGGTGGTGTAGTGGCCAGCACTGTCACCTCACAGCAAGAGGGGTCTGGGTTCGTCTGGGCGGTCCTTCTGTGTGGAGTTTGCATGTTCTCCCCGTGGCAGCGTGGGTTCCCTCCGGGTTCTCCGGCTTCCTCCCACAGTCCAAAGACATGTAGCTCAGTTTAATTGGACTCTAAATTCCCTGTTCTCTATATGTCTGCCCTGCGATGAACTGGCGATCTGTCCAGGGTGAACCCTGCCTTCGCCCGATGTCAGCTGGGATCGGCTCCAGCGCCCCGCGACCCTAAAAAGGATAAGCGGTTCAGATAATGGATGGTATTTACATATATATATATATATATATATATATATATTATTGCTACTTTCTGGTTTATGCCCAAAAATAATAACCCTAACCCTTACCTTCGCTTAAGTTCGTTTCAGGAAGTCAACACGTCTTCTTCTATCGATATCAGAGTAGCAACACCTCACAGAGTAGACTCTATCGCCCCCTACAGGCCGGACGTGTGAACAACATGCAATATTTTTAATACAGTCTATGATGACACAGATGAACAGTGTAAAAAGCGTGTAAATGTGTGTTTTTTTTCTTCTTTTTCTTACTTTCCGTTCATCATCCAATGAATGGAAAGTTTCATGTCATACAATAATTGTAGTTGTTATGGGAAAAAAAAGCTTGTGGCTGATACCTTCTATGTTTGTGATGGCAAAGTCACTTTCACTTTGCAGTGGAAGTCCCCAGCCAGGTGATTCACTGTGCTAATAGTAATACTAATACGCATGAAGAGCGATTTACTTTTTGAATGATTGTCAAACTGAAATATGTTAAATAATCAGAACAGTATGTGTGAAAACAGCTAGAGTGCACGACTGGCCCAAGTCAGGCCTAGCTGACCAGAGAACTTGAACAGCTTGTAAGAGTTCAGCATTGCTCTCCTATAACATTGTTTGTCTCACAATGAACAGTTAAAAATAATATGATCATAATTGATGCAGTAGACCAAAGATATCATCTACTTTACTCAACTCGACTTACTACATTTTACCCACAATACAACTTGACTGCTGACAGTCCTGTCAGAGATTCAGGTATCTATGGGTGTGTAATGCGAGTAGCGGCCTTGGTAGAGGCTAAAGCTTAGTTTATTACGTATCCTCGAGTCACAAAACTTACGCAGAGATGAGGAGCAGGCTACAGAGGTCTGGTAAGGTCACCTCTTTCTAACTCTACACCCCCAGATTGTTTTCATTTTCAAACTTGCAGTCTTCAGCCCCCACCAACGCTGACTCAACTTAGACCAACTCCTGCAACACAAAATACTTGCACTTATTTATTTATTTTTTACATATCCAGTAACACTCCCATGTAAACCGACTCAAATGTGTAAAACCAGTGGAGTTCTCATCCCATTTTCCTTGTAATTGAAGTGGTTGCCTGCGTGGCAGTTCATAAAGATTTAGTCAAAATCTTTTCAACATTAGCTAATGAGGAGAAGGTATGTTTTAGCTTCTTGTTTTTGATACAATCCATTGCATGTTTATTGCATTCCTCAACAAGACAAATCTTTTCATATTAATGTATTAATGTATGGCACTGCAAGGCTGGTACTGTGTCAAATGCATACTGTGAGTGTTTGTTTGCACGACCAATGCTCGAATGTCCTTCTGGTTGGTATTTACTGCAAAATATGATTCATAAAAGTAAAAAAAAAAAAAAAAAAAAGCAGCAGCTGGTGTTTTATGAGAGCTGTATATTTGCTTGTATTTCATAATTTTATATGGTACTTTCCATTTATAGGTGAAATAAAGTTATATTATCAACTTCACAATGGATGACTTCTTGTCCCATTTATTTATGATTATTGATTATGTTGAATGTCAGTTTGCACTGTTGGGGTGTTTGGTTCCAGGCAAATCTTTTCTTAATTTCATCACGTTATGCTACTTAGTTGGTCTAGGAGAGTTTAAAATTGTAATACAGCTGATACTACTTATGCCTCTTTTTTTATCATTTATTTGTGCTGTGTAATAATCACAAAGCTATTCTGTATGTGTGCATGCTCTCACTCATCAGTGTAGGCCTATTTATTTCTGATCTATATGGTATGAGAATCAGTTGAAATGTAGGTCTACTATTTGCTGTACGAGTGTCCATGCAGTGAATACAGCCTTAGACCCTGAGGCTGTTTACCAATACATAAAAAAAGCGAGGCGCATGTCAGCTTCCTTGTCTCGTTAGTGACCGCTACACTGCGCTTCGTGTGATGGAGGCGTGAGCAGCGACAAAGACGGCAGGAGGAAACAGTGGCGTGTATGAGAGGTGATTAGTGCCCAAAGGATTTTAGGAGGAGGAAAGCAATCCCTCTCAGGATAGCCATTGTGCTGGGTTTATTAGTGGGCCAAAGCCTTTTTGAGGCTGTCAGACATGAGCTGTTTTTGTTTCTTTTTTAAAGATGACATTTTCCACATTGTGTTTTGCATATAATGGGATCAAGGTTTCAAACTGTAGACTATCACAGGGTTTTAATGAACAAAAGATTGTGATACAGACTTAAGCCCCACATCTGAAATTGGCCAAAATAGCTCACTCACTTGAATATCCACACGCACACACACACACACACACACACACACACACACACACACACACACACACACACACACACACACACACACACACACACACACACACACACACAGACAGATTGGAAATGTACTGCATAAACATATTTGTGTAAAAACAACCTACTTGGGTGCAAGACTGACCTGAATGCATGAAAGCTTCTGCCGTTGCCATGGTAATCAACGCCAAAATCCATCTTCAAATGCATCATTTTTTTTATATAGCCTGTGCATTACTAAAATAAATACAGAATAGCCCATTAAATATGGAATAATAATCAAATAATTAATTATGTATCAACATTGATTATTATGTGTGTGTTGTATCAGTGCTGTCTCGGCCACTGAAATGCAGTGGAGGAGATCGATAGACAGACCAAGTCTTTTCTTTCTTTTTTTAATGTTGGCATAGGCTACAGTCTATATGCATATGTTCTTCAATTTATTCATTTGTTTTCATTGGTATTGCCGTAATTTATCTGATGTGATTATCTCACATATTTTAGCAGTTTTTGTTTAAATAAAAAGGAAAATCCTTGAAGTCCAATTTTTGTCCTCATCTCTCTTACACTATAAATAAATATAGAAAAGTTTGAGGAAAGTATGACAGCTTGTGTTGTCACCGTCTGGATATCTGACTGAAGTGTATCTCTTACTGACTGACAGAGTGACGGGTGAGAGGTGACTGACTGTGTGAGGGAGATCCACACAGTGAGCCGGCCTGTAACTTTTGGTGACGCAATTTCTGTAACGAATATAATGCAGACCTATTCGAATAGTCCTCGCTGAAGCTTCGAAGCCCAGCTTCACATAAACTCTGCTCTCATTCTGACCAAAATCCAGTATAATGCCTGTCATTAATTCCCATCTCCTGCTTAGACTTCTCCTGCTTTTTGTTTTTGTGTGTGGCACTAATCGCCCGTCATACACACTCCGCACGGCGAGGGATGTGACTCCATGTCTGTGTATGAGGGAGGATGCTCAGAGCGAACCCAACCTTTCCAGACACCAGTGTGAAGTGACAGTCTGTGCGTTGTTCTCCTCTGCCCTGGATGGTACTGGGATATATTTTGGAAGGGGGGTTCGGGCAGCAGCGACCCACCAGCATTGCCGCCTCTGAGCCTGACATGAATTACAAGTAAAAGAGCTCTTTCAAGCGAGCAAACAGCTCGGGAATGTGCAAGTCTGCTGGGCTGCACTCAGCATTGTCTAAGCGACATTCTGGACCTTTTGGACCTACCTCGTTTTGTTTATAAACACCCAAACTCAGCCGCGAAGAATTCACACTCTCCTTTTATTTTATGTTCATTTCTATTGTTTTTTTTTCTTCTTTCTTTTCTTTTTTTTTTTTGAAAAAACATTTTTGAGGCGGGAGGGTGAGGGGGTTGGGTTTGTTGTGGGTGTTTTTTTTTTTTCTTTTGTCAAGCGTGAACAAGACAAACTTCTACCATGGCACTGGTTATGGAGCCTGTGAGCAAGTGGAGCTCCAGTCAAGTGGTTGACTGGATGAAAGGTAAGGCTTCGGGCACGACGATAGCCAAATAGAAACCGGTATCACCAAACTGCGATGTTGCCGTGCATGGTGTTGCGCTGCGTGTAGAAACGCATTTCAACACGGATTCCCTCGAGATGCCGGAGGAGAACCAAACACCTGCTGAGCCTCGGGTTTGTGCCTCAGCGGCATGCGGCTTGCTAAAGGCTTTTAATTACAGCCTCAAATCATGTGATCGATTTATTTTTTGTCAGCCTGTTACAATGTGGAGGCGACTTGTCCTTTCAGACCAACATGTTCTCCAGAGCCTAACGCATTCAAATAGCTCCAAACGGATTAAACCCTCTATTGTGTCACGCAGAGCTTATTGTGAACGCGGGGGCTGCCGCGCAGGAGGCTGGGAAACATAGCGGAGATCCCAGTAATTACACACGAATTACAACCCTTCTCACTGGGTCTGGGGTCATTTCAAGTTATCGGCCAAGCTTTAGCCTATATGTGCAATGTATACAATTAAATAGCTTTTGTAGCTCTACAAAGTCAGAGCTTGTAGCCATCTGTGCCAAATGCTGAGCCACAGATGTTCCCATGAAGAAGTCACGGCTGACAACTAGCTGAAATAGTTTTAGAACCTCAGAGTGCATTGAAACCTGAGGCGATGCTCCATTTGTGCATTTATTCAGGCATAAGAGCATTTTAGAGTGTAAATCGGAAAATATCTTGAAATTTGGGAAACATCCTGCAGACAAATGAGGCGCAAATACACATGACGCACACATAGGATCCAGTTTATTAATGAAGCACTCTTAAGGCCAACTGCCATCCTAGAGAGAGAGATAGAGAGAGGGAGAGAGAGAGAGAGAGAGAGAGAGAGAGAGAGAGAGAGAGAGAGAGAGAGAGAGAGATCTTTTGACTAAACTGAACTTCAAATAAGGGACAGGTTTGGGCTGGACATTCGATTTAAGTTGGAAATCTTAATATGTAGTTGTCAAAATCATCATTAATACGATTTGGTAGCTGTGTTGGATAAAAAAGGTTCCTCAGAGGAAAATAGTCTGCTCAAGACAAACCAGGACAGTGTCAGTCACTCTAAGTTAGTAGACTTGCATCTTTTTGTCTGTTTGCATTATAAAAGTAATTGCCGCTGATGGTCTGTTGCTATCAAATATGTGCGAGATGCAGGTGGAGGAGATGGTAAACTCCGTAAGAGGATGCTCTCCAAGTCTGTGTTTCAGTAATGTTTGTTGTTTTGCAGAGCCACGTGCTCACGTGTCAGGCCACAGCCCCACAGAGATGCTCCAGATGAAACATACATCTTTATGGCCTCAACACACGCGCGCACACACGCTCTTAGTCATAATTCTAAGTCTGTCTGCCATTTTCTGCTGGCTCAGGCATATTGGGATTGCAAGGATCAGGCCTCTCTTAGAATGAGTTGTGTGGTACTAATACCTGAATCTGATATTGCCTTTTAAACAGGGTGTTTTTGTGAGTGTGCTGGCTCAGTAAAGAAAGTGTATAGCTTCAGGGAGGATTTATACAGACACAGCGGCGCTAGGATGTGGAGAAAGGCGAAGACAGAATGGCCACAACAGTTCAAACGAGATCTAAGATGATCTGTAAATAAGCTTGTAGCACAAGTGAGAAATATAGGGAGTGAGAAGCAGAGATTGGATATGAGAGAGGGCTCTTCAGTGTCCCACATCTGACAAGTGGAGCAGAGACGATTGTGTGCCCAGAGCCCAGTAATGGTAATTTAAAGTGAGGGACAGAGCGGCACTGAGGGAGAGGAAACGGAGAGGGGGGTTTCATTTTTGTCTCACATCCATTCTCAGCTCCTGACGACTGGCAGCGTTTGCCGTTCACAAGTTCCATTATTAGCATACCGCTCCCTGATGTCACTGGAGGCCAAATTGGGGCACCCTGTGACCTTCCCACAATCCCCATCTCGACCCCCCCGGTAGTGTTTTGTGTGAGCAAGACGCCCTATTCCCAGCTGTGACAAAGCCGCTTTGAAGAAGAGATTTCCTTCACAAAAGAGAAAAGAATTCCAGCTTTGACTGAAAATTTGTTCTTAAACAAGTGCGTGGTAGCTGTGCAAACACATCTTCAGTATTGTTTTTTGGTGAATTGTGTGTGTTTTGAGGCACAGATTTAAAGCGGGCTTAGTATAATCTCTTTACTCTTCCTGGCAGTATGCATTATCATGATTCATGTTTCGTGAAGTACGTCAGCTTTATATTTGTTCTCTCTTCAGTCGGTCTTGCTCACAGTGACAGCCACTGGCAGTGATCAATGAAGAGTCAGATGAACAGAAATACATTTTAACAACGCTAACGGCCCTGAACATCTCTCCTGCCTCACATTACCAGTGGATTATCTAGAATGGAGATCACGATGTCTCAGTGCTGCGCTTTTAATTTCTCCTCAGCGTACCTCATAATCTGACCCGTAGATGACATGGACAGGGAAATTGATGTCGTGGAGATTACTTAGTGCAATCAGCAAAGTGTCCTCCATTTATTGCATGGTGCTGCTGTCGTGACAGACGGCGTTTCAGTTTGAAACTTGAGCATCCATAAATAGCATGTTCGTCTTTTTGTGTCTTGAATTATAGTAATAACCTTTTTATACGCATCGAAATAGTGCTCCATGATGCTTTACAATACCATGTGAAATATTACAATAGTTTATTGCTCATGAAATCAGCAGACAGCTATGTCTCATGCTACCATAATTTGTTTGGAAAGCATCATGTCCTCTCCTCTCTTCGTATTTCTTTATTTGGTCCTGCGGTCAGGGAGAATCCCTGCCAAAACCCTGCTTCATGGTTTCTATGGCAATGTGAGGAATACTTCATTGACATAATGAGTCTCAATTAACTTGGTAAAGAGGCTGATTAGTTAAGCCTTTAAATTGTATGCAAAACCTTTAAACTCCCTATGTTTCCTCTCAACCGTTTAGCTGCCAGCTAAACCCGATCGGAATGCTTGATCAGGTTTAGGCACAGCGCTGAGACACATGTATATGATTGGTCCGCAGCGATGAAAACACCAGATGAGCAAAGAGTTGTGTGTGTGTGTGTGTGTGTGTGTGTGCCTCTCTCACTGAGAAGATGGAAACTGACCGAGTGTATAGAAAAAGCCTCACAAAGGCTACTCTCTCTGTCTCTAATGGTAAAAGGACAGCCAGTTAGCATTCAGAGCACTTTCTGGTGACATTCAGCCGACACACAGTATGTACGTCTATAAATGAGTTGCAGCTGAAATTATTACACAACTCATTGCTTTGGCAATCAACAGAAAATGACTCGGTAACTATTTATTTTAAGTGAAAATGCCAGCCTCTTTTTCTTTGTCTTCTATAGTAAAATGAATATCTTTGGGGCGTTGGACTGATGGATAAAACAAGCAATTTGGAGACATACCTAAATCATAGATTGACATCTTTCACTACTTTCTGATATTTTATAGACCAAGCCATTCATCAATTAATTTAATAATAATCGACAAATGAATCGATAATAATAAAAAAAGCTGCCCTTAAGTGATTCTTTCAGCTACATAATGTGTGTGCTTGATATAAAAGAGATATAAACTGTAGATACAATTTTAGAGTCAAGAAACCTCTTATCAAATCAAAATGTATTTACAGAATAAAATGTATTTGCTGTTAGATTATTTGTAGCAGCATACAATGTACGTGGTTTCAACATACCTTTTTTTAATCATTAGCTTCGTGGTAGGAAGACAGAGGGTGGACACAATATCATTAACACCTATAGAAAATGCTCTCTAATGCAATTCTTCCAAAAATAACCTTGTGTGCAGATTAAATGCAATTTATGAGGATTCATTAAAGTTTGTGGTAAATCCTGAGTTTGTTTTGTGATGCAGGTTGTTTTGGATTGCATTTTTTGGGATAAAAGTATGTCTACCCCCTACTGTATTGATGCAGTTTTAAACCTCTGTTGATGAAGTGAAATTCGTCGATGAAGCTGAAGAATCAATTTGTTTTAGTCTCCTGCATTTCATCGACTGCGTCACTGAAAGACTTCACACCTGCTGCAGCAGTGGAAGATGTAACACAAGCTGAGCACAGACACGAAGCCCCTTTTTAGTTGAAAGCTTTTTCTAGTTTAAAGCTGCAACGGCACCTCAAGACTGTTGAGGAGGAGGAATCTGTCAGATTTCTGGCTTGACACAGACGGTTTCACACTTAAGACACAACAAAATACAACCTGTGCTCAAGTTTTACAGATTTGCGGCACATATTCTGGCAAGAAAAGCGATATCAAGCCTTATTAGAACACGTAAGGTAAATAAATGTTTCATAAGATATCAGATAGTCTGATACCGCCAGAAAACTAATTTTTCATGTTGTCAAGCTGTACAGAAAGTTTTCCTGTCATCCCTCAGGCCTGGACGACTGCCTGCAGCAGTACATCAAGACCTTCGAGAGAGAGAAAGTAGGGGGGGACCAGCTGCTGCGTATCACCCACCAGGAGCTGGAGGATTTGGGAGTTTCAAGAATCGGCCACCAGGAGCTCATACTGGAGGCTGTGGACTTACTTTGTGCTCTGGTGAGTCCAAGCTCCCCACGCTGTCTTCCTACTACTCTGTACTGTCACTTCAAAGAGTTTCAGACCTCTGCTGTTGGATGAAGTTTCTGTTGCGCATTTGGTGCCTTTTCAAATACTTTAAAATTCGCTGGATTTACCCCAAAAATATGGTGTTTTCAAGATAGAAAATAAGGTTGTTTTTTAGTCATTTTGGATCTCTAACATATCAACTGATAGTTATTTATTTATATTATCATCTTCCCTCAAGTCTGATTATTGGTTAACAAAAGAATGGGTGAATAGGTTGAATTTTGATTTGGGAAAATGCTTTAGGCCTCAATTTTGAAACATCACAGTAAATCTAACAGAGATATTAATCTGGTCAAAATATCCTCTACAGGCAAATCTTACGTCTGTCATTAGTGCTGACATGGATTACAGCCTCCTCCTGAAGTGATTTCTGCTCTTAGTCTCACAAGAAACTACTCTCTTGATGATAAACTGCTGCTGTGATCATCGGGCTAATAATGTGCCGTTGAAGAAGTGAAAGCCTAATATTGATACAGCTTGTAAAACTCACCCCATGTGTCCCTGCAGTGATCTCAGTCCTGTGTTAACTTGTGATTCATGTCAGCAGTATCACAATGACATACGATAAACAAATGACGATGCAACTTCCTGTTCAGGAGAGTCTCCTCCTCTAGTGAAACCCAGTAGTTTCTGATAATCTAGAACATTCAGTTTAGTCAAAAACACATGATTTAGTCAATGAATATATTTTTTTCTCCCAGAGGAGAGCCTTTATCAAAATTCTAGAGATCATTTGTCTTTAAAAATATACTTCTTTCCAAACTTTGATTTGTACATACATTAACTCTCATTAAATCTACAGTAAAATCAAGCCTTACATTTGCAGTATCAGGGGAAATCTTTTCTTTCATTGCTTTTTCCAATTATTCATTGGTGTGTTGTGCTATGCCTGTTTATAGTTTGGGATGTTTGTTAGTTGCTTTAGGCATCTGTTAGCTCACACACATTTAAAATTAATATTTCATCTAATAAGGGGTCCAACTAGTCTGCAGAATATTTTGTCAATTAATCTTTTGGTACATAAAAGTTATAGTAAAAATAGTGGAACGTGTATTACAATTTCATAGAGCTTAAGGTGACTACAAATTGTTTGTTTAAAATGATATAAAACAGTGAAAAGCATCATATCATCAGATTGGAGAAGGGGGAACTATAAGAAAATATTTTGTATTAGAAGTTAACTTCCCAGTTAAGGAATTTTATTCTTCACAGCTTTTAACAATTTAACTGCAAATGTAAAGCTCTCTTTTGTATTTGAGGAATATTTTGTTAATTGGTTGTAGGTGTGGCATTCACCTGTTCTACCCAGCTGAATCATTTCTTAAGAGGCTGTCTTATTTTATTATATTATATTTCATGATATATTATTTGTAGTTATTTGCACACTGAGCGGACAATTGGAGACTAAACATGGATGTCAATGCCAAGAATTAAAAACCTATTTGCGACTCTGTTAAAATGCACATCCACGGTGGTGTTAAAGGTGAACAGCTAGACAGAGGAGCTGGAAAAGGAGAAGATGGTAAAGAATGTATGAGAAGTAGGAATGAAGGAGAGCGGGTGGAATAGAGATGAAGATGGGTACTTGTTGGCCCTAGAGACACATAGAGAGACTGGATGGAGATTTAGTGGACTGAGGTCACAGATGCAATCTGAATCTAAAGTCCTCTCATCCTGCATCACTGCACGGGGGGCCTTGCTTCAGCCCCAAAGCTCCTTATGTAACTGGGATTTAGTTTAAAGTCTCTCAGGCCCTGCTGTATTGAATATGATTAGCGGCCCTCCTGCCACGCTCTCCCCTCCCAAGAAACTCTGACGTGACAGACACCCACAGGCCTCCACGTGCATTAGGCGACGTACGGGGTAATGAGAGTTCTGCTATCCCTCGACATGCAACGTGACAGATGGAGGGGAGCTGGCCGGATGGGTCAGTGGTTTCATTCCACTTTGCGTTTGTAGCATCCTCTGCTGTTTGACAAGGTGGGCTCCAGTGGTCTTTTTATTCACAAAGCAGTGTCATGACAACACTCGGTTTCAGTCTCCACACTATAGAAATTCTTGTGTTGCGTCACGGTTAAAACAAACACTGACAAACTGGTCAAACAGAGTGAGTTTACTTTCCTTTCTCCTCCAGAATTATGGGCTGGAGACTGAGAATCTGAAGACTCTTTCTCACAAGCTGAACGCATCTGCCAAGAACCTGCAGAACTTCATCACAGGCCGGCGGCGCAGCGGCCATTACGATGGCCGAGCCACCCACAAGCTGCCCAACGACTTTCTTACCTCTGTGGTGGACCTGATTGCTGCAGCCAAAAGCCTTCTGGCGTGGCTGGACAGGTAAGATTTGCAAAAAGGTGTCCCTGTAATACATCTAATCATGTTAAACCCACAAGTTAATGCAATGTTCATGTGCACATATTCACGCACAATGTTTTCCCTGTAGGAATTGAAGTTGGGGTGGGGGGGGTGGGGGGGGGTTATGGTAGCAGCATTGTGACTAATATAGTCTCAAATTGTGCACCACTTTGAAAGCCCTGAAGGTAATCTCAGATAAATACTTATGCATTTTCAATTAGATATGATGGACTATTTGAATTTGATATTTTCTTTACATTTGACAAAATAACTATGAATATGGCTTTAAAAAGGAATGAGACCATTATCTACCATCAAGCATTTGATCATGTAGTGTGTTTTGGGAATTCTAGTGTGTTTTTAACACATACAGACCAGTTTTGTTTTTAATGTTATGGCCGTAACCAATCAGCTGACAAGAAAAGATGAGTAAAGGCCTTATATAAGTAGACTTTGACAGGGTGGCAAAAAAAGGCACTGAGCAAGTCTATTTATATGTTGCTTTATCCCTTTGCTTCTCTCTGGGATTGTGCCAGTCTGTGTGTTTGCATCTGTTTGTGTGTGTGTGTGTGTGTGTGTGTGTGTGTGTGTTTGTTTGAAGAATTTGGAAATTCAAAGCAGACGGCATTCAACCGAAATAACAAAGTAAATTGCTGCTTCTTTTCCCATTTAGAAAGTCCTAATCCACTCTATTAAAATTAAAATTCAATATCCAATGTTTCATTTTCATGTTTGAATGCATCGTTGTTGACAACATCACAGTTTGGGGTTTAGATAGGACTCTGGAGTCATGTTTAATGTTTCTGGAGTACAGAGAAGAAAATGTGGAAATTAAAATAAACCATTATTTTTTAGGCTGTGTACAGTAATGTGTTGAAGTCACAATGAGAAAAAAATATTGATCAGCTCATAATGACATCTATACTAACCATTTAATGTTGTTTATTATATATGTTTTTATACGTGAATGCTATACTGTACACACAAAGAACATTAATATTATTCCCTGAAATCTGACTTTACATCCAAAAAATTTAAATCCTAATGGGTGTGTATGTGTGCTGATGTACACGGCGGTGTGTTTGTAAATGTTCCCACAGATTTACCAAAGACTTAGTCTCAAAGGAAGAATGATCTAATGGTTCATTCCAGGTGCTCATTCTTTTTCAGGTCCCCATTTGCTGCAGTGGCAGATTACTCCGTGACACGAAACAACGTGATCCAGCTGTGTCTTGAGCTCACTACAATTGTGCAACAGGTATATCATTTGTGTATTTTATCCCAATTCAAATTCTAGATCAGAATACCTCCAATAGACAAGAGTAACCTGATTTCCCACATAAAAGTATTATGGTGATGCCAAAATGCATTAAACCTTGTCTTAAAATGTGCACATATATATCTATATATATAAATATATATAGATATATATAGATATATATGTTGTGTGCATGTGTTTTTTATAGAAGCTGAAGGTTCAGTAAAGAATATGTTTTATGCTTGATAAAAAAAAGAAATGAAGCAAAATCTCATTTCATTCTTTGTATACACATCGTATCTAGAGCCTCTAATACCTTAACAGCTCCTATTCCTTTTTTTTCTGCAAACTTGCATCTATATACATTTTCAAACACAAGACAATATTAAATGTTTAAAGTACAACAAAGTTCTGAAACTGTAAAAATGTCTTTAATTTGAATAACTTCATAAAACCACTTCAGGTCAGCTAATCACTGATAGGAAAATTAGAACTTCATTCTTTTTACACACAAATGTTCTAGTTTTATAAATTACTGTCAGTGCTTATAAGAATACATAATACATACTTGTGTTTTTCACCCGTCATATATGCTGTCATATAAAGCATCGCCTCATACAGCTACAGTTGAAATGCATTTTCAAAACTAAAGACACTGCAGATCAGATGAAATGTTGGAAACTTCTCACAGATTAGATATTAATATCAATGTATTCATGTTTGGCCTGTACATAATGACAAACGCAACCAGCCCTGTATGACCCTGAAAGATCAGCAAATAATTAGAGAAGTGATGCTTAATAGGTTTTAGGACTGTCTCTTAGGAGAATAATGTTTATAGAAAAATGTAAGTGGGAAAAATTGAAGGTGGGAGTGAAAGAGGGCGATAGGGAGAGAGTTGAGTGCCGAGAGAGGAAGACTGGCAGAGAGAGAGAGAGAGAGACATGCCTCCGCATTGGTGATTCATTTGTTTTGTGTTTGTGCATGCCTGTGTGGGAGTGTTGGGGGTTATAGGTGCCAAGCTGCTCGGTTTTGCTTATATCCACCTACAGCAGAAATGCCAATAATAACTCCATTTTGACACATTCTCTTGAGGTAACAGTGCTCTCTGAATGTTCCTCAGGACTGCTCTGTGTACGAAACAGAAAACAAAATCCTGCATGTGGTGAGTTGCTTACTTCATCGCACTGGATCGAATGTAAATGAAGCTATAACGAGCTCACTTTAAGGTTGTACTCACCCCTAACATGTCCTCCCCAGTGTAAAACTCTGTCGGAAGTGTGCGACCACATTATCTCTCTGTCCTCGGATCCCATGGTGTCCCAGGCTGCACATTTGGAGGTTGTGCAGCTGGCTAACATAAAATCCACTGAAGGACTGGTAAGGCTGTGTCTTCTGTCAGACTTTAAGAATCACACTCATCTTTTGTGAGTTTCTCATTGGTCATCCTACCCAGTATGTCATTAGAGAATGCGCTGTTTAAACTACAGGCTGCATAATTACATAGGCATTACAAAAAAAGAACCAAATAATTCCCCGACAATATTGATATAATAGGAAATGCAATAACTGAGCAAATAGTCACTAATTAGGATTAAGAAATAAGTTTTGCTAGAAAATGTATTGAAAATAACTGTAAAGTGGTGATATATATCCTGTATATAAGTACTGGGCTATGACTTGAGAAGTTAATGTAATAGCTGGTAGTTACTGAGTAATTTATATTTTCACCCGAAATTGTACTGGAAAGTCTTTTAGTTTCCACATGAAGGAAAAGGACGAAAAAATTGCT
Source organism: Ophiodon elongatus (assembly GCA_016806645.1). Classification (NCBI taxonomy): domain Eukaryota; kingdom Metazoa; phylum Chordata; class Actinopteri; order Perciformes; family Hexagrammidae; genus Ophiodon; species Ophiodon elongatus. The sequence goes on from JACSYO010002141.1 coordinate 596,295, forward strand.
GTAAAATGTAATTGTAATTAATTAATCGGTTAATTGTAGTGGGCACTGTTTGTATGAAATACCCTGGTATTTTCCACATAGACAAATAAGAAATAGTTAATACTAAACAATTTCACTTCAGTGTCCTTTTGCATGGCTTGTAAAATGTAGCGTGCCTTGTTTCCTTGAAATATACTGCTAGTCTTTATAAAACAAATTTAGACTGTTAAGAAAATGTCATTGCATATTGCCTCTTAAGGCCTTGCATCATGGATGTTACTTAGCAGCCTATGAATTAAAAGGTTAGCTATAAAGAACTGACTCAATGGCATCACACCACACAGACTCTCTTTAAAAAGCCTACAAGCCCCAAAACCCACGACACATGTGGCACTTCAGATAAAATAGCTTTCAATATACTTTTACATCACACTTGAGTATGGTTTATACTGAAAATATCAAGATGTTGAATTGTTTTCCAGGTTTGATGAAATGAACACAGGAAAAAGCTACAAAAAAAGTAAAGTACAAAGCTACTAATAATGCTGGATGATGGTGAAACCTACCAATTAAGGAAATCACAACAGCATGACTTCTGACAGTATATTAACGTCTGTTTAATCCAAATATGGCATGTGCAAATTATCTTGCAGCATGTATCTCACTCAATGCAAATAATGTTATTTCAGCTGCTCAAACACTAATACTAACCTCGCCTGATTTGTTTCTTCCAGTTATATCACAGTTATTTTTAACTCTTTCTTATGTAGGTATTTTGGGACCATGAAGGGACCAAGCACACAGGCTATTTATTTAAAGGGTTGGTTGACCCAAATTACAAAAAAATACCTCTAGAGCTATGCAAATAGTTTGGGTTTTAATGCCCATATCTAGATAAATAAGAAGTCTTAACCCCAATGCATTGTAGGTGAATTTCATTTGTGGTGCTCACAACATTAAAAAGTTGCAATAAAAACTCTGGGGTTCATACAAAGACCCTGTTGTTGACTCTGGGAGTCAACAACAGAGTATGCGGGCCATTGACCGATAAGACAAGTGGCTGTTGAATTTTTAAATTGACACTTTATACATGAGTCGTAGCATCATTTTACATTTCTAAATAGTATAAATATTGAAATAAAACATGAACACTGTGTGCTGCTGTGCGGTCCAGTATAATATGGGGCTCATTGTCGCTGTCCCAAAACTGGGTTTAGCTGAGCTTGTGGGCATATGAGTCAGATTATAAAAAGCAACATAAAAAGATGACATTGTCCATGTTGAAATGAACAAAATACAAAATGCTTAGCTTGCAGATTACATGCAGCAAATGGGTGTCTATAATACTTACATAGAGACAAATTGGGGATTGGGGACAAACTATAGGTAGACCTACTGAAAAGTGAAAAGTAGCAGAGAAGACCCTTATTTTTGCCACCACTGTATAACCATCAGCACTTGGTTGGACTCCATCTTCACTCTGACCTACACTCAGGCACGAGCGCCCTGCTTGGGGCCACAATAAAAGCCCCACCCCCACACAAATGCTAGCAGGGGGCATGGAAGTTCTCTCATCCGTTCAGTAAAACCTGAACACAACAGTGGGCCAAGTGGCCTAAAAATAAACCTCTTACACTCATCTTGAAAACTGGCATGCTGCTTCTGTGTATCTTTGTGTGAGTACACATATGTACACATGCACATTTGTGTGTGAATGTGTGTCGGGGTATGTGCTTGTATGTATGTGTATTTGTAAGGCCCTTTAGACACCTTTTACTGAAAACTTAAGAGTTTTATCTTTTCTGCAACATATGAACAGTATTTGCAGATAAATAATCCCCCATGTTTGATTCAATCTGCTTGAAGAAGCATTTGAGAGAGACGTTCTACAGTACATGACAGCAATTCAGAGCGTGTCGTGTAAATGGTGTGTAAGGACCTCGCTGCTGTCATTTTAACATTTGTCTGATTAGGAAAATCTAAGCTCAATATGAAAAACACTCACGTCTTTCACTGCTGCTAAAAAATAATTGAGATAAATCCAAACTCCGACCCATTTTGCACTACGAGCAGATTCAAATAAATGCTAAAATTTGCAATAATGCAATGACCCTGGTCTGTTTGGCAAATAGCTGTATGGCTGCGTCAAGATGCATTCGGTTAAAAGAGCCTCAAGTTTTCTTTGTGATGTAACATTCCTGCTATCTCCCCACAGGGCATGTATATCAAATCAACATACGATGGTCTGCATGTAATCACCGGGACAACAGAAGGAGTAAGTACAAGCCTCTTTGTGTTTACATCTGTTGTTGATCTTGGCGTCACTGCCCATTTGCTCGCGGTGTTATATGCAGGGTGAGGTGTGTCACTTATATCACAGTGAGCTCTGTCATGACAGTGAAATGGAGCTGCAGTATCTGACTCTGCCTCTCTGTCTATCCATCAGTCCCTGGCTGATCGCTGTAAGAAAATCCATGCTGGAGATGAAGTCATTCAGGTCAATCATCAGACAGTGGTAAGACCACTTTTCTCACATTTGCCGTTTGCAAATAATTTCTTTGTGCATTTTGCATTTGTTCATGCAAATGTATGTTCAATTTACATGCTTGTTTTCTACATACCTTCCTCAGGTTGTGTATATGCAGTGAATGTGTATGTGGTTCCTTTATACACATTCATATCTGTGTTGACGTGCATCCTCAGTGAGCCGCCGCACTACTGGAGCTGTTCTTGTTTAAGTGGCTGTAGGGCCTCTTGTAGGTTGTTTTTGAGGACGTGGATATTTCACTCTGACTGGATATGTTTCTTTTCCCGTCACACGGTCACTTGGATGGTCAGTTGAAATTGTTGAGCTCATGCTCACAAGAGCCCTTCAGTCAATCAGGAGGTTCCTGCTTAGGGCCCTTAACAAACTGTTAACACCATTTTCACTGTGATTTCTGTTAGTAGCGTTTAAACTCCTAAATGCCGCTGATGCATCCACACACGTGTTTTATTTATTGATTAGACCTCTCCTCAGGACAAGCCTGTGCTTGATTGATCCTCCTCACATTTCAAGTAGTTGTGTTGCAGCTGTTGGAGAGGGACAGCTTACAAACTGTGTGTTACAAGTATTCTGGGGCTTTTTTTTACACATAGAAAGATGACAGGAAAGAGAGAGGTATGGGGAACGACGTGCAACAAAGGTCCTTGGCTGGTGATGTTGCCATTCATGGTTGTTTCCCTAAATCCCTGGGCCACCAGGGCACCCAGGGTTTATCCTTATTTTGCTGAAGGTGTTTGGAGACCTCACATTATTCTCAGCTGTGTCCAACTTCAACCTGATCAGAGCACTAACCAGCCAATACAATTGGCCTTTCACTGATTTTTCCTAAGAGATAAAACTGCACAAACCTTCTGTTGCTTTTGTAAATAGCATTGTATAAATTCAGTGGAAATGAAAAGAAAAACTTCAAGTGCTGCACAATTTAAATATAGCACCCTTTGTCTAAAATAATTGCTACTTGTGTGTGCAACAGCAAGACGTATGATAATTACACGGCTCAAGTCAGGTTCATTTCAGTCAGTCAACTCACCCACTGAATGCAGACATTTTTTAATAGAGAATAAGTGCAAATACAGAGTAGAATTTGGTGTCAAGACTCTTTCATCTCACTGTGAAGCGCAGTTTAAAGGCTGGCAGAAAGCGAGAGCAGGGAGAACTCAGTGCATGCTCCTCATTGGGAACCAGAAGAAATACCTTTTTTACAGCAGACAATTTAACCTGTCATAGCAGGAAGAGCACAGGTGTAATTAACAACATTAATGATGAGTCAGGAGGCCATGTATGCACAATTCCAGGAACAATGTTATTAATGTTATTAATTACACATGTGCATTTCATGAAGCAATTGGCTTTCTTTGATTGGCAGCAGCATCTCAAATTTACAGCGTGATTGACATCAGTTGGCATGTCTTGTACCATCTAATGTTTATTCATGTTTGTAATTTTCTCATTTATAAGGTGGGGAAAAAAACTGTATAAAGTGAAGATTATTATGTTGTTTCTACTGTATATTATTAATATGTGGTATGGAACTGGGACAAAATGGATGATGCTGGGGAGGTGTTGGTGAAGGAACGATGTCTTTTGATGGCTGTTGCATAAGTGAGCAGCAGCTGAGTGAGTTTGACAGCTTAAGTGGGTGATGGCAATATGTAAACTCAGTTGATGTGTCTGCTGATCCGAAACTGCACTGTTACTCATAATGACTGCCATAACCAGCTTAAACATTGCTAATACATTTAATTGAGTGTGGCCCATAGTTAAGAAGAAAGCCATGGCGGTTGATTGTTCATGAACATCCCATTAGAGGAGGCATTAGCCACGCTGAAACCAAACAGCATTGAACTAGATGTTTCTGTGGTGGGAGGATTCATTGCACCATCTCTTTATACAAGAACTTCAGAAACCAGAGGAGAAAAGTACTGGAAAGGTTTTAACAGTAAAGCAAGGCAAAACATCTTCAGGTCTGAGAGACAGGAGAACAAATGTCAAGGTTTAAAAAACACCATATAAAGAGAAGAGATGCTTGAAACAGTTTAGGTATCTATAATTAAAGCAGCTGGGAGAAGTTCAGCAAAGTCCACTGGATTTTTGTATCCTTTTCCATGAGAAGCAGACATTACCATGGCTGCGAAAGCAAAGGAGTTACACCAACTAAAAGAAAGTAATGAGGGAAAAATCTTTGAATTTGAAACGTTGAAAGTGTAACACATCTAGAATAAGCTAAATAAATGGCAAATTATTTGGTGCTATTGAGCACATTGGATTGGAAAGCTGTAAAATATATTGCCAGCATGTCAGACATAAATAACTCCAGGCAGCAAGAATAGATTTAAATTCTGGTGCAGGTTAATAAATGGGGAAGGCTTCAGACACATAAAAATGGACAGTAAATTTGAACACAGGAAAGTGTCACAAGAATCCCCTCAAGGATATGAAGCAAAAAGAAGGAGCCAGTGGCATGACAGTTTAAGAGAAACACATTATACCAGAACATTTCTATACCAAGGCAAAGCAAAGATAGTTGAAAAAAAGCTAAAAATCATGAATTTTACTTCTTTAAACATACACTTTTCTTTGGGCCAGACACAGTAAAACAATGTTCTTATCATAGAATAAAGCAGGCTTTGGATTATACAAGTGTCTGTTTCAGCTTGTCTGTGTGAAGAATGTCTGTGTAGTGGCTGTCAAGGTGAAAAATTACTTGGAAAGGAACAAAGTGATTGCTAGGTCAGTGCCTGAAAAGTGCCTGGTTTCTCAGGCTGCTTGGAAAACACAAGATGTACAGAAAGTCAGTGCAGTCAGCCAAGCAAGAGAGGATATTTCCTCCTCAAACTGGACCTGGCATATTTGGTTCAGCTGCAGACTGTGCTTCTCTGGGTGGGATGTTTCTTGCGCCAAATGTCATGAAAACTTGTTTAAAGACTATTTACAAGGCTTGCAGCTGTTCATAACATCGGGGCTTACCGCATCATGACAGCGCCTCCGGATTGATATCACGGGAGGTGTACAAGCTGCCCTTTGGCATCTCACTTTGCATTTGAAATCCTCATCAACATGAGTCTCAGAGGCTGTGCCACAGTTACCAACCATCAGGATACACGTGTGTTATTAAAATAACGACCACAACAGCACAGAAATGGGCTAGGCGTTTCCAAATCCCGCGAGAAAGGAAACTTTTAAACACCCAAGTGTAAAGAAGAGCAACTGGACTGACTGGATGTTCATTGAATCCCTGTTCTAGTCCCTAACTAGCTGTTCATGTTAAAATATCAGCTTATTATTGCTGTAGTCTTGAGTCATGGGGATGCCGGTGTGTTGAGGAAACCCTCGTCATGCTATTGTTGTTTGCTAGGTGGGATGGCAGCTGAAGAACTTGGTGAACTTGCTGCGTGGGGACCCTGCAGGTGTCACCCTGACTCTGAAGAAACGCCCACAGAGCACGCTCACATCAACCCCTGCACTGCTCAAGAACATGAGATGGAAACCGTTGGCTCTGCAAGTATGATGACTGATTTCATCCTCTGCAGATATGTTTGTGTGTAAATATGTATTTGTATGTGTATATCTCTGTGTGTTCGTTAAAAATAAGACTGACTGTACAGACTCTAGACACTAGACACGCATACACCACCAAAATAAGTGCAAAGTGAGGATGGGGTTGAATTAAATTAGCACTTTTACAATAGGGTGCAATCTAATACAACATTCCAGAAAAAGACATGCTTTGTAAATCGTATATATTTTTCAGAAAGATGTTGTTGCTATGGGGTTTGCAATGTATTGCACAGGTATTGCTTTTATTGCGTCCTCCTCCTCTACCACAACTTGCTACTAATTGGTTGTAGGTTCCAGCATCATTCAGTCACAAGTTGACATTTCAGACCTCAGTGGCATCTGTTGTCCTACTTCGGCCAAACCAACCCCATTTTTAGGACGGTGTGCCTGAGCCAGAATGGGTGGAAATGAGAGGGATGTGTATTAATGTAGCCCAGCCTTTCTTTGAGACCTAGGCCAGAGAAAATGTTTTCTTCCCCCTGAGGCCCTGAAGCACAGTCCTGCTCAGCCTCCTCCCCCTTCACATCACATCCTCATTCTTCTTCTTCTCCACCTAAATCGAATTTGCTCTCCTGCTGGCATTTTTAAGGACAGAAAAGAGAGAAAAAAAAAGAACCTAGAAACTAATGTTTTCTGCTCTGAGTCTCGACTAAAATGAACAATGTCGAGGTAGTCTTTTAAGTTATTGAAAATAACACTGTGCTGTGGAAGCCCTGCAGTAGCACTGACACACATTATGGTCTTATGATTGAGCACATCTCTGATATTTGTCAGCTGTGAGTTACGCAACATATTAGCATAGTTTGAGCACTGACAAGTTAGTCATTTAACAATCATTGCACTCATTTAATATGTTTTCAAGTGTTTTTTGGAAGTCCATGTTTTATCACTGCAAAAAAGGCATCTTGTGATTGGATTACTTCTCTCTGACCATTCAAGTTAAGTTGATGACAAGAGGGTCATTTAAAGGATACTAGTTACATATTTTGTTATTAAGGCATCATGAATAAACAAGGAGCAATCTATCTCCATGTACTGTTTAACAGACAACGTTGCCTATGACCAGATTTTCCTTGACCTGAATGAGAGGGACAAGTAGACTGCACACCAACCCGTCGTCTTGTGTGCACTAGTTAGAACTGGAGCATCAGAAACGTACACTAGGCTGCTCATTTCACGGTTGAGATGCTCAGCACCACAGTCTGAACCCAACAAACGGTCCCTGACTGACTAACTGACTGGACTGCTGTCAACTCCACATTTTCTATGTGTCAATCCGTGTAACTGTCTCTCTCTCTCGCTCTCTCTCTCTCTGTCTGCCTGTCTCTCTCTCTTTTGCACACACACACGTTCACTCACACACAGCCAATCTTCCCTCAGAGCCCCAGCAGCAGTGTCGCCACGCCCACCAGCACTTTAAGTACTCCATCCAGGAGGAGCAGCTGTGCTCTGCAGGACCTCTACATCCCCCCTCCTCCAGCAGAGCCTTACACCCCCAGGTGAACACACACAAAACACACAGTTCACCAGTAGCGCTTGTTTTAACAAATTCAAGTACCCTGTGGAGTTTTTGACTACAATTAGAGTTGTGGCGCGATGTTATTAAAAGTGGGACCCTGTTTTAATTGTGTCAGGCATAAGGAATCACAGGCACCTGAACGAGCACACCCCATGGGTTTCATGTTACTCTTTTGACAGTTGGTGGCGGTAACATGCAAAGAAGTGTAGCATTGAAGAAGAAGAAGAAGAAGAAGAAGAAGAAGAAGAAGAAGAAGAAGACAGATACTGTAGCTAGTAAACATGGATGTAAACAATGCATGAGTTAAAAAAAAGAAAGAAAAAAAAGACAAAAGGCTCTGCAAGTGGTTTTGAGGACGGAAATGCATTCAACGTGTTGTCACGTCTCATGGATACACAGTCCCCTTGGGGCGAGAAACACTGAATGTAAACATTATAACTAACTAAGAAAATCCACACGGGGTACCTGTCACTGTGAGCATTTTAATATGCTGATGTTAGCTTTTATCTCATGCACCACATGCCTGCTTGGCGGTATACTCCTTTTTAGTCTTGTTGTAATGTAATTTATTCACTGACTGTGTGTGTATATAGATTTTTTGTCCTTTTTTTTCCTTCTTCTCTTGTATCATTTATTATCTGTGATCGTGTTTAAAAAATATACATAGGAACGAATGGGCTTGGGGCTGAGAGCCACAGACAGGCCGGAGAAGTGAGAAAGTATTGAGGGATGGACTAACACATTGTTGGTTTACATGCTTTTCACCCTACAGTACATTCTGATGGTGGCATTGCTTTTTCTTTTCTCTAATATTAGTCCAGATCTTCACTGACATTAAAATGACTTCCTGCTTTCCGTTACCACAGAGATGACAAGAGCGATCTGTCGGTTGACGATCCTCAATCGGACGTTAATATCGCAGAGGGATCTGAGTCACCAAACTCCTACCTGGACCAGGAGTGTCGGCGGCAATTTCCTCTGGTGGAGGAAGATGCTATATTGTACTGTTATGAGTACGACCAGAACCAAGAGGTGTCATCAGTCCGCAGGGGGAGCACTCCCACTTATGGTAGGACCTCGGTCTCATCTGAAGACTCTGCTGTAATCGTGAGAGCAAAGAGCTCAAAGCCCTGCGAATGTGACGTCTGTATGATTTCGAGATGTTTTTGAGACGTCTACAGCTGTTTGATGTGTGTGTGTGTGTGTGGGCAGCTGTGTAATATTGACGTTCCCTGCGCCTCCTTGCTCCAGGCAGGCTTAGGCCCATTTCAATGCCGGTGGAGTACAACTGGGTGGGAGACAACGAAGACCTGGCCAAGCTGAAGAGAGAGAGCAGGAGAGGTGAGTGGGAGGCAGTGGGAGAGAGAAAAAGAAAGGGGGGCAGAGAAAGGAGGGAGACAGAGAGGGACAGAGGGAGCTGAGGTGAGTGGGTGGATATTTCATAATATCCTCACCCTCTCAGATCTCTAAGCCAAAAAGTAGAAGGATGAGCTTGCCCGTCAAAACCGATAACATGCTGGATATCAGTTTGTGCCTCGATCTCCTCCATGTGTTCGCAATCTATCTCTCTGTTTGAATATAAAAAGTACACCGTTGCTTTGGCAACTGTAGAGATATATCCTGAGATTTTCACATTTTGTTGGTGACTGTCGAGCTAGGTGGTAAATGGAGTGGGCGGAGACTGAATTGCTTTATTTCAGTCCCAAAGAAAGACTTGAACGATGTGTTTGTTTCCTCTAGGGACGTTGTCGATACAGTATGTTGCTCCTTTGGGCTTTTCAAAAGAAGTGATGATGCTATATTTATCTACAAGAGACAGGATTTGGAAGTTTTGAGGTCTTCCTGCCTGACAACAGCCTTCCTCTTTAGGAAGTCTTTTGAAACGTCAGCGTTCACTGATCTGATCTCAAAGAGAGAGATCTAGATGACAGGGAAACTGACTGGTCTTTGAGCAGATGACATAAAGAAAAGCTAAAAGTTCATAGTCAATGTAAAATGACTTGACTAGGTTGATTGACAGACGAGTGTACTAAAATGATGCAGCGTCTTATAATTTAGACACATTCAGTGGAACTGTACAGGCATTTAGTTTGTTAATTTTGAGGAAGTAAAATGGCATAAATTGTGTGTCACACTGAGTTTGCCTCTGTTGTGTCCTTCCAGAGAATTCCCTGCTGCGTTTTGCGAGTGAAGATAAAACCCCGGGGGAGGACTTCCTGCTGGGACGCAGCCTGAGTCAAAACAGGAGGAAGACTGAGCGCGGGACCAGCCCCACCCATTACACGCTCGTCCCCGCCCTCCAGATGGAAGTCTCCCTGTCCACATCCAGCTCTGACTCTGCCTCCCTCTACCATGTCAGTCCCTTATGTCTGTGAAAATTCATTTTTATGTTGTAAGCTAACGTGGAAGTGGGAGCTTTTAGCAACCGTGGGATCTGCATGTCATCATTCCTGTTTACTTTGCAGGTGTTTGAGCGATCCTCGCTGATGTCAAGGTCAAAGAAGAAGAGTAAAGGTAAGAGCATTTGTTTAAGGAGTTTTACTTGAGTGCTCACATGTACTCAAAACCAAACATGAGCAGGTGTTTCTCCAGGAGTGTTTTCTGACCCCCTCGTCTGTTCTGCTCCCCTGCTGGCGGCTGCAGCTGGAAGTCCTATGTCTTCAATCAGCAAGCGGCGGATTTCCTGCAGAGACTTGGGTCAGGGCGACTGTGAGGGCTGGCTCTGGAAAAAGAAAGACGCTAAAACCTATTTCTCACAGAAGTGGAAGAAGTACTGGTTTATCCTGAAAGACACATGCCTGTACTGGTACATGAACGAGGAGGTGAATATGATGAATTTCACAAATGAGAAATTCACAGCATGTAGCCCTTATTCGTGATGTGGTACGTTGATTTAACTCTGTTTGCTCCTCACAGGATGAGAAGGCAGAGGGCTTTGTCAGCCTCCCGGAGTTCAAGATTGATCGCGCCACTGAATGCAGACGGAAGTAGTGAGTACTGATTTTCACCTGGACACCAAAGATCAAGCTTCTTAGATTTGTATTGCTTTTCCATTTCGCCTCAAAATTGGATAAAACTAGATACAAATTTGCTATATACAACTCACAAAGCTGACAGCAGATACTTCATGTTGCATATTAAGATACAATCCTATAAATGTATTGTCAGTGCAGAGGTAACCTTGGGCAAATTGGTTCTTGGCAGGAAAAACATTGGCATATATATGGAATAATTTAGCAAATTGACCATGCAAAACGGACAATTTACAGTGGACGCCTGACTCACAAAGACTATGCACTTGCACATTGCACCAGTTAACATTTTAGTATGCACACATTTATGGCTTTATTATAATATTGTATTGGATATTAATTTAAATCTGAGATCATGAATAAAAAGCTGAAATAGATTAAGCAGTAGCAGTGCTTAGAATAGTGCATGCAGAAGACTTAATTTCCAGTACATTGGACAGTTATGCTATAAAATATATCTGTAAAAAGTCAGCCAACTAAAAGTGTAAAACAAGTGTGTAGATCACATTTTATCAGTGATGATTTATCTGATTCTAAGACAACAATGTCATGCTTTTTAGACCTGAGGTTAGCATCTACAGGGAGGGCTGACCATTTGTTTAGTATGAATATTGATGGAGTAGGTTTAGTAATGTGGAGAGATTAAATAAATAGATGAAAGAGCGAGACCAGTTTTCCAGCTAAAGCAAAGAAAGGTAACTTGACCTAAATCCCTTTGCTACATGAGAAGGAGACTAGAGACGAGTTAAAGATGCCCTATTGAGTTAACTTCTCAACAAACAAAAGTTTAACTTTCGTTCAGTGTTGCTCACGAAAACCCATTGCGTGTATCCTTGAGCTCTAACAAATGTGATGAAGACATTTCTTTCCCCATAAAACATTTGCAAAGCTGATTTTTAAGGTATTTTGAATGCAGTGTGCACAAGACCAACTAAACGGGAACCCACTCATAGGAAAACAGCTCCATTGCACTAATAGAGATAATAAAAAAAATATAAAAAACTCCATCTGAACCTTTAAGCTTGAAGATTTAGAAGTTTTTAAGGAAAAACGAAATATTTAGATCTTTAGTTGCTAAATCGTATCTGGTTTAAGGAAGCCAAATCTTGCTTTTAAAGATACAATTCCAAAGGAACCCAAAAGATTTTTTTGCAAATCCCACATAGACAGTTCAGGTAATGAATGTGCTTCTTTATACACTATACTTTGTGGCAAATAACTGTCAACACATTTGATGCATTTGTTTCTCACTAATGGGTTAACTGCCATCAAATTCAGAGGTTTTGAAAATCATCATAAAGGCTTTGTGTTTTGTAAAGATGGCTTACCTTTGTATATTTATCTTAATCATGGAACTCAGCTTCTGGATTGTTTTGCACATACTGAATTACTGTGTGTGTGTGTGTGTGTGTGTGTGTGTGTGTGTGTGTGTGTGTGTGTGTGTGTGTGTGTGCGTGTGTACGTGCGTGCGTGCGTGCGTGTGTGTGACCGGGTGTCTATTTACCTTGTCGGTCTTTTGTATTCATATGTTAATGTGTGCTATACGTCCCCGTTCTTGTGCTCACATATGATTAAAAATACCCTTGGTTCCCTTTCAGTGCTTTCAAGGCTTGCCATCCGAAGATAAAGACCTTCTACTTTGCAGCGGAAAATGTAGACGACATGTCCCGGTGAGTTAATGTGGCTGTGATAGTCATGATGTACACTCCCCCAATCCCACATCTGCGACCACATTTATACCCCTGCTGGCCGGAAATAGAATCCCCTTACAGGACTGCCCACTCCCCTTGAACAGGGCAGTTTGATAAGGGTGATTGGTCAAACAGGGAGACACATACGACCGACTGTTATTTCCCCCCACAGGTGGCTGAGTCGTCTCAGTATGGCAGTGGCAGGCTACTCGGAGCAGGAGAAAATTCGCCAGGACCAAGGTGAGATTAGTCACAAGACTGTTCACTGTGATTCTCCGGCTGTTACAGGTTGCTGGTCTACACTTATTAAATGTGATTCCTCAATCACAGTGTTTTATATAAGTAATTACGCAATAATAATTTGCCAGAGGGTTTTTAACACCTCTCCCCGGTTTCACTTCAACTTCACGTCCGAGTCAAGCAGCTCCTGATTTGTGCTGAATATAAATGCTAATTTTAGGGGCTGAAGGCGTTCTTGTTATTTTCATATTCTGCTGTTATTTGGTTTCTCAGAAATGGACAGGAAATGACGTAACCAACCTTTGTGCTATTTAGAGGAGCCTACGTAGAAACGTTGCCAAGGTGGGTGGATGAGATCAGGTTTGTCGTTGGTTATATGAAGAGGGAGCTTCTTCCTTCCCAGACAAGTTGCTAAATTAGACGCTCAACACCTTCAGAGGACTTAACAGGAAGTGCTCTTGATTCATCCGTCTCCATATTCGGCCTCAACAGTTAGACCTGAACACCTACACTGCAGCTACAGCTGTCAGAACACTGAATCATGTGACATGAACAGCATTTTATAAAGCCATCATAAATTGTACGTATGTATTATTTGTATCGACTACAAACATGTACTAAAGTCTCATAAGCCATAGCGAACCTCAGTCTCTCTAAACTACTAGCTAGTGAATTCCAGGTGTGAAGATTCCGATACAGGTGTGAGTGTAACCGCTTTGTTTTGACAAAAGTTTATTTGCATTGCACTGCATTTAAAGAGCTTGCTTTCGATTCTGCAACAGCGATTTAAAAAATACAAAAACATGATGCAATCTTTGTTCATGACAGATTACTGGAGTGAGAGTGATCACGAGGACATGGAGATGCCCTCGATGCCCAAACAGGACAGTCCGCCACCACCTTATGACACCTATCCCAGAGCATCCTCAGTGAGTCTGGCAGCCTGTGGTCTAGTAGATGTGGCAAACTTCTCTTTTTTACTTGCTAACCGTCTGTTTTTGTTCAGGTGAGTCCCTACCTGGAACCAAAACGTGGCCACCTCTCCTCCTCCGACACGTTCCAGTCCCGTTCTTCTCATGACGACTTTCACTCTAAGTCCCAGGACGGTAGCAGCAGCAGCAGCAACAACAACGGCGTCTCCTCCGGGCAGAAGACGGGCAGCCACCGAAACTCATGGCAGGACCAGATGGAAAACAACGCAAGGATGCACTACCTCCAGACGTTTCCGGTGGAGGAGACCCTGCTATCTGAGGGCAGAGACCAACTGGCGATGGAGTACCGCAGGCAGTCCACCCTGCCCACACAGCGCAGCCTGCTGCAAGAACAGTACAGAGCCCTGCCTCTGCCCCTCAGGTCCAGCATCGATTCAGATGCAGGAGGGAAACCCCGCAGCTTCACGCTACCCAGGGACAGCGGGCTCCATGCTATCTTGGCCGCCTCCGCAGCTGCATCGGATCAGAGAGAGCCCCAACGCTACCAGCTGGACCGGGCCAGAGGCAGTGGTCAGACACACAGCATCTCTGTTTTACATCTTTTCACACGAACCATAAGCATAGACCTTTCGGATTATAACAAGGTTTAAGAATATAATGTATATTACATCAAACTATTATAATAATAATCAGTTAGTTGATCCATAGAACATTTTGATTATCAATTATACATTTAAGTCATTTATCCCCCCCAAATATTGCCATTTTGGGAAACTGTGATGAACATTTTTTTCACCAATTTCAATCAGGATACATTGATTAACTGCCAGCATAACCAGCAGACAAATAATAGAAAAATTATGATTACTCACAACCCTACATCACTCATTTAATGATGACCATTTGTTTGTGCGTATGTGTAACTCAGGGGTTACTGCTGTAGTTGCCACGGGATACTTGGAAAGAATGTGAAGTAGCTCAGAAATTACCACACAAATAGGATTATATATTGGCTGACATTTATTATCAACCAACTGCACAGGCCATGCTTCCCACCGAGCTGAGCCACTTTCTAGCACCTCAACACCACGTGCTGCGATTGAGTCTGCGTGGAAACTAGTACGCTGCAAGTGAGCAAAGACGTAATGGATAAACTGTTGAAATGTCCAGCCACTCCAAGTGGTACTGAGGCAAATATAAATTTGACTGAAAATTTGAAATAAGGACAATTTCCGGATCACTATGTCTCGCATAGAAAAATAAGTAGAAATAGAATTTTTTATATCAACAACAGTGTTAGATAACAGCCAGTTTAAAATACGTTAAAATCAGTCCATTTGGTACAAGATGCTGGGAGTCAATGAAGGGGTACTAGAACGAATCTGACAGGGCTGTGTGGATACGTCTCACAGATAAGGTTGGGAACCACTGCAGTAGACCATTAGAGGAGAGCAAGATGTCAATATAACTGAGATCACCCTGAAATGTAGGGACCTCTCCTGCTCACTGTTAAATGCAGATCAATCTTTCCTTCTGCACAGTGTTGAGCAAGCATGCTTATTTGTCCTCAGTTATTTTATTAAAGCTGCTAACAGGCAGTCAGAGCCAGCAAATGTCAGAGGTTGAATACTCGCTATTATTACTTTATTGGATTGGATTTGAAGCCAGCCCATTTGCCATCCCTCAAAGACCTCCAGGGCAGTTGTCTAAGTGAGATGAATTTATTTGATAGTGATTTATCTTGGCAGTTCACTCCTCTCTCTCTCTCTCGCGTTCTCTCTCTCTCTCTTGCTCGATCGAGATGTCATTGTGCCTCTCGGCAATGTTTGAATGGTGAAGCGAGGAGGAATCCTTTCAGCCCATGTTAATGTTGAATTCTGAACAGGATAAAGAAACGCGCCTAAGGGTTCTTTCTTCTTGTCCTCATTTATCTATTGCTCTACCGTTCGCTCTCTCCGCCACTGCCTGTAAAGACAAGAAAGAAACACAAAACAGGCGGCAATAAAGCATGATACATTTCAAAGCACAGCCCCAAAGCTTCATAATGCACCAGCCTGCTTCCCAAACACAAAATAGAGTGATGACTACCTGATTCAGACCACTAGTGTAGTGTTAGTATCATGCCAGCAGAGGGCAGTGTATGGCAGTTTATTAGAATGATGTACAAGCTGTGCACTTTTCCCTAAAGAAGATCTAATAATGAAGAGATGTACCACAGAATGCTGTTTTAAAAAGAGCTAAAAAGTGCTTCTTGTGAGCCCGTGAAGAAGACAATATATATATATATATATATATATATATATATATATATATATAGGACACAGATTACTTCCGTACAGTGCATGCAAAAAGAAAGTATTTTTGCATGCACTGCACTGTACACAGATGACAGTAAGTAATCTGTGTCCTATATATACATATACATATCTATATATGTATATATATAGATATATATACATATATATATACATATATATAGATATCTATACTGTACGGAAGTAATCTGTGTCCTATATATACACATATATGTACATAAATATATACATGTATATATATATATATATATATATATATATACATGTATATATATAAGACCCAGATGACTTGCGTACAGTAAATGCAAAAAGAAAGTTGTTCATTTTAGAAGGACCTTTAATAATGTTTAAAACTGTTTAGTTTATTTTAATTCAACTTATTTTCAATACATTTTGATTGATTTGATGTGTCAATATGTAGAGATCACTTATTTACACAGAGTAAATTAAAGGATCACCTGTATTACAAAAAAAAAGTAGACTGGATATATTTGACTGGTGGTCAGACAAAAAATTCAAATTGAAGGTGTCACTTTGGTTCTTAATAACTGTGATGGTTTCCTTGAATCAAGAAAATGATTGTCAGATTCATCCAAATTGCCATTAGTTGCATCCCGATAAAAATAGTTAGATATTAGCTGCACCTCAAATAACTACAAAAGTAAAATGCTGCTTACTCATTGAAGCACAAGTGTTAATGATTTAACAGTCACAAGAGCCCCTTTTCTGTATTTATTATACTTTTATCAATACAAATTGTTTTCCTGATAATACTTATACAAGATATTCCACTGACCTTGCTGTCAACTTGATGCATTCTTGACTTCCTTTACAAGCCACTTATTAGCTTTGGCTCTCTCAGTTTGTGTGTGTGTGTGTGGGCAGAGAAACTGCTTCTACAGTGTCCTTTCAATCAGGAGAGACTTCATTTAGAGACACAATAATGTATTATTCGTGCATGATAGGAGAGTCGCATCACACTTTGAAAATTTGACCGCAACGATGTGATTGGCTGAGGGAGATCGTGGCATTAAAATTGAAATCTCATCCTTGACTTCAGTTTATTGTAAAATCTTTGTTGATGATTGCTTGTCCTTCTTGCCAGGCCACGGACGGGACTGCAGAATGCAGGCCGACTCTCTGGGAGACTTGTACAGGGCTCTGGAGCAGAGCAGTCTGTCCACATCGGCTGACCACAGATCAGCCAACCGCCTGGAGTACAAGCGCTCATTTGTCCGCCGAGTAAATGACCCGTTGCTCAATGACAAACTTCATCGCCTCCGGATCCTCCACAGCTCCCTTAAGGTAAAGTTTTTGAGCATTTGTGTCTCTCCATACATGTGTGATTTGTTGGCTAATTTCTAATTGATACCTTCACCTTATTACAGAATGTCCCTCTTCAAGACACAAACCGGTCATTGGATTTTTTAGGGTAAACTGTGAGGATCAGTGTGTTAAATAAACCTCAAACCAATCGCCTTTGCCTGTGCCTCACACTGCTGGCATCCCTTTGCTGGAGCTAAAAGGCACCAAAAACCTCCCTTTACCTGCTCGGCTCTGCATCTCCTTTCCTTTTACAGCTCCTTCAACCTCGCGCACCGTGCAGGAGCACAAAGACTTGGTGTCCCTCTCCAATTTCAAAGATGAGGGCTCTTACAAAAGGCAAAAAAAAGATGTCTGGCTTGATAAAATAACAGGGTTTATGACTTTGCACTTTGTGTCCGTGTCGAAGACGTGTCGGAGAGCTTTGTAATTCATCGCTCACATGCATGGCTGCCTCACCTCGCTTCTGTTGATTCGTTTTGAACTAAATGCTGGAGTTGTGTACAGCCGCTCTGTAACGTCTGACGGAGGAATTAAAAGCAAAGCTATTTTGGATGTACACAACATTTTGTTATGCATGTGTGTATGATTTAAGGGTATGTTTGTTCTATGAGTGTACAGGGTGTTAAGCATATATACATATTTAATATTACATTACTGCAACAACAGTGACTACACAATGTTTTGGGGTACTTAAACAAATTGTAAATCAAGTGCTGTGCCTCAGTGATTGTGAATGTACATTGTACTTTTCCAAGGGAGACGAGAGAAGATGTAGAAAGCAAGCTATTCCTCAAAACAGGAGCACAAATACATGCTTGGCAATAATGAACTAGTATTGTAAATTACAAAGGAATGATCAGAATAGTTGTCTATTTTTGTATGCATGCCGTCTACCTAATTGTTTGTACAACAGTTTTGTATTTCTCAGTGCGTTCGGTCCGGAGAATAATGGTGTCGACCCCTTCCTCCACCGCATTGTGTTTTTGAGACTTATTTTACAATTTGCCCCTGAAAATTGCAAGAAGTTGATTTTTTTTTTAAGTGTTAAGAGGAATAACTGTATTTATTAAGTGTTTAATGTACAAGCATGCTTTGTATAACTAAAACACATTACCATGCCATTGGAAATTGACTGACATTGCACAAGTGTGTCATATTGTAGCTACATATACTTTTTTATTGAATAAAGTATGGCAAGGGCACACTTAAGTAAGACCCGTTGTTAAATGTTTTGTCTCATATTCACCTTTTAGATGACTATATTTAGACGGAGGTTGACTCAGAGGATGATAATAGTATGCAAATATAATACACATGCACTCAGTGTATATGAAGCCCCGAGCTTTCCTATTCTGTAGGCTATGATCATGATTCACAAAGACTAACACAGAAGACGATCAACACAGGAAACCATGTAAGTATGTACACAAATATCAATCCAAAAAGTAAACCTGTTGGAGTGAAACAGGAATAAATTGTTCCACTTAAACTGGTTTAAGATGCAGAAAGGTGACTTAAAAACAGTGGAGAACCTGCTGCAGTGCTGTAATGTAAGGTTCACTGAATCATGCAAGGCTCACACATATAACGAACCCAAAGAGAAGACACATTTTTACCTTGTCATGGCCTGTATGATGGCCTCTGCCTCAAAGACATTTACAGCTGTCATCAAGGCTAAAACAGCAAATCCAGCACAACATTACCTTTGAATTAGTGCATTTAGAAAGTTAACTGAATTCCTGGATGACCAGTTGGTTCTGGTCACCAGGAGTATGTGGGTGGGAAGATGTGCTGTAGGCTACAGTAACTTAAGGTTTTATGTTTTTTACGCATGTTGACAAACAATAGTTGACTTGCAAAAAGCATGAGGAGGAATGGATCTGTACTTGTATAGCACTTTTCTAGTCTTCCGAACACTCACGGCACTTTAACACTACATAACATCATTCACACACTGATGGGAGGGGCTAAGGTGCCCATCAGGAGTAGCTACCATTCACACACACCGTAGGCTACGGGAGTAATTTGGGGTTAAGTGTTTTGCCCATAGACGTGGGCTAGCTGAGCCGGGGATCGAACTACCGATCCTCTGATTGAAGGACGACCCTGCTCGACACTAAGCCACAGTCGCCCCCAGCTAATTTTCACAGCCACGTTATCATTTCTCTATAGATGACATTATACCATATTAATATTGTCCTCTTGATTCTTCATCTACTTTAAGAACAATATCTAATGACCCAGTTATGCTAAAGGTGTGGTTTGGAGGCTAATATTTGGTAATAGAGAGGTACCACAAATGAATCCCACAAATAATATTCAGTAATATTATGATATATTGTTATTGTATTCATTGACACACAGAATTGGGCACGTACATATTTGTTTTTCATTGTTTGTGTGAAGGAAGATTATAATTTTATTAAAATCAACAAGTAAATTAATCTCTTTTCTTTCAAGGAAATGTTTTCATGCTTCACATGCGATGCACAATTCAAATGTATGATTCATGTCAAAAAAACTTCAACCGTTATTTAAAAAAAAGAAAATCATGCCTATAAATATTTTCAATAAAAGGAGGAGGCAAATTAATGGAATAATAGGATATCACAAGCAGTGACTGGAATATTTGGGCTTTATTAATTGTAGAATATTATACAAATAGAACACTAGAATCAGTATGCTCTCTCAAATTACATTTACCAACTTTAGATATAACAACAAGACTATATTCACTGTTGGGTTATATACATATATATTGCACAAATGTATTATTTATGATCTAAACCTAGCAAATGTGATGAAGCAACATGGACAGACAGGAGATTTTTTATATCATTTGTTTCCAGAGGCCTCAGACCTCACAGCACCATGCAGAACACACTTTGGATGCACTGTAACAACAGCCCTCTTGGCTACATTATTTGTGACATGCCTGCTTTTTCTGCTGAAAATCCTAAAAAGTTTTGCCCTTATGACTTGAATACTCAAACCATAGATTATCGGATTAAGAATGGGTGGGAATATTAAAAAGTACAGAGTTAAAAACAACTTGCTTTGGTAAGACAGGTGACTCATTTTGAATCGACTTTGTGCTAATTCAAAAAGGCATCCGATGGTGTAGTTAGTTACTGCGAACAGGTGGGGGGTACAAGTCCGGAGGGCTTTGAACTTGGATTCTCTGAATGACAATACACATATCCTCAGGATGTGTGCATATGAATAAAATATCATGATAAGTTGTGGAATTACATATAAAACTACAGATGCTAGGCCAACTATGTTAACAATAGCTGTGTCTGTACAGGCAAGTTTCACCAATGAGTAATTCATACAGTACACCTTGTTTATGGTTCTTTCACAAAACTGCAGCCGAAGAGTGAAATTAAAAACAATGAGAAATGCCAGAAGGGGGTAAATCCACGTAAACACAATAAGTTTAACAACTCTTTGTGACATGATTGTATGATAAAGCAGCGGATAACAAATAGCCACATACCTGTCATAACTCATAGCTGCTAAAATTGTGAATTCAATGATGGCATATGTGTGTACAACATAGATCTGTGTCTGACAAAACGCTAGAGATATCTCATATGAGTCTGACAGCAAGTTGCTCAGCAGTGCTGGCAGTAAGGCAGTGCTTCCATACAGACCATTCACAGCCAAGTTAGACAATAAAAGAAACATTGGCTCATGCAGGGTTTTTTCAAAATACACCACTCCGATTAACACAATATTTTCAGCAACTATGGTTATGTATATAATGAGGAATATGCAAAAGTACACAGGCTTCAGGTCCTCCATTCCATAATAATCTGATAGATGAATGGATGTCACGTCAGAGAAATTTTTCATGCTGACAAAAATGTATCATATAGCATCTGAGTAATCCAGACTATACGGTGCAATGTTGCACAATACAATTGAATATGCTTAATTGACATGAGTGTAACAAAGACAATGACGCCAAAGCATTTTGATAGAGATAAAAAAGTTAAAAGTTACAAGTCATAAAAATCAAGAAAATAACAGAAACAATCAACCCTTGCTCTCTGCCAATGTTGAGATGAGATGAAATACGTTTCACCTGGGAGTCATTTCTCTTCACTCAGCAGCTTTTATACTGTCCGTGTCCTTTTTTCAGTCACTGTTGTCAGTCATTGATATTGATAATATGTTTACAGCTGTTTCATCAAAGTTACGTCACAGTCACACATTCTATTGTATAAACGTATAGGTCAAGAATGATCTCTCATGATAAAGCACTTTCTAATTGCTTCCAAGGGGATGTAAAACTGTCCGCTAATGAGCATTTTAATCCATTGAGCTGCCTCCCGGGTTCCCTGGCTAATTCCATATAGGGATATAGACAATGTTTGAAAACAAGTGTAAATAAAGAAAAATTTACAAAACACATAACACCTTTCTGATTGACTTTTTACAGAGACCTGTAAACACATTGTTACAGTAGTCGAGTATACTGAAGATAAATGTGTGGACAAGTTTTTCCAAATCCTGTTGAGACATAAATCCTCTAATCCTTGATATATTCTTCAGGTGATAGTAGGCTGATTTTGTAATTGTCTTGATATGGCTTTTCAGGTTGAGGTCTGAATCCATAACTACACCTAGATTTCTGGCTTGGTTTGTGGTTTTTAACGTCAGTGATTGAAGCTGAGCGCTGACTTTCAATCGTTCGTCCTTGATACCAAAAACAATTACTTCTGTTTTATCTTTATTTAATTGAAGAAAATTCTGGCACGTCCAGTTGTTGATTTATTCAATGCATTTACCCAGCCCTTGTATGGGATTATAGTCCCTTGGTGATATAGTTATGTAGATTTGTGTGTTGTCTGCATAATTATGATAACACACTTTGTTGTTTTCCATAATCTGAGCCAGTGGAAGCATGTAGATTTTGAACAGACATCTACATGCTAATCTCATTTAAAGAATGGAGAGTACATGCTGTTTGTCACAAAGCACAAACTGTGAATTAAAGACTATGTCCAGCTTTGTGAAACATGTTTAGGCTTCCATACACCTGAAAAACTAAGACAATATATTAATTTACAAATACTTTCAGTGTTGTCTTATTGGCTTGCAATGAGACCTGCATTCAAAGTTCAAGCCACTAACACACCCAACTAGTAATGTCACTTAAAATGAAGGCCCTGGAATGATGCCCTTCAACTCACTGACATCGTGTGCTGCAGAACACTGTGGACTCAGAGAGGTCTACACCATCATCAGAGATTCTGATCACAGGCTAATATGGCCGTTTTTCTCTATAATACTGCACAGAAAGTCATCCTAAAATGCTTAAATCCTAATTTATAGTCAATCTTCAATTCATTTTCTTACTCACTGTCACTACTTTACCTTCATGCGCCAGTCGAATATTACTTTTTATACTACAAAAGTAAACATAATGACAAAAAATATTGAAGACTTTGTCAGTATTTTTGACTGCAATCATATAATTTGGGTGTTTAAAATATTTTGACAGCAGCTACTATCTCTTTGAATCCTATTCCAGAGCTGTAAATTATTGGTAGATCCTCTAAATGTAACATAGGTAAAATGGATTTATTGAATCTGAGTGACTTCGCTTCGAAAATAATTTGACAATGTGTGTTTTCTCTTTTTCTCCTCTTCCCTCACTGTCTGAATTTCAGTTGCCATTCCACTTAGCTCTGAATTACATTTGGAATTTGTGCAGTTTATTGTTGCTTCATTCATTATTTCATCATGTGAATAATGTTAAATGGTTAGGAAATGTACATGAGCTTCCCCTTCAGTTTGTTAGTGTGATATGTTTTCTGAGGCAGCTGCAGCTGCTGCAAAGGTTACTGCAGACTGTTTAGATGTGTTCAGTGACGAACATGCAACAACCTTGGAAACTTTCAGTCCCTGATACCAAGAGGGCATGAACCTGTGTTAAACGTCCTGAACCATAATGCTTGATGGCAGGCATTTTAAATGATTCTTTAACTTTAGGACGGGTAGAGGTCCAATTTGACTAAAGTATGAATGCAGCATTAATGAAAGACATTAAAACAGTTGTTTGGCAAATGAAGTTCTCAATCAACTCGATCAACTGCTGCTACAGGTCATCTTAAATAACCTTTTAACTGTTGAACAATTAGATGCTCAAACAAAATATAGTTTGGATCATGTCTTCCTCTTGAAACACACTTAAATGAATATGATATTCAAATGTATTTCTGTTGACGTAATCAAATAAACTGTTACAGTGCACAATTCAAATTAACACACAAATGGAGTGCAACAAATTATAAGCAAATGTTATGAGACAGAACAACTTTCTGCGAGATAGGGTCAATAATGACTGTGCACAATCATGCATTATAATTGCGACAAAGTAAATGCAATCTTGTACAATAAAATAGTATATAATGTACACATAATTCATTTAATAGTTTCAATAAAAGGAGGAGTCAAATTAATGGAATAACAGGATATCACAAGCAGTGACTGGAATATTTGGGCTTTATTAATTGTAGAATATTATACAAATAGAACACTAGAATCAGTATGCTCTCTCAAATTACATTTACAAACTTTAGATATAACAACAAGACTATATTCACTGTTGGGTTATATACATATATATTGCACAAATGTATTATTTATGATCTAAACCTAGCAAATGTGATGAAGCAACATGGAGAGACAGGAGATTTTTTATATCATTTGTTTCCAGAGGCCTCAGACCTCACAGCACCATGCAGAACACACTTTGGATGCACTGTAACAACAGCCCTCTTGGCTACATTATTTGTGACATGCCTGCTTTTTTTGCTGCAAATCCTAAAAAGTTTTGCTCTTATGACTTGAATACTCAAACCATAGATTATCGGATTAAGAATGGGTGGGAATATTAAAAAGTACAGAGATAAAAACAACTTGCTTTGGTAAGACAGGTGACTCATTTTGAATCGACTTTGTGCTACTTCAAAAAGGCATCCGATGGAGTAGTTAGTTACTGCGAACAGGTGGGGGGTACAAGTCCGGAGGGCTTTGACCTTGGATTCTCTGAATGACAATACACATATCCTCAGGATGTGTGCATATGAATAAAATATCATGATAAGTTGTGGAATTACATATAAAACTACAGATGCTAGGCCAACTATGTTAACAATAGCTGTGTCTGTACAGGCAAGTTTCACCAATGAGTAATTCATACAGTACACCTTGTTTATGGTTCTTTCACAAAACTGCAGCCGAAGAGTGAAATTAAAAACAATGAGAAATGCCAGAAGGGGGTAAATCCACGTAAACACAATAAGTTTAACAACTCTTTGTGACATGATTGTATGATAAAGCAGCGGATAACAAATAGCCACATACCTGTCATAACTCATAGCTGCTAAAATTGTGAATTCAATGATGGCATATGTGTGTACAACATAGATCTGTGTCTGACAAAACGCTAGAGATATCTCATATGAGTCTGACAGCAAGTTGCTCAGCAGTGCTGGCAGTAAGGCAGTGCTTCCATACAGACCATTCACAGCCAAGTTAGACAATAAAAGAAACATTGGCTCATGCAGGGTTTTTTCAAAATACACCACTCCGATTAACACAATATTTTCAGCAACTATGGTTATGTATATAATGAGGAATATGCAAAAGTACACAGGCTTCAGGTCCTCCATTCCATAATAATCTGATAGATGAATGGATGTCACGTCAGAGAAATTTTTCATGCTGACAAAAATGTATCATATAGCATCTGAGTAATCCAGACTATACGGTGCAATGTTGCACAATACAATTGAATATGCTTAATTGACATGAGTGTAACAAAGACAATGACGCCAAAGCATTTTGATAGAGATAAAAAAGTTAAAAGTTACAAGTCATAAAAATCAAGAAAATAACAGAAACAATCAACCCTTGCTCTCTGCCAATGTTGAGATGAGATGAAATACGTTTCACCTGGGAGTCATTTCTCTTCACTCAGCAGCTTTTATACTGTCCGTGTCCTTTTTTCAGTCACTGTTGTCAGTCATTGATATTGATAATATGTTTACAGCTGTTTCATCAAAGTTACGTCACAGTCACACATTCTATTGTATAAACGTATAGGTCAAGAATGATCTCTCATGATAAAGCTTTTTTTAATTGCTTCCAAGGGGATGTAAAACTGGCCGTTAATGAGCGTGTAAATCCATTGAGCTGCTTCCCGGGTTCCCTGGCTAATTCAACATAGTGATATAGACAATGTTTGAAAACAAGTGTAAATAAAGAAAAATTTACAAAACAAATAACACCTAAACAGAAACTTAACAGAAACTGAACAAACATAAACAGACAAACCTGACCACCAAACTGAACACAAAGGTGAACATAGATAATCGCTGATCAGATCGTTTTGCAAACAAAGTGGTAACACAAGACAAACAGTGCCACACTAAACAAAACAGGACAATTAATCTAGCAGTATAAATCTGTGCCTTCCAATTCCCATACCACCAAACTATTTAGTATGCAAGAAAAAGATTAAGTATGTCTCAATACATAGTTTGTCAAATACAGTATGCCAAAAAAAACAGGATGTCCTATTGTATCCGGTTGCATTTTGCAGTATGTAAGCCAACATGCTTATCTGGTTATTCTGACCTAAAATCCTCTGTGCGGATATGAGGAAAAGGGTCAAAGTTCAAGGTGCAATATTATGACAAAGTAGTATGTCCCAATTGAGTGCATACTGCATGCAACAGTACGTACTTTGTAAGGGCAGCTGCAGTTTGTACCAAGTAAAAAGAAAAAGGTTGTGATGTGGAACGTAGCCAATATTTTTGTTATTAAACAAAACAAAAGCAACAAACTAATATAGTCGAAAGAAATATTTCCCCCATGATGTGGCGGGTACTTGGTACATTCTGGTTGGTCAATGTAGGCTTTGTTTGTTCAATTTTGGCTTTTGATCACTGTAATTGTTGTTTTTCTAAGATATTAATTGTCTGCTGTGTGCTTGTGGTTGTAAAATGTATAAAAGTGTATCTCTGTAGACTTTTTCATAGTTTGTTTTAAAAGCAGACACAAAACAGACCATCCACAACGGCAGAAGTGTAATCTCATCTGTTGAATGGAGAGTACAGGCTGTTTGACACAAAGCACAAACTGTTAATTAAAAATGATGTCCAACTTTGTGAAACATGTTTAGCTCTTCACACACTTGAAAAACTAAGACCATCCATTTTCATCCATTTTCATCCGCTTATCCGCATTCGGGTCGCGGTGGCAGCAGGCCTAGCAGGCTGACCCAGGCTTCCCTCTCAACCACGACATTTTCTAGCTCGTGCTAGGCATTCCCAGGCCAGCAGGGAGATATAATTCCTCCAGCGTGTTCTGGGTCTTCCCTGGGGTCTCCTACCAGTTGGACGTGCCCGGAAAACCTCCAGTGGGAGGCGCCCAGGAGGCATCCTGATTAGATGCCTGAACCACCTCAGCTGACTCCTTTCGATACGAAGGAGTAGCGCCTCAACTCCAAGTTCCCTCCTGATGTCCAAGCTCCTTATCCTATCCCTAAGCCTGAGCCCGGCCACCCTACGGAGAAAACTCATTTCGGCCGCTTGTATCCGAGACCTCGTTCTTTTGGTCACGACCCAGAGTTCGTGACCATGGGTGAGGGTCTGAAGGTAGACCGCCCGGTAAATTGAGAGCTGAGCCGGAAGGCGAAGCTCTCAATTTACTCTTCATCAAGACGGTCCGGTGCAGCGCCTGTTTTATTGCTGCAGTCGCACCGATCCGCCGGTCTATCTCCCGCTCCATCTCCCGCTCCATCTTACCCTCACTCGTGAACAAGACCCCGAGATATTTGAACTCCTTTGCTTGCGGTAGGCACTCCGTCCCCACCTGGAGGGAGCAATCCACCGGTTCCCGGCAGAGCAACATGGCCTCAGATTTGGAGGCGCTTACTCTCATCCCCGCCGCTTCACACTCGGTTGCAAATCGCTGCGCCTAGATATCCTGTACATGAAGGTCACGAATAGGAGTGGTGATAAAGGGCAGCCCTGGCGGAGGCCAACACCCACTTGGAACGCGTCTGACTTATTGCCGAGAATACGAACACAGCTCCTACTGCGGTTTTACAGAGACCTGATGGAACCCGGTCAAAAGCCTTCTCCAAGTCCACAAAACACATGTAGACTGGTTGGGCAAACTCCCAGGACCCCTCCAGCAGTCTTGCAAGGGTAAAGAGCTGGTCCACTGGCTGCCAAGACAGCCCAACAATGTCCAGTGCCTTCAGCATCTCAGGGCGGATCTCATCCACCCCTGGCGCCTTGCCACCTAGGAGCTTTTTGACTACCTTAGCGGCCTGTGCCAGGGATATGGGTGCGACCCGCCCCAAGTCTTCAGGCGCTGCCTCCTCTCCAGAGGACATGTTGGTCGGGTTTAGGAGTTCCTCAAAGTGCTCTTTCCACCGCCCGATGATGTCCCCCGTCCGGGTCAGCAGCTATCCCCCCCACTCTCCGCTGAGAACAGCCTGGGGTAGGCCCTGCTTTCCCTTCCTGAGCCGTTAGATGATTTGCCAGAACATTCTTGAAGCCAACCGAAAGTTCTTCTCCATGACTTCCCCGAACTCCTCCCATGCCCGTGTTTTAGCATCCGTGACCACCGCAGCTGCAGCCCTTCTGGCCTGCCGGTACCTGTCAACTGCTTCAGGAGACCCCTGAGCCAACCAGGCCCGAAACGCCTCCTTCTTCAGCTTGACGGCTTCCCTCACCTGCGGTGTCCACCACCGGGTTTTCGAGTTGCTGCCACAACAGGCACCCATGACATTCCTACCACAGCTCCTAGCGGCCGCAGCTACAATAGAGGCTTTCAACATGGTCCACTCGGATTCCATGTCCCCAGCCTCCCTCGGGATGTGTGAGAAGTTCTTTTCCCGGAGGTGGGAGTTGAAGACCTCCCGGACAGGATCCTCCGCCAGACTTTCCCAGTTCACCCTCCCTACACGTTTGGGCTTGCCAGGTCTTTCCAGCCGGCTCCCCCGCCATCTGATCCAACTCACCACCAGGTGGTGATCAGTTGACAGCTCTGCTCCTCTCTTCACCCGAGTGTCCAAGACTTACGGCCGCAGATCAGATGATTGATACGATTACAAAGTCGATCATTGATCTCCGGCCTAAAGTGTTCTGGTACCAGGTACACTTATGAGCCACCTTATGTTCGAACATGGTGTTCGTTATGGACAAACCGTGGCTAGCACAGAAGTCCAATAACGAGACACCACTCGGGTTCAGATCGGGCAAGCCGTTCCTCCCAATCACTCCCCGCCAAGTTTCTCTGTCATCACGTGAGCGTTGAAGTCTCCCAGGAGAACTATGGAGTCGGCAGGAGGTGCCCTTTCCAGGACTCCTCCCACCGACTCCAAGAAGGCCGGATACTCTGAACTGCTGTTTGGTGCATAAGCACAAACAACAGTCAGAGCCTTACTCCCCGCAGGCGCAGGGAGGCGACCGTCTCGTTCTCCGGGGAAAACTCCAACACGGCGGCGCTCAGCCAGGGGCTCGTGAGTATCCCCACTCTCGCCCGGCGCCTCTCACCCTGGGCAACTCCAGAAAAGGACAAAGTCCAACCCTTCTCCTGGAGCTTGGTTCCAGAGCCAGTGCTGTGGGTGGAGGTGAGGCCAACTATAGCTAGCTGGTACCGCTCCATCTCCTGCACCAGCTCCGGCTCTTTCCCCGCTAGCGAGGTGACGTTCCACGTCCCTAGAGCTAGTCTATTATGCCGGTGATCGGCTCCCCCAGGCCCCTTGCCCGGCCCGCCGCCCGGTCTACATCTCCTACGACCCCGATGCTTGTACTTGCGGGTGGTGGGTCCACAGGGTGGCTGTGCCATGATGTTTATTCAGGCTGAGCCCGACCGGGCCCCATGGGCGAATGCCCGGCCACGAGACGTTCGACGGCGAGCTCCCCTCCTGGGTCTGATTCTGGCAGGGTGCCCTGGTTTCCCTGGTCTGGGCGAGGTGGCTGAGGACTATGGGCTGCAGTTCATCGGGGTCTTTTTAACCGCTCTTAGTCTGGGCTCTCCCCTGAGACCTGTTTGCCTTGGGAGACCCTACCAGGGGCTGATGCCCCGGACAACATAGCTCCCAGGATCACTGAGCCACTCAAACTTCTCTACCACGTTAAGGTGGCGATTCACGGAGAAGTAAAAACTAAGACACTATATAAATTTACAAATTATTTCAGTGTTGTCTTATTGGCTTTCAATGAGCCCTGCATTCAAAGTTTAAGCCACTAACACACCCAGCTTGTAATGTCATGTAAATGTAACATAGGTATTATCCTCATGTCATATTTGAAATGGATTTATTGAATCTGAGTGACTAGGCTTTGAAAATAATCTGATTGTGTGTTTTCTCTTTTTCTCCTCTTCCCTCACTGTCTGAATTTCTGTTGCCATTCCACTTGGCTCTGAATTACGTTTGAGATTTGTGCAGTTTATTGTTGCTTCATTCATTATTTCATCATGTGAATAATGTTAAATGGCTAGAAAATGCACATGACCTTCCCCTTCAGTTTGTTAGTGTGATATGTTCTCTGAGACGGCTGCAGCTGCTGCAAAGGTTACTGCAGACTGTTTAGATGTGTTCAGTGTCAAACATTTAACAAACTTAGAAACTTTGCAGTCCCTAATACCAACAGGGCATTAGCCTGTGTTAAACGTCCTGAACCATAATGCATGATGGCAGGCATTTTAAATTAGGCTTTAACTTTAGGACGGTTAAAGGTCCAATTTTACTAAAGTTTGAATACAGCATAAATGAAAGACATGCCCTGTGCTGATTAAAACAGTTGTTTGGCAAATTAAGTTCTCATTCAACTCGATCAACTGCTACTACAGGTCATCTTATATAAACTTTTAACTGTTGAACGATTAGATGCTCAAACAAAATATAGTTTTAATCATGTCTTTTCTCTTCAAACTAACTTAAATAAATGTGATATTCAGATTTATTTCTGTTGACATAATAAAATAAACTGCTAGTTTGCACAATTCAAATTAACACACAAATGCAGTGCAACAAACTATAAGCAAATGTTATGAGACATGACAACTTTCTGCCTCTTCTTTTTAAAGGTCTAAAAAACTTTTCGACAGTATCACTTTAAACTTACTAGAAGTAAAAAGTAAAGATAGGGTCAATAATGACTGCGCACAATCATGCATTATAATTGCGACAAAGTAAATGCAATCTTGTACAATAAAATAGTATATAATGTACACATAATTCATTTAATATTTTCAATAAAAGGAGGATGCAAATTAATGGAATAATAAGATCACAAGCAGTGACTAGAATATTTGGGCTTTATTAATTGTAGAAAATTATACAAATAGAACACTAGAATCAGTATGCTCTCTCAAATTACATTTACCAACTTTAGATATAACAACAAGACTATATTCACTGTTGGGTTATATACATATATATTGCACAAATGTATTATTTATGATCTAAACCTAGCAAATGTGATGAAGCAACATGGAGAGACAGAAGATTTTTTATATTACTTGTTTCCAGAGGCCTCAGACCTCAAAGCACCATGCAGAACACACTTTGGATGCACTGTAACAACAGCCCTCTTGGCTACATTATTTGTGACATGCCTGCTTTTTCTGCTGAAAAGCCTAAAAAGTTTTGCCCTTATGACTTGAATACTCAAACCGTAGATTATCGGATTAAGAATGGGTGGGAATATTAAAAAGTACAGAGATAAAAACAACTTGCTTTGGTAAGACAGGTGACTCATTTTGAATCGACTTTGTACTATTTCAAAAAGGCATCCGATGGAGTAGTTAGTTACTGCGAACAGGTGGGGGGTACAAGTCCGGAGGGCTTTGAACTTGGATTCTCTGAATGACAATACACATATCCTCAGGATGTGTGCATATGAATAAAAGATCATGATAAGTTGTGGAATTACATATAAAAGTAAAGATACTAGGCCAACTATGTTAACGATAGCTGTGTCTGTACAGGCAAGTTTTACCAATGAGTAATTCGCACAGTACACCTTGTTTATGGTTCTCTCACAAAACCGTAGCCGAAGAGTGAAATTAAAACAAATGAGAAATGCCAGAAGGGGGTAAAACCACGTAAACACAATAAGTTTAACAACTCTTTGTGACATGATTGTATGATAAAGTAGCGGATAACAAATAGCCACATACCTGTCATAACTCATAGCTGCTAAAATTGTGAATTCAATGATGCCATATGTGTGTACAACATAGATCTGTGTCTGACAAAACGCTAGAGATATCTCATATGAGTCTGACAGCAAGTTGCTCAGCAGTGCTGGCAGTAAGGCAGTGCTTCCATACAGACCATTCACAGCCAAGTTAGACAATAAAAGAAACATTGGCTCATGCAGGGTTTTTTCAAAATACACCACTCCGATTAACACAATATTTTCAGCAACTATGGTTATGTATATAATGAGGAATATGCAAAAGTACACGGGCTTCAGGTCCTCCATTCCATAGTAATTTGATAGATGAATGGATGTCACTTCAGAGAAATTTTTCATGCTGACAAAAATGTATCATATAGCATCTGAGTAATCCAGACTATACGGTGCAATGTTGCAGCATTCAATTGAAAATGCTTAGTTGGCATGAGTGTAACAAAGACAATAATGCCAAAGCGTTTTACTTGAGATAAAAAAGTTAAAAGTTACAAGTCATAAAAATCAAGAAATTAACAGAAACAATCAACCCTTGCTCTCTGCCAATGTTGAGATGAGATGAAATACGTTTCACCTGGGAGTCATTTCTCAACACTCAGCAGCTTTTATATTGTCCGTGTCCTTTTTTCATTCACTGTTGTCAGTCAGTGATATTGATAATATGTTTACAGCTGTTTCATCAAAGTTACGTCATGGTCACATATTCTATTGTATATACGTAGAGGTCAAGAGTGATTCCTAATTGCTTCCAAGGGGATGTAAAACCGTTAATGAGCGTGTTAATCCATTGATCTGCCTCCCGGGTACCCTGGCTAATTCCACATAGTGATATAGACAATGTTTAAAAACAAGTGTAAATAAAGAACAATTTACAAAACACATAACACCTAAACAGAAACTTAACAGAAACTGAACAAAGAGAAACAGAAAAATCTGACCACCAAACTGAACACAAAGGGGGACATAGATAATCACTGATCAGATCGTTTTGCAAACAAAGAGGGAACACAAAGACAAACAGTGCCACACTAAAACAAACAGGACAATTAATCTAGCAGTAGAATTCTGTGCCTTCCAATTCCCATACCACCAAACTATTTAGTATGCAAGAAAAATATTAAGTATGTCTCAATACATAGTTTGCCAAATACAGTATGCCAAAAATACCAAGCTGTCTT
Organism: Ophiodon elongatus; assembly: GCA_016806645.1. Classification (NCBI taxonomy): domain Eukaryota; kingdom Metazoa; phylum Chordata; class Actinopteri; order Perciformes; family Hexagrammidae; genus Ophiodon; species Ophiodon elongatus. The sequence continues at coordinate 628,850 of JACSYO010002141.1, forward strand.
ATTGCATCCGGTTGCATTTTGCAGTATGTAAGCCAACACGCTTATCTGGCTATTCTGACCTAAATCCTCTGTGCGGATATGAGGAAAAGGGTCAAAGTTCTGGTACTTGGTACATTCTGATCGTGCAATGGAGGCTTTGTTTGTTCGATTTTGGCTTTTGATCACTGTAATTGTTGTTTTTCTTAGATGCTAATTGTCTGCTGTGTGCTTGTGGTTGTAAAATGTGTAAAAGTGTATCTCTGTAGATCTTTTCATAGTTTGTTTTAAAAGCAGACACAAAACAGACCATTCACAACGGCAGAAGTGTAATCTCATTTGAGGAATAGAGAGTACAGGCTGTTTGTCACAAAGCACAAACTGTGAATTAAAAACTATGTCCAACATTGTCAAACATGTTTAGGCCTACACACACCTGAAAAACTAAGACCATCCATTTCCATCCATTTTCATCCGCTTATCCGAGATCGGGTCGCGGTGGCAATAGGCTCAGCAGGCTGACCCAGGCTTCCCTCTCACCCACAACATTTTCCAGCTCGTACTGGGGTATCACGGGGCGTTCCCAGGCCAGTTGGAAGATATAATCCTTCCAGCGTTTTCTGGGTCTTCCCTGGGATCTCCTACCAGTTGGGCATGGCCGGAAAACCTCCAGTGGGAGGCGCCCAGGAGGCATCCTGATTAGATGCCCGAACATCCTCAGCTGACTCCTTTCGATACGAAGGAGTAGCGCCTCAACTCCAAGTTCCCTCCTGATGTCCGAGCTCCTTACCCTATCTCTAAGTGAGAGCCCGCCCACCCTACGGAGAAAACTCATTTCGGCCACTTGTATCCGAGACCTCGTTCTTTCGGTCATGAACCAGAGTTCGTGACCATAGGTGAGTGTCGGAACGTAGACCGCCTGGTAAATTGAGACATCCGCCTTCCAGCTCAGCTCCCTCTTCACCATGACGGTCTGGTGCAGCGCCTGTTTTTATTGCTGCAGCCGCACCGATCCATCTCCCGCTTCATCTTACCCTCACTCGTGAACAAGACCCCGAGATATTTGAACTCCTTCGCTTGCGGTAGGTATTCCGTTCCCACCTGGATTGAGCAATTCACACTCGGCTGCAAATTGCCCCAGTGAATGCTGGAGGTCATGGTCCGAAGAGGCCAACAGGACCGCATCATCTGCAAACAGCAGAGAGGAGATCCTGAGACCCCCGAACCTGACGTTCTCCACCCCCCGGCTGCACCTAGATATCCTATACATGAAAGTCACGAACAGGACCGGCGATAAAGGGCAGCCCTGGCGCAGGCCAACACCCACTGGGAACGCATCTGACTTATTGCAGAGAATACGAACACAGCTCCTAATGCGGTCATACAGAGACCGGATGGCCCTTTGCAACTAGTCCGGCACCGCCATACTCCCAGCACCCCCCACAAAAAACCCTGAGAGACCCGGTCGAAAGCCTTCTCCAAGTCCACAAAACACATGTAGACTGGTTGGGCAAACTCCCAGGACCCCTCCAGCAGTCTTGCGAGGGTAAAGAGCTGGTCCACTGTTCCACGACCGGGACGGAATCCGCACTGCTTCTCTTGAATCTGAGGTTCGACAAACGGTCGGAGCCTCCTTTCCAGCACCCTGATATAAGCTTTACCCGGGAGGCTGAGTAGTGTGATAACCCGATAATTCGGGCACACTCTCTGGTCCCCCTTTTTGAAAATGGGAATCACCACCCTGGTCTGCCAGTCCATGGGCACTGTTCCCGACCCCCATGCGACAATGAAAAGGCGTGTCAGCCAAGACAGTCCAACAATTTCCAGCGCCTTCAGCATCTCAGGGTGGATCTCATCCACCCCCAGTGCCTTGCCACCAAGGAGCTTTTTGACTACCTTAGCGGCCTTTGCCAGGGAAATGGGTGAGATCCGCCCCAAGTCTTCAGGCGCTGCCTCCTCTCCAGGGGACAAGTTGGTCGGGTTTAGAAGTTCCTCAAAGTGCTCTTTTCCACCGCCCAACGATGTCCCCAGTCCGGGTAGCAGTTCCCCCCCACCCCCCCCGCTGAGAACAGCCTGGGGTAGGCCCTGCTTTCCCTTTATTGAGCCGTTGGATGGTTTGCCAGAACCTCCTTGAGGCCAAACGAAAGTCCTTCTCCATGACCTCCCCGAGCTCCTCCCATGCCCGTGTTTTAGCATCCGTGACCACTGCAGCTGCAGCCCTTCTGGCCTGCCGTTCCTCTCAACTGCTTCAGGAAACCCCTGAGCCAACCAGGCCCGAAAGGCCTCCTTCTTCAGCTTAACGGCTTCCCTCCCTCCCGGATTCCACCACCGGGTTCTCGAGTTGCCGCCTTCCGACCACAGCTCCTAGCGGCCGCGGCCACAATAGAGGCTTTGAAGATGGTCCACTCGGATTCTATGTCCGCAGCCTCCCTCGGGATGTGTGAGAAATTCTTCCGGAGGTGGGAGTTGAAGACCTCCCGGACAGGATCCTCCGCCAGACTTTCCCAGTTCACCCTCACTAAACGTTTGGGCTTGCCAGGTCTTTCCAGCTGGCTCCCCCGCCATCTGATCCAACTCACCACCAGGTGGTGATCAGTTGACAGCTCTGCCCCTCTCTTCACCCGAGTGTCCAAGACATACTGCCGAAGATCAGATTATATGATTAAAAAGTAGATCATTGATCTCCAGCCTAAGGTGTTTTGGTACCAGGTACACTTATGAGCCACCTTATGTTCGAACATGATGTTCGTTATGGACAAACCGTGGCTAGCATAGAAGTCCAATAGCGAGACACCACTCGGGTTCAGATCGGGCAAGCCGTTCCTCCCAATCATGTGAGCGTTGAAGTCTCCCAGGAGAACTATGGAGTCGGCAGGAGGCGCCCTTTCCAGGACTCATCCCACCAACTCCAAGAAGGCCGGATACTCTGAACTGCTGTTTGGTGCATAAGCACAAACAACAATCAGAGCCTTACTCTCCGCAACCCGCAGGCGCAGGGAGGTGACCCTCTCGTTCTCCGGGGAAAACTTCAACACGGCGGCGCTCAGCCGGGTGCTCGTGAGTATCCCCACTCCCGCCCAGCGCCTCTCACCTTGGGCAACTCCAGAAAAGGACAAAGTCCAACTCTTCTCCAGGAGCTTGGTTCCAAAGACAGTGCTGTGCGTGGAGGTGAGGCCAACTATATCTAACTGGTACTGCTCAACCTCCTGCACCAGCTCTGGCTCTTTCTCCACTAGCAAGGTGACGTTCCACATCCCTAAAGCTAGTCTATAATGCCGGTGATCGGCTCGCCCAGGCCCCCTGCCCGGCCCGCTGCCCGGTCTACATAGCACCCGACCCCAATGCTTGTACACAGGGTGGTGGGTCCACAGGGTGGCTGCGCCATGATGTTTATTCGGGCTGAGCCCGACCGGACCCCATGGGCAAAGGCCCGGCCACCAGACGCTCGCCGGCGAGCTCCCCTTCTGGGTCTCTGGTCTGGGCGCGGTGGCCGAGGACCGTGGGCTGCTGTTCATTGGGGTTTTTTGAACCGCTCTTAGTCTGGGCTCTCCCCTGAGACCTGTTTGCCTTGGGAGACCCTACCAGGGACTCATGCCCCGGACAAAATAGCTCCCAGGATCACTGAGCCACTCAAACTCCTCCACCATGTTAAAGTGAAGATTCACGGAGAAGTAAAAACTAAGATAATATATTAATTTACAAATTATTTCAGTGTTGTCTTATTGGCTTGCAATGAGCCCTGCATTCAAAGTTTAAGCCACTAATACACTCAGCTAGTAATGCCACTTCAAATTAAGGCCCTGGAATGATGCCCTTCAACTCACTGACATCGTGTGCTGCAGGACACTGTGGACTCAAAGAGGTCTACACCCTCATCAGAGATTCTGATCACAGGCTAATAAGGCTGTTTTTTTATATAATAATGCACAGAAAGTCATCCAAACAAGCTTCATCCGCCAGTTTAACATTACTTTTTATACGAAAAAGTAACCATAATGACAAAAAATATTGAATACTTTGTCTGTATTTTTGACTGCAATCATATAATTTGGGTGTTTAAAATATTTTGACAGCAGCTACTATCTCCTTGAATCCCATTCCAGAGCTGTAAATTATTAGTAGATCCTCTAAATGTAACGTAGGTATTATCCTCATGTTATATTTGAAATGGATTTATTGAATCTGAGTGACTTGGCTTCGAAAATAATCTGACTGTGTTTTTTCTCTGCAGCAGCTGCAGCTGCTGCAAACGTTACTGCAGACTGTTTAGACGTGTTCAGTGACAAACATGCAACAACCTTGGAAACTTTGCAGTCCCTGATACCAACAGGGCATGAGCCTGTGTTAAACGTCCTGAACCATAATGCTTGATGGTAGACATTTTAAATTAGGCTTTAACTTTAGGACGGGTAGAGGTAAAATTTTACTAAAGTATGAATACAGCATAAATGAAAGACATGCAGTGTGCTGAAATTCTTTTTTCAGTTTTAAAGCTTTGCAGTGTGACACTAAACCTGCATACCAGTGATTTTAGAGGATTTAAACAGTTGTTTGGCAAATTAAGTTATCATTTAACTTGATCAACTGCTTTTACAGGTCATCTTAAATAACCTTTTAACTGTTGAACAATTAGATGCTCAAGCAAAATATAGTTTTGATCATGTCTTTCCTCTTGAAACACACTTAAATTAATATGATATTCAGATTTATTTCTGTTCACGTAATCAAATAAACTGTTATAGTGCACAATTCAAATTAACACACAAATGGAGTGAAACAAATTATTAGCAAATGTTATGAGACAGAACAACTTTCCGCCTCTTCTTATCAAAGGTCTAAAAAAAACCTTTCAACAATATAATTTTAAACTTACTAGAAGTAAAAAGTAAAGATAGGGTCAATAATGACTGTGCACAATCATGCATTATAATTGCGACAAAGTAAATGCAATCTTGTACAATGAAATAGTATATACTGTACACATAATTCATTTATTTCTGAGACAAAGAAGTGTTTACTACCATAAATATGAGTTAACACAATAGTATATCATTTATTCAAGTGTTAAAAAATATGACTTTTTATCACTTCCAAATTTGAACCACGACTTTGAGTGACAAGATCTAATAAGATTTAATTTTGTTTGTCTTTAGCACCATCAAAAATAAAAGTAAAGACTCAAAGGTAAGAAAAAAGGTTACGGGAGCCATGTGAGAATAACCACTTCATAAAACATTACTAAGAAATTTTGTTATACACATTTTAATATGAAAGAGTTTTGCCCTCAGTATAGTGTCTGAAGCACTAATAATTATAAATGTCACTACAATGTGAAATATGTTAGTCTGTATTTAAGTTGCAGTCACCGCCTTTACTAAGTTTGTTGGCAGGATCTTGTATTTAACAAATAGATTCAGTATATGAACTCTTACTATTTGAGTACCGAGTCCATACAGCACTGGGTTGGCAATCGGTGGAATGATGACAAAGTACAAGGAAAGGAAGATTCGTGTCTCAATAGAGACATGACTCATGTCAAATCTAGTTTGGATAATTTCAAAACAGGAACCAATGGTGTAGTTTAGCAAAGACAACAAATGTGGGATACATGTTTTAAGAGCATTTCTCTGGGACTCCCTTGATAAATTCCTACACACTCTTGCAATTTTCACATAAGAGAAAGCAATCATCACTACCTGAGGCACAACAAACAACAGAATAAGTACAAGTCCCACAGCACTTATGTACAATTTGATACCATTTGAACATGCATTTTTGACCAACTCCATATTCACACAGTATAGTTTTGGCATGACTTTTCCACAGAAGCTCAGCTGCAAGGTTAGTGAGTAAAAACATGCAAACACAATGCATGGATATAGACCTGCTAATGCAATAAGCTTGCCTATCTTTGAATTAGACATGATGCTGTGGTATTGTAGTGGAAAACAGATGGCAGCATATCTGTCGTAACCCATAACAGCTAAAATGAAAAACTCAGCAGCTGCGTATGTGTGTAGGAAATAGACTTGAGCCATACACCACTTCACAACTATTTCATGCGTCTCGGACATGAGCACAACCATAATTGCAGGTAACAACGAAGTACTGCCATATATTTCATTGATGGATAACATACACGTGAAAACATTCATAGGTTGATGCAACTTTTTGTTTTGGTGTATAACAGTAATGAGCAGTGAATTCAAAATTATAGTAATACAGTACAGCAGGAGGAACATAGTGAAGAGCCCATGTTTGTAGTTTTCCATGACAGAGTATGCAGTCATTGTGAATGTTAGTGCTGTTGTATTGTCCATGTTTCAATTCTGAAAAGAAAGACAAATTTAACTTTAAATTTCTTCAAATTGAAATTTAACACAGTTTCACTTGCAAGAACATACATGCATTATCACATACATTTTGTGGAGGGGGAAAGTATTTTAAACATGGTATTAATGAGTGGTTGGTACCAAACATCACCTATAATTTACATCAAACAAAACAATTTAATTAAAAACTGTAGTATATGCTTAGTTATTAGCAACTGGTTCAGTGTCCAGAAACACACAGTTAGTCTTCTCTCTCTCTTGAGTTACCTGCATGACCGTCGTCGCCACTCAGCGTGTGCAGCTTAAGGTTTGAGCCATCTTTTAAACAGTGTTCACGTAGACCACTTGCGTGTTATTCATCAGAGTTTGTTACCACAGTTACCAAAGTGCCCAGTGTACAGCACTCCACCTCGCCTGTGTTTGTGTATGTGTTAACCAGCCATTACTTGTGGGCTGTAACACTTTTCTGATGCTGCCAGAGGCAAATTAACAATTTCCATGTTTAATCCAAGAAAAGAAAATCAGACAATCAGAGAATCAGAGAGAGGTATCAAGTTCTCCTAAAGTAGCAATAAAAAAAAAGCACACACTAGACACAATCAATGCAGGTATTTTCCCAATCACCTGTGAGAGGGAAGTCAGAAAGCTTTGAGTTGCATCTGTTAGGTTGTAATAATATAATATGACTTACACTTGTAAATAAGGAATGTCTATGTATAAAATACGATACTTAAAAAGGATAATTAATAAGGAATAGCAAGCCTTATGCCAAAGTGTATGCGTAACATAGCAGAAAGCCACATTGAGTTTTTTACTTAGACTTAGTACAGGTATGTAAGGAATGTTTATAAGAGAGGGGGATGAGGAAGAGAGGCCCAGCACCACACCGATCTACAGAACTGATAAGCATCTCCTCATGAGGGGGTTTGATGCGCTCAACTTTACGAGAGGGTGGAGTGATGACATCATGTGCCGGTAGGTCTGTGAGAGACCTTTGCACCAGCTTTAAACCAACCCAAATCGTCGATTCTACTAGCATAAAACTTTAACCAAATCCACGCTGTAAAACTGAGCCAATGAGAGGCGATGATGCACATTTTCACTGGACTATATTATCAAATGTAATGTCCAGCTCTGGGCTCTCTTAGGTCAATACGCACAGAGAGATAACTCTCTTCAGGCTGCTGTTGAAAGTCTGTGGACCGCTGTTGGCTTATGAACCCTCAGCTGAGGATTATGCACTATATTACCAACTTTTATTAAATTGATTTTTATTATAACCTACTGAATCCAGAAATTCTCTTCCAAGTCCGCACAAAGATCTTGAATCATATCACATCGGATGTTAATTGGGACAAAAATAATTTAAATTCAGCTGCCATCCCAACGAATTCACCACTGATGGCGATAAACCTGAATTCCTCTACTACCATTTAGGAGGTGCTTCACCGGAACTAATATCTGGCCTTTCTGTCCATTCAGGCGAGACAAGGCCTCCCAAAACTAGAGGACTGAGCAAGGCAGTTATGAGTTGTGAGGAAGACTGTATACTACACAGCATTTCACAATGTGTTTAAGATACTGTAAGTTACAAAAATGACTGCTAGACATTCATGCCTGACTCTGTAGCAGAAAAGCAAAGTGTGATGTCAAAGTGATATGTTCAGTTATATGTAACAGCACTTTGCAGACCTGAATATCAGCACCTTGTGTTCAAAATGTCTAGTTTTTCTGGTGAACTTTTGATTTACTGTGTTCTAAATTAAAAACTTTCCCTAAAATTTGAAACTTTTCTGTGTGACCTCTACCAATCAGATAAATAAGAAAATAATGCACCCCTAATTCAAATACCACAAATGCCTTAAGAATGTATTTTTTTCAGCAGCGATGATGTAAGCCATAAGAGGATAAACACACTCGTTAGAGGTCATTAGTCCACTTTGTGTGTCTATTCCTCTTGAAAGCAATTAGACAACACTGTTTTGCCAAATGTCAGCTGAGACCTCTTTGGACAGCACCTTGAGAATAGAGACGAGGGATGAGAGAAAAACACTAATGACTTCCCTCGGGAGAACACTGATGTAACGCTGATGAAACTGTCCGAGGGGTCGTGACCTTGGAGCTAATCTAAATCGTAAACAATAATTTGTTCAGACATTTATTTATGTGTATGTTTTCAAATCCTGATCGTACTTACAGCTGAAATTTAGTGTTGACAAATTTATTTAATTTACATTTGCTGGTGGCTTTGGCTCAGGAGGAAGAGCGGGTTGTCAACTTATTGGAAAATTGGCGGTTGGATCCCCAGTTCCTCCAGACGGATGACAAAGTGTCCTTGGGCAAGATATTGTACCCAATACTGAACCCCAAATTTCTCCCGGAGTGTGTGTGTATGTGTGAATGAGTATTTGTTTACACCCTGATGAGCAGATGGCACCTAGTATTGCAGCCCTACATGGTAGTCAAACCTGGTACCGGCAATTATTGCAAATTGTAGACTAGTATTTTACTTGTGATAAACAACTCCATTCAGATGCAGCTCCTCTACTTCACTAGTGAGCCTAAGCAGCAACAATATTAGTAGAATCAGTGGTAATCTGGATTTCGTTTGATAATACGATTAAGTGGCAGTGTGAGGTGTCAGCATTTTCTAGTGGTTTTGTTGCGTTTGGTTTGTTTCCACCCAAAAGTACTGTGTCTCAACACTGAGGAAGACTTCCTCATAACTTAAAGAACTAAATCCTCTAAATGCGTCACTAGTTTATGGTAAATTCACAACCCTCAAAGGAAGCCCCAACTAACCATTGGCTAAATTAAAGGCCACACAGTCCTCAAGTTGGCGAACTCAAGCGGCCAATCTTGATGTCAGCACCTTGAGTTAGTGACAACTGTTTGACATAGCCAGAGCAATTAGTTAGTGGGTTCACCCTTGCATGCACACCCTGCTAGTACCAGGAATAATCCACTAACAAGGGAGGTGGTGGCCTGTGTTATGGGGGCCTTGTAGGGTTGAAAATCCAGGGCTTTGGTGATGGTGAGGAAATTGAAGGCTACAGGGCACAGCACATAGTGCAAGTGTTGTTGGTTGCTGTCTCCAAAGGAATTGCCCGTCTTACCTGAACCCAAGTATATTTGGCTTTCTTCAGCGCCCTTGCTTCTTGAGTCCTCTTGTAGGTCTCCAATGGTGCAGTTCTCATCACTCTTATTTACTGCAGTGAATTTGCATTAACATATACACACAAACTGACCATATTTGATTATGATGATTTTTTTTGGTGAGGGTTCACATTCTGAACCTGGAATTTAAAAACAGATTCTACTTCGCTTTTTTTTTATGTGGAACCTATGTCTTCAATCTCAGAAAGCAATGAGGATTAAACATGTGCATGGGTTTTAAATCAGCTGGAAAACAAGCAGCTTCTCGGGAATGTTTCTCTTGTCTCATGACAAACATGTAGTCACAAGTTTGGCACAGTGCTGCAAGTTTCTAAAATGTGATTAAGAAAAGCATGCTCTCTTTAGGATTCTTGTAATTTAGTAATATAAAGCCAAGTGACCAGTATGCTGCTTCAAATTATATTCACTCCTCCCTACTGACCAAAATACAAACAGACCTGGGCCTAATCCTCATTTTGGAGCAACAGTATCAGACGCAAGGATGTCTTGTTATCGTGTGGTTGTTTTGGCGCTCTTGGTTGTGTTGCTGCTCAACGGTAAGTCTTAATGAAACATCTATGTTTCTATCTACGTTTTTGTTGTTCTAATCTGCATGTTTACGCTTCCAGAAATTATAGATAATTTTACTGCAAAAGTATTTGATATTAAACAAATAGCTACGATGTTTCCCATCATTACAGTTGTGGAGAATGAGGCTGCATCCTTTCCTTGGTCTTGCCCCAGTCTAAGTGGAGCGTGTAGGAAGGTTTGCCTCCCAACAGAACTGTTCTTTGGGCCTCTGGGCTGCGGAAAAGGCTTCTTGTAAGTTTTGATGTTTAGATGCAAAATGTGAATATATTTATTTTCTGATGCTGATTGTAATAAGTTGCTACATGTTTATTTTCAGGTGCTGTGTGTCTCATTTTCTCTGAGAGGTGAATGCCTTGAGATAGGAATGCATGTCTGGTCCCTCTTTGCAGTCCTGAAAAGTGTCCTTCAGCCACTCTAGCAGACTTTTAAAGGACCAAGATGAGACAGACGGATGACACTGTTGTGGAGGAGCATATTTGGCTTTTTACTCTGATGTAACAGGGTAGACTTTGGAATATTAAATTAACTGCTTGTAGTTTTTTTGCTGCTTTTAATGCATTTGAAATGGCTGAAGGGGAGTAAAACATTAAATTACATTAAATGTCCTTGCTTGTTTTGTATTTTTTACATGTAACTTTGGTTTACTTGTCTGAATATTAGAAAACAAATGTGATTTACACACTTAACATATTGTTGGGCAGAAAGGCTGCCACTTTTATGGCAAATATCATCTGTTCTGTCAGAGTTTCTCTAATTTAATTAGCTGCATGTTTTTTTGGAAGAAGAACTCAAGGATGTACAATAGACAATAAGAGACTAGTTAGAGCTGCATCCTTTACAGGCCAATGGCACAGAGTGCACTACAATCCCTGCCGTGCAAAAGGACCAGTGGTTGATCTTTATGATTACCATCAGTTCATAATCTTACATGTAATCCAAAAATATAACTCACTCGCTACTATAATTGCATTTGCGATAAGCAGGTTTGATGAAAGCAACCAAACCCACCATGTCTGTTGAGTCATATTGCTAAAGATGGCTGCAGCCGAAGGCTAGAAAGGGATTGCAGAAAAGCCCTAAAAGGAAGAAGACAAATAATTGTCTTGTGTGTGAGTTTTATAAGTTCACATGACATTTCTATTTGTATTCCATAAGTATGTATTTTACATAATTCCATTGCATAAATGCATATTTATTCTTGCATCATTTAGTGACATGATTATGAGAGGGTGCAGTGGGACCCTATGGGCCAGGGTCTGTACTAACTAGCTTTGGGAGCTAGAGTGCAGCAACTGCTATAGTGGACTGACTTTCAGAGGAGGTTTATAACTCCTAAAGGAAAGTAGCTCCTTGCTGGGACATTTGGGAGGAGGAAAATTGTGTGATTTTCACATTTTCATCACATTTAGGCTAACCAAAGACTCAGATGGTGGCAAATATTGACAAACATGGTCGATTATAGCTTTTCAGACTGTACATAGTTTTTCACTTTACTGTACACTTTGCTGAGACAAAGACACTGCTCTTATAATGAAGCACATGGGGAATATTTTCAGTCACTCAAAGTTTAGATTTTAATCTTTTGATAAAGCGTTCATGAAAAAGATGAAAATGATTGTGAGTTTGATGAAACATTCCCCTTAACCAACACCATGTCAAAGTATAATGCGAACTAGCGATCAGAACTCCAAGAAATGTGTTATTGGTTCCTCAAAGATGAATCCTTTTCAGGTTGAGCTCCTGACCTTCCTTCTACCGCCACCATCAGAACAAAATGTCCACTTATAAACCAATAATATCAAATTAAAATGGATAGATTTTCACACGTTTTACTATTGATGGCCATGCATGATGGATCAAAGCAAATGAGCTATGGCACAAAGTAGAATATATATGATTATGTTACGATGTGTCATTGCTTATGAACTATCTGCATCCATACATCCATTTAGTTGATTCACAGTATTCAGCATTCCTGTAATAACACAAATGTTTCGTCAACTGTTCTTTTCGTATCGTTCCTGCTTAAAATACAATTAAAATGTAACCCAACAACTAACGGTGCTCTATTTAGCATTTGGAACTGCAGGTCATGACATTTTTGTTGTTAAAGCCATAAAAGGTTCAAATCTTTTCCCATAAAAGTCAGTTGTGCTCAAAGTGCTCGACCATCTCTCACCATTGGGCTGCCTTTCAAAAAGACTGGAGGGTTTTTGATTCAGATGTAAACTCCATTTCTGTTTATTTGATCAACTCCATATCAATGTTTTGTGGCGATAACTCCTCCCACTTTCTGTAATGATTTAAAAGGCCACACTCTTGTATTAAGGACACATCTGACTTAAAAGAGTTGAGAAAGGAGAAAACAGTATAGGCTCTAACTCTCGACTTCACCCTGGGACAAAATCTTATCAAGCGGGTAACCGTGGTCTAATTTGTGTCACCTTACACCAATGATGGCTGTCCATATCAAATCTATCACTTTGCTGTACAGCTGCTTTCCATACAATCAGACTTCTCAAACTGGACATCTTCAATTGAATTTGAGTGATATTGAAATATTGATAATTTACTATTACCATTAATCGAAATGTATGAAATTTACCCAAAACGTATGCAACATAACTAAGATTTATATTCAACGTTTTGAGGGTGGTGCACCGTTCCTGGAGATACTGCAATACCAGGTCGATGCGCAGAGTGGACAGAGCAAGCGCCTCTTCAATCTCCCTCTTCCAAAAATCAATCTAATACAGGGTCTCCAGGTAGGAGATGTATCAGATATTCAACTTTTTTGTTTGAAAAATAAAAGCTTTATTAAACAAAAGTGCAAAACAAAGTACAGCACAAGGATACAATTCCAGTTACAAGAATAAAATGTGTATCAACAAAGATAATCCGGCCTTGTTTGCAAACACATTCTCACTCCCAACTCGTCAAATACTGACGCTCGGTCACCGTCCCCAAGCTTCAAACTATGACGCTCTAGTTACCCCTCCATAGCGTCAGCTTTACTGCGTACAACAGTTTCTACTTGTTACATGCATTGTGTCTAACTGAGCCGAGATAGCCTAGGATCTGTCAGATACAATCAATGCTCCCAAACATTTTTTTTATTTATTTATTTTTTACCCCGATGCAAGAGAGAAATGTTTTGAGAGCTTCTTTCAGACTATTGTAATCTGCTGCATGCCGTCTGAATACTGTGCACCCTCTAGTTTACACAAATCTAATATCATCTGAATCGAAAATGTGAAAAGAAACTTTGAATCATAAAATAACAAAACACTGAGCTGTAGCAAACTCTAGTGGAGAACAGAGTGAACTGCTCTCAGCAGCCAGGTGTAGGCCTACGAAACTGGCATCATGTTTATGAAGGTAGATTTGTGTTCCTCATGAAAGTTCAACAACCGACTTGGTGCTGCTCAGCGGTGGTTCGGGCCCTTTGAAGCCACAGGGGTCAAACTAGGTCCAGCTGTTTTTTTCAAGGAGCCATTTAAATTAAAGCAAGTCTATCTAACGTTAACTGTGGCTACAAGTGGAAAGTTAAATACTAAATACTAAAACCCAATGTAACAGCAGCACAAGTGGACAAGAGTCTTGCCACAGCTGCTTTGTATATCCAGAAAGTGTTAAATTGAGCAAAGGTGCATTTCCTCACTTATGAATTCAACTTTTAATTTGTAAAAGGATGATTGTGTTATTTCTTCTTTCAAAGGTTACCTAATCTCAATAAGTTTTTTTTTAAATTTTTTTTATCAAAACTGTCTCATATAGCCTACATTAATCCATTTATGTATCCATGATTTGACCACAGTGGCGTAGTGTATTGTAAAATCCTGCTCCCTTAAGGGACAAATCAAAGTGTAATAATGTTATTCTTTACATTTTAATGAGTTTTACACTATAAAAATACAATCACTCTTTAATTCAAGTGAAAGATTCGGTTTTACATTTTAAGGGTTTGTTTTCCCTTAAAGTGTTTTAGCTTTAACTGAAAGCCTGCTGGTGATCCTTTGAAAGGTTTACTCTATAATAATACAGGCTACTGTGTTATCCAGTGCTGTGTAACATAAAATCATGTTTGTAGCATCACTGTCTTGTGAGAAACATGCATCTCTATAAAGTCAACTTATCATAAGTCTGTTTTCTTCTTTGTGACACTGCCTTTTCCAGCTGACCAAATAAGGTTTTTAATAGTTTACTTATTTTATGAAGTAGAATGTTCTGTTCCAAACATAAAAGAACAGTTCATCCTGTTTATCAGAAAGTTCATCAAATCTTTAGATACATGGTTTTCACTGGACGGGAAGGGTATGACAAATCCGAAAAGTAACTAAAGCTGTCAAACAAATGTGATGGAGTAAAAGTACATTATTTATCTCTGGGATGTAGAGTACAAGTGCAAAGTTGCATAAAATTCCAAGTACAAGTACATTGAATTGTCTTGTTGTTATATGAACAGTCACACAGTAAACTAAAGTGATTGCATTCAACCAAACTTAAAACAACACACATATATGTACATATATCATTTTTTTTTGCTACAGAAGCATTTAAGTACAGGTAAGCAATAAAATATAAAAAATGCACAATATATAAAAAAAATTATGGAATAATAAGAAAAATGCACAATGTATAAAACATTTGAATAAAATAATATTCAAAATAAATTAACTAACAAAGCAAACAAAACAATAGTGCAAAGATGTAGCCAAACAAACAAACGATGTAACGGTATAGTTGAGTGATTGATTTAGCCAGAGGTGATTTATTATAGTCTTATTGCACTATATTATATATATATATACGTATATATATATATATATATACGTATATATATATATATATATATATATATATACGTATATATATATATATATATATATATATATATATATACGTATATATATATATATATATATATATATATATATATATATAATTTATTTAATATATATATTTAATTTATATTAATATATATATTTAATTAATTAAATTAAATGTATTTGTGTGTGTGTGTGTGTGTGTGTGTGTGTGTGTGTGTGTGTGTGTGTGTGTGTGTGTGTGAGTGTGTGAGTGAGTGTGTGTGTGTGTGTGTGTGTATGTGTGTGTGAGTGTGTGTGAGTGTGTGTGTGTGTGTGTGTGTGTGTGTGTGTGTGTGTGTGTGTGTGTGTTAAGCTTGGCAATAACTGAAAGGTTGTATAAAGACAAATTTATAACACAGTTTTATACTTTTTTCCAGTGGCTCATCCGGCTGTGGCTTCTTGATGACTCTCTTATTGCAGTGGTTCTTTTCCTTTTCCTTGCTGGTCTCATGGAAGGATGTAGACCGGCAGAAATGTATGAATGGTTTCATAACCTGTTAACTACCCTGACATAGTGCAGTTATAAGGCTCTAGTCTAACTGATGTTCAGAAGATAATAATAATAATAATAACAATAACAATAATAATAATAACGATAATAACAATATAGTATATTGTGTATTTGTTAGGGGGTATTTGTTTTTGCATCTGCCCATTTAACTACTCTCACCAAAGTATTCTTCATTTCTTGCATTTAAATCCTATGAGGCAGCCCCAATGCTCTGACATCTCCATACATTACTCAGAATCAGGTTTATAACCAATACAGGTTTTCACATTTGGTGCAAGAGAAAATTTAAAAATATATGAAAATGTGTACAATATTTCCGTTTTTAAATGAAGAGCTGTACAGTTCTGTGCAGGAATGAGCTAAACATTGTCCAAGGAATGTTCACAGTATTAGGTATAGAGAATATGTCTGCAATGCACAGAGATGATACAAATCCAAAAGATATGTATTATTGTAACACATGGCATGTGTATAAGTCTTGTTTGCTTGCGCGTGTGTGTGTGTGTGTGTGAGTGTGTGTGTGTGTGTGTGTGTGTGTGTGTGTGTGTGTGTGTGTGTGTGTGTGTGTGTGTGTGTGTGTGTGTGTGTGTGTGAAATAGAGTGAAAACATTTAATTTCACCAAGAGGGATTAATAAGGAATGCCTTCTTATTCTTCAGACTAACCACAGTGAAAATGCTTGTACAGTTATCCTCCCACTTGAGGGCAGAGTTTAGGAAGGTGTGATGACTCAAGAACTGAAAACAGCACAGTAAGTTATTTCCTGCTGCTGTTGTGCAGTCTCCCTAATACTAGTTAGTTTTAAGTTAATTTAATTTTCCCCACAGAAATTCTATCAGGGGCCCAATCTCTTGCAACTGCTGTGCCTGAGTAACAGGAAAGTCCCCCATGTCATCTGTCGATGCTGGTGTGCAGACAGGAGCCTGGCTAATTGGATTATCTTTATCTGAATGCACTGAAACTGGTCTGTCCTTGTCTGTCATTCATCTCTGCGGAAATAAACCATGGAAAGCCAAGAGCGTGCACTGTGCATAGTTTTCTGGGGAGAACAAGGCCCAATCTCCACTGCAAAGTTCGTGAGGGTTTAGGGCTGTCCCAATGTCAAATCGTCGAGTGTTTGAGGGCTCTCTGGCAGACATTTTGAGCCCTTTATGAACCCTTTCTGTAAGTCATTCAGACTTTGCTCAAGGGAATTGCCCACAATTCACGGCCATGTGACGTTTAACAAGCAGTTACCAATGGAAGCATGGAGACGTAAAAAAAAAAAAGGTAAACAAAGATGAGGGCACCTGGGTGTTCAGCCTGCGCAAATTAAATTTACACAACAACATTAAGGATTAAAGATGGAACATAAAAACACATGAAATCAGAGGATATTTATTTATTTACTCACCAAATATTTCGTTTTGTTATTAAAGCTGTTTGGACAAAAACGAGTAAATAGATTATTTGAAATTATGTGTAATTTTGTGAGGAAAGAACCTGGAAGACGTTCAAATCAGGGAGCAAAAAGTATAAAATAAATACCCACAATTGCTGACAAAGTGCTATCCCATGCGTATTTACACCATTTCAAGCCCTCACAGTCTCTCACACTCAACCATTTAACGGGTGACGTCAGTAAATCCCTGTTCAGGGATTAGGGAGTTTAGGGGGGACATTGGAATTGGGCCCATGAATCCTCGTGGGCACTCAGTTCGTTGCTGTTCCTGCTTGTGGCCGCTGGTGGCGCTGGTGGCGCTGTGGGTCAGCATGCTGGTGAGTCAGTCCGCCGTTACGAGACGAAGAAGCGCCGGGGAGCGAGAAGCAATAACAAACAAACCTAGCAGCAAGCTAACGCAACTCTGCAAACACCGACCAACAGGCAAAGTGTCTCCTTCTGTGGTGGACACACGTATTGTGTTCATGTACTACTAACTGTGCGCGATGCACCACAAAGAAGACCGACAGTAATCTGTCACCTAGCTGCTCTTTGCTCGCTCGAGCCAAACGTCAGCTGACGGTAATCCTCCCCGTCTTTGTCGTCTGTGAGTCTGGATCAATAAGGATATCGAGAAAGTATCTAAATGCTTTACATAATAACTAATTTAACGTGTATCGTTTCCCCCGCAATGACATGTGAGAAGCGCAGGTGAGACGACTGGCTTTGACGTGACGTAACGATCTCCACGGAGCCGACACGAGCAGGATACCGAGGTATGTCGCTCACTAAATCACAATAACACGACCCCGATCACTTCTGCGTCTGTTGTTTCTTATGGGGCATGTGACGTTTACAACACCCGAGGGCAGAGCGAGCTAACCTGCATGTTAATGATAGTTTAGACTACTTTAACGTCACTACTAATAGCTTAATCTCCTGCCAGGTGATGCTGCTCAAGACGTGTGAGCGAGAGGAAACAACAACAGCTAACTAGCTCACGCTACACAACTAACTAACGTTAGCTTTGTGGGGGAAAGCAACCGCAGCAGATTAGTCCTCCACTAAGTCCCTTTGGGCGGTTACAACAACATCGTAGCTTGTTTTTTATATCTTAGTGACGTTACAAACGAGAGACAGGGCTTTGGGTCGGTTGTTATCTGGTGTTATGAAGTAGGCGACAGTCGGGCTCCATTCTTAGGCCCCGGAGCACGTGAACGTGTCCACGATCGTTGTGTTCATGTCTCGCTCACCAGCTCGAGCCACCTGAGCATTGCGCTCGTTGCACGTTATCCCGACGCAATTTGCTTCTTAAACCCGATGTTCTGTAATAAGTCCCTATTGCATGTAACCAAACGTACCATTGATAACAAGGTCTGGGGTCAAATCGGGTTTTTTTTTTTTTTTTGCACTCTTATTGTGTTGATCATCGTTTGCATTTATTTAAAATCAAATCGTAAAAGCAGTTGTTGACAATCTCTGGATCTGGTTCTCCTGATGTCTCTTACATAACAGGAGAGTGCTGCTGTGTTACTGAACAGAATAGTTTCTGAAGTGTTATTGATTCTAATAACCCAGTTATTTTGCTTCGGCTTGTAAACAAAATAATCAACAGGTTAACAACAAGGATCTAGAGACATTGATTGGTGAAATACTTTTTTAGAGTAAACCTTATCAGGTTAGCTCCAAGATACACAACTTTATGAACTTTTCCACGTCACAACAACCACTTCGGTGATTTGTGAGACCAGTTGCAGACAACTACATCAAAAGTATAGCTTTGCACATAATCAATCAAATTTGTCAGCAAACCTGGGTAGACTACAGTTTAAAGTTATTACAATGCATCAGTCTCGAGAGGCCATTTGTGTCCTCGCAAAGTAACAGAATTGCAATCACTTCCAAAAGTACTTGGCTTAGGTTTGCTCTGCTACTCCATGACAATAGAGGACATGTTAATGTTTGCTAAGGAGCCAGTTCACAGTTCCTTTCTATTTAACAAACCATTGTTTTACCACATTTGCATTCGTATGTTAATGCAGGGCTGTAACCAAACTGCTAGACCC
Source organism: Ophiodon elongatus (assembly GCA_016806645.1). Taxonomy (NCBI): domain Eukaryota; kingdom Metazoa; phylum Chordata; class Actinopteri; order Perciformes; family Hexagrammidae; genus Ophiodon; species Ophiodon elongatus. Next base: position 647,769 of record JACSYO010002141.1, read on the forward strand.
CCCCCCCTGGTTATGACGGATTACTCAATCTGGATTGCGATGTGTTTCTGTCATATCTTTGTCACAGTTTAGTGCAACTGTCAACGACCGAGGATGGCTCACCATGGTGTGTGCTACGCAGGAGCTCGACTGAGTGTCCTTGTTGTGGTTTTCTGCTGCATACTGGTTCCCTCCCCCACACAGGCCTATATCTATGCTGTAAGTAATCTTCACGCTTTAACTGTAAATATGATTTCTTATATTCTCCTGGAGTTTGTCATTTCTTATGCATATGTTTTTTAATTTGCAGCATTATAGCAATATGTCCGCCATCTTGTTTGAGGACCTGCCTGCCTTGTTTGGCGCCCCTCTTCCTAAGGATGGACTAATGGTGAGCGCAGGGTATTGGAGAAAGAGTGCATACATTAAAACACAGGTCATAGTCCTTAAAATGTTTTTTGTGTGTTTGTGAAAGGGAGTTTTGATGGTGTCCCGTCCACTGAATGGCTGCACAGCAATAGACCCTCCTCCTCCACTGCCACCATCCTTTGATGCCAACACCACAAAATTCATCGCTCTTATCAGACGCTATGAATGCAATTTTGATATAAAGGTAAGTAATGTTTGAGTGACATTTGAGTATGTTTTGGTGTCCGTGAAGCGAACTGGTCTAATGTGAGGAACTGATTTTCAGGTCCTGCATGCACAGCAAGCTGGGTACAGCGCTGCGATCGTTCACAACATGTATTCAGACAAGCTGCTCAACATGAACTACAGCAATGGTAATTCTCTTTTATAAAATGTACGAGTTTTAAAACCTTACATAAACCATCTCACTAAAATGGCAACATTTTACATTGGTTTTTTTTTCTTTATTTTCCAGATACTATTGCAGAGGAAATTTACATCCCCTCTGTATTCACCAGCTACTATGCCTCTCAAATTCTCAGGAATGTCATAATTCCCGAACAAGGGTAAGTAAAACCATTTCAACGTTTTCAGAATTTATTTATTTTTTATTTTGCATTAAATGTGCACGGATGCATGCTGTACTGACCTTTTTTCGATGCTAGTGCTTATGGTAATGTTGGTATCTGCAGGGCCTACGTGATCCTCAAGCCGGAGTTTTCTTTTCCACTCTCGTACTACCTAATTCCCTTCACTGGAGTAGTTGGCATGATCATTATTGTGATGTGTGTCGTCTTGGTAAGTACGCAGGTGATGTGACGCTTCCCTGAGTGTTAATTCATTATGTAGCAAATTCTTTAATATACCGTTGCCAATTTTAAAGCTTGCAATTGTTAGGATAAAAATATAAATTGTGCAATCATTTCCATACACTGTATTTCTTCTTATATGCAGGTTCCAAAGATAGACTATTTTTTTTTACCATGGATAGCAGAGGCCAGCCTTGAATATGCTGCTTTGTATTTAAAATAGTGACCTAATGAGTTTTCAGCAACGCTAGAGCCAGCTAATTATGCTCTTGATATGCTTTATTTATTCAGCAGACACTTCTTTTCATTAAGTTTAAGGCCATGAAAACCTATTTTTCAAATCAGCTTCCTACTTACTCCCTGTAACTTTTTGTTTTGTTCAGATTATACGATGTGTCCAGTACAGAAAAAGGATTAGGAAAAACCGTTTGTCCAAGGAACAACTGAAGCGGATTCCAACCCACAGGTTCTGTAAAGGTAACAAGATTGCAACGCTTTCACTGTTACTACAAAGACCCATCTGCAACGATCACATTTTTGAATGGGAATTTGTAGTCTACGAAGTTGTTCTGTGATCTGTGGAGCTTTTTACGTACAGAACCCATACTCGTGCCAAAATGTCACTCAAGAATCAAAATAGATAATATGTCCCTTGAATTTGAATTATTAAAGTTATTCATACCTTTTCTCCTCTATTGAAGGGGATGACTATGATGTGTGTGCGATCTGTCTGGATGATTATGAAGAAGGAGACAAGCTGCGAGTTTTACCTTGTTCACATGGTAAATATTTGATGTGGTCTTATCATGTTATTATGAAATGAGTATGTTCCAGTGCAAAATACCTCGACTGATACCCACAATGTGTACATCTGCCACACTTGCAGCTGCAAGCCTTTGTACTATTTGAACACAATGTACATGAATGTGTCCTTTCTTGCAGGTCAACATTTGTTTCCCTACCTAGTTTATCTTCAAAAGTACAATATTGTACTCCAAGTGATCAAAATGTTCATAAAGCAACTTTATCCCTTTTCCTCTGAGCTTACAAATTGCCAATTTCCTCCTGCACTGCAGACCTTGTAGCTCACTGCCACTCTTTTTTGCTTCGTCAGCCTACCACTGCAAGTGTGTGGACCCGTGGCTCACGCAGACCAAGAAGACGTGTCCTGTGTGCAAACAGCGCGTCACTCGGAACAACACAGAGCACTCCGAGTCCGAGTCTGAGGAGGAAACTGGAGGACGGGTGGAGGAAGAAGGAGGAGCGGAGGGCGAAGCAGACACAGAGCGCACTCCTCTGCTTCGCCCCTCCAACCCAGGGTCTCCCTCCGGGAGCCCAGGGGCCTATTCAGCCACCACTACTGCCCAGTGCCTCGCCTCCCCTGCACTCTGCGACTCGCCCATCCTAGGTTATGAAGGCTACCACTCCCCCCCGGAGGACACGGACTCAGAAATTGATGACGCGGGAGAGTCCAGGCACCACACTGATGATGACACCACTCTGCTCATTGGTAGGGATGGAGTGGAGATCTGATGGCCGGAACATAGCTGCAATGAGATTACTTAGATTTACCTGAAGGAGGGATGGGAGGGAGGGGGGAAGGGGGGGGGGTCTTTGTGTCATCAGGCGTGTTATCACACTGTGCTTTTAAATAGTTCGCAGATTTGTGGTTAGCTAGACATTTATTGTCACAGAATCTTTTACCCAGTAACCAGAGGAGGTCTGCTTGTTACTGTCAAAACTTGCATTGATGATTTCTACCAACATCCAGCGTTGAGCAACCCCCTTCTACACACACACACACACACACACACACACACACACACACACACACACACACACACACACACACACACACTCTCCTGGACTCCTTTATTTGACTGTAGACCCCCCCCACCCTTTTTTTAATGCATGTTTTAATCCGTAACTTCACCACGCCACGTGACCTTGAACACTAGTGCTTCACAAAAAGAATGGGCCACTTAAATCTAATGTGCTGTATAAATAAGAGTGTGAGGTTAAGCCTGTGTTGCTGAACAGAATGAATTCTGTGCTCACACTTAAAGCGGATCTTCTAAATACTCCATGTACGGTGACAGTGAGGTTAGTGCAGTTTGAAGACTCTCTGTTGTCTTAATCCTAATAGTTTTATATCTGATAGTTCTTTTTATCAGCTTTGCATCTTTTCCTAGCAAGGATGTGCACGTGGAGGGAAAATGTTTGTCTTTATTTTATCTTTTAATATCCATAACTCTCTTTTGACATTTTTAGAGCTATATTTCAGTTCTTTGAAATGTCAGTTCTCTCCTATTCCATAGTTATAATGCTATAATAGAATATTGCAAAGATGTTATACATTTCTGCTGCTTTTAAATTGTTATTGATAATTATGTTTGGTTTAAGGAAAATATGTTTAGCTTTATCCAGTTTGTCAAGTTGAGCAAACTCAGGTTTTTAGTAACAAATTGAAGGTCAGTCCGTATTGTAAATGAATAACAAAATGATAATTAACAGAGTTTGGTCTTTTAAATTGATTGATGTTATATTGATTAATACTTAATGGCTTTTTTTCCATTTTTATATAGACCGAATCATAACATTTTGAATCCTGGGACCCTGGATGTGTTTTTGGAAAAAAAAAAGAGCATTGCCTTACATTGGCCTTCTTGTACATGTGTATGTTAAATGTTTGGAAATTGAAGGGAAAGATTTTACACTCCTTTTGTTTTCCTCTTGTCTTGCTAGTATTTAATACTGCTGGTTAGAAAGCTATGATTTTGTTCCCTTGTCTGTAAATGTGCTCCACTTTTCTTTTTATAGTGACGAACGAGACAGAGACAGCCTGTGTTTCCAGACGTTTAGTGTTAGTGATAATCCAGATAGCCAGCTCAGACATGTTCGATTTGCACCTAAATATTTGGACGAGCTCAGCAAACAAGATATGTTTTGTTTCTCTATTTGATAAAATGACCTGGATGGAGTCCACACTGTTGAATTGTATAAACAGCAGTACAAATAGAAACTGTAAGAAATATTAAAGCCAAACTGTTTCGCTGCTCCAAATAAATGCGCAGTTTTGATACCTTGATCTAACATCGTAAATTCATAACTGGAATTTTTGTTTTTACTGTTGATTACCTTTTCAGGTTTTGTCCATTTTTAAGCACAGTACAAACTTACCCACACTCACTATTCACCTCGATGGGATTATACAAATGTGACCAGTGTTTCCTCTGTGTTTCTCCACCACACTCAGAGAAAATCTGAAATCGGTCATTTTAATTCAGGGTAACCCTCAACTATGAGAGGAAATAGATGTTTTTAAGAATTGTTTTACCAAATGAAAAATGCATAACCTCAACTTGATCCAGACCACATTGGACCAAACCTGTCTGCCTGAACACCACGACCGCATACGATCACAGAGGAAGCACTGCACACGGTGCAGATCCATTCTGTTGATTGTTTCAGTAAGCTGCATTTAGTGTTAGAGGGGAATCAGTAGGACTCTGAAATCATAACATTCCAACTTTATATTCTCCTGAGGATTGATTAGAAGACTTAACAATATCAACATTTCATTGGGACTTGTTAGCAATACTAGTTTTTTCTTCGTATTCTCAGTATTTGTACTGTGCGTTTCTTTTTTTTGCTCTATATGTCTCAATTTTAGAGACAACTGAAACAAATGAAAAAATATAATCCCCAAGTTATTATTATTCCATTCTTCTTTTAGAATATGCCTAGTGTATCACACTTAAATAATAAATGTACAGTCGACTGATTTTCATGGATAAAGCAGGTTGGAGAATCGGTGCGTTGTCTGAACACAATCTGGGAAACTGCATTTATTGTGTGATTTGTGGAAGATTAAATGATACTGAAACGGGACCGTGTTGTCACTTTTTTGTTTAGGTGAGGGAAATAAAAAATGATTTCCTTACAGTGGCCTATGATCATTTAGGTTTATTATAAAGCCATTGTAAAGCATATTTTTCTAAATGGGTATGTTGCGCACACATTTTCTACCTTTTTCAAATATTTATAAATAGATATAAAAGTTTAAATGAATAAAGTATAATTCCAATACAAATTGTTATGATTATAGAAAGAATTCCTCTCCATTAAGAAAAATAAAGATTTACGTTTTAGACGTAGTTTCACCTTCTGACACCAGTGTGCTGAGCCGTAAACTGCAGAAGGTTTCATTAGTAATCATGAAAAGATTAAGCTTCTGTAAAAGCATGACTCACCTAAGAAAATGCTCTGGTAGTTAATTGCAGGTCTTTGATTGTACTGGCATGTGCCTAATTAGCCTTGAGCATGGACACCCTGCTGGATTTAGAGTCTTTCAGGTTATTTTACCCTGGTCAGTGAATACAATTAACCCTATTCCTATGATCTTAAATCATAGGAATATGTCTTTGTTATTTCTAAATTAACCAATATGGTAATACCATGGACACATATCTGCTTTGGGTTAATCGAATACATTTAAATGTCATTTTTACAATGGCAGCATTGAAGTTTATGGTAAAATCTCCACATTGTTTCTCATTTTGACACGTTTTCTGTTTAAAGTCAGAATGTCTTAAATCAATACAAAAAAGGGCTCATATCATTAGTACGTTTGTCTTTTCAGAGCTGTTCATCTGGCGTGGTCTATAAGTAGTTGCCTGCCTTTATTTGTAACAGTGATTAAGACTTCCCACAGTTGATGAATTAAATCCTTTTAATCCCTCCTAACAAGCTCCATGTCTTTTCATTTTCACCATTTCATGTGCCTCTAATCATGTCACCTGCTGCTTTGAAGAAAAGACAATTCATATTTGAGCTGAATAAAACCTTCTCCAGATAGGTATGTTTGAGTAGGTTAGGCATTGGCTGGATTATGGCATGTATAATGTATTTCTTTAAAATTGTTCCATGCAAGCTGAGAAATAAATACTGAGACGCCAGTCATGTAGACATGGATTGTAACAGACTGAAGCAAAATAACCTATAAGGAGTTATTCTTCACACAGAACCGCAAGTTGTTTTGGCATGTTGCATTTGGGGTTTAAAGCATTATAAGTATTTGGACCTTCTCTCTTTGCACTGACAAATGCAGTGTTAAGAAAAGATGCCCGGACCACTGTCGTCAAACTCCTCTGTGTTGAGATTGTCCTTCTTGCTATTCTTGACTGTATCTTCGTTCATGCTGCCTGATTCCAGAGAAGCTCATCAAGACCACAAAGAGGTAAAGTACACACTTTTAGTTTGATCCATCCCTTTCGTTTGCCTGTGCCACCTGACTCTCGTCACCGACAATGCAATCATTGTGATTTATTAAATGTACCATAACAACTGACATTACATTTTGACATTTCGTTTCTAATAATTTTGAAATGCTGAATCATTATTTTTTCTGACAAACATGTGAGATATAATTTGTCTTTATTAAAATGTTCAAAAATGGCACGGCTTTCTGAGAGGCACATTCTCAGTGCCCAGTTTAAATTGTCATATATTTCCCTTTGTTATTCCTAAAATGTAACTTCAATATGTTGTGCAAACTCAAGAGCAAGTAATAATTGTTTCCATGTTCATAGGATTTTTTGGATAGTTCTTACCAACCACACCTTATATCCAGTCCTTTGGAAGCCAATGGTGGACCCGGAGGAGACTTTGCATTTGGATCCAGGGATGGCCATATCTTCTCACAACTAATCATGGATTATATGAATCTCCAGTTAAAGTTCAGAGCAAGGACAAAGAAAAGCACAAAAAAACGATGTCCTTAGCAGTTTATTGGAGTATGAAAGTAAAATAAAATAGTATGAGTTTAATCTAATAAATATATTGTTCGAATATCAAACCCTTTCACTGTGATTTTTTTTCTTCCACAATACCACTCGTCTGCTGTTAACACCTACCAAAAATACCAAAAGGAATAGATAGATAGATAGATAGATAGATAGATAGACAGATAGATAGATAGATAGACATATTGTTACTTTATTAATCCCACAAGGGGACTTTTTTTTTGCTACAGCAGCATTTAAGTACAGGTAAGCAATAAAACATAAAAAATGCACAATATATAAAACATTTTTTATAGAATAATCTGAAAAATGCACAATATATATAAAAACAATTGAATAGAATAATATTAAATTCAATGAACTAACAAAGCAAACAAAACAATAGTGCAAAGATGTAGCCAAACAAACAAACAACGGTGTAATGTATAGTTGAGTGATTGATTTGGCCGGAGGTGATTTATTATATGGTCTTATTGTATATATAATATTTACATTTGATGAAATAAATGAAATTAAAAAATACTTCTTGGGTTAAAAATGTGTAATCAGTGTAAACATATTAAAACAGTGAATTGTGATGAAATACCTTCAGACAGTGTGGAATAAGGTTACTTTAAGGGGGGATTAATACAATTCCGATCCACACTTTCTACCAGCTGGTGGCGGTAATGAGCCATTTTATTGTTTATCTTACCGCCGCGTGAACATCTAGAAGAAGACAGGAACAGGAAGAGGGGAGGAAGAACACGCACCTCAGCCAATAACAATTGTAAGATATCAACGTACTCGTTTGTATTGTGTAAAGGTTGGTTAAACTAACACAAGAGTCTCGTTCTCTTAGTTAGAAAACGAAAAAACGAAAGGTCTCTTGCATAAAACGGACTAACAGCTAGCATGTTTGTTTTCTAGCTAGCTAACTAGCCTATTAGCTAACGTTAGCTAACCCGCACTGCAATAACTTATCCCTTTGTTTCGACTTGAGAATCCACTTTATCCCCTTTATCCCCACATGTGTTGCAGCTTTTTATTTATTTTATTTTTATCTCACACTCGTTGGTAATTTGGATGCCAAACTCCATCATTAAATGTGGTTATGCAAGACACATACTTAAAACAAATGCTAACTAGCTAGTTAGCTGTGTGGGCCAGTATCCTTGGGTCCTTGATGTCCTAGTGCCTGGCTACAAGCAGGCTCCTTCATTCAAAGGCTAGCTGTGTGGGCCAGTATCATTGGGTCCTTCCGTCCTAGTGCCTGGCTACAAACAGGCTCCTTCATTCAAACGCTAGCTTTGTGGGCAAGTATATTTGGGTCCTCGGTGTCCTAGTGCCTGGCTTCAAGCAGGCTCCTTGTTTCAAACGCTAGCTGTGTGGGCCCTCTGAGGCTAATTTGGATTTTGGGCTATACAAAATAAATTGAATTGAATTGGGCCAGTATCCTTGGGTCCTTGGTGTCCTAATGCCCGGCGACAAGCAGGCTCCTTGTTTCAAATCCTAATGGTCGAAAGTTTGGTTCACTTTTGTTTCGCGACTAAGCGCACAGTCAACAGTCAATGTTAACAATCCTACCATACCAAATTGTGAGTTAAATTTACTTTTTTTCCTCTCTTCGCGGAGATGGGAGACAGTGACGATGAGTACGATCGCAGGAGACGGGACAAGTTCAGACGGGAGAGAAGTGACTATGACCGTTCAAGAGAGAGAGAAGACAGGCGCAGAGATGACTGGAACGACAGGTAAGACGGAGAGATGTGTGCTCAGAGGACAAACCCATGCAGAAGTCTCAACTCCAACTAACTTGCAGAATGCCACTAAATGGTGGCTGTCTGGTGCCGCCTCACACTGAGTGAAGCAGAGTTTGGAATATTTGTTTAACCTGAATGTTTCTTTTCCTGTTTCCTGAAATTCATTTTCCAGAGAGTGGGATAGGGGTAGGGAACGACGTAGCCGCGGAGAGTACCGGGATTATGACCGAGGTCGTAGGGAGAGATTCACCCCACCCAGACACGACATGAGTCCGCAGCAGAAACGCATGAGAAGAGACTGGTGAAATCCCCTTCAACACAAATATTAACAATCTTTGCAACTGTTAGCTGCTGTTCTTATACTCTTTTATCTGTCTCTGGCAGGGACGACCATGGTGGCGATCCTTACCGTGGGGGGTACGACTTGGGTTATGGTGGTGGAGGAGGAGGTGGCGGTGGCGGTGGTGGAGGAGGAGGTGGCGCCGGCGGTGGCGGTGGAGGAGGAGGTGGTGGAGGAGGTGGGGGCCCCAGCTATGGCCCGCCACAGCACTGGGGTCATCCTGACTTGCACCTCATGCAGCCTCATCATGGAATCCCTATTCAGGCGAGGTGAGTAATGGAATCAGGGTTGAGTGAGTCTGAGTTTTGAAGTTAAATGTTGTTTTCACGTCTTTAGGGATTCAATATTAACTTTCTGATAATTCCTGCAACCTGTTATGTATGTATGTCTGTTTGTGAATGTTAATGTAAATTTGTTTAACAAAACACAATGGCCTGAAGAAAATGGACATTTGACAGTAAGAATTAAGTTTTTCACCTCAAACTATATGAAGTATGCAAAGATATGGACTTTACAGAAGTTAGAATGAAAAACAAGGAAAGACATGAGAGAGAACATACATTCAGCTCAATCACAATGTGTTTTTTGTTCTCATCACACAAGTTAATGCATTGAATATAAAAAGCTAATACTTTTGTTTGCCTGCCCAAAACTCCATCCGACTTGTATCTCTTCCATTAGGCTCGGTAACATCCATGACATGGATTTGGGTCCACCCCCTCCCATAATGAAGAGCTTTAAAGAGTTCCTGTTGTCCTTGGATGATTCAGTGGAGGAGACTGAGGCAGTCAAACGCTACAATGAGTACAAGATCGACTTCCGCCGGCAGCAGATGCAGGACTTCTTTTTGGCTCATAAAGATGAAGAGTGGTACGAAATCAGTTGCCTTTACTTATAATGAATATTAGTAGCTTTTCATGTAGCTGCGTTATTATCATTCTTATCAATGAACTACCCTGTAGTCATTTATTTTGTGATTGTCATCATCAAAGTTGTACAGTTTACTCGCCTTTGGCTTTTACATCATTGTTACATGATATATAATTGTTTTTTGATAACAATCTAATAGTATGGGCCTGGTCCAAGGGTTGGTTTATCATGTGGAATTTAGGTACTTATATTGATTTGATGACACATAAGTCAAATAGTTGCTGTAACAATCCTGACAAGAGAATATTATACCCCCACTTAAGCCTTTTTGGCATGTTTCAGTTGCTTGCCAAATAACTTAAGGACAGTTCCACCCATGTAGTTGGACCAGGCTAACAATAGATTGTTACCAATGACTTTTGTCACACTTGAAGTTTATAAAAGAAGAAAATCAACCCAAATGCAACCTTAGTGCACATATAATGGTTTAGTTTGATTTATAGCTTTTTTCTCTAAATGCTATTCAGTCATGTAACTTTTGTTCAGTTACATGTAGCTTTGACCTAAAAGTCATCTTCATTGTTTGGGTGGATTTTCTTTTTCCTAATTAGTGTTTTTAACCGTTTCAAGATTCACAGTTGTAAAATGCCTGTTAATGCTTATTACACTTATTTCACAGGTATTATGCAAAAAAATTCTGTTTTGCCATAACCCATTTTTCTTCCCTTCCTACTACTACGTTGACGGCGTTTTTTTGAAGATGAGAAAAAGTGGAACTCATCCGCAAGAATCGGTCTTAGACAGCAAGGGCATGCACTGCGCACAATGCAGTTGCTGTTAGACACACAGTACCAGGCATTTCAGATAGACAGTCAAGTAGTCTTTCGCGATTGGAGATTTTTTTTTTCTTTTATGCTTTTTCCACGCTACTTTCTTTTTCTGTTCGGATCAAATCGAATCCCAAAACCGAATTTGTGTGTATTCAGACACACCATTGGGGTGAAGTGGAGCGCATTTTCACAGAAGAGACCCCCTCTCAGTATTTATTTGTTAATAAACTGGCAGAGAAAAAGGTAACTGTAGTCCACTCAATGATCAACATTTTAATGTAAAATGCTGAATGTGAATGCTTCATTTCATAATCTCTCTGTTGTGTTTTTCCATATTTTTTGGTGAGTTAATCTCTTAAAATGTACAATAACTAGCTATAATAATCAAAATAAGTCAAAACATGCATACACTGAATGACCTAACACAAGGACTAGGCTATAAAAAATAAAGAAATCATAATCTTAATCATGATGGTCTGTATAAATACTTAAATTCCCATCAAACCACCATATGAAGTTATAAATGTCTTTTTTTTTTTGTTGAACATATGTTAAAAAAAAAAACGAAATTGTAATGTGCATATAAATCATATTTCAGGATTATATTACTGGAATCTTATGACACAGTTGCGATATAGATGTATAATATTCATTTTTGTTCTCTAACTTTTGCATCCCGTTCATCCCAACCCCCGTCATCCCCTCCCAACTTTTTTGTGGACCCTGACTCTGGACACAGGTTCAGGTCCAAGTATCACCCAGATGAGGCCAGCCGACTGAAGGCAGAGGCCCTGAGTTCCTTGCACAACCGCCTGAATGTCTTCACCTTCCTGTTGGAGAACAGCTGGTTTGATAATGTCTCCCTGGACATTGAACAGACCCCGGTCATCATCAAGGTTCTGGATGCAGGTGAGACTGGGGTTAACAACTAGCGAATACCGAACGAAAAGCCACCGTCATCAGTTTTTATCATGAACCGTATACCCTCTTGTTTGCCTTCAGCTGTGATAAAGATGGAGGGAGGGACAGATCATGATCTACGCATCTTGGACCTGCCATCTGAAGAGGAGGAAGAAAGGGAGAAGCTGGTGTCTGTTGCAGGGGCCGCTGAACCTCCCAAGAGAGAAGACCTCAAATCCTTCGACGGTGATCGCAAGCCTTTGGTAGAGAAAGACAAAAATGAGAAGGTATGTTTTGTTCTCTGAGTCTTCGCCATGCAGTAGATATTTCTGTGTTGATGACAGTAAACTGTGCCACAGGAGGAGAACGACTCTGCCAGCACAGAAAGAGCTGCTGCTGCTGCTGCTGCTGCTGCAGCAGAAGGAGAGGGTGTGAAAGAGGAGGCAGAGAACGAAGCTGCCAAAGAAGAAATGCCTGAACCCAAGAAAGTGAGTTTTGCTTTCATTATTAAAATGATTTGCTAACAAAAGAAAGAAATTAACCAAATAGCCCTAATTGTTCTCATTTTCATTCATCAGCCGAGAAGAAAGAGAAAGCGCAGTGGAGACAGCGATGATGAAGCCAGTGCCTCAGAGAGTGACTCTGACTCGGATTCAGACTCAAATTCCAACTGCTCTGATAAACCTGTGAAGAAGGAGGAGGTGGAAGACAAGGATGAGGAAGAGGAGGGTGAAGGTGAGGAGTCAAATTCATAGTGTCTGATTTTTCTCCCCAGGAAGACTGTACAGTGTCCATGTTCCCAGTATTTGTAATTAATTTTGTTCTGCCAATTTGCTCTCTCCCATTTAACGATGAAGAGGAGAAACCAAAGGAGAATGCTGAAGCAGAGAACAAAGAAGAAAAGAAACCCAAAGATGACTCTCCCAGACCGCGGCCTCTCCACAGAACCTGCTCTCTCTTCATGAGGAGCATCGCTCCCACTATTTCAAAGGCTGAGATTATTGCTGTGAGTTGAACACAGATGGCAGATGGTTGGTTTTAATGGACTGTGACGTGTAGAATTAGAATAATTTGTGTCTTTGTCTAAACACAATATGCTTTTATGTTTTTCTCTCAGCTTTGCCGGCGTTACCCTGGCTTCCTGCGTGTCTGCTTGTCTGACCCCCATCCAGAGCGCAGGTTGGTTAAAAAAACAAACACCAAACACATTCTTTTAACTTCGTGATCTGAAAATTATGTTTGTTTGGATTAATTTAGTCACACATTGTGTGAAACAAGAGACTACAGATGATTGCGCAATAATGGCCAAATGAACCCTGTGCTGTTACAGGTTTTTCAGACGTTGCTGGGTGACATTTGACCGTAGCGTCAACATCAAAGAGGTTTGCTGGAACCTTCAGAATATTCGAGTAAGTGTGCCAGGCTCAGCTGTTGACACTACTGTTTTCAAGAGACTGTAATATGCAGCATAGTATGTGGTCCACAGAGTGTCAAAGAACTTCCAGTAGGTTATGTCTTTTCTAATTTATGCATTGAGTTGTTTCCTGTTTTGTGTTGGGGAATTATTGGTTTTGGACATGTGTAGACGGAATGTGTTGTCTGCCTTCTGTTCTCATTTAAAATGCCTTAACACTAATGTAGACTGCAATGTTGTTTTCCCTCATGATGAAATCATTTGACCATTTTTGTTTGTTATATTAAAAAAAAAAAAGTCTCAACTCATCTTAAAATTATGGAATTAATGGAGCCTTGGATAGTCCTTTGCAGCTGTTTGTATTATTAATCTCCTAAATAGCAGTTGAGGCTGTTAAAACTCTGTTTTCCTCTCTTACCTTTAACAGCTGCGTGACTGTGAACTTGCACCAGGAGTGAACAGGGACCTGGCCCGGAGGGTGCGTAATATTAATGGCATCACTCAGCACAAGCAGGTGCTCCGCAACGACATCAAGCTGGCTGCCAAACTCATTCATGCCTTGGACGAGAAAGGAGACCTGTGGAGCATCAAGTCCCAGGAAGAGGGGCAAAGAGAGAGCACGGAGGTACACCACTGATTGGCAATTACAATTTTACTAGATTGTTCACGAATGATCTTGCTTTAACTGAATCGTACATTTATGTGTGGTTAAAAAGCTGCCGGCTCAGAACCCCATCTTGAAGAACATCACAGATTACCTGATAGAGGAGGTGAGCGCTGAGGAGGAGGAGCTCCTGGGCTCAGGGAGCGGGATGGCTTCTGAGGAGAGCGCCAAGGAAGGAAACCCGGCAGAGACGACCGTGGAGAGGGATGACAAACTAGCCAAGGTTTAACTCTCGCATTTATGAATTTACATGCAGCTCAATTCTCCATCAAAACAATGCATTGTGTGTCTGTCATTCAGATGACTGGCTAATTACGGAATCAAATCTATAAATGCAGTCTTTGCAAAGTTTCTCTGGCATCTTCTTTGTTCCAGGTTTTGGATCGTCTGATCTTGTATCTGCGTGTTGTGCATTCAATCGACTACTACAACACCTGTGAATACCCCAGTGAGGATGAAATGCCCAATCGCTGTGGCATGATCCATGTACGCGGACCCATCCCTCCTAACCGCATCACACAAGGAGAAGGTCAGCGTGTTTCCCTTGTTTGTATAGGAAGAGTGAAAGTAAATATTAAACGAGAAATGTGTGTTCCTGTTTAGCCTTATGTGCTGGAGTTGAAAGCATCATTTTTTTTTAATTCTACTTTTTTTCCTTCTTTCTACAGTGCAACAATGGCAGAAGATGATGGAGGAGAAGCTGAGTCCTTTGTTTAGTTTAAAAGAAATCCTGTCTGAGGATGAGGCAGTTAAGATGGGCCGCAAGGATCCTGAGGAGGAGGTTGAGAAGTTTGTGAATGCCAACACTCAAGAGCTGGGGAAGGACAAATGGCTCTGCCCACTAAGCGGCAAGAAATTTAAGGTGAGTGCTTGTTAAACAAAAGTATTCAGGACAGCACAACATGTTGAGGTGTTATTATCTGATTTTGACTAATTCTCTGCAGATGTTTGATGTGTTTTACTTGCTTCTTTTCTTACATTACCTGTAATAGTGCATTGTCATTCACGGTTTTGCTGCTTCATTCTTAATGTGATGCTAAGACCTTTTGCATTTTCAATTAATTTCAAGGGCCCCGAGTTTGTACAAAAGCACATCCTGAACAAACATGGGGACAAAATTGATGAAGTGAAAAAGGAAGTGGTGTTCTTCAATAATTTCCTGATGGATGCCAAGAGACCGTCGCTGCCTGAGATGAAACTTCCTCCTCTTCCAGGTCCAGGTCAAGGTCGACACAACATTTCCATCTAAACGACTCACATACTCATGATAAAGGACTTAAAACTTAAACAAAGACTGACTCCATAAATAAATCGGTTCACTGCGTTCACATTTTGTCCACAACAATATGAACTCTTTTTTTTTTCTCTCTGGTTGGTTTTGTCCTACAGGTCTGCTTTCTCCCAGCATGCCATTTCCTCCTCAAGGTCCTCAGGGTCCAATGGGCTTCGGACAGCCTCGTCCACCACTGATGGGCTATGGTGGTATGTTCTTACTGTGCTTTCTCACTGCAGTGGAAATGTGTTTGACAATCAGCCCTCTAGTTTTGAGTTGATTGAGTCCTTCCTTTCAACAGGTGCACCTCCTTACCCTCCCAACCAATATGGAGGAGGCAGAGGCAACTATGACAACTTCCGCGGACAAGGTGGCTACCTGGGGAAGCCACGCAACCTCAGGTGAGACCATTGTACGTGTGATCTTTATTTTGCTATGAGCTGTCTCCATTTTTTGCTTTTGGAGAATTTTGACCCTCTTTTTTTTATAATTTATTTTCTTCTTTCTCGTGTCTTTGTTTTTCTCTTGCACCCTCGACCACCCTCAGAATGTCACGCGGTGATCCACGCAACATCGTTGAATACCGTGACCTGGATGCTCCAGATGACATGGACTTCTTTTAGAAGGTTCACTTGGTCCTTTCCGTCGTCTCTTTGTGTTCTTTTTGTTTTTTGTAGTGATTTAGAATTTTTCTTTTCTTAAATATTTTATTTTGTGATATTTGTGCAACAAGAACAAACTTCCGTTGTAAATTGTGTCCTCAATAAAGTTGTGATCAAACTACATTAATATGCATTTAATGATGTATCAAATAAAATTGTGACATAATGTGATTAGATCAACAAAGGGACAAGATGGTGATAAAAGTTGTCTGAAAATGTATGGCATTTAAGAACTTCAGATCAAGGTTAACATTGAATATAATGGTAACTGAGAGGGGCTGATAACGTTCTGTACAATGAAAGAAAACATTCATTTTTTAAATGTATTTATTTATTATTTCAAATTAGTTTATTTCTGACAAAGTGCTTTTTTTTTTTTTTTTTTGCTCAGGATTTTCTCTGTGGTTAATGTCTCCAGAACCCAACCCTTCTGGTTGGCAGATGTAAAGAACGGTCGCCCTCTACTGGCTAACCAATGAATTACACTGCTGGCCATTTAATTTGACACCGCTGCCAACTAAACCAATGCAGAAGCTCTGCAGTGGTTCAAGGAATATTCAATATTCCTTTCAACAAGTATAACAATACTGCCATGTACAATTTTTCCAATTTCAAATAAAATGGGAAAGTTCTCATTCTGAAGTTGGTCCTGTCATACTATCTGAAAATAGTAACTAACAGTCTCACGTTTTTGTTAGGATCTCATTAACACATTTTAATAAGGAACTACTTGGAGAAAACATGCTAATATAATTTAACATGAGCAATGATTTTTATTTCACGCATGTCTTTTCATCACACATTTTCAGCAACTGTGGAATCACATTAGAAATGCACTACACTTTTAAATATGTTGTGAAATTCATGACAAGATAGCGCAACGAGACACCAATGTTTCAGTGCTTTGTGAACACGCAATCCCACATAATGGGAGTCATGTCTTAATTATTTAAGGCACATGCTCATGTTAAATAGTGCAGTATGAAAAAGGAAACTATTTTTGAAGACGAAGTTCATTACATCAGATCCACACTCCCGTTCAGGGTGAGCTGCATTATAAGCAGCCAATAAAGACAGCTACACAGTTCATTTGGAAGGGAAATGTCTAAATGATCTGAAGCTTGTGACTTTCAGAAAGCCCACAGCTGACCTTGTGTTCATGGAATAACTTGGACAGGCTCTTAATGTAAAGCCCATGATAGTGGTCGACCTCCTCCTCAGTAGGTGTGATGCGCTTTGGCACCGAGATTGGACTTCCCACTGGAAGAAGCAGAGTGTTAGAATAAAACAGGCAGAGTACAGGAAGTTAGCCTCGCCTGCAGAATAATGAAACACTCACCAACGGTGGTGATTGGAGTCCTGTAGGGCAGGAATGCCCAGCGCTCACCAACAAATAGACACGGGGCAAAACCCATAATCTTTTTAACCAGGCCCTGTAACCTCCGACCTAGACTGCCTTCTGAGAAAACCACCTGCTGAAAGACCTCATTCTCCCCGAATGAGTAAACGGGCACCAGATCAGCCCTGTGGAAGATCATCGGAGGTTACATCAGTGTGTGCAGTGAGTATAACGACATCCACTTATAACTTATTTCCTGTGTGTTTTTAAGAGTGCTCTCACCCAAACTCAAGAGCCACCCGGACAAATCCCTTTCTCTGCCTTATTACCACTGCGTTGACTCCAGGAGTGGACGCCAGAGACTCGGCAGCGCCCCCTATCACAATCCCCACTGCATTTCCCTTCCCTCTCTTTGAGAGGAGGTGGACAAGGCTTGGTTTGCTGACTGGACAAAGACCTGATCAGACAAAGTGAGACGGTAACAATCACATGTAGATATTGCTTGTCTTCCATCTGCAGTCTCAATTGTATTTCAAAAAGGTTGCCATATGGCTGATGTCAATAGTTATATCCTTTAGTTGAACATTGTTATAAATACCTGCACACATTAAGTAATCCCTCAAGATTGGTATCTTGAAAAGCCCTGCCAGTACCACCAGGGTGACTCGCATCCCAGGAAACGCCTCGATGAAGCCACAGCATTCTGTGCTGAAGCAGGCAACGGCTCCAAAACTCATGATGCCATGCGGATGACAACCCAAGATGTAGTTTTTGTTTGGATTCAGTTCGGCCGTCTTCACCATCTGAGCAAGAAAATGAAGGATTAACAGAGTTGATCACAGTCAATCTCTGCTGTGTCACCATGAAACCAAACCTATTTCCACTGAATATTATGTCATTCATTGAGAGATTTTAAAAACACATGCTCATTACAAAGGATTTTAATCTTATAGATCTTATTTATGTTATTGTACCTTAATAAAGAATCACAGCAGATGATGGCAAGAGTCATTTTAAGGGTTTCAAGGCTACTTTTGTTTTCGAAATAGTCATGCTGCTGGCCAGCCACATTGAATGACTGTCCCATGGTGTTCCAACCAAATTTATTAAAATCAGATAAGAACACCAAATCTGATGGATACAAAGGGAAACTTACTTTAATTGGGAAAAAATCTCTGAGGTGGCCCCAGACCCTCCACCTCCTCACAAATGTTGTTTTCCTGCCCCCTGATGGAGACATTAGAAATCCTTCATACTACACACTCACTGTTAACAGTATCTATCAAATATTTGGAAAAAGCACTATGTTTTCTGTTGAAGTTTATTTGGCAGAGGAATTTTAAAGTTGCAGTTTGAAGTGTTGTATTATTTCCTGTAATTCCTATGAAATGGTTAAGTATGTTGATTTCTTATGTATTAACTACAAAAACAGTATACTATAAATATTAGAATATACACTGTACACTGTATATAAATAAATATGTAGTATGACATTGGGACACAGCAATATGTAACTGTTTTATACGAACAGGAAATTATATATAAAAATATATCACAATATCTGTTTTACCATCATCCATAATTTGTTCTGATGATTGCCAGCTGTGAATAACTCATCCATTTCCTTGTGGAATGCATCATGGGGGGATAGTTCATCAACAACACACAAAAACAAAAGTTTTTGAAGTACATTTAAATTTGTCACTCCTCCACTTCAGAACCTGCTTGTAATTGATAAATATCATGTAATGTAGTGTGGAATTGAGACACCACTAATGTATGGGATTCTTCCACTTTTGTGGATGCTTGAATGACGGATTTTCTTTTACCTCTTTCAGGGGTTTGCCAGTCCATCACCAGCCATATGAAGTACAGAGTGGAGAGCGGCCACAAGGAGGTAAACATAAGGCACACCATCAAGATAATACAGGTCACTCCTTGTTGCGCCGAGTTGGAGAGTACCAGAGTCCATATGTTGGAGGCACAAGAGACGTAGGTTAGCGCGGATACAAATGTATACAGTTGTTTTACAGATTCAGTTGCGCATTTTTTAATTAATAGGTGAGCTAATAAAATACCATTTGACATACTTTCTAGTGTCATGTTATACAAACTCAAAAAGAGGAAGTGTAGTTGGAGCTTACCTAAGAGGACAAAGGATATTACCCATTGCAGAGTACTCACTGCCTCTAAGAATTCCTTCCACTGAGTTTTCTCTTTAGTCATTCCTGCAACCTGGAGGCCATACCATCAATTTTCAGCAATCGATAACTCTTAAACTGTGCTTTCTTGCAATAAAGGTCATGTGTATATAGATCATATACTTTATCTTTGCTTTAACCGAGATAATATTGAAATTTATGAAAGTCACTGTTATTGTAGAGATCAGTTTGCATCAGTAATGAGCAGCTTTTGCTCTTAATCTTCCTTTAGGGAACTCATAGGCTTAACAACTTAAAATAAAATAACTTACTTATGAATAAGCTGACAGATGAACCTGTACAGTTTTAATTTGTTCATAAATAAAACGTATCAGTCAAGCTTGTAAGACCACAAAACACTTTGCATAAAGTTCATCAAGACAGCATAAAACTACTTTTATGACCATACTGCTCAGCATAAAACGTAATACTTTACCTTATTTGAGTTTATTCCCGAGTTTATTTGAATAGATGCAGATTCACCAGTTGAGGTAAAGCTCCACATGCAGGATGTACTTTGACCAGACCATATAAAGCTGCTGATAACAAATCCACTCCCCTGATACTTTGAAACAAAAAATGTCAGAGATAAACATGATACAATTTTATAGTAGGATACTTTGTTTATTGATTCTGCATCTCCTGGAAGATGTGGTTCAACTAGTCATTCAGATGTGGCTCCCCTTCCTATGTCACATGCAGGCTCATTAGAATACCGGTACACACCACACAGAGACAACTACCTTTGCTAAGGTGCAGCATATTTTCTATCAAGACAGTCCGAGCAGAGGTGGGATTAAAGAGACAGGCTCTAAAACTGTGTTTCAGACAGGGTGAATACAGGTATCTTCAGACAGACGGCATGAGAACAATACTATTTTTTTTACATTAACTCATGTAAACATGTTCTAGTAGAAACCAAAAATACAACTGAGCTTGAAATAAAAATAAGCAGTATATGTCCCCTTTAAGCTACCGTTAGTGGAGCTTTGCTGGGAGTTATGTGACGTACCAAACTCTGTGAACCAATGAGAATGGCAACAGTGTAAGTTGTCCCGCCCTAACAGGTGCAACAAATGCACCATGAGGGTGAGGGAGATGTCAATCAAGTGGAGTCTGTACACGCCCACACAGCCCTGAGTAGAGGCTTAATCGGGCAGCATGAGTGAAATCACCTGTGTGGGTGAACTATGGATGTGTAGAGACTTCAACATGTAATCCCACCTGAGTCTGTGCTGTCAAAGCCTCATGTGAGATGTGTGTGTTGAATGCTAACAAAGAAAATTTACTTTGAAATGAAATGTTATCAGCTGGTACAGTAGTATACTATGATTCATTTTAGAATATACATTGAGACATGAATTTGAGGATGATGTTTTAGCTTTTCAGAAAGACAATTGCTTTATTCCCTAAGCTTTAAAACTAAATGGCCAATATAAATATAATGTTGAGGTACTTGTACTAGAGTATATCCATTTTCGGATACTTTATACTTCTACTTCACTGCAATTCAGAAGAACATTTTTTTTGAACACTACATTTATACTTCAGGTACTAATACTTCATATTACAACATTTAATCAACAAATCAATTCTGATGTATCATTATGGATTAAATCTGTATTGAACCCTTATTGATGAAATAAGCTACCTGGCATGTACATAATGAAAAATAAGCCCCATCTGTACAAACTGCAACATTCAAGTAATGTAAATATTGATGCATCCATAATTACAATAAAATTAAATAATAATTTCTGCAGAATGAGTACTGTTGCTTTTTGATGCTCCAAGTGTATTTTGATGCTTTTGTACTTTAATTTTAAAGAAAGGACTTTACTCTGAACACTGTATTTCTACAATTTGGTGTTGCTGCTTCCACTAAAACAACTGAGTACTTGTTCCACCACTGCTTGGGTATTCAGTTATCTGCAGACAGTTGAATCAATCGCTGGGATGTTTGGGTGTGGACCCTCTCCAGGTGTCTCGTTGAGATGACCCCTCACAGACAAACTTTGACCCCTGCACGTTGCTGTGCAGCTCTGCTTGTGGCAGTGACATGAGTCCAAAGAGTATACAGATATAGCCTCCACGATTAGAGGCCTGTGCGTCACCTTTACCATCTCCCATGGACTTTAGGGGGCGTGTCAGCCTCACACAGGCCATGTGTTGGCTAGTTGGTCATGTGACACCCCCATCCCCAAAAAACACCAGATTTGTATGTCTATAGTTACAATTTCCCCTACCCCAAAGTCAAGGAATATAAGTTAAAATACATAATTAAGACTATAGGTTCTCCTTTATAAAGCCTGTCTCTCCAAAGGCTTTAATTGAACTGGTCATCTTGATACAGTCCAAACTAAATGTAACACCAATGTTAATACGACAGCTCAGCCTACTTTATATGTCTGTCGGTTTATGCCGAGCTTATTTTACACTTATACTATTTCATCTCCCATTACATCACTAAAACGCCTTCTATAATATTCCCATATGTCACATTACATATATTGTTTGTTTTTGTGTATCCCGATGACCTAGTCTAGGTTTATTATAGTTGAAAAATCCTCCGCTACACTTATCAAGAATCCATCCGGACATTTAATGAGCCTGCTGCTGAATCCTTCTGCTAAATATGAGCCGTGAAGGGAGATTTCATTTCGGTCCTCTGATAACAGCCAGAAGATAACAGCCTCTGGTCGCAGTTGGACTCAAAGCCACTTCGGATGCTGCTTTTTTTTTCTTCTTCCCTTTTTTATAAACAACCACTGGTCTGCTTTCAGGAAGTACTGTATGAATATTAATATGGATGCAAATACTCAGTGAGGATGCCCAGCGCTTGAACCAACACAGCGCGCTGATCTCTGCGCATTTTTTTGTTTTGACGTTTTTTTCTTTCTTTCTTTTCTTCACGCCTGAACTGAAAGCATGTTAGTTTTGCGGAGGTCACGCTGGAGCCTCTTTTGAAGCGCACAGGGATGGCGTGTCACCTGCGTGTTTGCAGAGGATCCTTTTGTAACGTCGCATTGAATTGCATCATGGATTTCAATCAGATCTCACACCGGCCGGGCTACACCGAGCCTCGGTAGTAGAGGCTACGGCGCGCTGTTTGTCACAAAAAAATGGAAGACCTTTCACGTCAAGAAAAGGCGTCAGTCCGATGATATGCGTCTGAATAACTGATTGTTCCTTTCCACGTCAATTGACACATCTGGGAAAGGATTTTTTTTCCTCCCCTCCCGTCTACCAAGACAGCTGTGTCATCAACAACCGGCGTGGTGTTGTTGTTGTCTGATTTTTACGAGCCCGGGCAACTGGATATCGGCACAGTCTGCCTCTGCGCCAGCCAAAGGCTACCCCGTTACTAAGGTAGGTATCACACCTTCGTTCATATGGTGTTTTGCTCCATAGATCACCGAAATCAGTTGCTTGCATCATTTAGCCTATATTACCAGCTGTCATGGTCTAAGTGCACTGTCTGCCTATAATTAGCAGGAGGGAATATGGTGCTGTATTGCGGAAGGGGCGCACGGGGCCTGATGGCATTTTTACGGTAGAATTTTAATAAATACAAGGTTGACAGCGAGCCGCTGCGTGCTCACAAGCCAAATTATTCAACCTTGAAGGCTCACAGCCCACGACGGTGGATATAAGGCCTGTATTTGAGCCCCAAATACAAACGAGATGGAAAGATACGGCAAGACCGCCGTGCAGCGCAACCCACAGCCCGCGTCTAAGTTCGGTCGTGACAAGACCTTATAAATATTTCACCAAATAACAAGCCATCAGCTGACTGGTGATGCTGGAGCATGCACGGCGTTATTCGTCAAACACCACAACAGAGCCTCATCCTGCGAGGCCATGATGGAAAACATCTGCATGTTTACGGATAATAAGGGTATAGCGGTGTGGTGTGACGCGTGTGTGAATGGGCGGCGGTGACTGTGATTGTGAACACACTGGTGATGTGTGTGTTTGTTTGTGCGCAGCCAGGTGAGGATGTGTTGGCGCGTCTTTGAGGTGCGGGAGAGGCAGGCGTCTGGATGAGGGGAGCCCAGATCATCACATGTGGTCATTAAAGGGGTAAAAACATCAAATGGTACCCGATAAACTGCCGCAGTATCCAACCTTAGAGCCTCGTGATCCAAAAGGGTCGAGGGGTCGTGAGTTAAACGTGGAATTAAGTCAACACTGGTTTTCCACCTTTTTTTCCGGGCGTGACTGCCACTCAACCAGCATTTTTCTTCTTCTTCTCCACCCCCTTAGAGAAATACCAATAAAGAGTAGTTGTTAGGCTGCTAATACGAAAACGTTTATTATAGTTATTTCTCCACCTTACTGGCTTTAATCTCTCTTGCAATGCTCCTTGGAAGAATCAGAGAAGGTTGCTTGACTTGGCTGGAAATGTTATATATTAAATTTATATTTTATTTTGAAATAAATAAATCATGTGAGTTAGTAGGCTGCCTTTGAAACTGTAAAAGGATTGGGTACAAATATCCCAAAACTCCAAGTCCGACTGAATATTACCGACATTCCTGTGTAAATGATGGTTTGGTATGCTGATTTTGCATTAGGGAGGATGCTCCAGCATGTTGGATACTTCACCACCTGCCTGAAATTGAACTGAAATATAATATTCAGTCTTGCTTGACCTTGGAGCTGAATGGCTTTAAGTCGTGCTTATAGGCTAACCGATAAAGATAAACAGGATCGGATATGTGACTGTTTCTTGTACTGTTTGGTTTATGCACGCCTTGGTACAAATAGAGGAGAGCGGGGATGCTTCAGAGCAGCTGTGTATTCGGGGTCAGTGAGTGCAGGCAGTGAGCCACACATACTGTGCAGTGTCTTGAATGCAGAGAGAGAACCGGGGCTCGCTAACTGTCGTTGCTCGCTTGGTGATCCCTAAGTCCAGAAATGTGATTACATCAAGAAACAGCAACTATTATCTGGCAGCTCAGTTTGGAAACAAATGAATATGTTTCTTTGAAATCCTTTAGTCCTAGAGGATTTATCCAGCTAAATCTGAATGTAGAGCTTTTAAAATGTGTACAAAAAACCACCATGAACTTTGGTTAAAAGTTAATGAAATTAAGCAGAGCTTGTGATGTATTTATAGAACAAATAAAAACTGACCAGTGTTTGCAATAAAGGAGAAAGGATTCTTACATTTGAGCTTTTCCCCCTAAAGTGGATGATTCGGTTGCTCTGATCGGCAGTGTACATCATGTCTGATTCCAAAAAGGATGAGTAATTCAGTTTGGAGTTGAATACACAAATATACTGGACCCAGAGAGGGCGAAGGAAGGCCCACACAGGGCCAGAGAGGAGAGGGACTGACGGGAAGCAAGGGACTGATGGACTGATGGACATGCGACAGACGTGGCAGATGCTGACATTTTAAGCCCATTTCTCTAGTCGGGTGGATACCCCTGTCTGGATGAGCAGTATTTGATTTGTTTTTGTTGTTGTTGCTGTGGGATTCTTGGAGCACCCAAACAGATTGTTTTCCTAGTATCTGAGCCGGAGCAGCTCAATAGGTTGGTAAAAGTAATATAAATGGCTACTACTGGCCACTCGTGTCGGTATTTCTAAAACAATATCACAGTACAGGTGCTTAGCTGGCTTCATTGTGCATTGGTGCTTCTTTAAAGGGCGAGCAGGTGCTGCTTCCATCTGTGGTTTCACCATCTTAAATTCTCTCAGCTCTGTCAGAGGGAGATGGCATCAGAAATGACGGAGGAAGACTGTTACCACGGCAGCACGTGAGCATTGTGAGTGACTGCCATTAGTTGAAAAATGAAGGATTTATAAACTGTGCCTCTGGCTTTGTGCGTATGCAGTTTTCAGTGATCGTCAATGGAGACATTTTGGGTTATTCGTTCTGAGAAGTAATTCATTTTGTTTACTATGAGATGACTTTATATCTCAGAGGCAGTTAATGCCCCTAGTGGTTTTTGGATTGAATCCTGCCACTGTGTTCTATCCCATCACTCTGCTTCACTTGCCCTGTGTACTTTCATGCTGAGTAAATAACACTCCAGTAAATGTGATTGAATAGCCCAGTCGAGCAGAAAGGATTAGTCAATTAATTGAATTGTTTATTGACAGAAAAATGATCTGCAACTATTTTTATAAGACATTTGAAGACGTAACTTTGTACAGTGTAGTTGTGACGGGCATATTTTTCTCTATTTTTTCAAAATTGAATAGACCAACCACACAATCGATCAAAAAATCTAAAGAATTAAAGTCTAAAGTCATTAGCTGCAGCCCTACAGCAGTGCACCCTCTTTTTGACAACATGACTGGTTTGTGTTTCAAATATGTACTGGTATCGTTGTAACTTGTAACTCTATATGTCTGTTTACATCTATGTCTGCTCCGAGATGATGGGAAACTGTTGAGATGAGACTCTGGGACTCTGCGTGAAATTTGTATTATTCCTTTTTGTGTGTGTTGAAGTTGGCTGCTATCTTAGATTTCTATATATTATGGAGATGTTGGTTGTTGGCCATGACATGTTTTCTTTTAAATCAGAAGGCTAGTTAATCTATTGATAAAGCACTAGACTAGAGGCAAGATCACGTTTAGATAAACCGGGTGACAGTCATCAGTCTGACATCATCAGGGTTTTTTTTTGTCAGACTTGACAAAGCTCCTCAAAAAGACACTTGTTTTCACAAGATGAAAAATGTTTGAGTGCCACTTTAATCCTAAACCGTCACAAATGTAGGTCAAATTGATTTAATTACCTAAACTACCTTTTTTGTATTGTATATTAACAATAATTTCATGCACTTGAGTCACAGTGTTGAGTTGCAAATAAAATGCATATGTAAAGATTCTCTCTAGTGGCTCCTTAGCAATGTCCTCGGGGACAAATCCTGCCTTGGACATTGTTAGATGTCATCCTCCTTTGTCTTCTGTCTCTCCTGGCTCGTTACTCAAATAGGCTGTCCAGTAAAGAGAGGGAGAAAAAAACAAAACAGAATTGAATCCCATTAGTCTTTTTCTGATTCATCTCCCTCTCTCAACTCCTCCTCTCTAAACAGATATCATGAAAGCATACAGATTGCCTGCTCTCCTTGGAAAAAAATTGTTGTCATTTCTTTTTCTGATAGCTTTCTATTTTTTACGTGATGCACTGAATACAGGGGCTGAAGAATAATAATCATGGCAATATTTTAAATAGACATCCCCTGCACCCACTACAAATGACCACTGACTTCTTGGTGCTGACTTTGGGATGGATGTTGTTGGCTGGCTGGGTGCTCCACACTTTCAAATTCCTACATGCGTGTCCCTTGTCTGACCGGAGCATGTCAGCGATGTATGTGGCCAAATCAAACGCTCCCTTCTAAATGCTTTCTTTCTGGATTGTAGGCATCTTACAGCATCCAGTCTTCATTGCAATGTGTAGTCAAGAGTAATGATGTGTGGTAATGATTTCCTTGAGGCAACTCATCTTTGTTCATTTTCCCTCTGTTTTCCTCTCATTAAACCTTTCAAAGGCATTTTCATGGTACCATGCAAAATAAATAAAGTTAGGAGCCAACAGTTACTCCTCTCTTGTTGGCACAGAGGTCCCAGTCTCAAGCCATGCTAATCACCACCTATTTATCTGTTTCTACCCAGTATCTTCCACATGATAACACACAAGCATTTGGAACAGAAAGCCAATATGTTAATATATGTTTGTGTGCCATTTGTATTATTTTCTTTTTTTTCAAGAAGCCCTCAGCAAAGTAATTTCAGCATCATTATGTGAAACAGTAATTGGCAAGATATGGAATTACTAGAGGAGCACGTTGTGGCTTTATTTTGAATTATACATGTTTCAGCATCTATAGCGGGTCCAAAGTGGTTTCTTGCGTGAATGTCCCTTTTCTCATTAATGTGCTGCATTTATGCCAAAGACCTTCAAAAGACCTTGACTAATGCTCACTAAATCATTAGGAGGCAGTTACATGGAATGTTTCTGGCAGCTGTGTGTTGCAAACAGCAAATATGTATGTTCCACAAACGTTGTTGTCCGAACATGTCACTGCATACATGGATGTGAAAATGATGTGGAGCATAATGGAAGAAGTATCTCACAGCGGTAACTCATTGACTCATAAAGGTCACCAGCAAAAACTCAAGCTTCGACAACCGTGTGTGAAATAGGTGAGCGTACACAGTGACTTCAGAAATGCAAATCTGAATGCAGGGCGACTTAAGTATGTGTTGTAAATGTCAAAGCAATCTTCATTTTTACTGAAAAGAATCCTAGCTGATTGGCTAGGTGTCAGCAAAAGGAACTCCAACATATTTGTTGGAGATTTATCAGTTTTTTTTATATGTAAAGCATACCATATATGGCCCATCTACCCAATTTCTGTTTTGCAAGTATTTTTATTGCATTATAAAAAAAAAATTAAAAGCCCTGTAATAGGTTTCATTATTGGGTAAATTAAGTGGCAATTTGAATGATTCTTTTCAAAATGGCCATTTTTCTACACAATTACAGACAAATTACCATTGCCGTTTCAGAGAACTGTGCCTAGAACATTAGTATATAAGAAACAATTACGTGGTTTCAGTCGGTAGGTGAGACTGTACAAGTGTTACGCTCTCATTTCTGGATGGAAGCCCCTTGGGCCAAAGAAAGTCTCTCCAAGAGCCACTCACAATTATCTGTTTAAAGTCAGGGATATGTTTCTGCTATTTTGAGAAGTTGAACATATAAGAAAGCACCGCCTGAATCAGACATCTACCATCACCTGCCATTTGTCCCAGTTAGTGCCTTTTCATTCTATCACTGTCAGTGCAGCGAACAGCAGGAATGACAGGAATAAGAATTGCTCAACTGGGACCCTGAGCTGAAAACCTGCCAATCACACCTGTAAGGCCAACGAGCCTGTACATTTTTTTTTTTTTTACCACTTTCTTGCTTTTCAGCTTTTGAGTACAGACCCTCAAAATGCTCTCAGACATGTCTGACTTACTGATTTTCAACAACTCTTGAAAAGGGACTGATGTGATTCTATTCACACGTATATAAAAAAAAAAAACTCCAGAGATGGCAGTGTGTATGCTTTACCAGCGAGTAGTCACTCCAACTCTTTATTTTCTCAAACAAGTGCATCAAAATCTATTCTTCTGAGTTACTGTCATGCTGGTGAACGCTGTGGGGTGCAAACAACTGGGCCACAAGAGACATGATTTGTATGTAATGAGATGAATGAGTGGGAGAACTGTCTGTGTGGGCGTGCATGTGTGTGTGTGTCTGTGTGTGTGTATGTGTGTGTGCAACCTACGCTATGACTCGCTTATCGGGGGATTGTGAGCACAAGGAGTAGGATGATTCAAATGTTGGAAGACCACTTGTGGCCTATACCTGGCTTTGCTAATCACACCAACGCTGCTGTTACTGCTCCTGCTCCATCTTTCGCTCAGAAGAAAATCAGCTCAGCAGTTTCATTATAATCTACATAACTTATTGGGACAGGTTCAGTGTTATTTGATTTGATTCTTTACATCATTTGATTTTTAAATAGCAATTATCAGAGACTCCTTGTCCATTTTTCATTCCTCAGCCTCTCCTTAAGTATTGCTTTGCACACAAGACTAAAATAAGGCAATTTACAATGTACTAGATAGTTTTGAGATAGTCAAGAGAGTCAAGCCCACTACAAGCTGCTTGGAGGCAAATCATATGTCTAGTTTACGGTGATGTTCAGCTGATCCCTGTTTTGCTTTGGGCGAGTGGGCTTTGCTTAATTGTTACTGAATAGTTTATGAGGTTTGTCTTGTTGGGGCAGGTAGAGCCTGAAGCGCTGAGGGCTATGGTGTTTTTAGCTTCCTTCTTTTCAAAACTGTTTGAATTTGATTTTGAATCAGTAGTCAGCAAGCACATGTAGTGAAGTCTGGCTGCTCTGGATCATAAAACAGCTTCAGCTTTGGTCCAAGCAGGTTTGTTTTGGCTCGGAGAGATCATCCATGTTGTTGTGTAGAGCATCAGAGCGGACACGACACTTCTCACTTCCTTAAGAGATAAGAACATCTTGTACTGAGGAAAGATTTTGTGTTAAACATGCACCATTACTTAATTCTGACAGTCAGGATATTTTTTATTCATATATCAATATATGTATAAAAAAACCTTCAAACGTACAAACAAACAGTGGAGGCAGGCAATATTGCTGGGTAATCCACATCTAAAATAAGTCAGATCTTGGTGAGAGAGGGATGCTGGCTCAGTGAAGCGTGTGCAGCTGCAGAGTAGAGCTCTTCCCCTCATGCACGAACGCGAGCATGGAGGGTTTTTTTCAGTTCTCACTCTTTTCCCTGCAGCGCTATACCTCACAGTCTGGGTTACAGCAGCCGAATACAAAGAGCAAACAAAATAAAGACTTTCTCTTTGTATATGATATCTCTCTCTTTTTTGTAATGTGATGGACAAGAGACTTTGCTTCTGTACAGTGCTGGATAATGTCTCTGAAATGCAGATTATCTTGAAGGAACCCTGCAGAAACATTTGAACACAGTGATTTTGCACTCTTTGGTCACACCGCGTTTAGTGACAGTGCTCATGCTACACACATCCTGAGTGTGGCTTTCTTCTGATTTCAACAATCTTCAATTCAATCTTTTTGTTTCTCTCCGAATGGCGCTTCTTTTTTCTGTGATATGTTGTGGTATTTCCACAACATTTTGAACCCTATATGTGCGTAAAAGAAAGTAAGTAAGCGACATATATTAAATGAAAACGTGTCCAGTGGTGTATAAGGGCTTTTGGATCTGTAAGCCGTGTTCATGTATGCTAAGAGCAGTAGGTCACCTTGGTTACTGCAGATTCCAGCAGAAGACTATGAAGGCAAGGGCAAGCTGAGGTGGGAAATGGAGATCAGAGGTCATTCACTAACCGTCTCTTTTTGACCAGACATCTAATGATGAGTGTTGCAATTTTTTTTATTTACTTGGAGGCAGATTGCACTCTGTAACTGCAGCTTCTCACATTTTGAACTGTTCACGATCCACACATTGTACAGATGTTTACTTATGCACACACACGCCGACAATAATAGAATCATTTGTTGACAGGAAAGGTGCAAAGTTGAGACAAACACTGAGCATCTCCGCAAGTTTGTTGTGGCTCAAGACTTGGTCTTGGTAGCACAGGGAAAGGGGAAACAGGGAAAGCTTTTTTGTCGGGTATTTTTGGTTGCAGTCCATGAAAAATTTAGCGGTCACTCAGGTTGTACAACGCTAAGGAGGAGGAATCCAATGCGTGCGAAGTGTCTTGGGCATGTATATTTAAGTGAGTCTATTTGGGTTTTTGACCCCCAAAAAATTGTGTAACATGCCGTTAAGATTTGATTTATTCCACGTGGCCATACTGAGGTTATTTCTTTATTTTATTTCATGACCAAAACATCAGAAAGAGTTCCAGAGAAAAACTCTCATGTGTCTTCCATCCCTGGCCTGGAGAGATACATCAGCCTCTACATCCTCATCCTCTTCCTCCTCCTCCTCCTTCTTCTCCTCCTCCTCCTCATCCTCCTCCTCCTCCTCCTCCTCCTGTCCATTCTCATCAGCCACAGGCATTTCCCTGCACGATGCAATATTGTAGAGCGTTCAGCACACAACAGCAGCACATGAAGCGAAGAAGACAAGTTGAGGCAATGCTCAAGCAGTAAAGAGCCCCACATAACCCAAGGATGAAAAAAGTGACTCCTGGTTTAGTGATGCACAATGAGGGAATTATTTGAATAATCTCATTTTCTTTCATACCACAGACACACTTCAGAAATACATATTAATTAGGCTCAAAGTGCAAAACAAAAATCTGCTCCCAGGTTTTTTTCTTTTTCCATTTTTTAAATTCACACAATGCCTTTGTGCTTGCTGAGCAGATGAGAATATCCAGCATGTGACATTTCTTTTAGGAGATTGGAGGAGCAGCCCAGAGCAGGCGATAGTGAGGAAAACAAAACACAAGGCTCCTGTAACAATTACAAACAGAAATCTATCGAGCAGGTTTTACCTCAGGTGACTGTATTGTTGTTAGGGAGGGTTAGATTGATTTTGTCCTAACTTGTGTGTAAAAGCTCACAAAGCAATATATGTTGCTGGAAAGGGTTTTGTGGCCAGCAGGTCGATCTGGCAGAGCGCAAGCCTTCCAAGGAGTTTGGTTTAAAGGCTGACATGTCTCAATGTATGCATGTGCAATAAGGCTGTCAGAGGATTGCAACATCCCGTGTGCCTGACGGCATCACTTTCAAAACGTTTACCTGCTCTTTGGGAGGAGGTACATGTGCCAAAGCTATGTTTGATTAAGTTCGCATGGCCCAACTCAGCACTCCACATGGACAGGCAAAACAGACATGATCATCAAACACAGTATTTGGAGAATACTACTATTAATGTATGGTAATAAAAGTGGAAATTCAGGAAATGAACAGGGTGATTGTTTTTTTTTTTTGCGCCAAATTTATTTTCTATACTTTTGACAGGACAATACTTGTGTCTTTAAAAAGCTGTGTGGTCGATACGTGGATCGTGTCACCTTACAATCACCGACAATAGGTGAACTCTCCACCACACTGAAGATGATGTTATGGAATGTTTGAGTGTGTCAGTGGTCCCGTGTTCAGATGGGATATCATGTGCAAATCAGAACACTTCTGATAAATGTTGTCAATCATGTGAAACAGCATTAATTATCTGCGATCACATTTTTAGGATGGTATCTCTTTGTAATTAAGCTCCTGTGAACAAAAAGTCATCTGGCCATTGATTTTTGCATGCATGTTTGTACTTTGTCAGCACAAAGTTCCCTTTTGGAATACGTACTGGTCTTTGTCACTTTGTCAGAGAGGAATGATTAGATATTTTTTGTGATACATGCTTAACCTCTGTCTTGCAGATAGTTAGATTAGGCGATCAATAACACTCACATGTCGGTACTGTAAATATGAAGCCAGAGCCAGCAGCCTCTTATCTTAGCTTAGCACAAATAAACTGGAAACAGACTGGCTCTGCCTGGAGGTAAGAAAATCCAGCACCTCCAAAGCTCACTAATTAACATTTATTAACACGTCATATTTTGTTTGTTTAATATGTACAATAAACTTGTCTTGTCGTCACTATGAGGTTGCCGGGCAACCACAAGAGATGCCAGGAAGTTATTCAACTTGGCCAAGAAATAGTCCAGCACCACTTCAGTTTTAGTACAGACTACACAAAAGACATAAAGTGTCAATCAGTGAGCTTCAGAGGTGCAGGAAAGAACCAGGCTAACTGTTTCCACCTGCCTCCAGTCTTTGTGCTAAGCTAAGCTAACAGGCTGCTCGCTTTAGCTTCAAATCCTCGATACTGACATGAGAGTGGTATCAATCTTCTCATCTTTCTCTCAGCATGAATGTGTATTTCCCAAAATATTAAACCATTGCTTCAAATATGTAATTTAGTAAAAATGTATAGATCAAATGTTTGTAAACGTTACTTTTCTCTGTAGTTATTATATCTTAGTTATTAATTACATTCATTGGATGTATGTCATTAGCACAGCCAGGCTTCCAGTCACCACCCAAGATGTGCCTGTAAGAGCTTGAAATAAATCAGACAAAGTAAATGCCAACCAGATGTTCGTAAGAAGGAAGGAAATGAATCCTCTGCTGACCTTATTTCCCAGCACTGGTCAATATTTATCTTCTGAAAGCTGGTTTTGCTTTGCCAACCGTTTAATGGTGATGAAATGGTGCCTCTTGTCCCGTCACACAAGCCTCTGCTCTATATGTTTAATAGAGGAAAATAAAAATGATAAAGTGGCTGGTAACGTTTGACCAACTGGGTTATGTACTCATTATCTGCCTCGTGGTTTTGTTCAGACCATTCAGCACATGTGGAAGTTGGTGTTTGACAAGAAAAACGTGAGCATTTGCCCGTAGATTAGTTTCTTTAGGGGAACCAGATGTGATTTCATGGGGCTCCTGTTTTAGTATTACAGTCTTAGTATTTTATTACCCAAGTTCACATTAATGTCTATTTCCCTTCAAGGCCCCGCTGTGATAGGCAATGAAATATGACTGTGCTGCGAACATCTATACCTGCTTTTCATGCTTAATAACTGGCTTCCCATATCCAGACTTGCAGCTGAAGTAAGAGGAGGGATTTAACTGACAAAAAAAATAATTCAAATCCATCTTGAAAGCATTTTTAAAGCAATCAATAAAAAAATGTCCTGTTATTTTTTTTTGCGTATTTGTCAGATTTTCTATTTTGGATAGAGTACTTCTTGTGTCTGAGGAGCAGGCTTTGTAACGTCTAGAGAGTGTGCAGCGTGTAGCTCAGTACGTCAGGATGCAGCAAGGTTGTATGGTTGCTACTGGAAACAGATGCTATCTACATTTAAGATACATGAGATGTGTTGTTACTGAGGGATCAGGTTCAAATGAAGCAGCAGTGAAGTTTAACCCTGGGATTATCACATATGACGAGGCTGACGTCCTTTTTTGTTGCATATTCAGTGGCTAAAGAAGAGATGCATGGCTGACAGTGTTGCTAGGAGACCACACACAGCGACTAGTGTGAGAGGCTTGATTTCACCTCCTCCCCCATTCTTGTAGTCTGGCTGCCTTTCACTGTTTTCCTATCTCCTCTTCCTTGCCTCCATTTGCTTATTCCCTTCAACCCTTCCTCGATATTTCCTTCCATCAGCCTGTCTCCAGTTTTACATTTTCCGCCTTATCATATTTATCTTCAGCCCGGTTGATCCCTCAGCGACTCTGTATTTATTGGCTTCCCCCATTTTTCACCGTGCCCCCTCCCGTCTCTCTCTCCCGCTGCCTCGATCTCTCCTCCTCTCTTGCTGCTCATTCTTCTCCTGAACATTTCGCTCCTGCTTCCTCTCTGCCTCTCTCGTCCTCTCTCCCTGTTTGTTTCTCCGGCTGAACTGCAGCATTGTGTCTGGCTGAAGTGCGGTGACTGGTGTGCCGTGCGGCTGTGTGTGTACATGGATGCGCAGATATGGCTGGAAACTGAATAAACTCAAGCATATGTACTGTATCTTGTGTTTTTAAAAGTACAGATCCCGCGTCATTGATAAATATGAGTCGTAAACATCTGTGGACACACAAAATCATACAGATTTCGCCCTTATTTATGTCACATACTTACAAAGTTACATTGTGCTAATTTGCTATATAGTTCCGCCTCGAAGGGATGCATTCCCAATCGTCCTAGGACTGGGTGTGCAGACATAAGAAAATGCCTTATTATATGCCTATAATAAACAAGATGTTCTGTACTATCTGCCCTTTCACTCTAATTGCTTCTATTCAAGCAGCTTTGCAACGGCAAATATATCTTATGAATGCTTTTTCTGTTAATCAAAAACCGAGACAGGTTGGTGTTTGTAATAATATCTGGTTTCAAATCACTTTGTTTGTGGCTGTCTGCAAACTATATGTTCAGGCCAGGCCAGGCCAGTGCTGTGATGTGTCCCTCCACCCTGCAGCGTTACTGCCTTGCTCACAGTGAGGTGCAGCAACACTACAGGGCCACTTGCTGAGGTGGAGGCTGGAGGGCAGAGGGTTGCAGTAAAAAACGCTCCAGAAGTGTTATATTCAGTGGCAATAGAGGCAAAAAGATTTCAGACAAAAGGCACCATTGTACAAAGCCAAACCTCAACGTTTCACTCTGAACTTTGCTCTTTCTTACAACCAGAGACTTCAAATGTTTTGCATTTTCCAATTTTCTGTCGATAATGATCTGAATTCCGTGTCATCAGTAACCTACACTCAGCTGCTTAGCATTTGCAATTACCGCTTCACACCCTGTGCGTGCGCATGTGTTTAGCATGTATGGCGGATTTGAGTATGTGTGATCTGTTTGCTTATATGCATGAATGAGTAGTCTGCAGTGTTGCATGCAGATCCATTTAAATAAATCTAGGCTCCATCTGCCTCCTGGATCTAATGAGAGGAATCCAAGCGACTCCTGACCCTACAGTTGCCCCTGAAACGACTTGCTAAATGCTCTGTATTTATTTGAGATCTAAAGTGACCTCTGGGATTGATCACAGCCAACCTATATGAGTGCATTGCATGTAATGTGTCAGTCTGTTAGGAAAAAAAACTATGTTTGCAGCCCAGTCTGATTAGACAAACCTGTGTGCAGATGTAGGATGAAGTTCTCCTGGTTCTGTTAGCTCGGCTAATTGCACACCAACCCACAGCATGTAATGCGGCAATTGCAGGGCTGCCCGCTCAGCTGCCAGATCCTCGAAACCCAAATCAAAGCTCCAGTTAACAAAAGCCCAACCTACAGTCGCAGCTCCCTAACCTAATTAACATTGAGTCAGCAAGCATGGCAGCAGCAGCGGTCGGAGTTGTGGTGAGGGCTGTGGGATACAAGAATAGCAGTAGCCACGCTGACACACTGGATGACACACTGGGCCGTGACAAAAGAATCACACACAGCTACATGGCTCAACATGCCGCCTGGACCAGGTGACGGTGCCTGATGCTCCAACTGTTTTGTTTTTTTGTCTTTATAGGGAGAGATGGTTGAGATATTGTTCGTACAGTGAAGATGTTGTGCAGTTGGTGGTGATTGCGGTTTAAGTGGTCCTGAATATGTACAGAATTTGAAGAGCTTGGAAAGTGTAAATGTCATGTCATTTTTACTGCCCTTTTCATGCTGCTTGCATCTTTAATCAATTAAGAGCTCATTAAACTGGCTTCACTTTCATTGTAACATGTTGAGAATGCACAACTGTGATTTTAAAAAGAATTAGGTAGAGAACATAATTTGCTTTATGATAGTTAACTGTTTACCTGCTTTGTGAGACATAAGACCTGGCTATGAGCTATACAAATTACAAACCAACAATTTTGGAAACAGAATATATACGAAGCTTTACCTAATGCATCTCTTATGAAGTGACTGACTCAGTTTTGTGCACCAACAATGCTGTTCAACTCAAACTCAAGCAAACTGATGCAAGAAGCACCAATTATAACACTGTCCACCACTAAAAGAAACAGTCAAACTCTGTTGCTATTTATGATGGAAAAACACTGGAAACATGCATCAGCTGACAGCTGCGCTTTTCTTAGCCAATTGCGTTGCACACTCACATTCTCCAACGTGAAAACACCGTTGGGCCCTCAGATATCTGCCCCACAACAGGCCTGGCTTCTCTTGGGGTGAGCGTGAGTAGGAAGCTGTGCATGCGCCACATATGACAAACCCCATTACTGTCTGGCTAGCAGACAGGCTTAGCTAGGCCATCCCGGGGCCTGCAGCCAGAGACGCTCTGCAGCTGAGTTACCATGCTTACTCAAATATTCATAACTGGATAATGAAAGTATAAATAGTTTTCATGTGATACACTAGAGATTGGGGTAAACAAAACTACAACCTCCATCATCATGCATCACGGTGTCTCTGCTCTGAAGGCTGCCAGTTAGAGTAATGGGCAGGATTGTTCGCTATGACACGGTGAGCATGATAAGCTATGACTCCCCTAAAGTTCTGCCAGTAATTTGGGTTCGATTATTTGGGTTTCACTGTGCGTCCCCACATCTCAAAGTAATCACTGTCAATCTTGGCTGCTTGCAAGTAGGCTGGGAAGCCGTGAAACATGTTATTTTAATGATTAATGAGCTCAAGCATTGCTCTTGTTTCTTCTTGTTTAGGTGAATTGGAGGAGGCTGCCTGTGACATACGTCCTGTTCTCCCGAGTCTTCCTCTATACCATGAGCTCTGGCTCTGCCCAGGATGTGGCAGTCGAGCATTTCCTGCGTGACATAGAGAGGCGAAGCAAGCGGCTACACTGCGCTGTGATAGGCTGCGAGGAGGAGCGACCCCGCAGCGACATGAACCTGCTGTATCGTAAGAGCCGTTTGGACTGGAGGCAGAGGGACCAAGAGGGAAGTAAAAAGAGGTGAGAGGATGAGCTCACAGGAGCTTTGCATATATGGGATTACATTAGGGTTCAGTTCAGAAGGGATATAAACCTCTTAGCCAGCATGAATGAGTTTAGTTTCAAAATCTTAATTCTAAGCACAGTTCATGAAGTCACAAGGGTTCGCCTGAAAAGTCTTGCATAGCAGAACTTAATAATGAATTTAATATGTTCTGTAGATGAGATAAACTACTATAATGTCATCTGAAATGTCACAGGGCGAAAGGAGGCCAAAACTGATGAAAGAGAAAATTAAATAGTTGTTGCCTAATTTGTCTCCATTCACATGGGATTATTTTGCCTCCACATACATTCATCAGAGGTTCTAACCTTTAAGCCTTAGAGAGGCCATTTGTTTTCATTCAAAGCAATGTGTCATGTGCATGCGGGTCAATCACCCCTTTAACTTTTTAAGAGTTTAAGAGTTTTCCTTCCTAAGCAAGAAGAATTCAAAGATGAAAGTTTGGTTGATGATTCAAGAAAGACAGAAACAGTGTGTATAGTTTAAACAAAGCAGTGAATTAGAAAACCTTGCCTGTTTTGAGTTTGTAACCAGTGAGTAACCATAGGGCTTGTGGTCCTTGAAGCTTAGCCTGCCAGCAGCGGTGTAAAGGAAGTAAAAATATTTCCTCAAGCACTGTACCGAAGTACAGTTTTTTATGTACTTGTACAGCAAATTCATGGCAGTTTTTACTTGTACTCCACTACAAACCATTTATCTGGCAGCTACACAGCTTAAATAGAACACTTTTTTGAGGCCTAAACCACTGGTACCAATATTTTTGGCTGGGGCCCCTCAACAGAACTGCTTAGTTTGGGCTCCGTTGTTACGTTTCAGATGCCTACAAGTTGTAAGCAGTTCCACCAAAACAATGTCCCTCTCTAAGCCTCTCAGATAGCTACATTTGATCAACTGTTCAAGGCCCAAAGAAGTAACATTATTCAGTACAGTTTGTCACAAAAAGCTGTGAAGGTTAGAGAAAAAAAATCAACCTAAATTCATGTCGCTTCATTAATCATATTTCACCCTCTCAAATTTATCTTGTGACCCTCTGGAGGTGGCCTAACACACAGGTTGGGAATCACAGAACTAAACCACCGCTGACCAACAGCCCAACCTCCACCAGCTACACCAGTGAAATGCTGCGTAAACACGGACACATTCAAATTAACAATCTAATCTTTTATACTTTAAGCTGATGACGTATCTGTACTTTAACTTAAAATGGAGATTTTTGTATTGGTACTAAAAATCTGACATACTTGTTCCAATATGACATGTCAGCACTGTTTCAGTGGGATTAAAGACTTGTGGTTAAACAAGGTGCAGTGTGTGTGTGTGTGTGTGTGTGTTTGTGTGTGTGTGTGTGTGTGTGTGTGTGTGTGTGTGTGTGTGTGTGTGTGTGTGTGTGTGTGTTCATTGCTCTAATTTCTCCACCATTACAACTGTACAGGATTTTGTACATGCTGATGCATCAGGTCCAGCTTCTCTCTTTGGACGTCTTCCAGCAGAAGTGAAAAGTAATCACAACACAGACTAAATGCTGGTCTTGTCATTATTAGTAATAATGATAACAATCCATATTTTTTAAACATTGTAATGTGATTTTTCAAATGTATTTAAAACATGCTGAAACCCAAGCCTCAAAACAAACAAATTCAATAATAATAGAAGACTCTACAAAAGTGGGCAAACAACAACATCACACTCTGGCATCACAGTTTGGTCGTGACAGTATTATTTTGAAAATAGCCTGTTAGTGAGTGATCTCGTGTATCTAATCGTGCGTTTCTGAGACAGAGAAGAGATGTACCACTCAAATGTGAGTCACCTATAATTCACCAAAATCGCAGAAGAGAGGGGGAACATCAAGGACAACAACTCAGTTTTTTTTTAGAAGCGTCGTCCAACTCTTTTTGACTCACAGCAGTAATTAGAGGCCCCTGTGTTGGAAGCAGAGATCAACGCCATGGCAGCATCAGGCCAGTGGAGGTGTAGGGCAGCAAGTAGGACAGCGGAACATGATGAGCGATGAAAGCAGAGCTTTGCCAGAGCAGCAGAGGTGAGAAGCAGGACATGACCAGTGATGATTACGAACAGGGCAGGGTCAGGGGATGAAACCACACAGGGAGGAAAGGATGGAAACCAAATGGACTGGAGGCAGGACGGGCACCGACTGCAGAGCTGATGGGAGTGAGGGAGGCAGAGGGAGAGGAGGGGGGGGACAGGAAAAGTATGAAGGGCACTGGTAGACAGTTTGAGATCTCAAGGCCCCCAGGAGATACATCACATTTTATAAAGCGGAGACGGCTGTGGAGAAAGTGAATTGTAAATAGGTGAGTTTCAATATGATTTTTAAAAATAGAGTTTCTTATGGCACTAATACAGGCCGACAGACTTTTCCCCCTCGTGACAAAAACCTTGCTGCCAGCTGAGGTTTTATTTATTCTTGCACAAAATTATGAGACCAGTGTGATGGACTGGTATGGGTGTACCAGTGTGTATGCAGATATATGGAGGACTAAAAACAGCCCTGCAAATCCCTTTAAAGCAATTCACTAATTGATAATTAGTTATACAATTAAAAAAAGAGGGATGAAAAAAAGACAAATTAAAAAATTATCAAATGTTTGTAAATGACAATGAGATTTGTAATGTAAATCAAATAATTGGATAGATTATTTTTTGTGTAAACAATGGAATTTGAAAATTAAGTTGGCTGTTCACTTAATTAAAGGTTAATAACAAGTGGAATAATGGAAGATACCGTAAAAAAAAAAACATGTTTGCATTCACCAGTTTCTTTATTTAGATTTCACTTACGTCACACACAGATGTCTTATTATGGCAACATTGTTGCTATAAATGAATCATTGATGCAATCTTTTTAAAGTTTCCAGAATGCTTCTAAACTGTTTTATGACCCTTAGTTAGTCTGTTTTGGTTTAAGAGGAGGTCTCTGTTGGCTTTACAGGCTTGAAATGAAAAGCTAAAATGTATTTGTAGTTAGTGACAGAGGGTCTCAGAGTTTTGTATTATTATTTGTAAGGGGAAAAATGCAGATGTGAGACGATGCAGATTCTTCCAAAGTCATGACTTCCGTTTTCTATACACATTTTTCCTTTATGGATGTATAAATTTACTGACGCGTGATTGGGTGCCACTGTCGGAATGTCCTAATGAATATTGAAACCTGTTGAATAGATAAAGCTTATTTTTTTTATTGTTGTTTGTTGAAACAAAGGTAAGATTTTAAACAGAGACAATACAATAGCATCTTTACAATCAAAATCTCTAGTTTGATATATATCTTTTCAGTTGTATCAACTCATTGACCTGAATCTGAATCCCTATTAAATTGCCAACTATATATTGAGATACACAGAGAAGAAAGGCCTTTGTTATCCATAACATCTTAAGCACATGGTTCAAAACACATTCAGTCCTTAAAAACCCTGTTCTGAATGATTTCAGCTCATTCAGTTTTGTTATGAATAAAATTTATTTCAGATGTCATGGCAACCAAATGTGAATGTATTCCTCATTCTGTCAGCGAAGAGAAACCGAGAAAAACAGTCTTTGTCACATGAGTAAAACACTTGAAAGTTAAAGTAAATTTCTAAGAAGACTTGAGTTTCAGGCAGACAAAGACAAGTATTTTCTTTTTGTGGAAGCTTTAAGAAGTTGTTATCTGTGTGGTTATTCACTGTGGACAAGCAGTGACGATAAAGATAAATGGCAAACTTATTTTAGTTAGGTTGCTTTAGGGGCACCTACTGGGGCGCCTGTGTGTGTGTCACAGGCTGGTAAATACTAGAATCATACTCTTAGAAGTATCAGTAGACATATCTTGTGCTTTATTGCTTTGAGTCACACCAAAAGGCAGTTTCACTTTTTATGTAATCTTGAGAAATCATATTAGTTAAAAACCATGCTAGAGACAACCCATAACTTAAGGCAATCAATTAAAGTGTCGTGTATTGTGTCAAATATGTCAGTAAGGTCCAACAGAATGAGGACAGCTACACACTCAGTGTCAGCTGCTCAACCTTAACCCATCAGAAACTTTAACGAGACTCAACTTAACTGCTCTGATTTGCCCTCAAACCAGATTGGATGTTCTCAAAGATGATTTTTTTTGCAGATAATCTCATTCAACTGTTTAAACATAACCTACTCTTAAACTCTGCCCCAAAAAGGTAAATTAGAAATAGGACGGTAGCTGCTAGAGGCAGAATTATCTAAACTGGATTTCTTCTGCAGAAGCTTTATCACCACAGTCTTAAAAGCTTTTGGGAATATCTCGCACTCTGAGGAGAAGGAGGAGGTATTCAAGAGTCTGTCCAAAGATAAATCTGCCAAAGGTGTCTTTCAAAAGGCGGCAGAGGAGCAGCGACTGACCTCATACAGTTTGATTGGCATTGGCATTTTTGCTCTTGAGTGAACTGTAACATTTGTTAGAAATGATTTGGAGATACCTCAGATTCATGCAGACAGAAAAATTCCCAATTTGGACATTGGACAAAGCAAGACAGGTGGAGAAAAACTCCTTGAAATATTAATTGTTACAGATTAAGCTCTATGTATGATATAAAAAAGCAATCAGATCATACCAGTAATTAACAAGAGCTACTACACTGTCCTGAATGATCAAGGCTCAATCCATTGTAAAGTACAGATTTTCAGTTAAACAGTGCACCAGAGCCAAAAACACTGTTCTTAATGTAGAAAATACAGAATTAAAGGAATGGTTCATTTTGGGAAAATGTCATCTATATAAAGCAACCTGGTAAATAAGTAATTCAATCCAG
Organism: Ophiodon elongatus; assembly: GCA_016806645.1. NCBI lineage: Eukaryota > Metazoa > Chordata > Actinopteri > Perciformes > Hexagrammidae > Ophiodon > Ophiodon elongatus. The sequence goes on from JACSYO010002141.1 coordinate 689,778, forward strand.
CATATTTTCACTTTGCCCCATTGCACTAATATATTATTGTTTACAATTTACAGAAACAGTCTGACTTATAGTCTTGGATATAGTTGTTCCTTTTTTGTATTGTTTATACAGTATATGTATTTGTATATACTTTTAATATATATTTGTCATCTTGAGCCTACTGGTACATTATGTACCTAACAGCTAAATGTTTAAATTTACTCTTGTTCAGCTTTCTTTTCCTTGATTTTATTTATATTTCTGTATATGTAAAATGCGAGCAAAATAGCCAGAGTCAAATTCCTGGTATGTGAGCGCATACCTGCCCAAAAAAGATATGCTATCTTCTATTTATGGTATTTCCTAAACTTCCACTTTAAGTGCTAGTTGATTAGGCACACAAGGGAAAAAAAGCAAATAGAGAAGTGAGAGTCCAGATACTTTTTGTACAGCTGAGTGGTTGGTCTTGGTTTGAAGAGAGCTTCTTCTGCTCTATGAAGAAAAAAAACAGAAGGAGCTGCTCAACCTCTGCTCTGGGCTAATTTTGGCCCTGTAGTATCTGTGCCGATTGTGAGGAGTCACAAGTAAATCTCCACAGGCCTTCAAGGGCACAAACATACTTGTGCAGATAAAAGCACACTTTGTTGCCGCACCACACACATAAAAACACATATTCAGACACACACGTGTGCTGCCTCAGTCAGATATTTGACGGGAAAGCAAATAGGAGCCCCTGTGTTCTCGGAGATGAGCAACCTCAGTTCTGCTTCTGCTGCGTGCAATGTTGACTGCAAATTGTAAGCTCCAATTGTCTTCTCCTGTGCTTCACTGCCTCACAGGGATGGCAACTGATCTAAAAGAGAGCGCTGCGTGACCCGTAGTCATGTGTCGCCATTATGTACAATAATGAATCACTTACACACAGAATAATCGTGCATTTGAGCTGTTTAATTACACACTCAGAAACACAATTTCTCAAAGCCTCAAACGTGTACACACAGATGTGGATATCCAGATGTGCTCCCTGTGGCTGAGATCTGATCAACACAAACCTCGAATAATAATCAGCCTGATGTCGCTGGGATTTCTTCCCGCATTGCTGCAATAAATTCTCATATCTTTATTCTCCTTGTGATGGTATTTCCTCCACGTGTGAATGCTTTTTTTCTTCTCCTGTGACATTTTGCGTGAGTACAGTAGCTTCACAGTGGTCTCGTTAATAAAAAGTACGTTGCACAGGGAAAAGTAATTCAACCTTGTTCGATTGAAGTCAGCTTAAAAGCCAGGGACTTATCTTTTGTTACTGTGAGATGAGGCAGCACAACACCCCTGGAGACACCACACCATTGCAGCACCTATTTCTAAAGCAGAGAAAGGGTTATCGGAAGCCATTTTTAAGGCTTTGGCGAACTCAGCAGGGTCGTTGAAGTTCACAGTTTTAGCTCAACAACTTGAAGCACTGACACCGATGCCTGAACTGTGCTCGACTTCAAACAAGCAACTTGGCACATTTGGTTTACAGTTTAGAAATGTTTTGCCTATTTTGAGGTTCTGTGGTGTATTTACGATGCTCTACAAAATTCATTCTTTGGTAAGTTATTTTGTTTTTTGGAAACTGAAAAAAAAAGCAGAGGCACAATAATAAAAGATAATAACAAGCATCTTGATCCCATGGTGGTAATGGAAAAAGGTACATAATACATTTTACATTCAATTAAAGTATTTCACAGATCGCCAAAAGAAAGAATGCAGTTCCACCTATTGATCAGTTCGGTAAAACACTGCATTATTTTGTCTGATTTTTCTCTTTGTCAGTTTCATTTTTTTGTTGCACGGGAGGTCGTATCATTGATGATTTCAAAAACAAACTATCAAATACATGAAAGTCACAACTGTTCCCATGGAAACAGATTAAATGCTTTTGCATGAGAGCAGACGTGGGCTGAGGATATAAAGATATAAAGAAAAAGGGAATTCCAGCAGTGCAGTGTACACTACGAGTACTTTGTTTTTGACAGGGGAATTGATTTCCTAATTGAATGTGTTTGAGGAGGAAGCAGATGTGGAGGAATTCAGATGGAAAGATATGTGAATGTGAAAGATGGAGGAGCCTCCAGGGCTTTCCTTTTGCAGTGAAAACCCTGCAGGCATTTCTTTATTGCAAAGGCAATCTTTGAAGACCAAAGAGAGAGTAAGGGAAGAGGGAGGTCAGTATAAAGGCTGGTACATGAATGTTTTTTTTGAATGTTTTTGCACTTAACTAGGATTTCTTCATGATTAAATATTTTCTTCTATCCACACTTTCCCAACCCCATTTCCAAACTGCAGCTCCAATCAAAACGACCCCTCAGCCACTGTTGGCAAAGTCAGAGACTTGGCTTCTTTCCGCCGGCACTTCCGGATGGGTTTCATGACCATGCCGGCCTCCCAGGACCTGTCCCCTCACTCTTGTGCCTCCGCCATGGCGCCGCGCTCGCAGTCCTGCCATGCTGTAGGTGCTGGGGATACAGGTCTGGAAAACGGAGATTACTCTGACACCCAATCCCAACACTGTGGCCGCTGCCCCCCAGCCAAACCCAAACGTCACCCCAGCACTCGCCTCAGCGCCTCATCCACTGACGGCAGAGGACTTATTGACACACCGCCACTTCTTGCATCCTCTCACTCACAGGCCAAACACTCAGAGAAGAAAAATGGTAAGAAGTGTGTGTGTTTTCAGGTGCATATTCCACAGAGAAAATTATCTTGTTTCTTCACATGCATTTTTTACTTCTCCTAAAGCCATGAAGAAGTCTGACTCTGGAGAGATCGGAGGAAAGAAGGTGCCTCCTTTAAAGCCCAAGAGAAGTCCTAGCACCCAGCTTTCCTTTGACCCTCTCCCTCCACGTGTGCCTCCTTCTGCCACATCCTTGCCTTTCCAGGCAGTAGACTCTCAGATTCAGACAGGGGACGGAGAGGATGAGCCGGTCTATATAGAGATGGTGGGCCAAGTGTTCACTAGAGACAGCCAGACAGCCACCCCCCACCCTGTCACACCTGTGGCCACCACGCCTGACTCTGACTCAGACCAGAGTGAGGCCATCTATGAGGAGATGAAATACCCGCTGCAAGAGGACAGAGAGTCCCAGAGACACCTCCCTCACAAACATGAGAAACTGAAAACCTCTAAACACTTCCATGTCACCCCTTCCTCCAGCAGCTCCTCCTCTCTGCCACGCCCCTCTTCTTCCTCTCCTTCCTACTCCAAATCCAAAGCTACCGTGTCGATCTCCCATTCGTCTCCTCTGCCTTCCTCTGCATCCTCCACCCCTGTCCCCCAGGTCCTCTCCACCAGTCCACACACTCCACGAGCTCCTACTCCCTACCTGCTGCAAGGGAATAAATCCGAGTCAGAGTCCAACACGAAGATCCCAGCTCCTTTCCCCAATCTTCTACAACACCGGCCCCCACTGCTTGCCTTCCCACAGCCTGCAGCAGCCTCCAGCGGGGTCGGGGTGCAAAACAAGTCTGCGTCTGCTAAAATGGGAACTCAAACATCCAGCGTGACAACTCAAGCCAGCACCTCCTCCTCAACTTGTTCGAATGTTCCTTCGTCGTTGTCAGGCTCCAAGGAGTCGTCAGGAGGAAGTGCATCCCAGCAGGACAAACACAGCAGGGATGCCCAGTTGGGCCCTGCTCCTGGACTGAGAGCTAGGAGCCACTCCACACCTCTGCCTCCGTCCTCCAAATCCACCTCCCCTTTCTCCCATCACCACCACCACCCTCACCATCGCCCCTCGCACTACCACCACTATCGCAAGCCAGAGAGAGGAGACTCTCCCGCTCCACTCAAGAGCAGTTCTCAGAACCAGGCCACAGTCCAGACCCAAACCTCAAGTACAGGCAGGGAGGGCAAGTCTGTTAGCTTCCTCTTGAAGTCCGATAAAGGAGAGAGGGATAAGGACAGAGACAGAGACAGAGACAGAGACAGGGACAGAGACAGGGACAGGGACAGGGACAGGGACAGAGACAGGGACCGAGACAAAGATAGGGACAGGGACCGAGATAGGGATAGGGGTAGAGACAGGGAGAGGGACAGGGACAGGGACAGGGGGGAGAGAGACAAAGAGAAAGACAGGGACAGGGACAGAGATAGGGATAGGGATAAGGACAGGGACAGGGACAGAGAAAGAGACAGAGACAGAGACAGGGACAGGGACAGGGACAGGGACAGAGATCGAGATAGGGACGGAGGGCCGTACTCCTTACAGTTGGATCACATCCCCTCTACGTCTAAAAGCAGCTCCAGCTCAACCCCTACACCATTATCCTCATCCCAGCGCCCTCATTCTCGACCCCATCTTCGCTCTCACACTCCTCACGGCCTGCCAGCGTACAAGCCTCCCTCCTCGGACAGCCCCCTGCTGTGGACCTACCCCTCCGGTGGCTTCCGGAGACCGCCGGCTTACGAGAGCCTGCGAGGAAGCTCTCAGACGCCGTCCCTGCAACAGCCCTCAAGTCTTACTGGTTTAGGTGAGGGGGCAATCAAGAGCAACGGAGGGTCTTCGTCCCTCCATTCTAAAGTTGGCTTCATGCCCTGGGACAGCAGTGCCAGCTTAGCTGCAGATGAGGGATCTTACTGGCCTATGCAGAGGAAATTGTCCTTCAGCCATGGGAGCAGAGAGACAGAGAGTAAGTCAGAAGTCATTTTGAATACAGAGTGTTGATCCTGTGTTGAAAATAAATCAGGCTTTTGAAGGAATGTTAAGATAAATACCCTTTGAAATATTCATTCTGTTCCTTCCCATGTCTCAGAAGACGAAGGGCGTGCGTGGAATGGCAGTGCTGATGCCCTACTAAGGATGGATAAGGAGGACCTTGGCATGGGGTCTCGAGGAGGCCACTCGGGCATCCCAGTTCACTTCAGTAGTGCCACCAGCAGGGCGCTCGGTCACAGTGAGTCCTTGGCTGGTGTGGACAGCAGCCCGGGTTTCAGGGCCCTGCCCAGAGTTGGTCTACCTCTTCCCTGCCAGACTTTCCCTGCCTGTCGCAATGGAGGTTAGTAAACACTTAGTGTTCTTAATCTTTTAGTCATAGCCTCTAACCACAACATCCTATTTAAAAAGGAACTAGCAGCGGATTTACATGGGGATTCTTCTGCTGGCTCTGCTATGGTGTAGCTCTTAAACTTGGAAGAATCAGAGACAGCATCCTCTCCTTTCCTCTGACTGTCACAAAAAGCTAACAGCTCTGCCTCCATTGCATCCTCTTGCACTGAAGTTAGCCTTGAAGCTCTGTCTCCCTTTGTCAGTCTCTTTGTATCTGCACTCAAGGCCTTTCCCTAGAAGCAAAGACATGCTGCTTACCTTGAGAATCAGTGCAATACTTACCTTGAAGCAGAGCCAATAAAATAAGTGTTCCATAAACAGGCCCATATCTCTGCACACATACATTCATGACCGCTGGCCCCATTGTTATGGTGTTTACAATGTACATTGTGATAAACATGATTGTATAAAACACTTAATAAATGAATTCTGTTTAGTTGTATGAACTAAGTACATGGACAGACAGGGTGCAATTTGCAATTGCAATTGAAGTGAAGTGATATTACAGGATAATGCAGTCAGAGAGAGACCGTGCAAACCCCACCGATCACATTTCACTTTCACTCAATTACATCGCTTATATTACTTTAGTGATTTAACAATGCAAATATTTTGGTAGAAAATGTAACCAGGATCATATTGTGCTTAAGCCTGGATAAACAATACTTGTTGAATAGTGAAAATTACAGATTAGGATCACTCCCAAAATTGAATTATGTGTTCATGTTACAATAAATTGAATGGAAATCTGTTTACAAGATAATATGAGGTATCCAGATGACATTCGAACGTTGTCAGAGTGATACAGGAACAAATCTGTAAATGTCCTCCATTGTTTATCAGTATAAGGTGTAGTTTACAATTGTCTAGTTGCTTTAACTATAATGAGCACACAATGTACAAAAGCTCTGTCTCAACTCACATGAGTGTAGTTTGACATTCGCAGCTCTGTGTGTTATGATGAAAAGTTGTATCCCTGTGTTCTCATTAGCAGGCACACAGTGTAAATTTTGTTTCTTTACAGAAGTGGGGCGGCTGGGCCGCTCCTCCTCTGCTGCTGGAGTGAGACAGGTGGGTGGAGGAGACGTCCAGAGACAGAGCAGCCTACCAGCACGAGAAGCCCTGAATCAGGTGAATATATAGCACCCAGCCATATAACTTTAGACTCTTATTAACTTCATTCATGGTAGATTTGGGAGTAAAATTAATATTGGTCTCATTATTCCCTCTCCTGCTAGAGACAGTGCTTCTGCAGATCTATTTATAGCTGCTAGATATGCCCACTGAGCAGAATAAGGCTCTGGCCTACCTCAAAAGAATAAGAGCTGCAAAGGTATATGACGTAGGCTGATATGTATTCAGAAAATGAGAGAGAATAGTGGATGAGAGAAAATGCTGTACCATGTTTTGGAGTGATGAGCTGCAGTCTTCTAGCAGCACATTTTGCCCAGATTCTGGCTGCATAGCAAGTGCTGACGCAGTTTGAGTGTGCTGCAGCGCCTGTCTTCATGCGGCTGGTTGACCCTCCCTCAGCCTGTAATAGATGAAGCAGCGCTGCATCCTTGTGGCTGTCCAGAGGAACTGCAGTTTTATTCTACATGTGCTAGGATTGGTTACACTGCAGACAGCACTGCAGTGATAATGCAGGTTATGTAGGAATTTAAATTCTATAATAATAACCAAAAAATACTACATAAATTCACTTATATTTTTCCATTGTGTTCAGCTGCATGGTCTGGCCCAGCCTAAAGTGCCCTGCAGTCCCAGCAGTCCCAGTGTGTCTCGGCAGCAGCAGCAACTTCAGCTCCACCAGCAGCAGCTGCAGTTAAAGCAGCAGCTCCAGCAGCTTCAGCAACAGCACCACCTGCAGTTGCAGTTCCAGCAACTTGCCCAGCTGGCGCAGGGACAGCCTCCTGTCAGCGGGGGCACCACCCAGTCCGCAACGCAGAGTCAGAGAGACGGTAAGCTGCTGGAAGTCATCGAGCGTAAACGCTGCCTGTGCAAAGAGATCAAGGCCCACAGGCGCCCTGACAAAAGCCTGTGCAAGCAGGACAGCATGCCCATCCTCCCTAGCTGGAGACGGACACCTGAGCCTCGTAAGACTGGCACGCCACCCTGCCAGAGGCCGCAGGCCGTCGTGTGGGACACAGCTATCTGAGGTGGAAAGACAGGCCTGCGAGTACAGCCCTGAAGAGAGATGAGATGAGTTGAAGATGGTTGGACAATTGATAAGAGAGAAGAGTAAAATGGGTTTAGTAACTGGAACATACAATAACCACAGATGAACGAGAGAGTTTTGCTCTTACTGTGTGAGAAACTCATCAGAAGACATTATTGGAGACTTTGAACTCATTTGGTAAAAAAAATAAATAAAATAAAACACAAAAAAAAGCTGTTAAAAGAGGTGAAGAAAGGACGTGTTACAATCAGACTAAAATAATCTCTTTCCCGGGTGATTTCTACTTGCTCTGTACTATGTCCTTCTCAATGTGTTCTAATTGCCAATGATTTTTTTGCCACAAAACGCCAGTATTGCCACAAAATGAAGATGCCATGTAATAATGGGTGGGATGTTTTCTCAAATTGGTGTTGCCAAATTTCCTCCTGACTACTTGAGACATAAAGGGATCATATATTTTCTCCAACACAAAGTTGTCCAACTTGCATTGAAACTACTCTGCGGATAAGAAAAGGCGAGACTCATTGATAAGTTATTGAAGTGTTTCTTGAAATCGTGAATGCTTATGAGATGTCTTGGTATCAATAGATTGTCATTGTGGATGCAAATAATCATCACTGAGGAGTAAGAGCTACCTACTGTATCTGTTTGCATATTTGTAATGTAAATCTATTTACTTTCTCAACGTTTCTGCAATTTTATAGCAATATGCTCCGGACGCTGGAGCAACATAATTAAAAACTTGTGTCAACTAGCCTAACATACATATCTAAGACTTGAATAAGTCATATTTACTGTGTCATTCTCTGCATGTCACAATAGACATACAGCATTGTAAAAGAATATGTGTAGAGATGATCATGTCAGACTTTTACATACAGCAGATCTTCACTATGATAACACATGGTTGTATAAAAAGATGAATATATCGCTTGGGGGTATATTGTTAGGGAAGGGTGTGCGACCGATGGCACATACTGTGTGCAGTCCAGCCAAATATAGATACAGATCAATGGTACAAAAACGTCATCACCCATGCTTATCCACAGTTGCACATTAGTGATTGTTCCACCACACAGAAAAACAAGCACTGACACCCATCAACACAGACTGTACAATATGGTGCAACTGATAAGACTGTGAGTATTGATCACCTCAAACAGAATGCTGGAACAATCTGCACAAAACATGGTATACGCATAGGAGAAATTTAACCCTAATGTACTGTAAATAGATATGTACAACTGTATTGAAAATGTAGCAATTATTTCCATTTTCATACTTGTAATCAATACATATTATGTAGCATATACTGTATAAACATAACTTTGTTCACTTGTTTTTTCTAAAAGAATTAAGTACTTTATCTGCTGCAGCCAGTCCATGCATTACTTATAGTTCGACTAATAAACAGTAAGCCCTCTAAAGAAAGGCATGGTCCAACAGTTGTTTATTTAAATTTATGCAAGACTCCCTTTAAGCTGTGTTATTGTTTTATTTATACCCCTTTTTTCTACATTCATTTTTATTTGTGTACAGATTTCAACAGCTCGTTGTCTTGACATTTTGAATACTTTGCTGCTATCTTGAACTACTGGTGTTGTTCATTCAACCACACCGTGTTACCATAAGAAACATTATTAATATAGTGGTTATTGTTACATATTTGTTTTATTTCTGAAAGCCACGTGAAATGAAGTTTGTACCTTGAAGAGTGAGCCCTTCTGTAATAGTATTAAGGCACTTGAATGTCTCTTGGTTGTTGTCGTTTTATGATAGTTAGCACCAAGCTGTACAGTACAGTACACCCAGTGAAAAGAAGACCTATCTAAATGTTTGAGAGTCACTGCTTGGCCTTTTGTTTTAATTCCCACCTGCTCGTGTTTGAGGGTCCAGGTTTTTCAAGCTTACTGAGTCCATTTTCAAACAAACACAGGTAGAAGGAAATGGGCAAGTGCAATGCATGCAGAGATTCCTTACACTGAAAATGTCCCAATGATACTGACTATTGTGCCCAACTCCCAAGTAAATCACCTTATTATGATTCCTTTTCACGAACTGATATGGAACCCTAGGTATCATTTCCAAAATAGTTTACAGAAACTGTTGGTTTTGTGTGTCTTCTAAAACAGTGGCCATTATATGAGTGCCATACTATATTGATATGGTAAGATACGGTGTACCTTGGAAATCACTGTAGTGCTATATTTGCATTGATATTGTCATTAAAAATAAATTTTATATAATGAACTTTACACAACAAAAAGGATTTGTGCATGTTTTCATGCCTTGTGTTGTTTTACAGTGGCGCTGGTGGGGAAGTGAACATTATGTTCCCACTGCGCTTCTGCAGCAAGTGTTGCAACACCCTCCGTGTCCATGTAAAGGCGCTACTTTCCTCTCCGCCACTGCTGGTGTGGCTCCATGCACAACACCACAGTCATCCTTCTATATAGCACACACAAACGGCTGTAATCCATCAGACCTTTAACTACCTTCATAGTTTGAATTCTAAATATATTCACTAGTATTAGTTATTATTCTGGCTTTAAGTTCAGTTGAATAGTAACCTACAACGTGTGTTACCTGTAGCTCTCAATTTGCAACCAATGCAAAAAAAATAAAAAAAAGACCCATGCAGAAATATTGAGTTTTAGAAAAATAAAAATCCAGATGAGGCGGAAGTTTATATTATATACATCGTATTTACATTATTATCTGAAGAGTCTGTTTCTCTTTTAATAACCTCCCTTGATGATTGTAATATAAATAAGATAGATAATTAAACACAACAATGGGGGATACGATTTATCACTGGGAACCACAGACACCATTAGAGTCCTTTAGGAATATCAGAGGGACATTATGTTCGTTTTTCTTCGGGTGACATGACGATAGGGGCCCGAGAGCCAATGAAAGGACGATTTAAGCCAGCCCATGATTTGCTGTAATGGTTGTCTGTTATGCGCTGGGCCTACGAGGAGGGGAGATGCGGAGCTATCGATTGGCCAGGGCGTGAGGAGGAGGAGGAGGGAGTAGCTCTGCTGGGGATGGAGAGGGTGGGGAGAGGCGGAGGGAGTGCTTTACCGCAGTATCACTAGATTTCTGCACCACTCATCAAAACTCTGCGGCATGCAGACAAGAACTGGGGGGGAGGGCAGATATTAGGTCTACGCTCGAGAGCAGGAACGCTACTTCTCACTATTACTAGCCATCGTTCTCTTACCACACTGCCTAGATAAGTGTTTATACTCTGTGTATAATTTCCATTCATTTGTGCGTCTGAGCGCTTCAGTAGACCGGTTTGATTACCTCTTTTAATCCCATAGCCGCGCTGCTACAGTAGGTCTCTCTCTCTCTCTCTCTCTCTCTCTCTCGCTCTGGTCATTTGTTTCAACCCGGAGCTTATTGCACCAGGGCGCGTTTATTAGGGCTTAGGGGTCCTAACTTGTATGACAAAATGTCGAAAGATGGAGAAAAAAGCGGGTGGAAGGACTATATATGGAACCCGAGGACGAGGGAGTTCCTGGGCAGGACGGCTAGCAGCTGGGGTAAGTACTGTCCAGCTACAGCAATGCAGCAAACACGGTCCCTCCACGGCTCTGTAACAGGTCTCTGTCACAGTCTCTCGAGCCTTTCCTAAAGCTTCACGAGAGGACTCCAGAAATGCAAAGTGTGCAACTGTAATGTTAATTTCACCCCGATAAAAGTCGGTTGATTATTTTCTGCCAGTGTTTCGGTAATGAGTAAAGCTGTCGCTTCAACTGTAGTCTGGTGCTAAAATCTGAATGCGGCACCGCTCCCGTGGAAGCTGGTGGAAGAAAAAAATGATGTCCTTATTTATTTATTAATTTATGGCACTGCTTTCTCTGCGCAATGCGCTCAGCATAAGGGTGGAGGCATATGGTCTTATTCTACATTTGAATTAGCCAGATTACTGCAGCACTGCTGAGACAGGCTCCCCTCTGTTGCAAAGTGCATATCATCAGCTCCTCTCGTTGGAAGCAATGAGAGAGCTTTAGCTAGCTTCGACATGAATTATGCTACAGATGAGTATTTTCTTCCACTGGTAGATGGGTTGCTGGAGTTAAGTATAAATAGATTTATAGGCCTGCAGCTTTATATATTGAGTATTCAACATGATGTCATTCATTTTCAGGCTTTTGCCCCCCCGCCCCCCCTCCTCCCTTAAGGAAGATCCAATCCCACCCTCTATGTAACACAGGGGCATTGTCACATGCTGCCCTCCTTTCTGCCATACAACCAGCCTGCAACTATTTCAAAGATTCATGAAATGATAGGGCGCATATGGCTCTGTTCTAATGACATTGGAGCGCTTTAATCTGGGTAAAGCCGAGGGCCAAAAGCTATTTGTATCACCTCCAACCCCGCCCCTCCCAGTGAGTGTAAATCAGTGAGGGATTTAATCCTAATCTAATGACTTCATTGGCCGATGGGGGAGGTATCAATTCAGAGGGTAGGATGTAGGAAAGTAAACCACTTTCAGGAATTTAGATTAATTTTGATCTTTACACCGGGGACATAATCTCAGCGGCACTGAAGTTTTGTCTTCGGAATAATGCTGGAAGTGATTTTACTTGCAGTGGTATTCTGGTGATAATGTTTCATGAATAGACATTTTACTATTAATGCAAAATTGGGAATCATTGACTGTAGCTTCCTTTGCTGGAATCCTAGTGCGGCGTACAAGTTAATCCAGCTCAGTGCGTCCCAGGTGCTTTGAGGTCTGGTGGCCTTTTTAAGCTGTGCTCTCTAAGGCTTGTTAATTAGGCTATTTCTGTAGTCAGCCACTACATCCAGGTCTACTAAACTTGGCATTTCACCTCAGCACTTTCTCATTCTCCTAATGATGCGTACATTGTACGTACCCTACCCCTAGGTCCATTTGTTTGACTGTGTCGCAGTCGATCCACCCATTTTCTTTACATACTTATGTCAATATGCCCTCAGAAAAAAGTGAGAAAACACACAAGTCAGGTTGCCAGTCTCTTTAAAAAAAAGCAAATTGTTGTTCACACTTATAATTATGCAGTATAATGTACGTGCAGAGCCTTAGATCAAAGGCTTCTTTGAGGATGAAACACAGAACACTTGCTTGTGTGTTTTGCTTTGTGTAAAGAGCTGTAATGATATGGAAATAGCCTTGATAAAACAGAACAGTCCTGCAATTTTGATGCTACATTGCCACCGGTCGACAACAGGAAAAGATGTTCAAACAACTACCCCTATTTAAAATAGAACTAATTAAGTGTTCAGCACCTCCCACTTCCAAAAACAACAAAAGGCTCATATTGCAACACAGGAAAATATCCTTAAAGGGCCCGATGGGTAACAAAACCACGATGGCAGACTCAGTATAAGATTGTAGACCATATACAAATATATAATGATAATAAATATATGTTATAACAATAAAAGAACCACAGTGCATAGATATTTATTCTTTCTCCAGAACACTTCATTTTCAGTTCAGATCTGTTTGATCACCAATTTACAAAGCAAATGAACAGCTTGTCCTCCTAATTAATTCTGAAAGAAAAGAGACACCTCCTGCCATTATTATTGAATAAAGAAAGGGAAGCTAAACCATCTCACCCTGGCCTTTTGTATGTTGCTTTCAACTGCCGTCTGCAAACAAAACCAGGGTGAAACAGAGATGCTTCACTGTCCATCATCAGCATGGACTGAGTGGGCCGATTGTGAACCTAACACCCTCTTTGCCAGGGGGAAAGCCACACTGCCCGCACACTTGAACCCATATGCACGTTATCAAATACAGTCTCCCCTGGGTGGTGTCGTATTTGTGGTTTGCACCACATCCCCTTTGGGTGACAGAGAAAAACACTTTAACATTTTGTTTTGTCACATCTTGTCTCTGATGCCTCTCTCGCTGTAGTGCCTCTGGCTTGGTCCGGGGCCTAAAGGGCTTATTCTTTATATATTTAATGACTCAGCTTGGGTCTTCTGCAACAGACATGCTCACAGCCATCTTACTCAGCCATTCAATAGTTTCACCTCGGATTCCAATGACTCTAGTAACAGTTGGATGAGAAAACACACACGCAAGCTCTGAATCATCAAGATACCCCTCTGTAATTGCCCCCCCGTGGAGCAGCTTCCTCTTGACATTTTGTTATGGATTCCTGTAAGCCTGGCTATGTGGGGAGGCAGCTGCAGCGCCTGCCGACAGAGCGAGTGTACTCTACGCTGGGGGCCACAACACGGCCTCAGGTGTCGATGCTCAAAATGAGGGATGTGTCATAGAAAAAGCTATTTATGTTGTTCTGCTCTCCATGTATACAAGAATGTCTGAGGTGGGAGCAAACAGTTGCTTCAAAAGTATTTGATCATTTAAGAAGGAAATATTACATCACAGAGAGGGTTCACTTAACCCCTGTGCATTCAATAAAATAAAGCTGTGACATTTTGCATTTAAATGTTTTAGACGTTGCTGCAACAAGTCAGTTAATTGATTATGAGAAGATTAATAAGCCATCATTTTTGATGAATTCTCAGCCATTCATATTGAGATCTTCAAATGTCATGCAAATGTATTTGAAGTAATTGGACAGAACAAGCAATCAGGAGATGTCACCTTGAGCACTGTGAAATTGTGATGTCACTTTTTTTTTTGGCAACCATTAATCAAGAAAAAAGGAGAAATTAATTGAAAAGAATAATCAGTTGCAGCCCATGCAACATTATCACTATGGTCTTCTTACACTGTAATTGAAATAGGTCTAGTTTATGATGGCCTGTAATCTCCTGACCCTCTGGCCCGGTCTCCAGGGGGTCCTTGTTCTCCCTCTTCCTGTATCCCCCTCTGTCATCGTTCCTCCACCTCTGTGGACAGGGAAACGCTATGAGTTTCAGAGACCAGCCTTTCAATCTTGGTTTAATGGATGCAAGAGTGTGAGGAAAGCAAACCTGAACATACAGTTTTGATCAAATAATTTATCAAATTGACTTCATTTTAGACCACGTTGTGCAGTTATATTTTAAATACGGAAAGGACGGTTGTTCATGTGTGGGTGAGAAAGAGAGAGGCAGATGGTTTAATACTTTAATGAGGATTAACTGACCTCCCGTGAACATTATTGGTCCGAAAGTGACCACACAGACACAACACTGCAGCAACATTTAATTAAAATGAACTGATTCCATTATCTACTCAGATTTAAGATTATTCCTACTTAAAAATGTGCATTATGGTAATCATGAAATGGACTGCACTTACCCAAAGTTGCAGATGTAGCTAATGTAGCCTTCATGCATAAATCAAAAAGCTTTCACTCTAATGCACCGCCATCAGCACAACAAGTCTAGATCCAAAGAGAACATTTGTGAAAATGTCAATGAATAATAAAACAGTATATAGACATAGCTCATGCCTCTTTCAAGCAACACGTAAACACAGGCAATATTACGTTAGTTTAGACAAGCTGTAATTTTCTGCATAATCCCTTTGTTTGATCACATTTGATCATAAGGGAAAGGTGTGTTGTTTGCAGTGCGTATTTGGCGTTAGTGTGTGGTAATTGTATTCTCAATAAATTATTGTTTCAGTACATTGCCATTTTGTTCTTAGCCAATATATGCTAATTGAATTGAACTAAATTTATTTGATTTTGCAGATACCAATATGTTAATATATGAGTGAGTGCATCACAATTTAAAATGATATTAGGTATAAAGAAACATTTATGAAATCATGCAATTACCTACAAATTTGAGGATCAGCAACCATGACTTTGTGAATTTAGCAAGGACGCTATAGCCAAACAGGCTTAGTTAGCTATTCATTTAGAATATGAACACAGGATTTGTGAGACACATTTATTTCTAATATCAGCATGATATCTGTACAGTTTTGATTGAAATAATACATATTTGCATGATTTATTCCATTTGTATGATTTAGCTTTTATATGTAGGCCTACTTGTTTCCTCCTGAATAAGATACAATTTTCAATGTACAGAATGAATAAGGTCTATTGAGCTGAATAATCTATCGATGATAATACTCCATTTTTCACTGATATTACTCACAGCTAATACAACCCTCTTCTCTCTTTGTCTGCAGGTCTTATTCTTCTCTTCTATGTAGTTTTCTACATCTTCCTTGCCGGCTTGTTTACACTCACCATGTATGTCATGCTGCAGACTTTGGACGACCACAAACCAAAATGGCAAGACAGGCTCTCCACACCAGGTGCAGTAGCTAATAATCCAAATTGCGCGAACACAGGTCACAGCCCGTGGCGTGCTGTCGTGAAACCCCTGCTGTCTCTCTTGTCACTCACAGGCATGGTGATTAGACCCAAAGCAGATGAGACCTATGAGATCGTCTATGACATCGGGAGAACTGAGACCTGGGACATGTACGCTCAGGCCCTAGACAAGTTCATGGCACGTAAGTCTGGCTCTCGGCCTCCCGGACAGTGACTCAAAAAGCTTACTGCGGATTATCCAACAATCTAGAATGAAATGTTTTGACCTAATAAGAGATAGAGGGAGGAAATTCTCTCGCACCAAGGTTTCACTGGAGACATAAGCCCTTACAAACAAAATAAATATTCCCTCCCCCCTGCAGCCTACAACAACTCCATCCAGGCTGAGAAAAATAATGCGTGCACCCCAGACCAGTATTTCCTGCAGGAGGACAGCGGTGATGTGAAGAACAACCCGAAGCGCTCCTGTCAGTTCAACCGCACCATTCTGGAGGACTGCTCTGGAATCAATGATCGTTACTATGGATACCAGGAGGGCAAGCCATGCATCATCATCAAGCTGAATCGGGTATGAAAGAGAAAGAGGGAAGGAAGAGGGATGGTGTTGCTAGGAGACATAGAGTGACTGGGATAATGAAACTGGTTGGGAATAAGGAAACGAGTATCCCAGTAAAAATGTGAAAGTCGGTGTGAAGATAACAGTCCATGGTTATTGCATTTATTATTAATTTTAGGGATCATTTATAGCAATGATTTTCCATTCCTCTGTTTAAAATGAGTCAAATGGGTTTGCTGGAGATGAGCTGTTTCTCTGTCTCTGTCTCAGGTGATTGGGATGCTGCCAGGAAAGGATGGACAGGCTCCGTCTGTCACCTGTGGCGCAAAGGTAATCCCTTTTTGTCTTTCACAATGAAAGGTATAACATAACAATTTGGATTTCAGCCCATTCATAGCTTTTGTGCCTCACTCTCATCTGCCACCTATCGGTCGTCTCCATTCCCTTTGATGTCTGTGCTTGTATCGTTTCAACTATCATATCTGTATTGCATTCCACTTTGTCACTTACACCACCTGTGTATGCTCCTCTTCTTTTTTCTTTTTGCCCCCAATTGCGTTTCATTAATTTGCTCACTCTCAGAAATACAGAGTTGGCAAAGATGAATGGGTAAGAATAGGACAAAATCTGTGTTTTTAGACTTTAGATTGCATTAAAACATGCATAGTAGCAGTGTAGATTTTAGATATATATGTATATCAAAATCGTGTTTTGCATTAAATAGACTGAAGTAGATGTTGGGAAATTAGATTGAAAGAAAAGGGCTCACCTTCTCCTCTTCTTCATATATGTATAGTGGCTGTAACTCATGAAGTTGTTTCATCCCCTCAGAGAGAAGATTCTGACAAAATTGGAGAGATGGTATACTTCCCTCCAAATGGCACTTTCAACCTTATGTACTACCCTTACTATGGCAAGAAAGCTCAGGTAAGATTTTGTCTGAAATAAAATTATTACTTAAATTAGCAAATATTGCTGCTAATAACCGAGCAGCTATCACGTATCTCTAGACAGTTTATTAAAGACATACCAGACAGAATGCATAACTTCCCGTGTTAAAGATGTCCCGGGACCTGTTTTTGTAGGTGAACTACTCTCAGCCTTTGGTTGCCGTCAAGTTCCTTAACATTACTGCCAATCAAGATGTCAACATCGAGTGCAAGATCAACGCCAACAACATTCCCATTGGAACTGAAAGAGACAAGTTTGCCGGAAGAGTGTCTTTCAAGCTGAGGATCAACACTAATACCTAGGTTGACCTTTTTTCTCTCCTGAAAACTACTTTCTTCATTCTTTGCAACATTGCGCATACACAGAAACAAATCTCAGTATTCACACCCTTTGTAGGATTTGTTTACAACCCCCCCCCAAACTTTGGGGGAAATTGTTTGTCCAGTTGTGTGATGAAATGGGGCAAGAATAAAAGGGTGGTAATTCTGTAATTATTTCTGTCTGTGAGCTTTGGGACAAATTCTTTTCTGTAAATTAGTTTCAGGTGACGTCTATTTATACTGCATGAAAATAGGGGATGTAAAGGATGTGAACATGTGTTTTCAAAGTTTGCAAGGATCAGCAACATTAACACGTTATTGCTGCTCCCCTCCTGCTGCCTCCTTATAGAGTACCCCTCTATAAATATACACAACTTACAATACAAAATGTGTATATCTACAGTATTTATACGGTATCATAACCTTATATCAGTACGTCTATTTTGTTGCACTTAAAAGAATAATCCAACAGACTCGCATATATCTTGATGGATGGATGCAGAGATGAAGTCATTTTGCATGTGTGTATTGTCTTTAGTGTGCTATGAGGGCAGGAGGCCCCTATGTCCCACCTCTCTGCTAAGTGTGAAATAAGGTTATGTTAAACCACTGACCACCAGGAGGGGCCACACTGTAATCTACTGAACCTTACACACAGCAAGTGTGTATTTTTTAGAACAATACTGTAAGATAGGCATCTCCAAAAAAAATGGGAGTTACAGTTGAGGTCAAAACCTTTAAGAGTGTGTATGTTTGTGCATGTGTGTGCGTGTGTGTGTGCGTGTGTGTGTGTGTGTGTGTGTGTGTGCGTGCGAGTGTGTGTTTGCGTGTCTGCTACATTCACAGGTCCCATTTCATACTGTAGGTCGGGAAGTTGCATGCAATGTGCAATATTCATTAAGTGGCATACATTATGAATGCCTGAGTCGGATGAGACGACTTCCATTTAATGATTATTATTTTTGGATCATTTGATATTCACACTGGTTGTTTGACCTGAGAGCAGCTTATGAAACAGATGTGCTTCATATTTGGGTTGAAATTTCATATCAACATCACTGATGAATTATGAAAGGAGTCAGTCATGCTTCAGATATCAACATCACCTTAGTTTGACAAAAAAACTAAAAACAATCAGCTAGTGGCTAAACAGAACAGTAATGCTTCGCAGACTTTCAACCAATCACCTGAATATCAAATGAAAATAGCAAAGCTGATCCTCCTGCTGCACGATGACGTCACACTCCCTGTCACTGTGTCTATCATTTTATTCCTAAAGCTGAACCAAGAGCTATTTTCTTGTGTCTCAATTTTTAATTAATTTAAACACGAATATTCACAGTATATATATATATAATTTGTTTGTGTATTGCATCTATTTCATATGTATCAGAAATAGATGCCATTGTCAAATTTTGTATTCATTTCCACTGGAAGTATGCTTTGAATTAATTAATGTGCGGTTTTGAAGGATGTAGAAAGTTTGTGTTTGCATCCTCTTTCACTCGTACCTGTTATCATCCTCAACAGTATTCCTCCAGGATATCAAAAAGTATAGTTTAAATATTATTTGAATGGTTACTAGAGTCTTGAATATGTGAGTTGGTAGTTTTGTTTTATTGTCCTGTAGGAAATTAACCAAACAAATTTACTTCCGTGAATAATTTGTCATCTGCATTTTTTGTTATTTTGTGGTATTTCTCCACTGACGTATGAAACAGTCCAGGGGAAAAACCATCATGATAACTAGACAACCGACCTGTTGAAACAGCATAGATTAGGCCCAAGTTTGGTACTGTTTACATTAATGTGCATTTATTGTCCAGTACAAAAAACACCTCTTAATGTTGGCTCGAGAAATCTGTGGAGTCTTTTAAACTTGCATTACTTTGGCACGGCTACAAAAATTGTATCTGGTCCTGCCATGTCATTGCAGCAAATGTGGAACACAAGCATCTGTTCACTCACATTAAGGTCTGGCTCGACTCCACCGCTTAATTTCTCTCAGAGTAATGTGTTTCTCTCGCAAATATCTCACAGTGGTCTAAAAAGGACGTCATTCTATGATCCAGACTTGACAAAGAAAGACAATTAGATCTGATGTGATTATCTGATCTATATCTGCAGGGTTATTCATAATTAAGGATGTGCCCCAACAGTCATTAGAGGCTCTTTTTTTTTTGCTTTTTGTGACCATCTCCTGAGCAGTTCATGTATTTATCCTCTGGCATTCCTGCAATTCTTACTTAATTTCTCTGTAATCTCTTAATCTGGTCAGCTAATCCAGAGCAGGCCCGCTCAACTTCTTTACCCTACTTTGTCGCTCCTCCTCCTTGTGTCAAACGCCTTCAAAATATATGGCTCTTTTCTTTTTAAGCATTCAATCCCATTTTACCCCAATCGTTCTTAAATTGATCAAACCCTATTAAATCCAATACTGGCAAATAAAATGTTCTGCTTCATCACCTAATTGGCCATTGTTGTTTTACTCATGTGCATGTGGAGATTAGTTCTTCAACCAAAGATCTTCATGACAGTTTAAATTTTATTTATTTGTGTTACACTGACACATCCTCAGCAGAGATACTGTAGGATCCAAGTGGAGGGCTAATCACCCTGTGTTAATAAAAGGCCTACTCTTATATATTAATAATAATAATAATAATACGCACAAAAGGAACCTGTTTCACTACAACATAACAGTGCCTCCTGGTGGACAGATTGTGTTGTTCCCCAGTGTCACATAATGTTATTTCCTGTTATCTCCATTTATCTGTTGTTTTTTTTTTCTGTGATAATTTGGAGATATCCTCAAAAAGCAATACATTTATTTCTTGTGGGGCTGTATGTATTTATTAGAAAGGCTGTAACTAAGTCAGTGTATCATCAAGAGCAAGGAGGATATAGAAAAGAAAGTAAAGATATATGCAGTCAGGCAATTTTGCCAGCGTGCATTATCATGATGGAATATAAAAAGTGTTTTATTTATAAAAGAGTATTTTTATTGTTATTTTGTTGTAAAGTGGAGAGAATGTATAAACTTGGATTGTATCATGTCGTGGGAGCTACCTGATATGTTTTCTGCATTCCATTCAACAAATGGCAAAATGTTAGCAGCTTGGTTGGAAAGGTTTTTTTTGTTTGTTTTTTTATGTAGAAAGTTTTTTTTTGTCATAGTTTGAGTCCTGTCTTAGAAAGAAAATTTAGCCCATTAAAGATTGCAATGAAAGTTCTCTGAAGACCGGGTTTATGTTTCAGCATTAAGACACAGTCAATCAAAGTACATTGATAGTGAATACATCAGAAAGAGTTTTCAGAGAACTTTCAAGTGTAAAACCTTCATGAACTTTTTAGAACAAAACTACAACATGGTCCGATGCAAATGTCAGAGAGAGTTAACTATTCATGTTTCAAATAAGGCATAACTTCAACAAACCTACATTGCCCCACCCAACCCCTCGTCTTATATCGTTGTATTGCCTGAGACTGCAGTGTAAGGATAGTTCAGAAAATAAATCCATGAAATTTTGTTCAGATACTCTTGCCCCAAAAGGATGATGATTCTATTCTGGATCTTTTTTTTTTTTTGCTCTTACTGTATGTATATTTTTGCTCATGTTTACTGCAAACCAAGATAGAGAAATAAATAAATAAATGTCATTTAAGGGAAATCAGGCTCACACTTAATTTTTGCCTCTCAGTCATCGTTGGTGTCATTATAGGATGAGATAAGTGATTTATCATTCATGGGCAAATCCTTGATAAATTGAAGTAAATGGAGGCCAGGTCTAACAACAGCAAAACTATATAAAAAAAGTGTTTTAATTAGTACTATTTTGGCAAAAATGTATGTTTGGGAAGTAACGTCTGTGAGCATACGACTGGATAAACGAGACTTAGATTACACTGCACGTGTAAGAGTTTGTAAACAAATTTTTATATAGTTTTGCTGTTGTTAAACAAGGCCTCCATATTCTCGGTGAGTAATTGTTATACAAATGGTGATTTTGTGGGTGTATTCCTATCATTACAGAATTTCATTTCAAAACATAAAAAAAATAAACATTACCAACTGTATGTGAAGAAGTAACAATATTAACGTTAAGTCAAAGGTTTCCATGTATTGTGTAGCAGAGATATCTTTTGAAATTAGTATGTTAACTAGCTAGCACCGCCGCGTCCCGTCTTGTAATACCAGTTATACCTCGAGAGGTGATAGTGAGTCACTGTAGCTTCTAGTCTAGTTTGTTTATTGGATTAAACCCAAAGTGGCAGGAACAAGAATTTAATTATTTTGCCGGGAGGAGAGCGGGCAGCGGATGAAATTAAAATACAAGTCGTATTCTCGTTTCAGCCACTTTGAATTAAATCCAATAAACAAACTATCAAAGCGTACACGGGTCATGCAGCCCCCAGTTAGTGGTATACAAACACAATATAGGCCGCATGCTACAAATTATGATTAGAGATAGCAGTGTTGTCTTGACCGGTTCTCAGTATTTTGCATCTTTCTTGCCCTCAATAATTAGTAGTTGTTGGGGGGGTGGGGGGAGGGGTTCGTATGGACCCAGTAGTAGAGGTGAAATGCTGCCCCCTTTTTGTTTGGAGCATGTGGCCAGATTTTACACATTGCACCTTTAAAGTGGAATGGTCATAATGCCAATGTTAATCCTTTTTTCGTGGCTTGTTATGAATCATAATGTAGTGAAATGGAGTACCGCTGTTTGTCGGGGAGAGATAAAGATGTGTGATGTTATCACATTCACCATAATCCTCACAGTCTACAGCACCAGTGGACACCATAGTTAACCAGTGCACATATACTGCAAAAAAGGGTTGAGGTAATGTTCATATATGTGAACTAGTGAGAGTCTCTGCACTTTATGTTCACAAGAGTATTAAGAGGAAGTGACTATGTAGTAAAAATACCACAAGCGGCATGCTATCCTCCTACACACAGTGCAGGTTAAAGGTCACAGATTGAAGTCTAGGTTGGATTCTAGTACAACAAATAGTGATCGACCCAAGCTCAGAAATGTGTGAATTCTGTTTCAGTTAGTATTATTTTTTCTTTTGGGGGCTGCTTTACTTTAGTCTGCCGACAACTGCTTGACAAGATTACAGCCGAAGTGTTCTTCCTCTCACTGACCTTCAACCAGCTCCTGTCTCCTGTTCAGTCCGAGTCTTCAGGCTCTATTCTTATCTCTCCTTTCTTCACTGTCTCCCCCTTAAGAAAGAGACAGTACAAGTCCAGGAAGAGAGAGAGAGTTAGGATTACGAGGCATTAGAGGTATTTGTGGGTTTAAAATAGTCCGATCAAGAGTAGCACTGGTGATTGATGCTCACACATGCCATTTTCTCTTACACAGACACATTCTATATATAAAAATCCTGAATACTCTGCAACCCTTTGATATTCAGCACTTTTTATATTATTTAAGCCATAACAAACAAAGAGATAAAATTAGAGAAACAGCATTTGTATTGGGGTTAAAAAAAAGAGCTAATTTCCACAAAATGGGTATTAGGTAAGAGTGTCACACAGAGCAGATTATATCCACCATGATGATAGTAAGTGAAGATTAGTCTGCAGCAGAGCACTAGAACCTCTGCTGGATGGTGGATAACATTACACAGTTCAGTCATAGGCATTTAAATGTCAAAGTTATCACATTACTCGACCAGACTACATTAGAAAATAGGCATCTGGATTCCTTTTTCTTTAATTTAATAATTCTGAACATGATAGAAAAATGTACAATATATAACAGTGAAATGTATTTCCCACACTCACAACACAGATGATATAAAGCACCATTTAGTCCTTTGCTCAGCACATGTTGATTTTTTTTGTGTAATACCTCTTTAAATCGGGAAAGATTGGTCCCAGATTTAAAGGCTACAAGGCATCTAGACCAAGCCAGTTTTGGAGATAGCATAATAAATCACCAAGCATTAGCTGGGACATTTTCAATAGAATTTTAAATGTAAAAAACAAAAACATGAACTGTACAATCTGATGCAATCCATTACAAAATCACCTCCTCTGTGACACGAGAACATTATAAGCTTAACAAATGTTGTATTTATTGTAGTGGTGTTGCAAAGGGTTGCTATAGGTGTGTAGTGCCCATGTTATTATGTGCACCTGCTTAAATAATTCACATTCTGTGTTTAGCCTGCCTTTATGCATCAGCTGTCTTTAAAATGCTTGTAAGGCAAGAAGCCGAGTCATAAAATGTAATAAAGAATGTCCATAGGCCAAAAGCAAACTGACTTTCAGTATCAGTTGATTGTTGACGCAGCACTTTGGTTGGGGGAAGGGGGGCCGGGGTAATGGCACGTGTGAATTTTAGCTGGAAAAAGTTCATTCATGTTTCCTTGAGAAGTTTACACCACATTGTTTTGCTAGACGTTTATGTGTGATGCCCAGGACGCCATGAGGACAGTGCAAATATGGTCAAGTCTGATAGCCCCTTTTCTATGGCAAGTCCAGCATGTTATTTTCCTCAAGGGCTTTCTGAGTCCTGTCATAAACCTCCCCAATGGCCTGAACCACTCTGTTCAGCACCGTTTTCAGCTCCTCCTGGCTCTGCACACACACCAGCCTGAAGAAGAAAGCCCGCTCTGGCATGGCAATAAAGGCCAGCTCGGCGGCCCTGCGGACAAACCAGGTGTGGTGGTTGGCGAGGGTGTTCTGGTAGGCCTCTCGACACAGCTCTGAGGGGCTCCTTAGCCGGCCGGTCTCTGGCGTCTCAGCCAGCTTCTCCAGGAAGAGCTTCAGCCAAAGCAGAGCGCGATGCAGACGCAGAAGAGTCCTGCATCCAGAGTCCGTCTGGTGGTGGAAGTCCACCAGTCCTCGGTTCAGCTCCACCCAGATCATGGACCGTACAGAGTGATAAGCGCCAGTGCGCTGCGAGGCCTCCTGATTGTTCGTCGTCCCAGTCTCTGTGCTCACACTGTTTATTGAGTGTATATCTGGGCCCAGCTCTGCTTCAGGGTTCGCTTCTGATAACAGGGCCAGTTGACGGATTATAGAAGTCTTACTTTCTATCTCTTTAGATATCAGTCCCACCATGGGGCCCAGCGCTTCCATAAACCTGGAGGAGTAACCCAGAACAAGATGAATCATCTTACAGAGTCCAGCATGCCATCAACCATAAATGACTTCTTTCTTTCTAGTGGCTGTAAATGAATGTACCTCTCCTGCTTTATCTGATGATCTTACCTCACAAGCTCGTCCCAGGAGGACAGATATGGCTGCATCAGCACGTCCGAGGTGTAGGCTGGTGCAGCCAGCAGGTGGGAGAACAGGAGTGACACCTGGAAGGTCTGACCAGGGCACCCCTCAATGACCTGGGGGCCCTCAGCTCCATCGACCTCACTGCTGTTGTACAGCTGGTGAAGCTGACAGTGGGGGGAAGGGCAGTATGTGAGTGTGAGGGCGATTGACAGGGGACAAAGAAAGAGAGAAAGCGGAAGTGATTCACTGAATTCAAATTAGCCATCTGCTTCACAAAACCAGCCGTATGGAGGAAATGTAACAAGTGAGGAAATGCTTTATAATCTGTGTTCTCTTACCGTGTTCACCTGATTATATCCTTTTAAACAAGAATCCCAGTGGTAATCCAAACCTCCCTCTGCAGTGAGACATTAGCAAGAGAAACAAGAGAAACTCACTGTTAGTGTTTGATTGCAGAGTCTTTTTTTGTCTGATAATACTGCAACTCTGTTTCAAGCACAAGGACATTGTACGTAACATGTGCATTTAATACTTCAAAATTAAATATTTATTAGTTTGCATTTCCATATTAATTCTAAAAAACATTCCGGGTCAATATGACTCTAAATTTACATAAGTTTAACCTGTAATAACAGATTTTTTGTTGGCCACTTGGGGCCTACAGAAACAAGTTGTGAACACAATGTTGTCGAATTCTTTTTTTCTTTTTTTAATTTGCACATCCAGCAGTTACAGAGCAACATTACTAAATCATTTGGAGTCATGTTTCTGGTCACCTGATGAATGTAAGTCTAACATTTACTCTTTTTTAGCTCTGTTTTATGTCTCATACTCCTGAGGGAAAACATCTGGCTCTTTATCTGCTAAATGGTTCAATATGTTCACCAACTATAGTGTAACTTTGTCTCTGTGGTGTACAGAGGGTTTTTAGAGCTTTTTCACTGACAACCCCTGCCTGCTACAGCTGAAACCCTGTCACGAGAGCTAAACAATGAGCTGAAACTCGCTGTAAAGCTCCTTAAAGCTGAGATGAGCTGCAGATTCAGGTACTAAGTATTTTTATGTTCATTACAACGTGTGACCCCTTTTCATATTGTCAGATTATCATTTGATTCATTATTTATTATTGTAAAAAGATTATTATAAAGATTATAGCCACTTATATAGTATACAGTATATAGTTTTATAAAAAAAAAGAAGAAAAAAATTACATTCTTGATTAATTCTACTTGAAAAAAAAGGTTGAAGAAGATACTCCTCTAGGGAATTTTGAAGTTTTTACGTATCTTAGAAAAGGCAGTTGGTAACAAGTGGCTTAATTAAACTACTAAACATCTTCATGCCAACTACTAACTAACTAGTCTTGTTGTGTATACTCGCGCTCATGCAACTGCGATGTAGAAGTAGCTTTTTACTTCTGGCAATTGCATTCACGCGCCAAAGATCATAAAAGCGGTGTTCATTTGTGAAGATTATCTAGCTGAACAAATGTGTTAGTATCATAAACTTGTGTTTGCCACGTAAATTATTTTCCGCAATAATCCAAAATCCAATGGAAAAATCACATTGGCTATTCGCAAAGGAACCAGTGTGATGCTAACTGCAGTGGTTGGCCAACAAAAAAAAACGTCATCCTTGCTCCACTCTATGAGCCTGTGATTTGACGGCCTACCTGCCTGACTATCTAGCTATCTAGTTAACCGTGTACCTGTGCGCACTCATGGCTCTCCACCAGAGCCAAGATCAAGCTACTTTTTATTGGAAAGAGTTGGCAACACTGGGCATGTTTTTTTCAGTTGGATAATTTTTTTAATTGCTTACTCTTTCTGGTTTCTAATGTACCTAACCAAGCGTTTAAGATCATACAGCACACAGACAAGTAGATTGACAGAGTAGATAGACAGATAGAAAGACAAGGCGGAAAATAACCACAGCAGGCCGTGATGCTGAGTTTTAATCCTTTTAAGCTCATTCCAGCCTGTGACAAAGCAAACCCTGTGATTTTAATTGACCGTCACAAACACTAACTTCCTCAACACACATCATGTGCACAAGACCAGTTGCTGGGATAAATTTTGAACCCTTTCGAAATCTCTAATGAAATGCATCCGACCACCTTACAACCAGAAGCCATACTGTAGTAATCTGTCAGTGCTCTTCTACATGAGTCATTAACAGAAATGCTGTTAAACATCAGCCTCCAAACTGACCCCGGAAGACTTTCATGAACAACGAGCTTCCTATCATATAACTTGACTAGTCAGTCTCACTGAGCTACCAAACTCTCTCAGTTCAAATTCAACACATTCTTATAAACATGCATTTCTAACTTGTCGGTGACCTACTGTAGATGTTGCCAAAAATGTCAACAGGGAAGTTTGCCACCGCAAACTAAGAACTGTGTCTAAATATAAGTTTCCTAACTGAGTTACTGTGAGGATGCAGAGCTGGCTGTTCATGCTTCCAACTGAACTTTCCTTTCAGCTCAGTTTCAGCTCAGTTTGTGAAATCTCAGTCAAGTCTCTCAAATCTTTGAATCGAATCCGAGCAGGAGAAAAAGATCACATGATCCCATTGAACATTGTTACACTGCTTACCAGATTTCTGTTCCCACGTGAAAAAATATGTATATGTTTTATTTATATATATATGTAGACTTTTGGATTGAAAAGGAAAGGAACCATTAAAGTTATTTATTATCTTATATTAAACAATACTTATTTTGTTCTTATGTGCTGTACTTTATTATTGTTATACTATAATTTTTAAGCCAAGCTAAGATACAGTTCCATATTTTTGTATACTTATTCAAATAGTCAAAGATTCCCACAATAAGATACAAAGAGTTTGGGGCTGTTCTGCATTATAAACCTTCAGATGTCTTCATGTCCCGAGAATTTTCATCATGTATACAATGTCTTTATTTAAGTAATACTTAATCTGATGTGACTTAAATAGCTCAAGTAAAAAACAATAAGAGTCACTGTATCATCTCACACTCCAAAAACATGTCAAATCACACATAGAAATACTTCTGTTACGTTATCAAATTTTTGAGCATTGAGAGTGAGCAATACTGGTGTGACCATCATGCTTGATTCTGCAGCCCCCACACCATGTGACACATTCCTGACAAGGAGCGTATGCATTTCAAACAAGGGAAGGATTGTACAGATTAATAGCACAAGATAGAAACCACACATACAAACTCACACACATACAAACTCAGACACACACACACACAGACACACACACACACACACAGACACACACACACAGAGAGAGAGAGAGAAATACTCACGGATCCACAGGGAGCCAAGGAACAGCAGCAGGACTAAGATAGCAGCAGCAGCCTTGCTCTTAACACCCATACTGAAGTCCAGTTTGGGGTCTGCCAGTCCCTCTCTGTTCCTTCTCTTTGTCCCTATATTTTAACTCCTCTGTGTCTCACATGAGTCCTTGTCCCCTTGCACTGGCTGTCACCACAATTACTCCTTACTGCCTGACTCCGACCCACCCCAGCCCACTTCTCCCGTCCTCGCAAATCTTTCATACTCCTCCCCAAAACCTTAAATAAAAAGTTCTCTCAACCATTGTGCCTCACGGAGGTAATGTTTAACTCTATTGCAAGACAGCCGTTTTCTCTCGTCGCACTGTGATAACTCAGCCTGCTGTCGCTCTTTCTTTTTGGGTTTTCCTTTGGCTTTCTTTGATTCACGTCTTTCCTCTTTCCTGCCTTTGTTTCTGACTGATTTTGAAGCTGCCTGTCTCTTGTGGTGTTGCTCAATCTGAGAGTCCAGAGATCAGCCTCTGGCTGATAATGCAGAGCAAACGCAGCTTGTCCGCCAGTAACCCCCTTCCTCCAGATTTATCTTCTATAGAAGCGCTATATTCCATGTCAGTTCGAATAAACACTTGCTCCCTCTCCTTTCCTCCCACCACTACCATCCTCCCTCCCTCCTCCCTCTCCCTCTCCCTCTCTTTCTCTCTCTCTCGCTCTATAATTCATTCACACACACCATTAGAAGCACCACCGCAACTACCACACATTACAACAGTGTTGACACACATTTCAGTTGGTTTAAATGGTAGTGTAACATGAAACATATGAGTACATCAGGACACTCTCTTAATGTAAACAAATTTATTTTTTCCCACTCTTATATATTTATTGCAACCTAGAGTAAACCTCTGTATTTATCAATTAAAAACAGATTGTGTTGTCCCACAATCTGCTTTTGGTGGCTGACAAAAGAGCGATTTCATACCAAATCCACGTTTGTCAATGAAGAACAAAGTCGAACCAATCTTATTCTAGCTGAGAAGGCAAAATGAACAAAGATGTCCATTGATGCTAATCTAATTCTAGATATGACAAAGACATCTGCAGTTCTTCAAAACATCGTGGGAAACTATTTTGGAAAAATATCAAATTTCCTTTCCCTTGTCACCATATCGTTTACAAAATTTGATTCATATTCAACATCCTTTTTAATTTTTAATTGCTTATTATTTAGAGATTACATCTGATTGTTGAAGTCTAAAGTCCTTGACATGTCAGTAAAACTGGAATAAAGATGTAGTGCATAAAGGGTGTTCCCATGATTATCACCTCTGATAGTGATAATCATGGGAAACCCACTGATTGGGTGACTGGTTTTTCAGTCTCTGCTGTGGGGGAAGTTGAACAGACACTGAACTCCACACTCAAGCCAAACCACATGTGTGCTCCTGAAGAGGGACTTAACAATGGCATTTTGCAGTGGAGGAGCGGGAAAACGGTGAAAGCCGGGGCATTAATTACTTGGCTGGGAGGGGCTGGTCATGGGGCTTTTACTATGTGCAACCAATGAATGATCCCATCTGAAATAGGCAGCAACTGACAAGGGAAGACTGTGAATCCCTGTGAAAACATGTGACCCTTAACTGTTTGACTCTGCATGGCTGGTAATCTCATATTAAATGCTCTGATCATATTTATTTTAAAATAGATATGGTCCTTCAAAAATGTATGTTTGGTTAAAAACAAAAAGCAGAAAGCTGTCTATACTTGACATGGTGAACAGGTGCAAAGTACATAGTAGACTAAGCACATGGAACATATGACTTCACACTGTTTGACTTAATTTATGTATGGGGGTTCAGTCAAGCAGGAAAGAGGTATTTTGTCGGTCAGATAAAATTACATTGGATTCTCCATCAGCTTCTGCACGAAAGTTGGATCAATGCATGTTGAGAGTCAAAACATTTAAGCACATGTGATCTTTTTTCCCCCCTAGGCTTCATAATTTGATTTTCTTTTTTTCTTTAAGTAGAGCACACATATCCAGAGCTGGATGATTGAAAATGTATTGGGGGAAAAAAAGCATGATTGTTTATGATTTTTGTGGATGTGACCTAATGGCTTGTGGGTTGAGGTACTGCCGAATATAATTGGTTGGAGTTGAGAGAAAAATTCTTGGCTTCAGCTGTCCAGAAGAAGCGAGAAGAGCAAAACAGTAATGGGAAAAAGTGACCACAAACCATATGCTGATAGGTTCCTTTATCTTAAAAAGTCAATAAAACAACTTTTGCCCCTCTTATCTTTTAATTTACCCATGTTTGGCTCAACCTAAAGTGCATATTATTTGCTCTGTGAGCGGACTGTCTGTGAGGCCGGACAGATCCGGCCCTTCTTCTGTCTCCAATCTCTGATCTCTGAACTGAACTGAACTGAACTGAGTGCGAGACATATAATCTGCCTTCTGGAGGCTCCAGTTACCTTAAAGAAGCTCATCTCTGTTTCCCTAAATGTATATTTAGAAGTACATCACATACTATGCAACTCATATGGCACATTCCAAAAATCAGTCTGTGTGTTGCCCTTGTCGCTGCAGAGTGGCACTACTTCTATTACTCACAGCAAATGTAGTCCCTGGATTTGAAATGATTGAAACGTCATGATTGTCTGTCTATTTTTTTCTTTTTAGAGTTACCTTTGTAGCAAGATCCACTTCTGTTGCAAAAAAGTTATCCAACTTATCTTAAAGCAGTTCCAAGTCTCTGTCTCCATGGAGTTTTATGAGCATTGTTCGCCTCCAGCCCTCTGAACCCGCTACACTGTGGTCTGCAGTTACTCTGTCACTACTGGAGTCCTGCTGTTAAAGCGGCAAGGCTCTGCAGAGTGTGTATTAATACTCCAGACACATAACAGGGAAAGAGCAGGCTTGCACACCTTGCTGCACCCATGGGTGTATGTATCTCCCTGTTTTTTTGTTGTTTTCTTTGCTCTGTCTGACACACGTATTCTATCAAGACAATAGTGTCATTTGGTGATTTTCCCATGAAAAGAAACAATCATAGTAATCCTACAATGTATGCCACATCAAACTAGAACTATTATAATCGGGATATATATACAGGGATATTGGAGATTTATCATATTGGAGTTAAACAGCATACAATATAACTATTGCCTACACTTTGTTACAGAAATGCTTTAAATAACTGGCATCGCCTCAGATAGTTGTTGTCTAATGATCATGATGATGATTATTGTGGGTGACCGCAGTGTGACTTGAAGTACTGGTTTAGTGCTTCCCAGCTGCTGTGAAATCTGAGCCATGGATAGCAACAGCCGGGGTGGGCGACAGTCAGGGCGTTTGGTTGAGGGATTTAGGGCTCTTCCTCTCCGTTTTTACTCTCTCTCTCTCCCTCTCTCTCAAACTTAATATTTAGATATAGTGCAGTGTCGTGCAGTGGAGTGGTCTTGGAACGTGATGGCAACACACAGGTTTTGGATATTTTTTGGAGTCGTAACTGTTCTCGGGACTTTAATGGTTCAGGGTAAGTGGCGCAGTGTCAAATGTTTTGGCACATCCTCATCGACTGGCTGGCTGCCTTTTTAATGCAAGATGCCTGATGATCGACAGAAGATCAGTGTTTAGAGAGACAACCTGCTCTAAAACTCTCACATTGATTGGCATGCCAGAGAAAACTTGCCATACTTTAGACCCTCAGAAAACTTGTTAAAACTTCTACACACATACTGTTGGAAATCAACGAATTTGTGTAGATTATACAGACTTTTGACTACTTTGTAATTTTCCTTCTGTTGATGGCATATCTGCAAGCATAAATACGGTTAATCTATAATCTATAATATTTTACATACTGCTGTAGAGTAGACATAAACCGGCTCTTTGTTGACATCCGTGCACGACACCATACAACTAATTTGTAGACTTGCATGACTTTGTAAAAAAGTTAGCATTCAAGGCAAACCGGATATAAAATATGTTAGGGTTTTATCTCTTCTCGTATACAGTAAGTGCGCTGTCCACAAGTCCCACGATTAAGTATTACTTTGAGTATAGTCAATGCAGTTGTAGGATGAGTTGCAAAACAAATATCAAGTAATGCAGAGCGTCGTCTGTGCTTTGTCGTGAGGGCAGCAGTACTGCAGGAAGGTAACAAAGGCTGCAGTGAAAGCAGAAGTGAGAGCCTCGATGTGATGGAAGTTTGAAAACATATGATTCTACAAATCAATTTGGCCACTCAGGAGGGAAAAGGTATGACGAGTTGCTCTTGACAACTGTGGACAAGTCTCCTGTCCATCTTCTTGGCAGAGGTCACTGGAGTAGTTTAAACATTCCTCAGTGACGAGGTGCCGGCATGGACGAGATAGTCCCTGAAATGTAGACTTCCGGAAAGCATTCATTAGGATGCTGGAAATAGGATGAAGGACGTCCAGAAGGAACAATGCAGACGCTGTCCTAGACAAGGTTTTTACACCCTTCCTGATAAACACTTTGTCATTGAAAATTGCCAATATCACTGTCAGATGCAAAACTTTAGATGAGGCCATTTTATCTCTACACACTTGGAGCAACAGCTGTACTTACAATCTTCTCATTAATTGACTCAATCAACTTGCAATATCAGTTCTGATATTAGGAATGAACTCTTCTCCTTCTTCGGTCCTCATTGAGTTGTGATGATCAGACAAGTGACCATATCGTAAACTGGAAAGCATCTAAACGCTAACAGGCCTGAGATGCTGAACTTCTCATAGAAGGGACGCTTACTGCAAGACGGACAAACTCTTTCTTCTTCTTGCTAAATCAAACTTTATTCTCTTTGCTTCTTCAAAATGGTTGCGTGATTAGGAGTGTGCGTTGTACAATGGCACATGGTCAACTAGGGTGACTTGGCTTGCCCTTGCCCTAGTCAAACAGTGTTGTTGAAATGTTTACCTGTGTGGCCATGTTGTCCTGCCCTGTTGTGTGGCCTGCAGTCTAGTCACTTTAAAGGGTCAGTTCAGGTAAATCACATATATTTTCCCATCATGCCTCTCCTGTCTCTCTCTTTGAGCAGCTGCAGGGTGTGACCAGGTCAAAGCATAGACGTCAAACATAAACAGTACGTTGTATGTATATGATAATGGAGTGGTGCAGGAATGAGTCATAAAACGCGAAAAAAAGTATGAGTATTAGTATTTTGAACCTCTGGTTCCGCTTGTCTCAAAGTCAATCATTTTCAATGCATTGTGAAGATTATCTTGCTGAACAGAATGTGTCATTATCATAAACGTTTTTTTGCCACAGAGCTTATTTTTTGCAATAATCCAAAATCTAAAAGGAAAATCCCTTTTTTTTTTTCTTTTTGAGGTAATCATTGCAACGCTAACTTCCGGGGCTGGCCTTCAAAAATACGTCATCCCTGATCCGTGTGAGCTGGCTGACTGAACTGTACATAGAAGTACATTACATATTGTATTTCTCAATCTACCATTGTAGAGTCCAACCTTGTTTCCTAAAAAAATTAGATTTCCATATAACTAGACTGCATTCAGGCTGTAGTGCTGTTGTAATATTTAGTTTTGTACTAAAATGCCAGCATTGCTTTGGAAATGTGTCTTTGCAGCCGTCCATTCCCAGCCTGTTCTCCTATAATATACTTTTTTTGTCAAAGGATACAAAAATCATTGGAATGCTATTCTACTGTATTATTATAAATATATTGTAGCAACACTAGAGCAGATACAAGCAGGCTGTCATACGGTCAATCTATACGTACCTGCCACAGACATCTGAGCATTGCAGTGGTTTTTTATAGTTTATAGTAGGCAAGGCTGTCAACTTTCTGTCCATACATTTCAAAGACCATTTTAAGGTATTTTATTACTTTGTATGCAATTCCTAAGATTTTCCTATTAGGGTGTGTTGTTATATATGTTTTCCTCCATGTTGAAAGTGGAGGCAGTATGGATCTGTTTACACATTCAAATGGATATTGACCTCAAGGGATGCTTCAGTGCTGCTGGATTTTGATGAAATACACAGGAATTACACTTTTCGTTATGCGTTATATTTAATCATTAACAACCGGCAAACCCTTGGAAAGTGAGAAATCTCTCCAGTGTCATCACACCGACCACTACACAGATTGTCCTACGGGAGAGCTACGATTATAGCTCAAAACTATGTGGCATGTTTGTGCCTGATTGAACTAGGCAGACCTGGGAAGGAATCGATCACAGGGGATGACATCTTTACTGCTTTGTAGTATGTGTTGCATCTTTGCTTAAAGATGGAATTGATGATTATTGTAGATGACCCGAGTGTGACTTAAAAGTGTCCTAGTTTAGAGTTTCCCAGCTGCTGTGTAATCTGAGCTATGGATAGTGACAGCTGGGAGAGAAGAGGCAATGTGTCGGAAATAACCTTTGCCTTAGTCTCTTCAAGTTATACTGACATATAGTGTAGCGGAGGAGTACAGAAAGATTACATTGTTAAGTGCCACTGTGATCATGTTTACTAATCTCTAGACTCTTCATACACATGATGTCAAGTCGGCCTAAAATGTTTGTGCCCATTATGGTTTTTAATTTTACATGTTTAAACATACAGTACAGGTGCTTCGAAGGACATACAAAAATAACTTATTTTGCATCTGCACTTCAGTTTCTCCACATGGCCAAGAGCATTTTTCTTTAATTATCTCAAAAGCAACTATTCAACCAACTATGGTCAAGATTGGAAGGTAATGACCATGTTTATGATGTCAGGGCGTCAGTGTTAATATTTGAGAGTCCAGATATTGTGGCAACCCAAGGGACGCGGAGACAAGATTCATAATAAAATAGGACACTCAGAGTCAGTGGGTACGAAACAAAAAGTGTCCTTTAATAAATAGGTTGGGGTAAGGGGATGGGGTCAAATTTAACTAAAGATCCCTCCCGTTCAGGGTCTTTGGCCTTCAGCCTTCTCCCAATGCAAAGCAGTTCCTCTGTCCTGTGTGGGGAGATCAGAAGAGAGAGTTGAGTCTGCTTGATTACCTCCGGTTTGATGCAGCTTGTCTGCAGTGGTTCAGGCGATCCTCCTTGTCTTCTGTCCAGCCTGTCCCAGCTCGTTGAACATATGCTTGCTCTAATCACCTTATGGGCTGCAGTTGTGTCCAATGGCAGGTGCCTGGTGGCTGCAGCACCTGAACTGGATAGAAGACTCCCTCTATCAACTCCCCCAACCTGAGCTTGGGGATCCACCCCCCTGTGCTGGGTCTGCTCAGCTTTTCCCCCTCGTTTGCCACCAGATGCACATTTAAATAAACTGACCCAAACTTAGTTTACCTGCCTTTCAGACTGATTACTATTTAAGATGTTTCTCCCCCCTCCCTTGGTAAAAAATATTAATCAGACATAATTTCATCACATATGTATGTAAGCTCACTCCATCTCTCATCTTTGTTTTCATGCAGTGCAGTGTAATGAGGAGTCCAAGCTGATCGGCGACTTGTTCAAAAGCTACAACAAGAATATTCGACCAGTGGTTCATCCTGAAGACAAGCTGACGGTTCAGATCAAGCTGACTCTCACTAACCTCATCTCCCTGGTGAGAGCTCGCTCTTGTTGCAACAAAGCCTGGCTGTGACACCTCCAAACAGCAAATTTACACAACTCTAAGAAAGTAGTTCACCATCATTCCCACAGGACAAAAGCACTCACTTTGGCCAGAGCACAATAATTGCTGTTAGTTCACTCTGGTAGTAACTTAGCAGTGCATGATTTACATCTACAGCTCAAATATTCACACTGCTTCTTCACTTATACCACAGAATGAAAAGGAGGAGACTCTTACGACGAATGTGTGGCTTGAGATTGTGAGTTTTCCCTCTCTTCATACTTATGTTTTTGTAATATTTGTACAAATCCTGGCAAAACTTTTGGGAGTAATGTTAATTTTGCATTGCGAACTCTGTCCTGCTCCCTTATTCAGCCCTCAGTTGTGACTGGTTTCTAATGTCACTGGTGATCTTTCTCTCAACTGTCATCTACAGCAATGGAGTGATAAGCGCCTTGCCTGGAACGAATCTAACTATTTTGGCATTAATGTTATTCGTGTTCCGTGCAACACTGTTTGGCTCCCTGACATTGTCCTGGAGAACAAGTAAGGCGTTGACGAGGAGTGACATTGTGCATTTTTTCCTTGCTTGTAGTATCATCATACATAATCTATTCTGGTGTCATCTGTTTTTCTTCTTTTTCCTCAATCTCTGCAGCATTGATGGCAAGTTTGATGTAGCTTACTACGCCAATGTATTGATCGACAGCAATGGTTGGATGTACTGGCTGCCTCCTGCTATCTATCGCAGCACTTGTGCCATTGAGATCACCTTCTTCCCATTTGATTATCAAAACTGCACGCTAGCATTCAGGTGAAGAACAATTCTATCATTCCAATATATATACTATATATAATTGCTGATTTGTTAGTTTGTTTTATTTCGTACATGGAGCCTGCATGGGTTAAACAAATAGCAAAACCCATTAGTGGGCTACAAACATGCTCATAGAATTTTGGGTTACATCCAGGTAAAAAAAACATTATGCTCTGTTCTATTCTTACTGCCACGACCCCTAGATCCCAAACATACAGTGCAAATGAAGTGGACCTCATCTTGGCTGGCGCAGATGAAAACAACCCTATTGAGTGGGTGGACATCGACCCCGAGGCTTTCACAGGTACAGTACATCCGCATTCATTACTCTAATTTCCAAAGCACACAATTCCTCTCCGGCTTATTATGTTTTCACCCCTCAGAGAATGGCGAGTGGGCCATCGTCCATCGTCCAGGCAGGAAAATGATCAACACACGGTATACCCCAGATGACCTGGAGTATCAGGAGATCTTGTTCAATCTGGTCATCCAAAGGAAGCCCCTCTTCTACGTGATCAACATCATCCTGCCCTGCTCCCTCATCTCCTCGTTGGTGGTGCTGGCCTATTTCCTACCTGCACAAGGTCAGTAAAGCCGTTGTCTAATTCCCTACAGATGTTAGATTATAATTGTTTCAGATGGGGCGATATTACAAGAATGTTATAAAATACCAAGTGTCATAACGTTTTGTACTTTAGACATAAAACAAAAATAATAATTAATTCTAGTTATTCTTATTCTGACTATAATTTTAAAAAAGACCAGAATTTAAAGTTGTTGTTTTTTTATTGCCTTTTCTTATTTAAGTAATAAAATAGAGTAAGTATAGTCCGTAAGCCTGAAGAGAACACTGGTATGCCTCTGCATATTTATTTTCAGAGTAATGTTTTATCCCTATCCCGTAGCATTATTTGCTGCTGTAATAAAGTGCCTGAGCACAGAGAATGTACTGGATTTATTGGATCCTAAAGCTGGTATGTTTTATTTTTTTTTGCTGTGTTCCTCTGTCTCCTAAGTCTCTGTTGTCTCCTCCACAGCCGGGGGACAAAAGTTGACCGTGTCCATCTCTGTCTTGCTGGCTCAGACTGTCTTCCTCTTTCTTATTGCCCAGAAGATCCCTGAGACATCTCTCTCGGTCCCTCTCATCGGCAAGTGAGTCTGTGTGTGTTCTCTGCTGACCTCTGCTGGGCTTTTTTTGTTTTTTTCTTTAATCCATACAGTTTGAGTCTCCAACACAGATATTCTCTTTGTCTCCCTCAGGTACCTGATCTTTGTAATGTCTGTCACTACTCTCATTGCCACTAATCAAATTGTGGTGCTGAACTTCTCTCTGCGTAGCCCCAACACTCATACCATGTCAAATACCATCAAACATGTAAGTATATTCCATGCAGAATTGAGTCAAATTTGTCTATTGAAGAGTTATTTTGTTTGAACTAACTTCTGTTATCTTTGCCTCCCGTAGGTGTTCCTGGAAATGGTACCTCGCTTCCTGGGCATGCCCCCACTAGTGGATGACAGTGAGGTGACGACCCAGGTGAACGGAGTGAGGGAGCGGCGGCGCAGCTCCTTTGGCCTCATGCAGAGAGCAGAGGAATATGTACTGAAACAACCTCGCAGTGAAATGATGTTTGACAAACAAAGAGAGAGGCATGGCCTCACACGATCCATTGGTAAGATGACTATTTTTAAACCTATGACCCATCTCTAAAATCTTACCAGCCATCAAGTCCCAGTCTGATTTTTTGAACACAGTGTTTTTGTCATATAAATATCATGATACTGTTAATGTTCAAAATCTTTGGGCGGACTTGGAAGAGAATTTCTGGATTCAGTAGGTTATAATAAAAATCAATTTAATAAAAGTTGGCAATATAGTGCATAATCCTCAGCTGAGGGTTCATAAGCCCGTGGCAGGCCACAGCCTTTCAACAGATGCCTTTAAAAAAGCAGCCTGCGAGAGTTAACTGTCTTTTGCTTATTGACCTAAGAGAGCCTCGAACTGACCAGTACATTTGATTATATAGTCCAATGAAAATGTGCATCGTCGCCTCTCATTGGCTCAGTTTTACAACATATATTCGGCTAAAGTTTCACATGGCTAGAATCAGCATTCGAATTGGTTGGTCAGTGCAAAGGTCTCTCCCAGACCTACCGGCACTTGAAGTCATCTCTCCACCCTCTCGTAAAGTTGAGCATATCCACTCCTCATGAGGAGTTGTTTTATTGCCCTTTGTGAGACTTCAGTGTCTTCATCCCCCTCTCCCTATCTCATTCCATGCATACCTGAACTAAGTTTAAGTAAGAAACTCAATGTGGCTGTCTTCTATGTCACGCATACTCCTTCCCATAAGGCTCGCTATTCCTTATTAATTATCCTTTTTAAGTATCGTAATTTATATATAGACATTCCTTATTTACAAGTGTAAGTCATATTATTTTATTACAACCTAACAATAGAAATGTTGTTTCTGTGTAGTTTGTATCACATTTATTCATATCCTTATATGAGCCATTGATTTGTTTAATACAAGCGTATTGTTTTTGTTAAATTTTTGCCTCATCACCATCAAAGATGTGCTTGTGTCTGCTTTGTGGCATACTATTGTCTGACTGTCAGTGTCTCCTTCCCCCCTAGTGGATAATATGGATGTCAGCAGCACAGCCAACCTGTATAAGAGTTTGGCCCAAGCTGCACCCGAGATCAAGCAATGTGTGGATGCCTGCAACTTTATTGCTGAGAGTACGAGACAACAAAATAACATTGGATCCGTGAGTGTCACTTTGAACTTTTAGCCAGCATCAATGCGATTTCAATTCTTTTTTTTTAATACGTCTTTTGATTTCATGTTTTCTTATCTATAATTGTTTTAGACTAGCTGTTATCTTAGTTCTTTAATCAATATTCAGTTGATTTCCAAATACAGGAAATTGAAAGCTGGGTACTGATTGGGAAGATGATCGACAAGGTGTGTTTCTGGGCTGCCATTCTCCTCTTCATCATCGGCACAGTGTGGATCTTCTTGACAGGACACTTCAACCGGGCACCTGAATTTCCGTTTCCGGGGCAGAGCAAAAAATATGTTCCCAGTTAAAAAAAACAATAACAAAAAATAACCTTTTGCTATGATGAAACCTTTCCAAGGGTCACTGTGCCTCATGGTGTCTATAAGGCTGAGCGATCTTACTCACTGAGTCCCAGGCTCAGATTCAGGGTTGAGTTAGCAGGCTTTCATAACAGAGATTTAACGATAAATCTGTCTGTGTTCATGTTCACAGCTCAGACTTATCTTTGTGAACACTTGTCAGGCAGCTGAGGGTTTTCATTCAAACCGTCAACTTAGTTAGAACCAAGTTCTTCAAATTAGTGTAAGTTCTTTGGATGTATACATGGTGGAACAGGTCTAGTTAGAAATAGTGATATTTTAAATCATAATCACCATCATCATTACCAAGTACAATTAATATTTGTTTTGTGGTATAAAAGACTCGGTCTAAGCAAGTTCAGACTTCAGGTCAGAGGTGTGTTTAAAAAAAAAGTGCTGAAGGTGTTTCATCACCATGCTGAGGAAGTTATTTCTGTAGAAGCGAAGAATTGTTCATACCAAAACTACGACGGCATTATGTACCGTATTGCATGGATCCATAAGCACTGTGTCGAACTGGATTCATAAATAGCAATAAAGAAGATTCTTTAACTGATTTTATTTACACGTGATGTGCTGAAGTTGTCAATCTTTCATGGGCTTTTAAGAATCATCCAGGTATCACACTGAAAAACATATCTGGTAAAGTCTGGAGAACTTTCCCTGCATGTCTTATATGTGGAGAACTTGTACATGTAACTTGAGCCAGCCAACTCTGAATCAAAGCCTTATTCTTCTTACTATGACTTATTTATTAGAAAGTATTTTTAGGGGTAGATGGCTTGGAGGGACATTGTCTTGATTCATTGTGTCATGTTTTTTTTAAATAAACATTTTATTTTGTGCATTGTGACTTAATCAACTTATTGCAACGTGTAAGCTGTTTGAAAAACCTGCCTTACATTTAAAATTAGTAAAAAGGCACTCTAATCTTGAATTGTATGTCAAAGTAGTTGTGTATGTGGTACTTTATAGGCTACTTCATAGGCTACATGAGATTGGGCCATATGCAGCTCAGAAAAGAGAGGAAATGATAATAAGCAGTCACAGCAGCATTGTGGTTAATACGCTGAGTGTATGTCTGCTGCTGTTCTTCAGGGATGTTGCAACTCACGTACGCTCAGCTAAAAGTGTAACTATAACATAAAACTCCTCAAAGAAATCACTTTGTAATCGGGTTATATTATTCTTGTCATGTATGTATCAACTGGGTGCTTAACAAACATAAGGTTGAGCATCTTAACATCTTACAATCTCGATTTATTGTTTAAATCAGCATGCCCAGTGTCTTCGATGTGACACACTGTCGTGAATTATTTCTAAATCACGAGTTAGACATTTGGTGTAAGTGTGTTTGAACACTCCCATGTGGTGTGAACATGTATTACACAAAAGTAGAAAGGGCTTTTTCCCCAGTAACAGTGCCACACTAGAAGGGTCTCAAACCAAATTTTTGCTGATATCTTGTGTAAGTATTTTCTTTTATCCTATAGTTTATTTTACCAGTCCACCTCAGTCAAAATGTTCCACTAAACAAGTCTGTGTATTTGTAGGCCTATATATCATCTAATTGAGCTTACAGGTCCACAAGTTCATTAAGAGGAAGGGGGGAAACACCACATAAGTGGAAAAATGTGAGTAAGCTTCGGAGGGGGTATTAAGAGATTAGTAGTACTAATGCAATCAAAGAGTGAGCTTTTCTACATCCCTGGTAACGATTTTAATTTCATCAACAGCCTCAATGAGGGAACTGATTTGAATAGTAAAATCCCTGTCCAGAATAAACTCAGCCTGCATGGCATTACATCCCTGACAGGAGTAGTAATCAGTCTGCTTCTCCTCTGTAAGTGGTGTCACAGTCAGTTTAAACACAGCCATTAAGATACATGTGTGCGGATGAATACATCATAACTGTAATTGTGAAACGTTTAAATTAAAATATGATTTCCCAGAAAAGCTTATATTGTGTGGCTTTATATTTAAAATTTAAACGTTGTGGGAAAGTTCAACCCAAGCAAGCTGGTAGTAGTAGTAGTTACGACTTCCGGTAAGTTTCTTTAACGTCAAAAGCTTCTAAAGGCGGTCTCGTTCCTTGTATTGGCGGATAGTCCGCCTGCAAAATAAACAGCTACTTCCAAAATTACACATCATAGGTGAATTTTGTGTTGAGACAAAAAAAAAAAATCAGTGTCAGGTATTTGCTCGCGAGGTTTTCATTTTGAAAATGCGAACCGGAAATCTCGTGATATGTTCCGTGATTCACGTCTAATACAGATAAGTAACATCATCATGTAGTTTCATTGGAGCCCCCCCACCTCGAGCCCTCCTCCCTCCCTCCCCATCCACCTGCATTCCTGTGTGTGTGTGTTGTGTGTTCAGGTGTGTGCGCGTGCAGGTGTGCGTCTCCCCCATGCTTTCCCCTGATGGCGGCCTGTCGGGACTTGTCTCGTCCTTTAGTCCAACTTTTGTCACGCGAAAAAAAATAATCACACTGTTTGTGAATAAACATCCTGCGATTTCTGTTAAATCGCATTAAAAACAGGAGACAAAATGTGCTCAGGA
The DNA here is from genome assembly GCA_016806645.1 of Ophiodon elongatus. NCBI lineage: Eukaryota > Metazoa > Chordata > Actinopteri > Perciformes > Hexagrammidae > Ophiodon > Ophiodon elongatus. Next base: position 731,750 of record JACSYO010002141.1, read on the forward strand.
GGAGCTCTGCCTCTCGCTGCCGTATTTTCCCTTTTCCTCCACTCTGTCCCACTGGACACCCTATGGGAGGAGGGACTACTGCGCGCATCATCCACGGGGAATACAAATGACCTCCTCATTGACAAGACACGGGCTCGGAAACGATGAAACCTTACCTGTAGCCTTTATGTAGGCCCGCTTTTGGTCCCACGCGAGGAATAAGCTGTGTGCGCAGAGTCGCGGCGGAGTTTGAACTGCAAGTAAGTATCTCTGTGGGCCTAAACTTACACGGATATCACGCCGAGCTGTCGCAGCGGTGCAGATTTCAGAGGAGTCCAGCTGCGGATTCCCACGCCACCGAGGCACGAATACGCTCGTTTACGGTGTGATGTGTGTGAACCACCTTCCTACCGTCGTCCCTTTAGCCAGGTGGTGTTTGTGGCGTAGTTTTGAAAACTGAGACGTAGTTTTTTTTTTCGGGGAATGCGTCACTGTAGGAAACGAGGGTTTTGGGTGGAGACGAAACTAAACTTCACATTCAGCCATGTTCAGCCTGTAGAGTCTGAGCCACCTTGATACCCGGAGACCTAAAGGGACTAAAGTAGCCACACGGTCGCCTCGGTGGTGGGAATTAAGAAAGTGGATGATACAGATGTTGGTGTTCAGATGAAGTGTTCTGATCAGACAGTAGCACAACATGGGCTGCAAACTTAATCCAGACTTTTTTGTTGTTCAGTCAAACGTGTGTGTTCATCTCCAAACTTGTGTCACAAAGCTCGTGACAGTTTACTGTAATGGGTTAAAAGATGAATCAGTCAGAAACTATCTTTATTTTATTTTAGGCGACAGTTTGTGCACAATTGGGGAAATCCGATGGGCTCCGGAGTTGACTGTGTCAGCACTGTTGTGTTAGTCATGTAGGAATGTGTAACACATCCTGTCATTTGGCAGCACATTTCATATATTTTGTCTCGGTATGTATATAAAGGCCACGTGCATGTCTCGTTTCTAAAAGATCAGAACAGAAACATTTGTGAAGATCAGGCATATTTATTCAATATGACACCTTTTTTAAATAAATACTACACTGCATTTACCTTGTTGCTCCTGAGAAAATACAGATGGAGAGAAACTAGCTATACCTGAGGTGCAAGTTTCTTTAATTTATTATTGCATTGTTCTTCAAGCAGTCATAAATATATCAGATCATATACAGATATGTGGCACATCCAGGCATGGAAACCTTTTGAAAAAAATCATATTGTTAATTAAATTGAGCCAGTTTTGTGACTTAATTACTTTTCAGTTTCAAGTCAGTTGTATTATCAGAGATGCTCTGCTTCACCTATAACTACACCCATTGGTGATGTAAAGGTGTACTGACCACGCCCTGAGTACGCCTCTACATCATCGCAGCAGGGTGAGAACTGGTATGGTCAGCAGTAAAAACAAGATTTTCTCGGGTGGTTTCTAGTTGATCTTTAAAGCCCCTTTGTGAAATATCTTCATGTTGCTGCATAAATGTTTACATTATTCTGATGGTGTACGTTTTTGTTTGTAGAAAAAAATAGACCATCCTCCACATAGGTGCTTTAAATCTCTCAGGGCCTTGTCGGTCACTGCTGCTGGCAACATTCAGTGGTAACCGATCCAGCGCCACTGAAACTCACACAAAGAGTTATGGTCAGAGGAACAGTTGGTGTGTAAGATGTTGCTTGGCTCTCAGTAAAAGCACTTCCCTCTGGCCAATTTGGCTCCTATTGTAGAGGACTCTGGGTGGGTGGGTGTAGTGAGTTTCACAGGGAGGAAGCCTGAGTAAGTTTCACTCCTATAAACAAAAAACAAGAAAAGCTTGTTAAGACTTGTCTGCCTTTAAAGGGTTAACGGAATATATTTTAAGATAATTATTTCATGCATGTCAGTTTATTGCACAATATACATTACCAGTTAGCTTTTCACCTGGGAGTAAAGACTGATCTGAGAAAAAAAGAAGCTATACTTCCAGTCTTCATAGCATTCAACAGACCTCAACAAAGGTTGTTTGGCTAAATATTATTTTGTCAACATATCTCTCTCGCAACAAACGGCAGTGGATTTTAATGACTGGGTTTGATGTTAATTTACATGGCTGAACGGCCAAAAAATATCCCATGTTATTAGTGGAAACAACAACAAATAAAGCTTGGGAATAGTGCAGAATTAGCTCTGCAGCAACACGACGAAGAAGAAATGGTCCTATTATGGGTTTCATATCAATTAAAACACAACTTGTTCTTTTCTTGGGAATCACAGAAGTTAGTTAAGTTCTTCAGCAAATGATGGAAACTCAAAAGAGTGTTGTGCAGCAGTTGTAAATTGAGTCCAGCCTAATGAGTCTTAAACAATAAAGATATGCTATTTGTTATGAAGGAAATAATTAAATGAACAGTAACTGAGATAACAAAGAATCTACAAAAGAGATTCTTATCAAACACAAATTATTACAGTTTCATCTCCTCTCCAAAAAAGGTATGCGATCTTTAAATGAGCGAGAGGAATGTATTTTTTATTGCAGCTATCACTTATCGTGTTATTTCTATTGCCACTCCCTGAGTCTTTAGATGCTGCTGCTGCTAGCTAACACAGTCCAGCTGATGTACCCAGCCTCTGTTCAGTATTGCACCGGCCTTAACCTGCTTGTTACTATTCAGCCTCTTGTATAGTTTCCCCTACATTCAGTGGGTAGATGGGGAAACAAGATATACTGGGCATAAATGGTTGTCATTCGAAGCTGCGATAAACTGGCGACTGTCCAGGGTGTACCCTGCCTTGGCCCGATGTCAGCTGGGATCGGCTCTAGCGTCCCGCCACTCTGAATAGGATAAGAGGTTCGGATAGTGGGGAAAAAATGGAATGTTGGCCAGTTTCAGAGATAATGCTGAAGTTAATAAAAAAAAAAACGGAGTCCTCTACAACTATAGTTGGAATCGTTTTTATGGAATGGAATCAAAACTATAGATGAATATTGAATTAGCTCTGTTTTCAGTCACTGTTGGGAGTCCTTTAGTTTCATCCTCATTTTCATTTCCCAACTCTCGCTCTCCTTCACTCACACACACACACACACACACACACACACACACACACACACACACACACACACACACACACACACACACACACACACACACACACACACAGCCCCCCTTCCCCCGCCCCCCTTCCTTTGCCTGGTTGCCCAGGAAACATTCAGCCATTCAAAGACATCCACCCACACATGATACAAAAGGGTTCACACGCACCTTTTTCTCCCACTGGTAGCTGTGTCCTAGACTTCTCGTGTGACGCAGTGTTGATGCCTACTCTGCTGCTGGTGCTGCTTCATCTATTGATATTATTTTTAGTTCATGCACTTCTGCTTCAAACTACTGATACTATTAATGGTAACAGTAGAAGTGCTGATACCACCTAAAGTTACACTACTTTTTCTCAATCAAATGATAACTGTAGACACATGGTTCACAAAAACATTGCTTCAGACTTTGCAGCAGAGACTTTGAAATTACTTCAAATTTTTCTAGCTTGTTAACGGCCCACTTATAACTTAACTATAGCTAGACTGGCATAAACAGCATTAATTTAATAATTTCCATAATTTGACATAAAGCCATGGATATGTATATACGGTATACTATGATATAAATACCTTTAAATTATGTAATTAATGCAGCTATAACCTTAAAATTGCAGTCTGGAGTTACAATATTATAAGACTAACTTTTACGCCTTTTTTGAGGAGATGAAATGCTGTGAACTTCAAGCTTGTGTCTTTAAATCTCTATCAGCTGTAGATCGGTCTCTGTAGTTTTCTCATGCATGCCACTGTAGTGCTCATGATGTATGCTTAGTGGTGGGAAGGTACGATCACTCTGAACTGTAAATGTGAAACTCCCCTTTCTTTTGTCTTTGCAGCAGGGCAGCTGGCACTTGCTACAACAGCGCGATGGCCAGCCCAGATGTGATTGAGCCGGCGGCTCAAAGCTCGACGGCCCAAAACTTGGCCAGAAGGCGCTTTTCTCAAGACATTCAAGATATCTCTTCAGACGAGATAGACGGCCTCATGTCCTGCAGTGGTAAGATAAACTGTCCCGTTTATAAATACATTTAACCGTTGAAACTATAATGGCTGCGTCGGCAGACTTTTATTAAAATGTTCTACCTTCCACATTGCAGACGGTCGCCCTTTCCATGTGGTGCATCATCTTCCTGAAATAAAAGATGAGGGTATACCTTTCTTAATGCCCAGTATACCTATTACATGCAGAGTGGACAACACAGAGAAATACACTACTCGCTCAAAGGTACACCAGTTTTTAATCACGTGTGGAAAATCATTTTTCATTTGGTGTTTGTTAACAAGATGCTAGTATTTATAGAAAGATTTAGATAAGCTTGAAGTTAAAGCACAGACATTTAACTTTCATTACTCACTCTTTATTACCATGCCAGTCTGATTCAATTTTAAAGCCTGCCTGAACAAAACACCACGTAGTTAAACTGGACTGATCTTTACCCGTCTGACATTATGTGATATAAAATCTGCTGTCTGAGTGTTTGAACTTTGAGTTGTTTGTTTTGAGCCAGCTGGCTCAGTTTTTATACTAGCCTACTGGTGTTCAGAGAGAGAGCTAGGCTGGAAATTACACAGTGAGCTGCTCTGCGTTGAGTGTAGCTGCAATGTTAACAGGTAGATCAGGTGAGTGTAGTGTTGAGAGGGACTGAGGACGTGGGTGTTTCTGGGATGACTGGTTTTATTGCTGGGGCTTCAGAAGATGGTGCCTTCATTTAACAATCAGGAGCTCACTACCAAACTAGTGCTATCTCTTTGAACTTTCATGCTACGTTTCTACACGGGCATTTTCATTATAAAGATCAAGATCTTATGCAATGTTTTTTTGTGAAGTAACTCTAAGAACGTACCATATTTTCCTAAATCTAAACCACCATGCTTATGTACATCATTTCAATAACGTCCCACCAGGTCCATGTAGGCACCCTGTATACAGTGCAGCTAACACATGGCCACTTCCACTGGACAGTGAAGAGGAAGTACAAGCACTTCCAAGAGCTGCATCGAGACCTTTACAAGCACAAGATGATGCTTCACTTGCTGCCTCTGGGAAGGTCAGTGCACCAATCTATTTGTTTTAATCGTGCAAATCAACCTCTCACTCTGAGACAGGCAATGCAAATCTGTGTGATGTGTTGCTCTGAGTTTTTATCGTCAGATTTGTCAAGCACCAACTGTTTTGAATATTCAAAAGATTTGCAAAGGAGAGGCAGCAGCTGAGAGCCATGTCAGAGGAAATGCCCAGCCTACACGGGACTGAACGGACAAGGAGGACCTCCAGCAAAATGGTATAAAAAATAAAAAAATAATCAGAATTTCAAAAGATTAAAATGTTTGGATTTTAATGTATTTTATTCAAAGAAGATCGGTGTTCTCTATTAACTACTGTACATACTGCTACTGATGTGTTGGTCTTTGGAGAGTTCTTATTCTGGCTGATAAATATAATATATTCTATTTATAGGAAATATCATATATATATATATATGTATGTATGTATGTATATATATGTATATATATATGTATATATATATATATATATATATACATATATATGTGTATATATATGTATATATGTATATATATATGTATATATGTGTGTGTATATATATATATATATATATATGTGTATATATATGTGTGTGTATGTATGTATGTGTGTATGTGTGTGTGTGTATATATATATACATATATATATTATAAATATCATGTAACACATTAGCTCTACAGAACAAAAACAGTTAATTCATACAGTTTCAGGCAAACCCACTGACTCACTTCTACGCGTCTTTGGCACTTTATCTGACCGTTGGGTGTCAAGTTGCATTTCAAAATTGTATAACATACTTTTACTGACCTGCTTTTCTATTGCAGAAATACCTTGAGGAGTACCTGAATGGTCTGCTGGAGAACTCATTTTGCAGGAATGATCACAGCATGGTAATAGCTTTAAAACAAAGACACGCATACACACATCCAAAGTGGATGTCATGCAGCATGAATCCATTTTCACATCTGCTTTTTTTTCCCAGCTGGAATTCCTCTCCGTCGGAGCTCTCTCCTTCATCACTGACCTCGGACCCAAAGGCTTGTAAGCAAACTTACTGAGCGTGTGTGAGGCACAAGGAAAAGTAGGTTATGCGTGATAGAGATTAATTGTGTCAACTTGTCTCAGGGAGGGACCCATCTTCAAGAAGTCGGGAGGTCACCGGATCCAAGGCCTTAACTGCTTTGGCCATCATCAGTTCTGTTTCCGCTGGTCACGGCGCTGGCTGGTGGTGAAAGACTCCTTCCTGATGTATATGAACCGAGACAAAGGCCGCATCAACTTTGTGTTGCTGTTTGACCCGGAGTTCAAAGTGAAAGTGGGCCGTGCTTACACAGACACCAGATATGGAGTCTGCATTGAGAACTTCACCCGGTAGGTCAGCTGTTTGTTTGCCTGTCTATGTACTGAGAGCTCCAGCATACTGCATGTATTTATACCTGAGGTTATGTTGTGTTTGTGATGCATGGCCTGTTGCTTTTGTTCAGGAGTCTAATCATCAGATGCAGCAGCTACAGACAGACTCATTGGTGGAGTCATGAAATCAACCGGCTGGCAGAAACTTCCGACTATCTCAAAGTGCAACGCTTCGAGGGGTTCGCTCCGCCACGGGAGAACGCGCTCACTAAATGGTCAGATACATATTTCACCGGATATTTACAACTATCTGTTTTCCTCATTTGCTAAACTTTATGGCTCATGGATATTGTTTGAAGGTATGTGAATGGAAGGAGCTACCTTGCAGACCTGGCTGATGCTCTCGAACAAGCTAAGGAGGAAATCTTCATCACAGATTGGTGGTAAGAGTCTGCAAAATCTGGATTTGTTGATGAAGAGGCCTCGTTTTACCAAGTTCGTTACATTTAAATATTTTAGCTACATGTGAAGTGTATTTCTAATGTGTATGTCTTTTCTGGCAGGCTCAGCCCTGAAGTGTTCCTAAAGAGACCAGCTACTGATAACTACTGGCGCCTGGATGAGATACTCAAACGCAAAGCAGTAAAAATTCTCCCTGTCTTGTTCTTCTCTTCCATACCAGTTAAATCATGTTCAAGTTTCAGATAACCTGTGCTGATCAATTTTTGAAATGGCTTTGCCTCTTCTTTAACTCCTTCGTGCAGGAACAAGGAGTCAAAGTGTGTGTTCTGCTGTACAAAGAGATGGAGATGGCCCTTGGCATTAATAGTGAGCACAGCAAGAGGACTCTAATGGACATGCACCCAAACATCAAGGTCTGTCACATCCCCACATAATTTGATACACGCAGTTACCAGAGGCCTCATCTCATGACTTAACATCAATTTGCACCCCTATGTCCGTCAGGTAATGCGACATCCTGACCATGTGTCCTCTGTGGTGTTCATGTGGGCTCACCATGAAAAAACCGTGGCCATTGACCAAACCGTAGCCTTTGTGGGGGGGATTGACCTGGCGTTTGGGAGGTGGGATGACAGCCAGTACCGCCTAACTGACCTGGGTTTGACAGAGAAGGCCAACAGTGTATCCGAGGAGGAGCACAAAGGAGATGCAGTCGTAAGAAACTGATAAAGCACGAATGTGTTTACATTGGTTCATGAACCCGTGTGCTTTCAATATGTCACAATGCCCCCAGACACTAACAAATGTCTCTGCTAACTAGGATAATGGTGTGTCTGATGGTTCAAAACCATCGGAACCAGATAATCAAGCAGAGCAGGACCCTGATGGCCTGACTGGCAACACTAAACTGTGGCTTGGCAAAGACTACAGCAACTTTATCAGGAAGGACTGGGTCCAACTGGACAGACCGTTTGAAGGTACTGTCTGAAGCTCTAAATCTCATTCGGTAGCACATACATGCAAACATATTGAGAGGAAAGAGGGAGCTGAAAGATTTTGCTTTTTCATATTTTTTCAGACAACATCGACCGCACTCAGGTTCCCCGCATGCCGTGGCGTGATCTGTCTGCAGCGGTTCATGGCAGAGCTGCCAGGGATGTAGCCCGCCACTTCATCCAGCGCTGGAACTTCACCAAGGTCAAACTCAAAGCAAAGCTCTGTCATTTTAAAGCTACCTGGGTTTTATTTCATCAGGATATTACTGTAAACATCCTCATCATTCTACTGGACTGGAACATTTTCAGCCTTTCAAATGAGTCACATATATAGGCTGCAGTTGGCTTCAACGCATATTTTACCGTAACTATCCAAAGCACTAATTTGTGTATTATTATTTAACGCCGTCACATAGAGCTAAAGTGATCTGAGACTCGTGTTGCCTTGGACCTGTTGAAATATTTCTACTTTATTATGGTATGCTACGCTAACCTTTTGGGTTTATTAGCCACAACTACAACAATATGACTCAGATAGTAAGTAGTAAAATAAAGGGAATCTAACTTTTGTTTTAATCAAGGCTTCTGTAGGAAACACAACCAGCAGGAAGGTCAAACATCTTTCATTCATATGTTTTGTCTTCTCTAGATCTTCAAAAACAAGTACAAGAACGAGTTCTACCCTTACCTTCTTCCCAAGTCTCACTGCACTGCTGACTCGCTCTCATTCACAATTCCTGGATCCAGCAAAGCCAAAGTGCAGGTATTTAAGCACTAAAAACCCAGTTACTATACACACATGATGGTGACTCAGAAACAACCAAAGTATTTTAAGTATGGCTGAGTGTACAAATGAAAAAGGGATTTCTGTGTCAAACAAGCTTTAAAGATCCCCTTCAGCAGGACAACATCAGGGTTTGAAACCTTGAACTCTCATTTGTGGAAAGGAAAGTAAATTCACATATATTTTGCATTTATAAAAGAAACTATGCTGCTGGTCATCTCCATTTTATGTTGGGAAACAAGTGAAATATAATTACTGTCAACAAACAAGACCATTGGCCTTTTACGTTGTGAGACACCGAGTCAGAGCTAGCAGGAAATCAAATGGATTTCTTAACAGTACAACAAAGAGACACTGTTCTGCCTTTTTGAAGTGCAGCTTAAGCATTCAGAGCTTTTTTGCGATGGCAGATGGTGGAACTAGAGTAAAGCCTGTGGAAGAAAATCACTTCCAACATGTTTATCCTGTTCAGTAAAGCCAGGGAAAACAAATGCACTGCCAGAGAAGGGGAGGGGGAACAAGTGGAAGCATCTCACTTTCAACGGGCTTCATGGGAAATGTGGTCTAGGTCATGAGAAACGCCAGCGTTAGCAACACAACTGGCGTGGCAGAGGCTATTGTGCTCACGCCATACTGACTGAGTGAGCGCTGAGTAACAATAGCTTTTGCTGTGTGTACTTTCTCCTTTTATGGTGGGCGGTGGCCTGTAACCTTAACCTTTGCCCCCTATTATGCCGTAGCTTTCCTATCAGGTTTAGTTGGGCCTGTATTCAGGTTTCAGGGATAGGTTCTCCCATTTTGTGTTAGAGCCGTAGAGCTTACAGCGTCTTCCCACAATAACACGTGGAAAGTAGAAGTTGATGCAAGGCACAAGTTGAGTACATCACAACTAGCTTTCAAATTATGACAAAAAATGATAGCAGCAGTTTCAGGTTTCTGATTTGTTGCACGTCTATGATACAGCTGAAACTTTGAAAAGTACTTAAAAAAACAAAAAAAGAAATAGCATAATAATGCTTAAGTTCCTTGTTCTTCTCTGTCCCAGTCTTGACCTAAACTTGGACGTTACAGTTGATTTGATAACAGGAAGTTATTATGATGTGAAAGACGCGTCCCATGGACTGACTTGTCTCATCTCCAGGTGTTGCGCTCTGCCGACCGCTGGTCGACTGGAACCAATGAGAGCTCGATCCTTAATGCCTACATCCACACCATCGAGAACAGCGAACACTACATCTACATCGAGGTAATGCAGGAACACTTCGGCCAGTTACAGGCACATATACGTATGTATATGTCTCTATCGATGCTTTCTAATGAGTTGTTGATACTTTCAAAGTCATAGCATACATGGCAAAAAATGTTCACTGTTACTGCAAATAGTTTTAGTAGCAACCCTTAAGAGTGGGTTCTATTGTTTTACAGAAATGCATCTATTTTGTAGATATAGATTGACCTCCCTTTTGTTTCTCATGTTTCAGCATGTAATTCTTATTTACTTACATAACATTTGACTCTTTAATTCTACATGTCACTGAGAGATTCTGTAGCCAATGTGAGTTCTCATGAGTCTGAATATAATCACGGCTCGGCCCTTTCCCTGCCAGCTACCTGCATGAGTTAGCCCTCACCTCATACCGAGCCACCATCTGCCTTTTCTCTGCCCTCAGAACCAGTTCTTTATCAGCTGTGCCGATGATGGGAAGACCATCTATAATGGGATCGGAGATGCAATTGTGAATCGAATCTTGCGCGCACACAGGTCTGGTTCGATTGCACAAACCAGATTTACGTGGCGCTTTGCTTATTTTGCATGCCCACGATCTTGAACCTTGATGTTATAAAGCTGTTTTTCATGAAGCTCATAGTGAGATTAAAACATGTTAAACAAAGCACCTTTCAAAGAGTATAAACAATGAGTACATTTCAGCATTTACCCCACCAATTACAACATAGAATAGAAATATGAGTGAAAGTAATTTGTAGTAATGTTTTAAATGGTACACTTGTTCACATTGTGTCTTACTGCAGAGAGCAGAAGAAGTACAGGGTGTTTGTGGTGGTTCCTTTGCTTCCTGGATTTGAGGGAGACATCAAATCTGGAGGTGGAAATGCCATTCAAGCTATTCTGCACTTCACTTTCAGGTGAGAGCCTTTCCCTCCCCTTATCATTTATGTACAAAATGCAAAAGTTGAGGATTTTCTCAAATTGAATTGGGATGATATTACATTCTTTTGGCTTTTGTGTAATACAAAAGTAAGAAGTAGCTGTTTCGCCAGTTACTTTTTCAAATAAAAGTGGATAAGAAAATAAAAATATTATTTGTTATTTAATTAGTAGTTGTAATTCAAAGTTGTAGCACATGGCTGGGGTTTCCATCAACCGAAACTGCAACTTGAAAGAACCCTGAAAGTTTATTGTGTTATTATCGCTTAGGATTTATTGATGTATTATTGTCCTATAATGTGTTAGTTATGTAATTTTAATGAAGGATTAATCTCCTAGGACCATGTGCCGAGGGGAGTACTCCATTCTCTCAAGACTTAGTGAAGGTGAGTTTTCTGTCACTTAACTGCTCTCATTTCCACACAATAATCCACCTGACATCACTAAATACCCCCCTTTCCTCTCTAACATGTTTCTTTCTTTTTCTTCGTGTTGCTCCTTTTAAACTGAAGCTACTGGTAGTAGGTATCTGCCCACCAGTCTCCATTTTCATCTTTGACTACTTCTTCTTACATCCATTTTTAAAAGTCTATGTGAGTTTCTTAATACATTTCCATGGCTTTGCATTATCCTTTGTGATTAATGTGATTCTGGTTTGCCCCCCACCCCAGTTAAGGACTTGTGGACGGAGTACATCTCACTCTGCGGCCTGAGGACACATTCCCAGCTCTCCCAGTCGCTTGTCACAGAGCTCATCTATGTCCACAGCAAGACCCTCATTGCTGATGACCGCTGCTATATAATTGGTGCGTCACCACTGATGCAAACTCATTTAAAGACAGGTTATAAATTAGCTATGGCCAGGATTTAAATGTTAAGCACTGTAACTTTAAAGCCCATTTTTTGTTAAACCAGGTTGAGACTACATAAATCAAAACGCTTATTTCAGCGGTTTGTTTGCCAAGATTAATTACTTCCACAGACTCTGTGATTAGTCAGCTTTGAGTTCTGAACTCACAGACTTAATTTTATGTATAGAATACAAACCTGTAACATTCAACTTCAAATCCATTTCTGAACAACAAATATACAGATTATCTACAGATTACACCGTAGCGAACAAGAGAAATTTGGACTCATTGTGAAGAATATTTCCGCTGTATAACGTCATTTCATTTTGAGAGTCGCTCTGAAATGACAGATTGTTAATGCTCGTACTTTCCACACGTATTCCAGGATCAGCCAACATCAATGACCGCAGCATGCTGGGCAACAGAGATAGTGAGATGGCAGTGTTTGTGGAAGATGAAGATCGGGTCCCTTCCCTCATGGGAGGGCAGGAGTACCAGGCAGGACCCCTCACACTCGCTCTGCGTAAAGAGTGTTTCAGGTCAGGACGAGATATGTAACTCCTGAAATGTACATTCTATTTATGCATGACCGTGAACCGTTACGACCTCTGAGTCATTGAAAATATCAAGACTAGCTTAGTTTGTTTTTATTGAGAAGGGTCGGCTACCTAATGGAATCTGACAACAAGTGAGGAACCATCTATATTTTTTGTGATTTACAAGAAAATCATCTCATATGAAAATGATGTGAAAAAATTTGAATAATTTCCCTTATGATAAACCTATATAGTTTCATTCTCACTTAAGAACTTTAAATTATATTGTGACATTATAAGAACGTTTGTGATGTTTAAATGCTCTGTGCTTGCTGAACTTTTTGGCTGTTATTTATTCATTTATTTTCCCCACCAGTGTTCTTGTTGGAGCTTCTTCAGACCCCAGTGTCAATATTGATGATCCAATCGGCGATGAATTCTTCTTCCTGGGCTGGAATGCAGCTGCTAAACTGAATGCCACCATTTACGACAAGGTATAAATTATGTACATGAAGGCGTATCATAAATCGTGATCTTTTCATTCAGTAACAGTGTGTTGTTTTCTTACCCCCCCTCCCCCCCCCCCTTTTTGTTCTCGTTGGTTGGTCTACAACAGGTCTTCAAATGCCTGCCCCACAACTCTGTCCACAACATGCGACAGCTGAAGGAATACGCCAGCGAGGAACGCCTCTGCGACACAGACCCTGAGCAGGCCAGAGAGGAGCTGAAGGCCGTCCGAGGGCTGCTGGTCCACTTCCCCCTGAGGTTCCTGTGTGAGGAGAACCTGCTGCCTCCACTGAACACTAAAGAAGGCATGGTTCCTGTGGGGCTGTGGACATAATCGCAGCTGAGCTCAGATCAGACCACCACGGAACAGCTAAGGGGCGGCTGCACCACATGCTCCTCTTTGTAGTTTCTAACGTTCAGCACAGTACACTTAAGTAGTTACAGTGAGGGAGTGAGGAAAGACATCACTTCAACACAGTTTGTGTTTTTTATATGGTCTCTTTGACTGGTGATGAGTCTGAACATAACCACTGACATGTAGATTTTTATCATGATTTAGACCAGTAGCTTAACCTGAACTGTCCAGGTTTTTTTTTCGTGATGATCGTGTCTACTGCATAACTTGCACTACAGTGCAATCTGAACTTCAGGGCTGGCGGCGGTGTTAGACACATATAAATTAATGTATGAGTCAGGAGAGGATTGCGAGATTGTATTAGAAATTAAGCATCTCACATGATCTGGGAACATAGTGTACTTTTATTGGTGCAACGGTTTTTGGGTGGGTGGGTGTCTCTGTCTCTCTCTCTATCGCACTCCTGCTCTCCCTCTGAGGCTTCACCTCTCACTGCAGTGCCAGCAAATCTGTCAGAACATTTGTGGTTGTTATGGTGACGGATATAAAGAGATGACTGGATTGTGGCTGAAATAAAAACTGGATAGGCCAGAAAAGGGAGAGTACTGATAAGAGGGATAACTTACTACATCAGGATGGTGGACTGGAAAATAGACGGTAATATGTTGAAAGAGGACGGATCATTTATGTGGAAGCAAAATCATTTCAATATTTTTGGATGAATGATCAGGTGGGAAAGCTGTTCGAGGGAAAGAAAAGGAGGACAAGATAATTGAAGGGTGCTAGGTTGATTTACCGCTAATTGTTGCTTTTTTTTAAAAAAAAGTTGCCATGACAACCAAAGGGAATTATTATTTCATCATGTTGTCAGCAGAACAGAACAAAACATTCCACCGTCCACTTCAGCTATTTCCATGCTGTCTCCTCAAATCTGTGTGCAGGTGCCATAAAATGTCTCACATCTACATGCACCAGGCTTTTATTGGGCACATTACATTCAGCCATTACACTGTAACTGAGTAGTGGCATAATGTGTCTTATATTCACGGTTCAATTCCCATGGAGCAACATCAAGTCTTAAATCACAAAGAATTTTAGGTTTCGTTTCGTATTAAATCATGGTAGTAATCTCTCAAAACCTGCTCATTCTCTTGACTGAGCCATTAGCACTGAATGACTACTAGCATCCAAATTGCATTGACTGATTTGGACATATCGTGCAATAACTTGGCAGAACTTGCTGCCTTCCTCATGTACCTGGGTTACTGTTATGCAATAACAAAATGTGATGCATGTTTATTCAGCTCTAAGATATGGTTGACAGAAAAGTAGTTTGACCAAGGTGAGAAGAAAAAGAGGATGTTCAGTAACCTGAGATTGAACCTGTGGGGGTGGGGGTGGGAGGGGGCACTGTTTGCATGTTTGAAGGTTTCTCACATGGCACACAGTTGGACCAAGTTTATCAGTAACTACAAAGCTTCTGTATCTTATCAAGATTTTAGAGAGCAACCAGCAGCAGCGAGGCAGACAAAAGGCAGAATGTGAGGCTTTTGAATGGGACTTTGTTTTATACTCTTTCTGTGGTTTTCTTGTTGAAAACCCCTGTCCCATGTATTTTAAAGAGATCTGTTTGTTAGTGGAGACTTGAAATAATGGATTGATTTGCATGACATTAGCATAATCCAGTTCATAATCCAAAAAAGTAAAAAAAAAAATGTTGAACCTATAACAGAGCCAGTGAATTACAGACTTGTCTGTACACAACTGTTTGTCAACAACACTATCCAGTCAATTTAAACCAGTTTGTGTTATCACAGATTGTACATACCACAGCACACAGTGACATTGGGCCTCTGCATTTAACCCATTCTAGTATTGGGGACAGTGGCACTTCTCCAGTACCAGTCCACACTCCACACTTGATCCGTACTTGAACCAGCAACCCTCCGGTTCCCAGGCCGAGTCCCTACTCCTCCTCCAGAGCAAATGCGTCTGTGAATCTGACCGATGACAAGTGTCACACATTATCGCTGCCTGAAGCACCTTTCACAGAGGAAGATATTAAAAAGACACTATGAGCTCTCGCACACTAGAAGCTGGGTATTTTCTGTAGCTGGTCTTGACCAGCACAAAATGGTTGCCTACTTTGTTTTAAGATTCTACCGAAATGTCTGTGATATATTGAGAAGTGACCTTATACTGTTTCTACCATGATTTTTGTTGTTAATCGCCTAATAGCCAGCATTACTAATACATTTTTTATGAATATACTACTAACAGAAACTTGTGTTTTTTAAGTCACAGTGTGAAAATCTTTGTGTATTAAAACCTGCAGATCTAGCTTATTTCCTTTAGAGTTGCTGATGTATAGCCTACTAACACTGAGGAGTAGAGAGATAATAAATATTCTTACTTAATCACTTGAAAAACATTTATGAACAACTTCTACTTCAAGGTATGTTATTTTTCTTATTTCCTCAATAAACCTTTTCTTTTTAATGGAATTTTAAAGTGAATATCTACTTTTACTTTGAAAAAAAGGTTTTCATCAAAATGGCCATGGCATGTATCAAAACATAGCCTTCCACAGCCAGAACTACTGATACCATCTAGGAACAGCGTGACATTTGGCAAGAAAAAGAGGGAAAAATCCTAAAACTTGTTCAAGGATCATTTATTGTCATTATGCAACACAGGGACGCACAACGAAATTCAGTTGTAGCCCATTTTCAAAACAACAAACGCGTGACAAAACAAAAACAGCAGTACATTCCTGTCGTGCATTGTTTAAATTTGCATCACAAAGAATGTAAACAGCAGCAACAAAATGGCGAGGTCTATATTATCTGTAAACCACTGGTTTCACTATTACTTTAAAATCCAGTAGCATCCTTTGTTATCGGTTCATTCTTGGAACAAATAATATATTTTAGTAGAGCAATTTGAAGACTGACTGTACATTGGAACTGAACCATGTAAATGAGCACTATTTACCACAAAAAATAATTAAAGTACATTTTATACATGAATGCTGAAGTCTTCAATAAAGCTCCATGCCTGATTTTATTTTTTTTATTTTATTTTTTTTAACTCTTGGTTGACAGCTTTGGAAGTGAATCATGTATTATTGACATGCATTATGATCTGTTGAAGCTAAGTTAGTCCTGTCTCGATGTAAAATAACTATAGTTATAGGATGGCAGACATATCAGAGCAAAACAAAGAACCGGAAAGGGTCAATTACTGGGGTCAGTTACTAATCACAACAGACACACTAGGAATAATACATTGCAGTGTGTTCTTTAGTTATCAAGCAGAACAGTATTTTAATGTAACTTATTTCTGAGGTCTGATCAGTGACAGAGTGGGTCACTGCAGGACAGGTCTGTCAGAGGACGACCTCGACTGTGCAGACAGATGCAGTTGCGTAGGTCGAGGTCCGCTGTAATCCTGCAGGTAATTTGTCCCTGATGAAGCACCGTAGCCATCCAGGAGGAGAAAACACTTGAGGAGCGTGTGCAGCCAATCGTCAGTACAACCCCGCAAGACTACAACCAGGCTGGAAGTGGGAGGGAGGACTCGGGAAGCAAAACATGGCGAAATAACAAGTTGGGCTGCAGCCGCTTTTGAAACTGCGCCGTGTCTTTTTAGCGTTGGAGCGTAACTACCAGGTCCTAACAAATTTGGACGCGTGAGAACGAAGCCAACGCGTAACTTTAAAGAGTCGTTGGCCCCAATTTCACAAGTATTACGGCGGCGCCTGGCGGAAAAAAAAAAATAAAAAAAAATAGTGCTCGCCTGTTCGCCTGCGCTTTCCCCCGGAAGGCTGGCAGTGCTAGGCGCGACTGTCAACACAGAAAATGGATGAAGAAGGAAAGTTTATTCTGGAAAAGACTATCTAGACGACTCGCTCTCGCTACGTGAGCTCGCCAGGTGACGTCGGGTCGATCGCGCGCACCTGACTCGGTGCTCGGATCAACGTGCGCTCCGAGGACTATTTAACTCGTGTTAACAAGTTTTGACAACTGCAGTCCGCAAAGGATCGCATTTCAAACGAGGCCATTATTTTTTTTTTCCATTTCTCCGCACTTGTCTGTGTGTGTTTTGTGAGGACGTGTGTTTTCAAGGCTGACATTGACAGCCGGTTCTGGTGCGGACGGATCCGGGGACGCCATCACATCCGACGCAACGTCTCCTTTAAAAAACAACCATTGCGCCGTAAATGTTATTTTCCACTTCAGCAGCGATACAAGGATTGCTCTAGTAGCACACCAGTCATATCTGGTAGTTTTTCTTTTCCCCCCCCTCCTTCTCCTCCTCCGCGGCACGCATCATTTAATCACCTCCAACATTAGCTGCATGTTGTGCAGCAGCAGAGACGCGGCGGCTCGTCAAAATGAACGCAGCAAGGTGTCCAACAGTGGAGGCGCATCGCGTTGAAAACCTGCCAGTTGTTAGACCGGTGCCGATGGCCGGCTAACGGGGACGTCGCCACTTTGTCGAAATCTCTTATATGAAGTTGACCGTCTTTAGATCGGATCGTTTGTAAAACAGATACCATTGTATCTGTCGAGCGGAGTTGAGGTGAGCTAAGACAGCTGGGCGCGTCTGAGGCGGCTCAATCTGCGCCGTGTTTGCTAATCAAAGTGCTACCGGGTTGTTCCGCAACAGTTGCAGCGTATTGCACGGGCCGATTTTTTAGATAATACCGCTCACGATCGTTGTGGCAGCCGCTTACGATTTTCCCCCGAAGTACTTCTTGTCAAATACCTGGCTAACTTGGTAGCTTCGGGTCTAAGTTTCTGCAGCCATGTCTGAAAACGCCCCCACACGAAGCCTGGATGACATAGACCTCGCGGCTCTGAGGGTGAGTATTGTTGTTGTGAGATACGTGTGCTGCACTTTATTCATGTACAGTTATGGCAGACGTGGACACGCTGGACGTTATGTCATGTGAGCTGAAGTGTCAGTCTGACACGAGCACGACCGTTCAACACCCACGCAACAAAGTTGAGGTGGAACAAACGTCCCTTGGCCTCGCTGCAGGAAGCCGTGCTGGATCAGTGTCACAGATTCCCATCAAAGAGCACCAAATAAAAAAAAAAAAATAATACTAAAAAAAAAAATCGACAATGATGGCTGCTTCTGTCGCTTGTGCATCACCTGAAACACTTTGCCTTTGTCATGTAGTTGTTATATACATAATAATCATAATAATGCATTTTAATCTAACGTTACCAGTTCTAAACCCTTGAGATTGACATGCACAGACACGATCTCTATTGTTTAAAATATTGATGTTTGGAGGTGTTTCATCCATATGGGAGCTTGACAGTCAGTGAATCCAAGTTGAATGGGAAATCCTCCAACCATTTCCTTGTGAATTTTGGATCTGGTCTTTTTGGTTTGTCTTACTGACAACATTCTAATACTACTGTATATATTTATAAAATACAAGTATTAAACCTCGCCAGGGATGGAACAAACCCTGGTCTTACTTACCTGGTATTTACAGTGGTCCACCTTGAAGGCCTCAGTTTAAAAAAATAAATAAATCAACCTCGCTTTTTTGACTACCCTCTTCCAAGAATAGAACCACTTTACCAAACAAGAAAGACAAGACATTAAATCAAATGAGGATAAAATGGTCACCACTATTCCAATTTTCTGAAAAATCTTCTTTCCAATGATATAGTTTCTTAATTGAGACCACATATCTGATGTTCCCTTCTGAGGCATCTATCTATTTTAATGGAAAGTGTAAAAAAAAATTATGATTTTGTTGCAGCAGTAAATCCCCCCCAAGACAGACCCTTATTAGCATTATAAAGAAGCATTTTATGCATTCAGTCACTGCTTTTTTGAAAAGGTAGGTTACAGCCCTGTCTCCCCACTTAGCTACAGGTTTGAAACGGAACAATAGCTTTCTTTTTTATTATTTTTATGTTAGGTGCCATTCTTTATCTCTGTCTAGAGTTAAAATGACCAAAGGTTACTCTGAATGTGCATCTGGCATCATTACAACTTTAATAATGTCAGAACATATAATATGAGGTCCTTTTCCTCTTGGTGGGTTACTTCATGAAATATAATGTTGAGGAATTCACAGGTAAATGAATGTGAAATTGATTAAATAGATGCATACAAGTAAGCTATTTAAAAACATATCCCAGAGGAAAATTCAACTTGGAGGGTTTCATGTCCTCTTAAAAAAGCAGAAAACAATGCAGCATGTTGTTGTAACTTTCACAGATTTATGGGGCTTAACAGGAGATCGGGGGTAGTTTATCCGAATCTTGGCTTGCTTGGACCTGTGTTATCTTTTCCCTGACTTTAAATGAACAACCCCAGCATATTGTTAGAGCTGACCCAGCTCTTAATAACAAATCTGTATTCAATGTTTGTACGAGAAGATTGACCATATTATTTTCATTTAAGATAAGATACAATCACTTCATTGAATTTGGGAATTGGATTATCAGTCTCAATAACATCTCTGTTTAGTTAGCCCTGGTATGGTACAATAAATTGAAGTCATGTTTGAAAATTAAAGTTATTGGCCGGAGGCAGAGCGCTGACCGTTCAGTTTTTGTTAGAAACTGAAGTTATTGTCGAGTTTAAAGTGTAAATAAAATCCATTTACATTCATTGCACTGAGGTGGCAAAAATACCAACATTTGCCTGGCCATCTACCACTAAAATGAATTGTGAAACAGTTTTTGTGATTTTGGGTTAACTGACCATTTAGAGGTGCCCTGTGGAGTTTTCTTGTAAACAAACAAAAGGTGTGTGTGTGTGTGTGTGTGTGTGTGTGTGTGTGTGTGTGTGTGTGTGTGTGTGTGTGTGTGTGTGTGTGTGTGTGTGTGTGTGTGTGTGTCCCTGAGCTCCAACAAATGTGTTAAATGCGTTTCCTCCCCCATAAAACATTTGTAAAGGCATTTTTGTTTTGTATTTTAAATCCTGCGTTGTTTACTAGCTAACAGTCCTCTTCTTCCCTGCCTTTGTTGGGGCATGCTGCATGTCTTGGGCGTTACTGCCAATGGTTGATTAGTGGAATAGTGTGAAGCCCTTGGCAGGACGGTGGAGCACGACACCCTTGTGCATGCATGTGGTGTTCCTGTGCATGCGCATTAGATAAACGATATTGGGATCCAGTCAAAGAAAAACAGCTCCACAGCGCCACTAGAGGACAAAAACTCCATAAAGAACATTTAAGTGACTCAATCACGTACAGAAGGACTCCAGCGTTAGGCTACATAGCAACAGTCCACGATACACAGGCAAAACAAATAATTTGTGCTGTAACACTTTGTTCCAATGTCAATAGCACTGGATAAAATCAAGCCACCTGCACAATTGTTTCAATTACAGGTGGCATAGTAAGTTACACTTTAGAATCCAAGACAATTAAAGTGGTCAGACCCACAGACAGAAATGGTCAGACTCCAACAAATATGTCTGATGAATTTCACCTGTTTTGTTCTTAATTTAAAACTATTGGAAAAGGACTTTTATGCCTATTTTCAGTTTCAAACTGAAACTTTGATAGTGTCATGAGATTATTGGATGCTGGTTAACCAGGACTACCAGCCCTCTGGAAATGAAACTCATGAGCAATTTAGTCTTGTGATTTTTTTTTTTTATTTTGGTGCAGTTTGCTATGCTTGGCATAAATAAGTTTACATGATGGTGATAAAAAAAATCGCTCCTTTTTTAATATGAAGCTTTATTGTGAACACCAGTAAAAAAAAAAAAGAAAAGTGTAAACTTATTTAACTTTTCCTCCATGCCTTTTTTTCCCCCACATTGTGATTATGAATTAACAGTCATCAAAATTTACTTAAAATAAACAATTAATAATAATAAAAAAAAAATAATGTAATGTGATAATGTAAATGTTCTACCTTAACTGAGATGTGCAAATTCATTCTGTTGGAATCAGTTTGCTAAATTTGAAAAAAGATAAAGTACTTCCAAATTTAAGTACGAGGAAGCCATTTAAAAACCTTTCAGGTCAACTATACATTTGTTCACTAATGATGTTCAGATGGTGTTTTGAGTTGGGATTTAGACTATTGTTGCAGCTGTGTAACCAAAGGACAGGCTTTTTTTTTTTTTTTTTTTTTTAAAAAGACTTCCTCTGTCAGCTCAGTTGACACTCCTGCAGGAAATGTGTGGTCAACTTCCCAATGGACCATTTCCAGTGTTTTAAGAGTGTATACCCTGTTGAACTGAGGTTGATGGGAACATTTATTGCATTGTTCCCTGAGGTTAATCAATACATTAATAAGATAGCATTATATCCATAAGAACTACCAGAACTGCAATTTGTATCATTTAAGCATGCCGACTATAGTTTTCGCCTCCAGTTACCCTGTGGTTTTACTGCTTCCTTGCCGTTTTAGCAATCATTGCTGGCAATTTGTTTGACTGTGCGCTGGTGGAGCTACTCCTTGAACATAACTGTACCCTTCCCCTTCTATCACTTCGTTCCTCTCATCCCACTCTCGTGGGTGAAGCTACCGCCTCTGCCTTGCCACCCACTCATTATTCTCTTCCATATTATCATGTTGTTGCCTCCTACTTTACATTACAGTTCCCCCTCTTTTGTGTTATAACATCATATGAGTTATGTGCATTTGCATCAAATGTGTGGTCATTTCCCAGTTTTATGGCCAAATCTTTCATAAGTATACATGCTATTTTTTTTCCCATAAATGTTTCCTGTCTCAAAGGAATTTTCCCCCTCCTTGTTGAAGGCAGAAAACCCATCATTGGAAACAGATGAAAGCAGGATAGGTCATGCTGTACATTTTAAACCCAAAGCAGCAGTCTAACCACCCACACATCTTCTTAAAGCCATATTGAAATTGCTTGAAAGTGGAACTGCTTGTCATATTCCCTTGTGTCTTGGGGGAGGGGTTGCATAATTGCGTCAAAGCACCCTTGGTGTCAGTAGAATATGTTTTCACTCCATCGAAACTTAAAACGAACAAATCAGGAAAAGATGGATGTCCTTGTAAAATCCATATCTAATTTAATATCAATATGTAGTTCATCTGCTTGTCTGTTTCCTATGTGTTGTGGGCGGGCATTGAGTGTGTGTGTGTGGGGAGGGGGGGTGGCTAGGAAGATGATTTGTATGGTAATATTGGATTTAAATTGGTTTTGGTGTACATAAAGTAGAAACCATTGGGGTTGTTTTTATGTATGATCTCTACTCTGCAGAGTCTTTGTGCTTTTGTTTGTGTGTTTTATATGACGTGTTGTTGATGAAGTCAATATATCTACTGCTGTACTTTAACCGCTTCTGTTTAACAGAAAAAATATGTATAATGTTTTGATAAAGTATCTATTAAATTAAAGATTCTTGAGCGTTCTGTTAAGACACATTTCTTTAATTACTTTTAATTTAGAAAAAACCTGTTGATTTTGTGTCCTCAACAGTGTTTTGTATTTAGACTTGTTTTAATTCAGCCTTTGTGCTGACATTATTGAAACCAGATTGCAGGAGTTACTAGAACAGGTGCAGTCCAGTAGGTTTTTAGTATCTAAGCATGACTCTTAACTGAGGAAGCATGAGTGTAACAACATGAAATGCGACCTCCACTCAGGGTCGGCATTGAAGTGTAGATGTGTAGGATTCAAAGAAGAACAAATCCCGCATCACCCACTTATAACACAAATAGATATGGTTTGCTTTGAGTGTAATCATTTTAATTTTGCAAAACAAATTGCAGTTTATGTTATTGAAATGCTGTTTTTATTTGGAGTGGTTTGTAGTTTGAAAATAGTGTATCTGACCCTGCACCGTCTGTATGTTGTATGACTTATGATTCTGACCGTGTCTCCCGTAGGATCCAGCAGGGATCTTTGAGCTGGTCGAGGTTGTCGGCAATGGGACCTATGGGCAGGTGTACAAGGTGAGACATGATGCCTACATTTTACCTCAATGATGTCCTACTCTTTTTGTAGATTGACGCATTCAACACATTAAGTTTTCACCTGTGCAATAAGTTGCGATAAAATTGGGCTCCAAAGACCACTCTAGTACCTGATCTGTGGTAAAGGTTTTTTTTTTTCTTGCATTCATTACTCAGATTACAGTAGATTTAGCGTACTGCTATGCAAGTACATTTTTCAGCTGTCAGCCTGAAAAGTTAAGTGTCTTTGACATAAAATTAAGACACATTGGAGAAGAAAATGTAAAAGAACGGTGAAATGGTAACGGAAGCAATTAGCCACACTTGATGGGGCAAAATTCAAAGAGTTTCAGAAACATGGAGTCCCAGGTTCATTTTAAACTTTACTGACCACTGTTATGATTAACTTGTCAGGGCCGTCACGTGAAGACGGGCCAGCTGGCTGCCATCAAGGTGATGGATGTTACGGAGGAGGAAGAAGAGGAGATCAAAGCTGAAATCAACATGCTGAAAAAATACAGCCACCACCGCAACATAGCCACGTACTACGGTGCCTTCGTCAAGAAGAGTCCACCGGGACATGATGACCAACTTTGGGTTGGTCTACCCTCTCACCTGTCCTGATAATTGTATAGCAGGAAGCCTCATTGATTGTGCTCACTACGTTTTGCATTTGTCTGCATGTAGCTGGTGATGGAGTTCTGTGGGGCGGGATCAGTGACCGACCTGGTAAAGAACACTAAGGGCAGCTCTCTAAAGGAGGACTGGATTGCTTACATCTGCAGAGAAATCCTCAGGGTAAGAAATCGCCGGTCCACCAATCAAAACAAGTCTGCAGCAGAGGTCACTCCCTACTGATCAAGTTTGACTTCTTTATCTGTGCGCAGGGCCTTTCTCATCTCCACGCCCATAAAGTCATCCACAGAGACATCAAGGGCCAGAACGTGCTGCTAACAGAGAATGCAGAGGTCAAACTTGGTACGTTGAATGCTTGCACGTTTTGGGTAAAAGAGCAAAAGTAGGTACATGCTACCCCTCATTGTCTCGCATCCTTTCCTCTGATTGCTTTGTCCACATTCAGTTGATTTTGGGGTGAGTGCTCAGTTGGACAGGACTGTCGGGCGTAGAAACACCTTCATCGGCACACCGTACTGGATGGCACCGGAGGTTATTGCCTGTGATGAGAACCCTGACTCCACCTATGACTTCAGGGTAACAGAAGCACTGTGTTTGTGTGGGCACTATGCTGTGGGAGCATATGAGAGATAAAGACTGACCTGGTCCCTTGTGTATTTTGCAGAGTGATATCTGGTCCTTGGGGATCACAGCCATTGAGATGGCGGAGGGAGCTCCTCGTAAGTGCATACACTCCTCTGAACACCTTTTTTCTTCCTTTTTTTTTTTTTATTTTGTCCCCGTTCCTGTTTGAAACCTGCATTTCTATGTACCCAGCAACAGATAGTCTTTCATCGCCAGAAAAACCCTCATGAATGAGTCTGTCTTGCATATGCAGCCTTGTTGTCTGTGTCTTCAGATGGGCAGCTGACTCACTGTAATCAAGGTAGTGTAGTCGTGAGCTGGCAGTTGGCCTGTGGAGGCTGATTGCAGAGCGCTCTCCGGTCTGCTAAGCGGGGTGATATGTCTGTCTAGAGATTTGGTGTCAAACATGACGAAGAAGAAAAGAAAATCTCACTTAAGAGTAGCAAGTAAAATGAATCCCAACTGTGGTAAAGTTACAGTGATAATGTTCTGAAAACCTTTTGTTCACATCAATGATAAAGACTACAGAGCTCTTGCAGACCATGATGATGATGATGATGATGATGATGACAATGACATAAGACATGCGGGACAACTGTCAAGCTAGTGTTGATGTACCTTTTGTGAATTATTCAGTGAGTAATTACGCACTCCATCAGTTTCATTACTGAAGTACGTATTCCACTTACATAGTCGCAATATTCTTTGTTTTTTTATTAGATCTTCTTTTAGTTGTTACGGCTGAAACCATTTTTTGTTAATAAAATTTTGATTAGTTGGTCGACAGACCCAGAAAAGTATTATTAATTAGTTAATTTTACTGTTTAAATCAGAACTGCATTACTCTGTTTTGCTAAACTGTTTGTCAAACAAAATTAGACACCATGTTTGTCTTGGATAACATAAGATGGATATTTGTCATTAATTACCTGATAAAGATTTTTAGTTGATTAATAAGTGATGGAAATCATCATTAGTTGCAAACCTAGTCTCTCTCCTATCTATCTATCTACCTATCTAACCTTTCTAATTGTTTTTTATTGAGTTACATAGTTAAAGCAGTAGTCAAATAATTAAATTGAATGTCTGTATTGATCTCAGAAGTACATTTCTTAAAAGTTCCTTTCTTCTTTCATGATGGAATTGAGGAAAGTGACAGGTGAAGGGGTCAATATATCGACAGGATGATATATGTGGTATCTGTTGCTGTTTGAGATGCACCATTGTGCTAGTTACAGTAATTTATTCTTTAGCCTTACAGGGTTACTGGCTTTGTTTATTTTTGAACATGAATTATTGAGCATCTTTTCACAGTTTATTTTCTCACTAGCTGTGTTAGCAGACACCCTCCATACCTTTACGGTTTGTTCACATTTATAAGAAAATACAGGGCAGTCAGTATGGTGAATATAAGGTCACAATTTAAAAATGACTTTACTGTCTGTACAATTGATCAGCTAAAATCATAAACAAACGGATCAGTTCACTCCAGGTATTTAATAATACACTAAATGGCACGGCAGTTTGTCACTCCATCATTCCCACCGACAGGATGTTGACAAAACTGCCAACATCCTGTCAGTGGGTGATCTATTCATTTTTTTAAATGAAATAAAACCATTTAAGTCTACTGAATAAATACTAATTCCACTTATACATTATGGCTATGTGTGATACATGTTAAACATGCATGTTATATGAAGCACACACAATCAGGAGCTGTGATCCCTCTGTTCCCTTAAAATGCTGAAATAAAATGTTCTTCCTGCCTTAGGCTCTCTCTGTCACGTTGCATTCGTCCAAAAGACTGCCATGTAAAAGCCTATTTACTGTAAAGCTAACCGGTCAGGTTTAGCTACCTACGCTGGGAACACAATGACTCACAGTCCTTGCTCTTACATTCAATGTAACAATAAGCCTGAGGCGCCAGGAAAGATTGGATAACAGCAGCTATAACCATGTTTTGAGGATACAAAGAATATGTGTAATGGTGGCTAGTATTTATTTTCTTTTCTTTACAAACTTCCAGGTGTGGGAGTATATGATACTCTGTCTTACAGTTGATTTATTCTGATGTTACTTTTTCCTTATTTATTGTACGTCTCAGCATGGGTAGGGGGGGATTTAATAATATCGAACAACTATCACCCTCTTTTTTTTTTATTTCTGCAGCCTTGTGTGACATGCACCCGATGAGAGCCCTCTTCCTCATTCCCAGGAATCCCCCCCCAAAACTTAAATCCAAAAAATGGTGAGTTACCAACCATCCTGTTGTGTTACTTACATATATCATAACCTAGACACCTAGCAGGCTGCCCTCATATGATTCCAAATGTGCATAAAGTCTGAAAACCTTATTATGTTTCCCAAGGCAAATATAAGAGTGAAGTATAAAAGTGGGGTAAAACAAGTCGTGGCAGGAGAGCACAGTTACGTGCACTGCAGTAACGTGGTTTCTCTTTTTACTTGATGTTTGAGAAAGCAGGTTACTGCACAGCAACAATAACCAGGTTGAAAGGCTAGTTTAGATTTTTTTGAAGTGGTGCCGTATGAGGTACTTATTCGTAGACGGTGCATTACCTACAACAGATGACGATTGGTACGCCCCCAGTTTGGAGAAACAGACGGGAGTACCAGCACGGTAGCAATGTACTGCTGTGGTCGGGGGCAGCAGCAAAACTTATTTTAGCCACAGAAAAAAGGCCCACCTAAAGAAATCAATACCAGTTTAAATGTACACTATTAGAATATTTTCAGTTTTACCCTGCCAGCCCTGTCCAACTGGGAACTGAAAAAGTTATATCCATCTATGCTCTCTTCAAAGCCACATGATTCCCTTGACAAAAACAGTCATTTCACCTGCAGAACACGTTAGTTGGTGGTCTACCTCTGCCTCGATTGGTTAGTTTGTTTGTGTGAATTAAGAGTTTTAAAGGATTAGTTCGGATTCACCAAAGTCACACAATAACAAACAAACTAACTGATGGAGGCAGCGGAAGACCAGCAACTCCCGTGTTCTTCAAGGTAAAATTACTGTCTAAAGAAGTCTTGTGGCTTTTAAAGAGAGCCTAGATAATGGCTTCAGTTGCCCGTTGGAAAGGGCTGTCTGACTAGGTAAAGCCAAACTATCCCTTTAGTGCATATAAACACACTTAATAAGAACGGCACTGTATAGAACAAATGCTGCTTGTACAATAAATGATTACAGGAACATCTCTGATTTCTTAAAGCAGATGTTGTGCTACTTTGGGTGCATTTGTCCCTCTATTGGGAAAGACATTTAGGATAGCTGTCCCTCACTCAGATTTTAAAGTGCTGAAGGCATTTAAACTCATTTGCTCTCATTAAACTCATGTTCTTTCTCCTGCTCTGTTTTTTGCTCCTATTAATCTTTATGCTGCTCGTTAATGGACCCACTTGGTAGAGTTTATGGTCCCAATCGCATTCCGAATGAAATGTTTCTTTCACATTGTTTTTTTTAATTCCAATCATAATGGACAATTAGGCAAATATAAAAAAAAAAAACATAAGTAACGGTGTCAATTACTTGAACTCAATAACTCTTGGTTATATTCCAACATTATTAACCCCATAAAGGTAGTGTGTGTTGCAGTGATCATGTTGTGCTCGCATGTTAGTTGCAGTTTCAGAGAAATTGGACTAAAGATGGACCATGTCCCACTTAAATCTCTCTTCTGCCCAGCTGCCAACTGTTCCATGCCTCCCTGCCCTCCCACTCTCCCTCACTAGTTTATCCTCCTCTTACCTCCCCATTCCTCCCAGGTCCAAGAAATTCATTGACTTTATAGAGGGCTGTCTGGTGAAGACGTATACCAGCCGACCATCCACAGAGCAGCTTCTTAAGCACTCTTTCATCAGGGACCAGCCCACTGAGCGCCAGGTCCGAATTCAGCTCAAAGACCATATTGACCGTACGCGCAAGAAAAGGGGAGAAAAAGGTGAGCAAATGAGATGGAAAGAGCCTAAATGGGTGTAACCCAGGGTACCCTGTCTCTTCATGTACCACGATCTACTATACTTTACAGTATACTGTACATTATAATGCCACAATCCTTTTTTTTTTTTCATGTAATATTTCACTTCTCTTTATGCTCATTTTGATTTGTAGAAGAAACAGAGTATGAGTACAGTGGTAGTGATGAAGAGGATGAAAATCGTGGCGATGACAGAGAGTCGAGGTATTTGCAGATTATGAATTGGATTTATCGATATATTCTCTGTCCAAGTGACTTGGGTTCTCTGTGCGAATGACTGTCCCCCAAAATCCTCCCCCTCATTTTTTCTTTAATTTTGGTCATCAGTTCAATCCTCAACGTGCCCGGTGAGTCCACCCTGAGGCGGGACTTCCAGCGCCTGCAGCAGGAGAACAAGGAGCGCTCGGAGGCTCACAAGAGGCAGCAGGCCCAGCTGGCTGCTCAGCGTAGGGACCCTGAGGAACACAAGAGGCAACTGTTGCACGACCGACAGAAACGCATTGAGGAGCAGAAGGAACAGCGTCGCCGACTTGAAGAGGTAATAATCAATTAAGAAACGAGTAGTATTATGAGAAATATGCATATTAGCTTTCTTTCCGGGAGTCGTATGAGAAGACTAGTACAACTCTCATATCTGCATGCTAAACGTGAATGTAGAGCAAGGAGACGTTTATCGTAGCTTAGCGTAAAGACTGGAAGCAGTTGGAAAACTAGCCTGACTCTCCAAAGTTAAGAAGTACTCAACACTTCTAAAATGTGTGCTGTAACTATTTCCTGGCAGCCACTATGTTCAAAGAAAAATAGTTAAAGCACATAACTCTCTCTAAAAATACACCTTTATCTTTCTTACTTTTAGATACAATGAGATAATTAGTGAGCTTTAGAGGTGTTGGTAGGTGTATTTTCTTTTTTTACGTTTTAGACGGTAACTGTTTCCCTCTACATCCGGTCTTTATGCTAAGCTATGTTTTTCCTGGCTCTAGCCTCATACTTAACACACAGACGGAGACTGGTATCAATCTTTTCATGCAACTTCGGCAAGAAAGCAAAGAAACATATTTCCAAAATTCAAACTATTCCTTTGAAGGAAAAAAAAAATATTTCGCTTGCCTTTTTATCGTACATTTCTTTTTTTTTTCCCGTTTTGACACAAAACTTAACGTTCCAATATTGCCCAAGATTATTGTAATGCACCCAATGCTGAGATTTTAGGTCTGGTACCTGCAAAAATACAATGCTGCATAGAGCCTACTTCAGAGAATGAAAACGCATTCATTGGGTGTCTATAGTTTTAAATGCATACATTCATAGTAAAGTCATATACTAATCCCACATTTCCACAGCTGACTTGCATCTTATCATCCTGGTCTTTTGTTTTTCTTGTCTAGTGCTGGTTTTGATTTAATTCTGATACATTTATAAGTACAGACATATCAGACTTTGTCAGTGATAGAAAAAATTGGTATCTTTGACCTTATTTCCACTGTCAACCTTGTTTTATAATTAAATGTGATTCTGCACATTTTACCAGAGGCTCATGATACTAATACATTATGCAACAGGCGGGACATTTTTAATTCAAAGCAAAACTGTACCAAGCAACAAGAATATCCAGTTCTTTGTCTGTGTCTGCTCTTGTCATTGTCCTCCATCCACTCAACTACATGCTGTTGCCCTTTTCTTTGCCCTTTTATTATGTATTTGGTTTGCAATTGGTTGTTTTGGTCATAAGTGCATAGCAGTTTTGATCTCCCTTCAATTATCGGCCCACTAAACTTTTGTTATGCAAGATACTTAATGTATATCAATCCATGAACATAAGTAAGACAATGTAAAACAACAATAAGAGTACAAAACTTTGAATAGCTTAGACTTAGAAATCAAGAAATGAGTCCTATGCACTAAATGAAAAACGCACTAGTACAACTAAAACCCTCTCCTTTTTCTTTTTTTTTTTCACCAACTCAAAGCCTCTAGGGCTAAATAACTAGTTGCAAGAACAAAATCTCAGGACACCTTCGCAGGCAACAGTACATTTTCAACATGTTGTTCACTAACATTCATAGTTAAATAAATAGGTAAACGGTGGGGAATAGAGTGAGATTACTTCAACACAAGTATGAATTATTAATTCTGCAAACATTTGCCCTAAGTGAGATGAATTGTAGCCTAGAGTGAGATGTTTTGTGAGTATGAAGTTTGTGCAGAAAAAGTCTAAATCTTGAGCCACTTATAAACTACCTTTTCACAGATTCCATGTATTTTAAAAAGATTATGATGCTGTGAACCAGCCCTGCAGGCTGTTATTTAGAATCACCTTCTTTGGTCAAGTATTTGTGCACGTACAAGGAATTTGACTGTTATTTGCAGCTCTCTCGATGTACTTGCACAGAAATAGAAATAATAGTTGGGAACAAGCACAACGAAGCTAGACGAATAAAAGTAAAGGATAGACAGGATGGTCTCCACAAGTAGTGACAAAATAGGTGTGTATATATAAATATATATGAAAGCACCAATGACCAAGAATTTAAAAAGAATTACACGCCTATATACAAGTCAAGTGTTCTGTAAGTTGTAAACAATAAAAATAGGGCAAGAATACATACTGAATGGTTATACATGGACCGGATCATTATGTGCATGTAAAGATATCAATAGTAAATATAAACTATATGCATGCTATTTTGGCTTTAAGGTTAAAGAATTCACGTCGGCTAGCTGACAAGCTAGCTGAAATGAAGCTAAAAGAAATTGCACGACATTCACCCTTAAAAAATACATGCAGAAACGTATGATAATGATTACATGTGGGTCATCCTAGATCTGGGTCACTACTGAAATTACATTATATTTTTATATTTTATTTGGTTACAGTCACCCACAAAGTTTCTATTCCAAACAATATATTCACTCTAGATGTTAGTTTGTAAATGCTGTTAAGTGTTTGCACACTACTGAATGAAACAATACAAATTCCTACTGACTTTGGGGATAAAAATGCTCGCACAGTACAAGGATTATTATTATATATTACTTGTAATGTTGCACATCCCCTGAATGTGTCATCATGTTATCTTCTCTGTCCAGACAGCAGCTGAACTTGCTTTTAATTTTTTTTATCTGATATGGAGTCAACAAAAAAGTATTGTCATAGTGACAAATTGTCTGGGGAAAAAGCCTTATGGATAGCTCTGCTTGACAGTCTGTAACCTTTAGCCCTCATCAGCGATTAGTTTATTGTTTGGCTGGTTAATTCAGATCAACATGGTCATTTTGTGCATCATGTTCCCACATGCATTAAACAAATATACGAAACTTTAGAAACATTACACTCTTTAATGTGATTTTAGTGTTAGATTGTAATTTGTTATTGATTAACATATCGGTCTCGGGAGCAAATATTGACGCAGATATGAACGACAACAGAATGAAGTAAAGATTTTGTGTTTATGCTGTGATTTAATTGTCACGGTTGATGCTTGTAGTGAACATTTAAGTAGAGGTTTTGTACAGCGATTTTGATTTTGAATGACTGTAACTCGGCTCATTGGTGGGCTGACAAAGTGCCAGCAGCTGTGAAATGTCTGAGGAGTTATGTGGGATATTAATGAGGCAAACGTTTTACACTGATATTGTGATTGAAAATGTTGTGCAGTATTGGTAAGTATTTTACTGCAGTATAAATGAACTCCCCTGATATACCACCACCTCCTCGTCTATCTTCTCTGGCTCCTCTATTCGACTGTAAAGTGCCAACAACAATTGAGTGGACAAGCGCTTCGTGTGCTGTGTGTCATTTCAGCACAAAGAACAAGCCTTGTTGTTTCGATGTCCCTTTTTTTAAAAAAAAAAAAAAAAGATAAAGACGGCTCCCTGCCAAAACTGAATAACTGTGGTCAATTTGAGTTTGAATCAAAGCAGCAAACTCTGATGATGATTAGGATACAATAGGTGTGTGTCTGTGTTCGTTTGAATGACTCACAGCCTCTGTTCTCTGCCCTGCATCCCCACTCCATTTTATTCCTTTTTTGCAGCTCTTTGCACAAAAAACAAGAGAGGGTTTGCTTATAAGCAGGCTATCCATTATAAATGGGCTCCTGTGCAAACATAGCCTGTATGCTCATTTCTCTTTTTCCTGTCACCCTTCTCTCCCAGCAACAGAGAAAGGAGCGAGAGATGGTGAGGCAGCAAGAAAAAGGTCCCCATCGGAGACTCGACGATATGAGACGGGAGGAAGATAGAAGGTTGGCTGAGAGGGAGCAGGTAACCAACAGCAGGAGATGTGGGGCTGCAATCGGCCAATCAGTGTCAAGTGTGGGCGTGTCCACCAGCAACACAGTGCAAGTTGCTCTGGTGGTGAAATTCCACGAGTAGGTTGCCATAGCAGCAAGGGTCTAAATTAGTGTATTTATTCAGAGATGAGTTTTCTGTGGGTGAGCTCTCTGCGTCTCTTGTGCTCTGTTTCCAGTCTACCCTCAGTAACACAAGAGACTGGCAACACAGCATCATCGCCCTGTGGTCACAAATACTCATTTTATGCCACAAACGACCACAATGTACTGCTAAATATTAAAATATTCTTAATGTAGTGATATGTGACAATCTCTATGTAGTGCTAAACAGTGATGTCATGTTTCCATGGTAATTTGTATTTGTCTCTTTATAACTTCTAAATGGGGACGGCGCATGTTTTGCCGCTAAAATTCATTGTTAGAATTATCAGTACAACACACGGTGTCTGTTGTTTACTGGAATGATATTACATAACTGTTCTGTGCCTCTATCTTCTCTCTTCTATACCCTGTCATTTCTCCTTTCCCACCTTTTAATGCCTGTCATTCCTGCCTCCTTACCTTTCCTCAGGAGTTTATCAGGCATAAGTTAGAAGAAGAGCAGCGGCAGTTAGAAATCCTTCAGCAGCAGTTGCTTCAGGAGCAAGCACTGCTTATGGTAACTAGTCCTCACTACTCCTTTATCATGTCTTGTTTTGACTGCAGAGGTTTCCATGTCCTCTCGGTTACAGTAGATCATTAGTAAAGGAGATTTATTGATCAGCACAGAAAAACATTGTGTGTCCTCACAACAATATGGCTTGTTTCTGTTTTGTCAAATCACAAAACTGCCTCAGGGGGCTTTATAGTTTGTACAGCATATGCCACCCTCTATCCTTAGACCCTCAATTCTGATAAGGAAAAACAGTGTTGCAGTGTTTTGGCAAAACAAACACTGCAGTGTTACATGTCTGCTTGTGTTTGAAGGTAGATGCTATTAGGTAGAGTAAAAGGCAGATGATACTGCATGTCTTGAAGAGCATTGCACTGACCTAGATTTTGAGGGCCGTTTTGGGCAGATTTCAGAGTTTGTTAGTGTAAGTGTATCTTGCTTACTCTGAAAGGAAGATTTGCCACACTCCTGACGTATTTGCTTTAGCTAGCTCCTGTGAAGCATAGGAGTTGCTGTCATTTAGTTTGAGCTATAGTGTCAGCTCTTTGTTCCTGTTTTTTGGAGGGAGAGAAAGAGCCGAGTCCTCCATACTGTATTTATGAGGCAATTGAGAGTTTTCTACATATCCCTCATACTTATACATACACACAGGAATTGTGTGTATGTGTATCTTCATAAAGCACAGGGTCAGATACAGGGCAGTGGCCCTCAAGTGGTTTGAGGGTTCGGTGCCATGCTCATGGGCAGCACACCCCCAGGAACAGTGCTGTGAGGCAATTTTGGTGTGCAGTCAGCATTTTATGATAACATGACATACATTGGCCACCAGAAAAAACTTTTCCCATACACCGACATTACAAAGGTGCCTGTAAAAACCTCTATTACTCTCCTGTTATTTTGATCAACTGTGATAATGCAAACTTAACTTTTCCTGCAGCTGATTCACAGTAACGGCCTTTCCTTAGTGCCTTTCATTAAAATGTTAATCAAATAGGACTAAATCACCTCTGAAAATGTAATGAAATCAAACAAAAGACACAAATAGAGAGGTACTGCTGGACGGCTTTGATGGGCAACTGCAGGAACTGTGAAGTCAGCCACTAGTCAATGCTTGATAAAAGGGGCTCCAAATCTATATTCATACCTTTTTTCTGGTGCTTTTTTTCATTTGGGAATACCTGCAAGTACAGTTCAAGACAATTAGGTTAACATTACATGTTCACAACAGAACATTAGGTCTTCTCTTTTGCTTTATTGTGCTGTCCTCCATATTGTCCTTCAGAAAGGAACATCAGCATTCTATGATATAAATGCATACAATTACTGGCCTGGCCTCAGACTGAATGAGAATCAAAACTGTTTTGTGTCCGTCCGTGTGTGTGTCCGTGTGTGTGTCCGTCCGTGTCCTCGACACCTCTAAAACGGTTTTGATTCTCATTCAGTCTGAGGCCAGGCCAGTAATTATATGCATTTATATCGTAGAATGCTGATGTTCCTTTCTGAAGGGTCTCTCTCTATCTCCATGTTAAATATCTGTGTCGGGGTGGCAGCAGGGTAGATGTCCTTTTCCACAGGAGTTCATAGGTCCCTCTGAGAGATATGCTGTAATCCCTCCATTATGTCCTCGGTCTATTCGAATGTATCCTCCCACATAGGGAGACACCTGGGTGAGGCATTCTCACCAGGTGCCAGACTGGGTTTTCTCACTCTGCAGGAACACCACATTAGTTTCTGAAAGGACTTTGGTTTGTTTGTATCCACAGTCTCATGCTTTCACTCACCCGAAACATGTATGTGAGCATCAAAATGTAGACTGACTTGTAAATCTAGTACTTTGCGGCCCATAGTGATTTGCAATTTCATAATTTGTTAAGAACAGCAACAAAGAAGAAACATTTGAGATATTTAGCTTTATTAGAAAGTTAATTTTAATTCTGTGTACCTCCAAATTGTTTTTCAAATGTAACTTTATGTGAGACACTTTCTGCTTAAGAATGGAACTCTAATCTCTGCTGTTTATAAAAGGCAATGTGCTTGTTTCGTTAGGAATGCAGTGGTCATCAAAAGGCTGTGCTTACAACTCTGTGTAAAAGTTGACTTTTAGGTTTTTCATTGTCAGTTTAATATACAGCACAAAAAGGTTTTGCTAAAGACATGATCAATATTCTTTTGATGTGGGTTTGGTAATTGACTGACGTACTAAAAATAGAAGTACACACGTTGAGATGATAGTCTGCCCATAGTATGTATTATCTCAGTGGATGAAATCAGAGGTGATCAGCTAAAAGTGTTTGCAGATGCGTTGGGTTGGTTACGACCTGCCTAACCTGTCTGTCGTGTCCAGTCTGAGGCAAGCAATGGCTTGACTGCAGTGTGTTTGTTTTCTTTTGCCCAGGAGTATAAGCGCAAGCAGCTGGAGGAACAGCGTCAGTCAGAGCGACTGCAGAGGCAGCTGCAGCAGGAGCATGCCTACCTGGTGTCTCTGCAACAACAGCAGCAAGAAAAGAAGCCCCAGCTCTACCACTATAACAAAAACCTGGAGCCCAACAACAAGCCTACTTGGGCCCGTGAGGTAGCAATGTTGCCTACATTTAAAGCATTAGACACCACAGTCAGACTGCTCTACACTGGCCTGCAATGTACATCCTACTTTCATTGTCATCCTTGTCTCAGGTGGAGGAGCGAAGTAAGCTCAACAGACAGGGCTCACCCAAAATCTGCACCACGGTCTCTGACAATGCCATCCAGTCGCGCTCTGACTCAATCAGCCAGTCGGGAGGGATCCAGTCTGCTCAGACCCCACCGATGCAGAGGCCTGTTGAACCCCAAGGGGGGCAGGGAAAGGTGGGTGTAAAATTCAGTTGATTAAAACGACACAAGATACAACTGCTTATGCCTTTCTGCCCTGAATTCTTTAGCTGCTTTATCCTTCATTGTCTCTGCTACCTTATTTATGCCTTTTTTTTTTTCTTCTTCTTTACCCCTCCTATCCTTCTCCACACATCTGTGATCACTTTGTCCCTACATGTTAACAAATCTCCTTGGAATACAAACACAACCTTGCATTATTCTCCACCTCGGCCTGCTTCTCCGACTGTCTTGTGTTCTCTTCCTTCCACTTTGCTGCTCCTCCCTCCTGGTGTGCTGCTGCTGCTGTCCTCTGCAGTTCCAGATGGCTCACTTGGTTCCACTGAAGCCTTATGCTGCCCCTGTCCCTCGTTCCCAGTCCCTCTGTGATCAGCCCACTAAGACCATGTCCGCATTCCCCACCCAGGATCCCTCCCTTACCCCCACACCCCGCCCCATCCATTCTAGGGAGCTGGTGCGTCAAAACTCAGACCCGACTTCTGAAACCCCGGCACCACAGGCACACCAAATGGGAGAGGATCGCGGCCCCTGGATCCGCCTGCCAGATGTGGAACTCCCACCCAAGGTGAGATCTTGGGACTGGTTTTGACAAGCAAAACATAACCCCAGTTTGCAAAAGACTCCCATATTGACACACAGATATTATGTTAGCTGGACTACATTTAGTAAACTCACTTTGAATGGTCTCCGTTTAAGAAAAACAAATACTCAGTTTCTCTCACACAGTAACTGGTGGATGCAACAGGTTTTCCATTCACTGCTTTGACATGCATTTAGAAGTGGTTAAAATCCCACCCTGTGTTTTCATCTCTGTTAAATGTAAGACTATGAGTTATTTATTTTTTGTCCTTAGATTCCACAAAGGACAGCGTCTATTGCCACAGCTCTCAACACCAACCTGACCTCTGGCATAAGGCATCCAGTGCGAGCCAGGTACTAAAGACAGCCAAATGATCCATCAGATATTTACCTAAATTAGTGCGTGCTAAATGATGATAGATAGACTTCAGATAACTGATTTGTATCCTCACGGCAGCAATCCAGATCTCAGCCGCAATGATCGCTGGGAGAGAGGAGACAGTATGAGCATCATATGCAATCTTCCCCAGACTGGCTCTCTAGAGAGGCATCGCATCCTCAGTGAGTCCCTGCCTCTCAAACACTATTTCTCTGCAGACTGTCCTTACAGTAGGTCTGATTTCAGAATTATAGCCACACTCTGCAACCTTGTTATTTGCAGGTTCCTCCAAAATGGATTCGCCCATTCTCTCCCATGATAGCCGTCATAAGCCAGGGGAGTCTCGCACCTCCTCCCGCCCTGGGCGCCCTGCAGTAAGTGGTTGTTTCAAACCGACAATGCACTGGCTATCTCTTCAGTATTCCCTACTTATAAAACTAGCTTTAACATCAGTGGAGGGGTGCATGCAACACATAATATGGTTTGATTAAAAACACACCTGTTCTGTAAACTGACATGTTGTATTCTAACTCGAGGACATTTTGGACTCTCATTTCCTTTCCGTTATGTTTTATATGCTTCACACTATTGCTGTTTCCCTTCATGTTTCTCCTCTTCTCAAATTCTTGTTTGTTGACTTTACCTTAATTGTGCAGAGTTACAAGAGAGCTATAGGGGAGGTTAGTATCACTTTCTTTGTGCGTTATGTAGTCCTCAGTGTTCATGCATGAGTTTGCATCTACATTCATTGGCTGTAGTACATGTTGAATGAATTGCATGCTCTACACTGTTTTTTATTTATTTGGTTCATGTTTTGTCTTTGAATGAAATCCCTCTCTTTAAAGAAAAACCTTTTTAATGTGTTGGCATTGTTCTGTTACTATGTGGCCATCTTACACTCAACACAGGCCTTGAAGCCGTGCCTCAAAATCATCCCAACATTTCACCAGGTGGCAGGCTCTGAATTCTGAGAGTACTGGGAGGATTGGGACTGTTTTTGAGCCAATCCTCCTGATGAGCCCTCACCTTCAGTTGTGTTTGGATTGTCTTTATTATTATTTGTTATTATTTGCTACTTTCTGTGTGAGTTGAGAATTATGTTTAAAACATTTTTGAATGCATTCTTAAAGTAAATGTTTGTATGTGTGTGCAGGACCATGGCCTGTTTGCCAAGGAGCGCGCTGAGGAGCAGCCGAGGCCCCCAGTCAAGGCCAATGATTACTCCTCCTCTTCGGAGAGCAGCGAGAGTAGTGAGGAGAGCGAGAGTGGCGAGGGAGCAGAGGAGGAAGAAAGCCCCACAGATCGGTAACACTAACACCTACAAAAGATAACAATTCAAGAAGCAAATCATTGTTTTTATCTGTCAAATTTACTTTAAAATACATTATTCAATACTCTGAGTAAAACTGCTCTACTCTCTTTTCCATTATCAAGCTTGGGGTCTTATGTCATCCATGACTTCTATTCCTCTATTGATTTCAGTCACAGGGACGCAGACACTGATTCAGTGAACACCATGGTGGTTCACGAAGACGAAGGCGAGGGGGGAGAGGGAGAGCAAGCTGGAGGCTATGGGGATCAGACCATGCTGGTGCAGAGGGTGAGTCATCTGTGCACGTAATGATGCTTAAAATGCATTGTGACTTGATGGAAAATCAACGCAATACATGTCAAAGAATATTACAAAGCTGCAAGATAGTTATTCGGTGATTAGTGTTATTTTATTTACACACATAACGGACCAAATGAATACATTATGGGGAGCCATTTTCCATGCACCCTTGATGAAGTTTGATATCATAAAAATGCCCAAATCATAAGATGCCCAAAACATCAACGATGACTTTCAGGTTTCACTGGGAACCACCTTTTGTAGATTTAATATTCAAAAACTACTCGGAATTTAATTATTATAATAATAATAATAATAATAATACATTTTATTTTGTACATGCCAAAAACTGCCCTGTGTTAGTAAGTTGGCATAAATCTTTGAGTTTTTTGGAGAGACAGCAATATGATTCAGTGATAGACAGCAATACATCTTCCAGGTGGCTAGTGATGAATTGAATGTGGGAGTATTTTGTGTTGAAGCGTTGGAATATGCAATGAGCGTCAAACACTGGCCAAGCTACAGTGACAAAGCGGAATGTCAGGAAATGATGGAGTTTTTGTTTTGCCTGGCAATTTAAAGAAAACAACAACACATTGTGCAATACAGAGGAATTTTGCTTACTTTCACACAGTAAATTTACTTTCGGTTTTTAAAGCAAGTCCGCTTCACTGACACACATATTCAGTTGCATCACATTAGAACAGTGTGTTTTTAGTGCATGCTCTTGCATGTGAGCGTGTCCCACTGGCTAGCTCATGGCCACTGCTCTCATACGGTGGTTACAGCCGTCCCGACCATCCTCCTCGTCGTCGTTGTCCTTGTCCCAGAAGCATAGCGCCCACCCTCCAGTTCCCTCTCAGGTGAACCCTGTTAGCTCTGTCAACACGTTTGCTGTAGCTTGCATTGTTTTTGCTGTTGGCATCAATAGCTGTGAGGTGCCGACTCAGCTGTCACCATGTTGAGGCAATAAATATTGTCCCAAACTCATATTTAACCTATTTTTAAAGTGAGTCTGTTGATGACTCTTACTTTGCTTCTTGTAGTTACTGTGGTGTGCTAACCAGACTGGTCAAATCCCGGTAATTGATGCAGCAGATTAGTCTAGATCGAAGTCTGCCATTGACAATAGTGTGTGTGTGTGTGTGTGTGTGTGTGTGTGTGTGTGTGTGTGTGTGTGTGTGTGTGTGTGTGTGTGTGTGTGTGTGTGTGTGTGTGTGTGTGTGTGTGTGTGTGTGTGTTTTCTCTTTTACCTGAAAGACCCCAGAGAAGCGGAGCCATAATGGATACACTAACTTGCCAGATGTGGTGCAGCCCTCCCACTCCCCCACAGATTCAGCCACTCACTCCTCCCCTGGGAAGGACTCTGTTTATGATGTAAGTTCTACTGATGCTAAATATATCAGTCCTAAATTCTTGGTTTATTTTTTATGTTCCCTATCTGCCCTCATTCCAGCCATGAAGTCGACCAATAACACATTACATTTCATGACAATCTGCTTAGCTTGATACTGGAGACATTGGCAAAAATATTACTTAAAGGTGTCGTTTTAATGCCACATACAGTAGGCACAAAAAATGACTAACTAAAATCTCCACAGACATGATGTTCACTTAAACACGTTTCTGCTCCACCAGTATCAGTCCAGAGGTTTGGTTAAAGCATCTGGCAAGTCCTCCTTCACCACCTTTGTGGATCTGGGCATGTACCAGTCACCAGGAGGTACAGGGGATAACATTTCCGTCACTGGTAAGTCGGGAGCTTTTCAGACTTGCAGCAACATCTGCTTGAAATTTCTTGAACATTATGCAAGGACGCGACGGCTGATTGCAAAAGTATTCATTACCGTTACCTTCAACATTATATCTTGTGCAATGCAATACAGTAGGAAATTCAATTATACAGTTTATTTTATTTTTTTAAGATTGAGAGAATATTTTTAATATTATATTACATTACAACATAACTCTTTCAAAATGGAACTTGTTAATCAACTAATTTCCCTTTTTTTAAAAGGATGAGTGGGTAATTTGTGTCTAGTTCTGAACTTTTTACCATTTTGCCCTCGGTTGTGTTTTCCTTTGTCAATTAAGCCGTTTCCTTCGGGGCCTCCCTGTTTAGGCTCCAGGTTTGAGCAGCTGAAGATGGAGGTGAGGAAAGGATCCATGGTGAATGTCAATCCCACCAACACACGCCCCCCCAACGACACACCTGAGATCCGCAAGTACAAGAAGAGGTTCAACGCCGAGATCCTGTGTGCTGCCCTCTGGGGTGAGAACAGATTCAACACTCGGGTGTAAATGCAAAGGAGATTAAACATCAAGAAACATTAGATCTCTTCAACATAGTTTGAGTAATAAGTTAGTTTCTTTTGAAGTTATTTTAACCCTTCTTATCTCTGACTCAACATCCTGACAAAGAACTAATATGTTGGCGACAGCAGGGCTCAGCTTGAAAATATGACCAAAAGTTGTGTTTTTATAATGTGTCAACAATATGACCTTTTTAAAGTCCCGTTTCTCCATCCTCAAATAGGCTTGTAGGTATAGTTGTCAATACGGGACATTGTCACAGTTGCTTCACTAAAGCTAGCTTTTTTTTTTTTTTCTAAATAAAATGAAATCGTATGAAGGTGTTAAAAAATTTTAAGCATACAAAATTTCAAATACTAGGAAAATGCAATAATTACAAAAATGTTATTCCAAATTAAAAAGCTATTAATTTGTGGATATGTGTGTGTCCCAGGTGTGAACCTGTTGGTGGGCACGGAGAACGGGTTGAAGCTGCTGGACCGTAGTGGTCAAGGCAAGGTTTACCCCCTCATCAACTCCCGCAGGTTCCAACAGATGGACGTCCTGGAGGGCCTCAACCTGCTCATCACCATATCAGGTCATTACCGCTGCTCATCACCAGTCTGCTCTCACCACATTTGGTTAAAGCTGTCTGTACTTTTGGCAAAAGACTACTGTCTGTAATGGGATGCCAAACACTAGATGCCAATTCCGCTCATGCCCTCAGAGTATATTTTCACTTCAAAGCCACAGGAAAGCTTGTTTTATTTTAGTGTGCCCTGTGTAAGGGCTCGGAGGTGTCGAGAAAAGATATCACAATGGTTTTGAACAAATACGTCAAGCCAAATGAGAACTAAAAATGGGAAATGTCAGTGTGTTTTACAATATGCTGTATTAATAATGTGATGATATTTTGTTGATTACTGTTCTTATCAGATATTTACACATAACAGCAGAAATATACCATACAGCTAAAACGCAAGTTTTGGATATTTGTGCCAGTAACTGTAAAGCAGTCAAGGAAACACCCTTTTAATGATGTTACAGTATTATGACAACCAAAATATCATGTGTTTCATGTGAATTTAATTTTAGTTATATAACTCCCTGCTCTTCTGTATATTGTCTGCAAATCTTAATAAGGTGAAAAATAGGATTGAAACCTCAATTTACTTAAATGCATTTTAAATAATAAGTGATATTAGTCTCTTTTGTAAGTGATCTCCCACTGTGTCTATTAAGGCAAGAAAAACAAGGTGCGTGTCTACTACCTGGCCTGGCTGAGGAACAAGATCCTCCACAATGACCCTGAGGTGGAGAAGAAGCAGGGCTGGACCACTGTGGGGGAGATGGAGGGTTGTGTGCACTACAAAGTGGGTGAGTGACAGATGATGGCTGTTTATCACTGCTGTCTATTCTACTCCGGAGAAATTCTCATGAATGCATTTGGCACAGTGAATTAATTATTGATTGCAAGTATCTGATGTCAGATGGCCTTGTGGTTCTCCTCTCTAGTGAAATATGAGCGGATAAAGTTCCTGGTGATTGCTTTGAAGAATGCGGTGGAAGTGTATGCTTGGGCGCCCAAACCTTATCACAAATTCATGGCCTTCAAGGTAAGTCTCCCCTTTCCTATGAGCTGGATTAGTTTTGCGAGATCATTTAACCAGGAGAGCATTCAAGTAGATTATCGTCTCGCACTCACTTTCTGCTCCCGAACCCCCTCCGTTCCTTCCCACCAGTCTTTTGCAGACCTGCCACACAGGCCTGTCCTGGTCGACCTGACAGTGGAGGAGGGTCAGAGGTTGAAGGTCATCTACGGTTCATGTGCTGGCTTCCACGCCATCGACGTGGACTCCGGAAACAACTATGACATTTATATCCCCGTTCATGTGAGTTGCAGAGCTGTGAGACGGCAGTGTTTTGGGTGACGTGAAACCTGCAGGAACTCATCCCTTCTGCTTTCATCTCAAACAGATTCAGAGCCATGTGACACCGCACGCCATTGTGTTCCTGCCCAGCTCAGACGGCATGGAGATGCTGCTGTGCTACGAAGACGAGGGCGTCTACGTCAACACCTACGGGCGCATCATCAAGGACGTGGTCCTGCAGTGGGGCGAGATGCCCACATCTGTTGGTGCGGATCAAATCCCCAAACTAACTTGCATGGACATAGATCAAAGTGGATGTATCGGCTGTACAAACTATAATCAGCTTGCCAAAGTACTAATGTTACATTTTGCCTTGCAGCTCATATCTGCTCAAATCAGATCATGGGATGGGGAGAAAAGGCCATTGAGATCCGTTCTGTGGAGACCGGACACCTGGACGGTGTCTTCATGCACAAAAGAGCTCAGAGGCTGAAGTTCCTTTGTGAGAGAAATGACAAGGTGAGGGGGTGAGAGGGGGAGGGGGAGGGGGGGGAGAGATGCAAACTTAAAAGTGTGGGACAGTCGGGCCACTACTGGCCACTGAACTTAAACAATTGCATGTCCTTTTGTGTCTGTGCTGTTCCTCAGGTGTTCTTTGCATCAGTGCGGTCAGGAGGCAGCAGCCAGGTGTACTTCATGACGTTGAACAGAAACTGCATCATGAACTGGTGAAGAAACGGCTGCTCTGGTCAGTGTGTGGAACCCAGCAGGGTTCGGAGAAGGAAGCGCATCTCAAATTCTCACAATCGCATGCACACAATTGCGAACACCTTTCTCCCTTTCTCTTCAGCTCTCGCTCTCTCTCTCACACGCACTCATGCGCCAAAGACACACACACTGAAACACAAACACACACACACACACAAACACACACACACACATACACAACCCATTCCAGCCTACATGTACACTCCTTAAGACACAATTCCCACAGAGGCCCCCCCGATAACATTCGCCCTGGAATCATCATGAAAAATCACTGAGCTTCAAATGTTAATACCGTCTCTTGATTTGTACTGTAAATATTCTTGTCTTGATTTACTTTATTTGGTGGACCGGTGTTCTGTCGTAAATATTTAGTTCCTCATTGTGAAGTATGTTTAAAAAGAAAAAAAGAAGAAAAAGAAAAACATTCCTTGATTGTTCTACAGTACGTTTTTGAAGAAGGCATTATTTACCAATACTGTATGTTGAAATGAAGCTGTAAATAGGTAGCACCTTACACTTAGATCTGAATCATTTGCAGGCCTCTTATATAGCCTTCAGTCAGTGTGTTGCCACAGGACACGTGGACGTCAAATAATAAAATGCTGGAACGACCATCTGCAGTGGCTTGTGGACCCCCATTGTTGTGGGGCTCATGATTTCAGGGAGGTTTAAAGGAAGTATTTAGTACAAAAAAATATTACAAAGGGACACTAAAGTCAGGACAAAGTAGCTTGTTGAAGTATTTTTAGTTCTGTATAGTAGACGGTAACCTGAAGTCCAGCTTTCACTAACTTTTTCTGACCTGAATGGCAAATGATGTTGCAACTCTTAATAACAGCAAGTAAGCCTTGAATGGTTCAAAAGCAAAATAGATTTCAGTTTAAATGAATAAATGATCAAACCAATCATAAGTCACATAAATGTGCAGTACTCGGAATCAGTAATGTGAAATCTCCTGCTTTGCCTTTTTTCTATGGTGTAGGTGAAGACATTAATTATTTGACTCATCGGGCTTGTATTTAAACTTTTTTTTGTTTTCATA
This sequence comes from Ophiodon elongatus, assembly GCA_016806645.1. Lineage (NCBI taxonomy): Eukaryota > Metazoa > Chordata > Actinopteri > Perciformes > Hexagrammidae > Ophiodon > Ophiodon elongatus. The sequence goes on from JACSYO010002141.1 coordinate 776,434, forward strand.
GATTTACATAATACAAAAATGTGTTATTTATATGTAGTGATTCTGTATTGGTATTAGCCTACTGGTAATCTTAATTTTACTGTAACTATATTGCCATTATATTGCAATATATGGTAATCTGTGGAGTCTTTGTTTGAAGAGGGGAGTTTGTGTATTTGGCTGGTCGTGTTGGAGAGTGTGTTGACACCTTCTGGAGGAGAGGGCTATTCGTCAGTAGAAGAGGACGTTGGAGGAACGTGAAAAGAGGGTGTCACTGAGATTATAGTGATTAAGGGAGATCATTTTCGTGGTCCTTTCACCCTCCTACCACAGTGATCTGCCCTACTGTATTATATTTCAGTTCTAAGACTATTTAGTTAGTGTGGATCTTTTTTTTTTGTTGAGAAGTGTTTGCAGAGAACAGCTTGGTGTGGTACAGTTCATTCTTTGTCTTAGGCCAGTGGAAGGGTTTAATGTAGGGTGACTCTGCAATACCACAGAGGACTCCATCTCATCAGGCACTTTGGAGAAGACTGCTGGAACACATGAGACTTAATATATTTTATATCTATACATTCTGCCAAAGTTCACAGCATATTCTGCAGTGGGGGTAAAGCTAGGGCAAAAGGAGCATCGCTAAAATGGAGACTATACATATTTGTGTAGAAACTCTTCCTACCGATCACTAACCGATGTTCCTTTCTGCATATACAGCTAGAAAGTCAGCTGCCTTCTTGCCAATATTATTGTATTGTGCTTAATGAGCTTCTTTGGATTTCCTATAGCTCTTGACTTTGTGTGTTTTGTTAATATTGCATAGGTTTCCCCTCCACCCTTTTTTATGGTAATAAACTGTCTGCTTTGTTTAGGCAGCTGCACAAGGGAGAGTCTGTGTGCAGTCATACACCAGACGGTACAGTAGAGGTATGAGGCAGCGTCATCAGGAAGTAGGAAATAGATTGCTGATTTCCTGTCAGCAGTGGGTGCGTTAACATGTGTATCAAGCCTTTTGATCAGTGATTCACGGTGAATAGGACTTTGGTATCAACAGGTGGACATTTTAAAGGCACGCCTATCATCAGAATGGAGTTGTTTGGAAAATGTCTACATTTTTCAACAAGTTAGTTAATCTGCTTATGCATAGAAGCTGACATGTTAATGTTAAAAGAACACAACTGACGTATTTTTTTTATGTTAAACTGCCAGTAGAAAAAGTTTTTGGTTATAATGAAAAGGAATCTCGGATAGTGATCAATGGGATAGTCTGCTTAAAGTCGCTAAGAAGATATATTTCATACAGATAAAAATAAAGCTATAAAGAATGCAGTACATGATCAGAGCACAGGGCGTTTAATCAAAGAGTATATAAATAGATGGCTACTTTTTGTGGTGAGATTATAAAACAAACTGTAAATGGGCATGGAAAGCACTGTTACTTCAGTAAACATACATTTGCAAATATATCTCGAGCAGATACTTGGTGTGCATGTAAGCCATTGACATAGAGTATATAGTACTGTATCGAAGTTGTTTTCCCCTTTCGCGAATGTGTTTTCTTGAGTATCTGTTATGTGCCATAACTTTCTGTTTTAATGTCACAATTACAATCCACCAGGAGCTCTGGCACTCACGCTTTTTATGGTCAAATCATAATTTTTTATCAATCTGCCATGTTTACAGTTAAAGCAGTGCCTTGGAGTTGGGAAGGTGAGAGATTTAAGGATCAGTTATGCACACACACACACACACACACACACACACACACACACACACACACACACACACACACACACACACACACTTGTCTCTAACTTGAAATCTCATGTAGAAGAGGCACAACCATATTTGCTCCATTGATACTATTTATGCCCTGTGCCACTTAAGTACACTGAAGTAAAACCCAAATATCCAAATTGATGGACTTGAAATGCTTTTTTGGCACCATGTATATTACCTGAGAATTATTTTCAGACCATAATCCATTCAGAAATTTGCAATAACAATTGAATTTTCACATGTCCAATTAATCAAGTGTAACGTGTAACGGATCTTCTCACAGTGGGAGCCAGCATAGTGAAAAGCCATACGTATGAAACGTGTTTGTAGAGAAATCTTAGTACTTGTGCACAGGTCAAATTCAACTCTGTGTGTGATGTCTGCTCAGAAAATGTAGGTTCTTGCAGCAAAAATGAGTTAAGCGCTTATTCTTGAATGATGTTGATTGCGTAATCTTGTAGTGGGGAAAGTAGCTCGATATATTCTGAAAAGCCTATTTTATAAAATGTGTAAATTAGCCTATATTGAGAAATCAAAGTGAATGTACATCTAGAAGACAGATTTGTATTTATATGAACATGTGTACTGCTCTAATAATCAAAGCACAATGTATTTTAAGGCAGATATCAAAGCTATAATTGAGTACAACAGAGAGCTGGAGTTTTTTTTTTTTCCTCATTCACTCAGCAGTCGTCGGTATGTAATCAGTCTAAGTAGTTGGTGATAGTGAAACGAGTCGTCCGCTGAGACAGCTGCGTGTACGTAGACTGTCGACTACTGCGGCCATTTCTGTTGAGTTATCTAGACATAAAAATAACGTCTGTCTTCGTGTTGCCAGAAGAGTCGGCTGTGGCTGTGATGCAGACGCCTGCGGTGACTCACAGATTGGTGTTGGGTCTGGCCTTTTGTGTAAATTGCCTATGTGAAGGTGACGGGCTGTAAATACGCTCAGGTGATGACGGGAAGCGGCACACAGGTGGTGACGTGGTGGCGTGAGGGGCGTGACGGCCCTTGATGTGAGGTTATTGACTCTTGGCTTTGGGATTGTATCAACAACAACAACAACAACAACAAACAAAAAAAGGCAGCATTTAGTAAGTGAAAAGTTCATTGATCAATTAGTAACATTAAAGGATTACAGAAAAAGACAATTAGTCAATTATCATTTCTTGACAACTTCATTTTTTATGCATTTATGTCACCAGGTATTAACGTCCTTCAAGAGGAACTCCCCCGATTTTACACATCAAAGTCTGTTTACAGGTGTCGGAGTGCAAGAAATTAATTTACCAGACCTCTCTAGCTCGCTCCTCGTCTACTACTTGCATAACACAACAGAATCTCTCACCAAACTGTCGGCAGCCACGATGCATTGTGGGTAATGTAGGCATTCAATTTGCTCGTGGAATAAAAATGTTATACATCGATTACTATACTTTCCATCGTGAGTCTGACAATGCTATAAAAGTTTAGTTAGTGTTCCTGATTCAGAAGTGGTGCCCTAAACATTAACCACAGTGATGGTCAGACATTTCCTCTACAAAAATGTTTGCAACATCTCAGGTGTTGCCTGGCAACACCAGTCAGTGCACTTACTACCAATGAAACAGACAGACTGTGGCGTGTAAAATCAGTGGAGAACTCCCTTTAACACACTTCCTCATGTTGCCTAATATGAAGTTTATTTGGAATACTTTAGTGTATTTCTACCTCGGTTTTGGTGCACAAGCTCAGTGAGGCACACCTACCTACTTAATCAGCAGTTAAATGAGATTGTCTAAAGATATAGCAACATATTAATTTAATCTTTTAATGTCTTGTTTGTCTTTGACTGTTTTTTCTGGATAGCATTTCAAGTAAATAATTTGACTTAGTAAAAACAGACTAGTTTATTTTACCAATAAAAAAAAGATCTCTCAAAACGAGCTCTTGCTCAATCTCTTGTGGCTCGGCAATGTTGTAAAATTGTGTTGAACATCGACGAGTAGTTTTTGGGTGAGGTAATACAGACTGTCATCAGTTTGATTGAGGCAGTCCCTTCAAATATTAAGCTTGTCAAATTTTATGCAGCAGAAACAAAATTTGTAACCGTTCTTTTTACATGAAGACGTCAAAGTTATAATTAATTTCGTGCCAAGAGCCATTAAAAAGAACCTCATAACGTTCGTCATCAGAAAGAAAGGAGGGCACCACGGAGTTGTAGGTGGAGCGCTGAACATGTAGAACATCGTCCTGAGAGACCGTTCTCTCAGATGATGACATTTCTTTTTAATAAGCAATACAAGCATTTGAACAAATCCAAAACCGTGGCTGTCCATCTCCATGTGACCTACAGAAAGTGATCCTTCAGTGGCCTTTGGCGGACTGAATGTAGGCGGGTTTTTGTGTTGCTTGTTACCGAAGTCGTTCTGTATTTTTTCTTTTCCTCGTAATCGCAAAGAATAACTGCTTCTCCGTGTCAGTTTAACACAACCATCTGTTGGGATGCTTGTTCTTGCTTCGCTATAATGAAATCCCAGGAACTGCCTTTTGTGAACTCAAAGTATCGATAGTTAATATTGTGATGAGGCGCTCCTCTCTCAAGGCTTATGTTTCTTATCAATAACGTATGAATGGATCAGCAGCTGTAGCTGGGAGCGAGGCAGATCAAACTTGGGGAGCTCTAAAACGATGTGGATCTTTGGACAGGAATACAACATCTATTCTTCTTTTTCAATAATATTTCTTTTTTTTTTTTAAAAGACGGTAAACATCTTTGCAATGTTTTAGTGTGTGTGCGCGCGTCTGTGTTACTTGTGAGAGGTTAACTCCAGATTGTATTTCATAGACTGATAAACTTTAAACTTTCAAAAGATTGTGTTGAATGAATTCATGTCTTAATACAGAATTGTTTGAAAAATAAAATACCTTAATCTCATTGGTCCAGTTTCATTTCTTTGACTTCTGAAAAAAATGTCCATTATACAGTAGATCATAATTTCTATGAACTACATTTCTTTGAATTGTCATTCCTGGAGACCTGAGCTTGCCTCTCCAAAATAATTGTGTGTATACTTTTGCTCACCCACATGAGACCTTTGCTCAGGCTGAAGGTGGGCGGAGCTACGATGGGATCACACGAGGTCACCGGACTTCGTTGTACTAATAACACTGATAAAGGGGTAAATGTGCAACAAGCAGTATGTACACACTGGCATTTTCAGGGTGAATAATTGAGGAGACCTGTGTGTTTACTCTGGGTGACCAGGGCCTTAATCAATATAGTAGTGAAAATATTAAATATATGCCTCCGTTTAACCACATGAAGGTGCTAAAATCCACTTAGACTGTGTGTGGGTGTGTGTGTGTGGGTGGGTGTGTAGATATATATCTAGATATAGATATATCTGAGATTCAAAATGTCCACTTCACCGGAAACCCAGCTCAATATTCACCGGCATGCCATTCAATGGATTACATGAATTGCCTAAAGATTTTTTTGTTGCTGTAATAAACCCATTTCGGTCCTTATTTTGTGAACCTGAGCTGCAGAGTGAGCTGCAGCACCCCCTGGTGGCTGAAGGTAAAAACACTTAAATTCTGCAACAAAAAAAAAAGCTACCTCTTCCTGTATGAAACATTTTAATTTAACTTCAATCAAGATATGAAAACACAAACTATCCTTACCTGAGTAATTATTGGAAATGATAGCAAATAACTTTGCTGTGACCTGAGCACCGATGACGTGTTTTTTTCTGCAGTAGAAACACAGCACCACTGATTCTTAACATTTGAGATATTTAATTTGGGATTGTGTTTCTTTCCACACATTTGTAATTAAATAAGTTATAAGATAAATAAGTTTACTGTGGTGAACTACAACTATTGTATCTGCTGTCAGGTGTTCCAACTTTAAACTTGTATTATGCTGTTACAATTATACCGTTTTTATTATAATTTGAAATAGGTTATTTTTAGATCACTATAGGATAAAATGTGTTCAGTCTTACAATACATTACATACATTACAATACAATAAACCCCTCTTTCAATGATGTCTGTGATAAATGTTTCATGGTAAAAAAAGAATAACTAGTTTGTTATTCTTGTTTGTGCTAAAATGTTTCAATGCTATTTAGAAACTATACCATTAATTTAACAGCATGGGTCAATGTACCAGAAAACACATTTTAAAGTCATACACAAGGCTGAACTGCACCTGCAAACACAGTATGAATAAAGAAAACAGTGCTTTAAAAAAGGAAACCACAATAACTGGCAGGAGAGGCTATTATTTATTAATATTATGTACAATTATACCATTGTCATGTCCAGATAATACATTGATAAAGTCAAAGTATGAATACTGGCTCCTGCTTTATTAAGATGCATCTTATAATGTTTAAATTTTTTTCACTCAACTTTGAATCTCAGATCTTTAATGTTTTTGTTAATTTAACTTTATCAATATTCTCTATTAATAATCATTAACGTGTATCTGAGGCACACAGGGAGAACATGAATAAAATAAGTGTAAAAAAAGAAGAAGAAAACCAAAACTTAAGAGGAGATTTACTGTATGTGGGGGGTACATATCTATAAAAACAGTGATTACATGATGTTTCGAACAGATGAAAATAAGAGTTGATATTTCCTTGGACTCTGTCGATCATCGGCTCATCCTGTCTGTCAGTGTTTTGTTTTTTGTTGTTTTTTTCAGTGTAAATGGACTCACATAATTCTCTTTCCACAACCATTCTTCCTTCACATTAGCATCACCGAGATACATGTGGTACTGAGACAAAAATAGTACAGAAAAATTTGTCTGAAGTGCATTTTGGACTTCATTGTAAACAAAGACAGAATTGTCAAATAACGTCTTCTCCCCTGTTTAACTCGAGGAGCAGTGTCTCTCAGGAAAATGTGTGTGTGTGTGTGTGTGTGTGCGTGTGTGTTAAGTGAATGAGCGTGTTAGACGTGTTAAAAGGCTTCAGGTAATAGTGGCATTTGTGTTTTTTATTTGAGCAGCTGAAGAATCAACTGTTTTTTGTCACATTTTTTACATTTTACAGATTATGTGTGTGTGTGTGTGTGTGTGTGTGTGTGTGTGTGTGTGTGTGTGTGTGTGTGTCTCTCTCTCTATGTGTGTCTGTGTGGTACTGTACTTAAATCAGCTGTAGGTAGTGAGGGCATGTGTTCAGGTTTTGTGTTATCTTGTCCTGCATACAGCGTGTGTGTGTGTGTGTGTGTGTGTGTGTGTGTGTGTGTGTGTGTGTAAACTCATACCTAAGTCATATATATTATGTACAGTACAATGTTGCAGTTTGTCTGTTGAATCTTACATACAGTGAATACAGGGTGCAAACAGTGTCCCAAGACGGGAGCGATGTCTGTCTGTTTGTTGGATGTGCGTGCGTGCGTGCGTGCGTGTTTGTGTGCGCGCGTGTGTGTGTGTGTGTATATGTGTGTGTGTGTTTGCGGTTTATGTGCGTGGCTCAGTTCCAGATCTTAAGGAAGCTGTCCCAGGACCCGGTGCTCACCGCCATGCCGTCATCCGTCACACCCAGACAGCTCACACGATTGTCATGGCCGGCCAGGACCCCTGCAGGGGGGACGGCGACAAACAAAAGACGACTTGTTGCTGTAAAAATGTTTTGCTCTCTAGACTGAACCGAAACTTTTTAAAAACCACACAGAACACAGCAACCTTGTGTCTATTACTGCTTTAACTTGCAACACAGTTTGGGCTGTTTGTCCTAACAAGTACATTTTTTTTACAAAATAAGGCTTGAGATGTGTGAATTCACTGGTAGGTCTGGCACAGAGCTCTTTTGATCCAACAATTACTCAAAAGTAAACTTAAAACTGTTAAAGTGATATAGTTTGGTAAATCCATTTCACGATGATATTACGTTGTATTTTGCGCTTACAACCCTCAGTTTCCAATTACAAATCACAATTTATGTGCATACCATGTTACACATTGTTTTTCAACTCATTACAGACACATGATTGTTTCTGGTTCCGTAAATGGTTCACCTAAATCCTATTGGTTTACATTGTTTGATTCATTTTCAGGGAAATACCGCTCCATGGTGCTCAGTTAAGGACATGGACTATCACCTCCACCATTCAACCAGTTATCATAGTTGAAAATAAATAAATTTGAAATGTATAACTGTTCTTCATACAGGAATCTTTGTAACTCGTCATTCTTTTAAAAGAGGGAAATTAGCCTTTGAATTGGGTAATGAAATGTGGCATTAACTTTTAAGTCTCTCTTTTTGCACTAAACATGCTTTCACTTGTTTTTTTGAAGGAAATATTGCAGGTGATGGTCAGATAAGTGTTAGTTTTACTTTGCAGTGATACAATATGGACTGTTGCCATTTTTTTGCATTCAAATTAAACATCCTATAATCCTTTACATACGGACAAGTTTCATTTGATGGTGAGGTGTATGAACGCATACCTGCCATCGTCCCTCTCTGACAGAAAGCTACAGACTAACTAAGATACAAGTAATGTTAAAAGCATAGGTTAAAAGTAATTTGATGTCTCAATGAAGTGACTCCACTATGAAGACAATCCTCACTTGAGCTGCAAGTTGAACCTTTTTTCGGCGTACTTTTTGTACGTCACAGCGGCGCACAGCTGTTTCCTCTCGTCTGTTCCACTCACCTGCTCTGTCTCCCTTCATGGCGTCCCAGATGTTGCAGTTAAAGTCATCATAACCAGCCAGCAGCAAACGGCCGGAGCGAGAGAAAGCCACGGAGGTGATGCCACAAATGATGTTGTCATGGCAGTAGAGGCTGAGCTCCTGGTCTGCACGCAGGTCAAACAGCCTGCAGGTGGCGTCGTCTGAGCCTGTGGCAAAGGCGCTGCCATTGGGAAAGAACTGAGGAGCACAGGGAGATGAATAAGAAGCAGGGAGTGTGGATACAGGTAAATGAAGAGACAACCAGTAGGTGGTTCTGTCCCTATATAGTCCCATATTCTCTACATGCCTTTGTATGACAGAAAACCGTGCTCTCATTGGCTACTAGTGTAGCTGCACTGAATCTGATTGGATGATCGCAGTGTTTCAAAACCATATCTGTCCACCTGTCATCTATTGGGTGCAACCTGTGTGGTGCATCAGTCCGGACTCAGACTCAGTTGGAGTCTGGACTGATGCAGGATGTTCAGATATGGTGTTAATTGATAATCTTGTTAATCCTCTAGCGTGCTCCCAGTTTAAATCCCCCCCAAAGCTGGAGACAAGACAGCGTGTGACGTCACCGAGACAAATCCTGGAGGCGCTCTGTTGATCGTGTATTAGGCGGTTTACAGCAGACTGCCACTTTAGACCATTGTTGCGTTGATACCAGTGCCAGACATTTGGAATTCCTAATAGACATATCAGTTTATGTACAAAACAGTTTCTTGATCCATTTTTGTTCCATCTCTAGTACATTCAGATCTGGTTTTTTTTCTTAGTGTACGAAGCACATTTTTTTATTATTTAGGATTATTTTTTAAGACTTAACAAAGCTCCTACAGACTTTAGGAAGAAATTGTGTTTGCAGGATGAGTAGTACTTCCCATGACGCATGAACTGAACTTCTTGTGTAAAAATGTACGAGTAAACTGCAATCACAGATCATTTAAAAAAACAAATAGTATGAATGAAGATATTTGACAACTTGCAGTTCGGTCACAGGGCCACCCGTTCCCTGAGCACACTCACACAGATGGCGTTGATGTCCGACTCGTGGCCTGTGAAGGTCTGCCGGCACATGCTGTCCCTGATGTCCCACAGTTTGACCGAGGCGTCGCAGGCTCCTGACACAAAGGTGCGGAGGTCGGGTGACAGGGACAGGCTCATGACGTCGCCGCTGTGCCCCGAGAAAACCGTGGTCTGCTGACTCGTCTCGATGTCCCACAGTGCACTGGGGCGGAGAGGCAGAATTAGACACTGATCAGCTCACGAAAAAACAATGTTTGCACTGCACACCGTCTGTGTTTTGATCTCTGTGGCTCACCATGTGGTGTCTCCTGAACTCGTGATGATTTGATTGTCATCAATGAAACGGCAACATGACAGATAACCTGAGAGAACAGAGCAGGTGTTTGTTGGGGAACTGAATGAAACTTGCATATTAAAAGGTGATCTGCTCACATACATATTTAGATGTATTTTTATCGATAGTGGCATTCTTAGCAGCTACTGTATTACAATAGGCACAAAAAAAATGAATATTATCGCAACAGTACACTGACTTTACAAAAAACATTAGGGTAAAGGTGGAGGTGATGTGAATGCCATTTCCTGCAAATAAAAATACATTTATGTCAATCTAGCAAATAACAATTTATGAAGGAATTGGTTATTGAGCTTTCCGTTGTGTCGACTTTGACAGGCGCCTGATACTTTATGACAATATCATTGTATCAGAGACATCTTGGTATTACGTTGCAGCCCATGCTGCAAATCGCGTACAGCAGCACAGTAGCGAACAGTGTCACAAGCCGGAGTCTCGCAGACAGGAGTTGATGTCTCAGCTCATTAAGACGGCACTGCCCTGCGATTAATTAACCATGTAAATGAAATCTTCATTGTTCAGGGGTTTGGGAGCAGAGCTTTCCCACGAGGCAGGGGACCGCTGCACGCTCGTCCGAAAAACGTCTCATCGAGTTTGGCTCGCAGGAAAAAAAGTTGAACGCGAATCAAAAGCGGTCGAGAGTGCGACGTTCTCTCACCTGTGTGGCCAGGTAGCTCCCTGCTGACCCTGACGTTACCCTCGCGAGTCTTCAAGCAGTAGATGGAGCAGATGTTGTCCAGGCCTCCGCAGGCCACGTAGTTCCCAGAGGGGGCGTACGCACAGGTCATCACCCAGGAGGAGCGCAGGGGGATGGCGTGTATCTAAGACGGTAACAGACGTTACACTTTTGGACTAGGAAAGACCCCAACACAAACCCTTAATAAGAGCATAACAATGGGTCACTGACCTGATGCTAATGCCACTGGCTAATGTTAGAATAAGTCATGACAAAGCTGTTACGAGTCAACCACACTCCTACGGGAGAACAACTTCACTCCACTTTCACTTAAAGGGTCAAATGTGACTATTAATCCTGCTGATGAGATGAATTACGCAGCTGACTTTACCTTGTTAGTGGTGTAGCTGTCCCAGATGATCAGTTTTCCATCTTGAGAGGCACTAACCAGAAGCCTGTGGAGACACAAACATTCAAACTTTATTTATCTATCGATGGACATTCAGTTCCGTGTTCATTTTCTGAATGAATTCAAACCGTGGACTCATTTGAAATGTGATTGGTCTACTGGTAATACAGGCAAAACATTAACAACTGAAAACTTTGATTTTGACAAATATTTCAGAACACACACACACGCTTGGAATATAACTGGCACTACGGCGTTTGTGCTACTTGAGTCTATACAGTGTAGTTCTAAACCTAAAACAGCTTTTGGATGTTTTAGCTCCGTGTTATTGAAGACTCAGATGTTATTAGTTTTGTGAGGCTATACTTTGGTCAGCATGTTATCACAGTTTTACAGTGATTACCATCTTAGTTAAGCACGCTGACGTTTGCTTATTAGCACTAAACACACTGCAGTGTAAGCAGGCAAATACCTGATCGCACAGCACCAGTACAGTGAGAGAAATGCTTTAGTCACAATCAAAGAGTGTTTGGTGCAGTGGAGACTCACTTTGAGTCAGTGCCCCAGTGCATGGCGTAGATCTTGGCAAGGTGGCCGCGGAGGGTGCGTCTCGTCCGCATCTGAATCCGCCCCACAGGATCCAGACCAGCAGTTATCTAGGTTAGTGAGGAGAGGTTAATCAAAAAATGAGTTTGAATGAAATCACCCTTTTTTTTTGTATTGATAACTGTGGGATGGGAGGTTCCACAGTGAAGCTTCTTGAGATTGTAACAATATTGTAATATACCGTGCCAAATTTGATGATACAATTACATCTGGGTGTAAAATAAAATGTTCAAATGATGATATTAAAGTAATGTATAAAGCATAGCACAGGAAAATGGTAAACCACCATGTTTATACTGCTGGTGATCATGTGGGTGGAAATTAGTTATAAATCATCAATTACTAAGCATCTATATTCTCCAAACAATACCTTACAAAATAAGTAGTGTAAGATTAGATTTTTTTTATTTTCTATTCGCTTTCTACTCTGCTTTTTCTATGTCAAGTCAGTCAAGTTTCTCCCATGAATTTATTATCATGTTTCCAAATCGATGGTCGCCAAACCCATTCTTATCACTAAAATCAAACCCCGAAAAACTTGAATAGACGTTTATTTTATAGTTATGTATCTTACTAATGGGACATTCAGTGGCACTTACCTGTGTCAGGGTTGAATCTCCACATGCTTTCCTGGCATCCTGTTGGACATGGAATCATAGGAAAAAACAAGACATTAGAACACATGTAAATATATTAATGGATGAAAACTAAACTATAAAAACATTGGACTTACTCTTATCTGGTTCCTAAGCTGCTCGGCCTCCTGGCGAAGCTGCTCCAGCTCACTCATTTTGGATTTGTCTGAGCTGTCACCTGTTGGTCATGGAAAAACTTCATATGTCAGTCTCAGATTTCCATAAAGTATCATCTGATAATTGATACAAAATTACTGTTGATGTACATGTGTGAGCCCCACGGGGATTAGCACAGTTTTATAATTTCATAATCCACTATAATCCAGCAGTCCACTTTCATCAAAAATGAATCAATTAAGTTAAATAATGTACTTAAAATACTGTTTGTAAGAAATAATAAAATAAAAACAGACACATTTTAATCTCTACGGTTTACTGAACCCACACAGTGAGAAAAAACCTTGTAATCTGTTTATGGCTGTGCAACCATGCCTGGTTTAACTGAGGAGAATAATCTGTAATGACTAAGCCTCTATCGAGCAGCCAGCATCGCTACCAGGCAGCAGATACCGAGCGAACACTCCCTTTAAAGCCGAGGGAACTTGTTACACTGTGCAATTACAGGTTGTGTATCAAGTCAGAACTGGTGCTAATGCTGGATACAGTCATCTTTATGTCATCTGAGATATGCAGTTTGGAAGAATTAACATGGCAGGAGATCTATCATCTCTCTGTAGGCCAACTGGGTCCTCACACACTGTACATCACATCACGCTTTCAGTAGGAAACAGCATTTCCTGTTGCTGATAGGAGCACAGTTACACATTCAAACCGCTTCCCAAACAGGGAGCTCCTATTTGCATTTGTGGAGCAATTCAAATCCACAGCAAACATGCATACAGTGCACACTGCAAAGGAAGAGCAATTAGCTACAGTAGGTCACTGTTCCCTGGAGGGACCTGCGACCAGATGGATCACACGGCACTAATGGAAGCCAAAAGGGGTGCATCATGGGTCTCAGTCTCCTGGCACAGCTGCTCATTTAGCCAATGAGGAGGAGAAAAACTGAGGGGGGTGATGCATCACAGATCAGGCCTGGATGGGTCGGACCAGATGCTCGGATGCATGTTTGAGTCGCCTGCGAGCATCGACTGGATGGCGAGCAAATCTGTGATGAAGTCATGCCGATGGACAGGGGGGGAAAGACCCACATATCATAGCCAACAGACTCCACCTGCACTGATGCATGGCCAGACAAGAGGCTACCTCCTTCACGATGATGAGGAAGGTTAAACGTTAGAATAAAGCCTATCCTCAGTGCTCCCCCCCCCCTCCTCTCCCAATCGAGGGGGGAGTCGTGGCCTTTTTTTAGAGCACATTTTATAACACAAGTGGAGAGAAATTCAAAGAACATGATGCCAAAGTGTGACTGGCCCCACCCCTTTGGATGCACATCTGATGTGGAGCTACACCAACATGGCATGACTACATCTGCAACTGGAGATGGAGTGCAGAGCCGCTGCCTGCTTGACAGAGTAAACGTTAATGTCAGAGAGACGGTTAACGCACACGGGCCTGTGCTGGCAGCTCCGCGCGGCGTAAAAAAGCCGCAGTAAAAGAAAGAAGCGGGTACGAGCCAGATTCAAACATATAGGATGCACCCCATAAGGGTTTTGTTTCACCGTCCGCCGCATTTAGAGATGCCTGGTGTATTCAAATAGGAAGGCAGGCCCCGTGAAAGCAGGCTACATCCCATATTGATCGGCACAGAGTGGCTGATGGAGGCCTTGACCACATCTTGTTTCAGATGCTGAGCTCCTAAAATGCGGATGTAGCCAAGTTAATTTGGTCGAAATGATGCCACGAATAGGCGCATCATCACCCAGCCATCGTACACTCAATGGGCTGGCCTGCAGCGGCTGTCACGGCGTTTGATAATGGGGTGGCTACCTGTTAATTCTCCCGATGATTTTGCTGCTTTTTTTTTTTTTTCCTCTCTCTCTTTCTCTCTCTCTGTCTCTCTCTCCTTCTCTCTCTCTCTCTCTCTCTCTTTCTCTCTCTCTCTGCCGCGGAAAAAAGCAACGTCCCCCGGAAAAAAAAAAAGAAATCCCGTGGAGGGTTTTTTTTTTTTAACTATATGTCTTTTTCACTCATTAAAAAAAATGAGATCCACTCTAAAGTCCGTGTGTCACGATTAGGCTGTTTCCAAATCCTTCAGCGAGCAGGCAAACGGAGGAGGGCTACACACATTTCCATTTCTCTGCTTTAGTGGAGCCTCCTGAAAAAAAGATGAGATCTGCTGCTGCTGCTGCTGCTGCTGCTGTGTTGCCGTTTCCTCCTCGAAATGTTTTCCCCCTTCTTTTTTTTTCACGCCCGACCAGTTAACAAAAACATCTTTGTCCAATGCGACGTAAACAAACACAATTCGGCTCGGTCCTCGGCCCGCATCAAGCGCTGTCCATTAAATACTACACAGTCCGTTTCACTCCGATTCTGCTTTTCGTGACGTTATCCTCGTTTCCTTCCTCTCTCTCTGGTTTCCTCCTCCCTCTGCCGACACTTCATCAGGACAACCGCCTCCGAGCCAACAATGAATTACTGAGCAAAAATCGGCCTCATATAGAAAATAATGCCATTTAAAAAAAAAAGCTTCTATAGCTGCAAGACATCAACCCATCAGTAGACCGACTGCGTGGGTTTTCTCCCGGTATAATGAGCCGCGGCCCTCTCGGTCAGTTATCCACACGGTTCCTGTTTTTTTTTTTTTTTTTTTTTTTTTTTTTTTTTCTGAATATCATTATTCAGAAAGAAGCAGCCAGATCACGCGGTGGGCGCTTGCAGAAGGATCCTCAAATCCGGGCATGAAGCATGTTTCAACCACACCCATCTCTTAAATACTAGTAAATCCCATGACCCCCCTCTGATCAGATCACTCTGCAGTTTTCAGATCTTTTTCTCACCTGGAGTTGTAGATGTTCAGAGGGAGAAACTATGAGTTGATCCTTCTAGGTTGCTCATGTGAAGGGTCCCTACAAATGCAATGTTGTTGTTTTTTTACTAATGCTCATTTCACGTTTTTCAGGATGCAGCACAATGAGGAAAATGAATGTGTGAAAGGACGGCCTCATTCTGAACATGCATGCCCATCCTCTCCACTCTGTTGTCACAGAAGGCACATCGTGCTTTCCCACTGATTATGGAGGTCAAATGAATAAGAAATCGGAGCAGAAAGAGCTGAACTGGTGGTTGGATCAGGTGACGTTTTGCAGTAGCTCTACTCTACTGAGACTGATTCAGTGAGTCTTTTTATGTATGGGATGTATGAAATAAATTGGATGTGGATAAGTGTGGCTGGGATTTAGAAATCCCCCCAATGTCTATCCATCTCTATCTGTCTGTCTGTCTATCTATCTATCTATCTATCTATCTATATATCTATCTATCTATCTATCGATCTAGCTATCTATCTATATATCTGTCTATCTATCTATCTATCTATCTATCTATCTATCTATCTATCTATCTATCTATATTTATGTATATCTAGCTGATTAAATAAAGGCACATTATCATGTATATTTCTAAACAAGCAACTGTTTGTGCCCGGAGAATACAACATTTGGCCATTTGCTTATAAGACATGGGATGAGTATTGGAAACCATTTATCGAAGAGCTTATGAAATAAGATGAGCTGCTGCATGTCCAGCCCTCTTCGCCCTCTCTCTAACATCACACGATCCCCATGTCAATCCCCTTGTTCATTGCCAGTGCATGATTGTTTGTTTTTCTGGAGCAGAGTGGATATAAAGGCTTCTATAGACTATTTGAGCGATTTCATTTTTTTTCTTATGAGAAAAAAGATCCATTATTTTAATGATAACCTTTCTTGACATCCCCAGATTAGTCCTGCTACCCCCCACGCCCCCCAAAAAAATTATATTTATGGACGTCATCGCTGTCACAACAGTGACCCCTGGTGTGGAGAAGAGACATTACAGTCCAGCTCACGGAACAACTTGGTCATATATGTGGATGCATTCAAGTTTTTATCTTGGTGCACACAGTAGATTAACAACTGTCCGCTCACCACCTCATGTATTGGAAGTTATTAATACACTATTGGTGATGTCACGTTTGACTGCAAGTAAGGGGCGTGGTGACTTTGGGCAAGCAGCAGTACCTTTGCTCATACATTTTTTTGGGGCATTTTTGCCCTCCCCTTTCGGCAGTCACATGGGCGGTTTCTGCTCCTCTCCCGTGACACTTTTGAACAAATAAAAAGGGAACGAGGCGTGCCATGGCTGCTGTGTTGTTATTGGGTAGCACGTCTCTCACAGCATCCAACTCTCGGGACGGCTCAGTCCTGTCATGTCCACCGTGCCGCTGCGGGTACATCTGACTGTCCACTGCGCATCTGACCCGGTGCATCTTCTTCTTCTTCTTCTTCCAAAAAGCAAACCTCTGAGACAAGCCGAGAGAGCCGGGGACCTCAGTCAGGGGGCCCACGGAAACAAGTAGGAAGTGGGTGAAACTGTCCCCTGGAGGTTCATCGAGGTGAGTTTTTAGGGACGCCGAACATCGCAGGGTGCCTCCGACCGGACACATCCTGGATGTTGCCATTGCGCGTCCCAACGAGTGCGTTGTTTTATGACAGCCGGGCGAGCCGCCGCCGGCGCGGCCACTTCCTGGACCGAGACTCTCCAAACGTAAACAACGTTTACCCAGCATGAAGCTGCTGAATGGCGTATTATTTAGCACAATGTTTTCACCTTTTTTTTTTTTTTTTTTCTTTTTTTTTTGCCCCCATCCTTAAAAGACGTAAAGTTTTAATGCCGCAGTTGCTCCACCCCCAAGCTCATGTGACGGAAACGATGATTTATTTTGGTATCCGAGTTGTTTCGGAAGTAGGGTCCGTGGACCCCGAGAGGGCCTCTTTAGGTCGGTTTAGGCGGTCTGCACAGACACGAGAGATGGAAGCTCGGTGCGCCACTGGCCGCATCCTGCAGAGCATGGCCGCGAGGCTCTGCCGCCCCCAGCATCCCTCAATAGAAGGGAGCGGGCAGAGTAACTGATATGGATCAGGGCATGACAGTGTGCGGCTCTCATCGTCAACAACTTCCCTGTTGAAACCGCTCACAACTCATCTCCCCATCATGGGGGTGAGAGTGTGTTTCACAAGACTATTTTACTGAACTTGTAAATGTTGTGCAACTGTAATTAAAAAAAACAGCCAAGTAAGTGTTTTAAAATGACTTTTAATCAGCCAGTGGTGGATAGATTAGACATGCCCACAGAGTAGCTCACTGGAAACATGCATACATCTGTTAAATTGGGCTGCACCTGTAAATATGTACACGCTCGAATGATCTGTCCATTATTCTCCTGATTAATCATCAGTCATTGAGCATCGAAGTGCCCGACCAACAGTCTAAAACTCAACATATTGGGGGACAAATAAAAGCAGGAATATGTCAAATCTGCGCAGCATTTTTAAAAGCATTTTTGCTTTAAAAATGATCCATATGATTAAGTGGTTATAAAAAATAAGTGCTAATTCATTTTCTGTCTTGCCACTAACCGATCAATGGTGTAATTGTTTCAGCTCCACTGGTAAAATCTTCGGTAGAAGAGAACCAGTAACTGGGTGTGATCCCTGTAATAATTAGGAGATCATGTCCCGTCGTGTTTTGCTCATGTGATTCCTGTATGACTCCATAACTCACAGAGAGGAGCGTTGTTGAGGCGACTCTGGCCTCAGCTTCAGTGATGAAAACTGCCTCCTTGAGGGGGGAAAAATGGGAAAGTTGAACGCTGCCGGCATCTGAGAAAGAGAGAAAAAAGAAAACAACCAAGGTCACCTGAACACAGAGGGACCGGCTCAGGCTGCTCAGCTGACAGGTCTGCTCTGAGCATGTAAAAACAGACAAGCAGCTGTGAATCAGGTGACTGCAAATACCAACCTGAGGTGTGAGCCGCGGAAAGTCACAGACTCTCTCTGGTGGCGTTTCGGTGCTTGATGTTTGCAATATTTTGTAGTGAAGGGATGTAAAGAAGTGAAGCCACTGCCTGTGGGGGGGAAAAGTAACAGAACAGGTTCTAACATCGTCGTATCAGTCAGGTGACTGCGTGGCACCGGAGTGCTGGCGAACAGTCTGAATGGTTTGTCTCAAAAGCCTCACAACTCTTCAGAGTAAACAATTGGTTTATGTGAGGCCGGAAGCGTTCATGAGGCGGTGCATCACATGTGCTGCCGTTCACATGATGATCCGCCTTCCTAGGCGGTGCTGGCAAGGTTAGAAACATCACTGTATGCTTATGGGTGTGACAAAAACAAACGCCTGTGTGCTTGCAGCTTGTTGCTACACTTGATTTGAAACGGAGAACAATACATCAACTAGACAAAGGCTGTACACACTATGAAATAACACATCAACAACACAAGGGACATCTGCTCCCGGGAGACATTTGTCTGTGGAGCTTAATGATGGCAAAGCTGACAGAACTGAAGGGACTGAGACCATGATCTGCGACTTCAACCCTTTTCCCTTTCTACTATGCATGCGAAGTGCTTTATAACCAGGCAGTTAACAGTCTGTCACAGAGTAGTGGACAACTAGCCTGTTAGAATTATTGCCTTTTTAAGCAGTTGATTCAATACTGTAGTTATATTTCTTTCTGTTTTGAAATCCCGTCCTCATTCGTTTTGTCTTCGACAGACTGACCCCAGGCTCCTCGCACCAAACATGTCGAACGAACGCACCCCTCTGATCACCTCAGGGGTGTGTGGTCTGGCTGTGACCGCAGTGGCATGCGGCGTGGAGTTGGACGCCACCACTGAATCCGGCTCCGGGTCACCAAGCAAAACTGACCCTCGAAAACTGAACACCTTTTTCGGGGTGATGGTGCCGACCATCCTCTCCATGTTCAGCATCGTGCTGTTCCTGAGAACCGGTGAGCGATGCGTGCGAAGAGATCTGAAGACTAGAAGGCTGTTTTGGGTTGTAGACAGTGGGAGTTGGCATGAATCCCTCCCAATATAACTGAGTCATTGTGCTGCGCAGTAGTGACTAACTCTGACGTGATCTCTCTTGCAGGGTTTGTGGTTGGTCACGCTGGGCTGTTACAGGGTCTTTTGATGGTGATTGTAGCCTACACCATTATCTCTCTCACAATACTGTCCATCTGTGCCATTTCCACCAACGGCGCTATACAAGGGGGAGGAGCCTACTGTATCCTCGGAGACCAAACTGTTGTTTTTTACACTGCTGCTTGATCTTGTCATTTCATTTGAAACGTCAGCCTTAACAAAATGTGACCAGACATGATAAGCCGATCTCTGGGCCCAGAGTTTGGAGGAAGCATTGGTTTGATGTTCTTCCTGGCCAAAGTCTTTGCATGTGGAGAATATGTTCTTGGTCTTGTGGAGGCGTTACTTGACGTGTTCGGTTCAGATCCTGGTAAGTTTTTTTGGTTTATGTTCTGTTTTTAGTTAACTAAACTACCTACACCTACTTCAGTTCGCAGTACACAATCCATTTTCTTGAGGATTCTCAGTTTTCTTCTCGCTCTGTTGTAGAGTCCTCTGTGTCCGAGGGGGTGCGTGTGCTTCCACAGGGTTACTGGTACACGGTGCTGTACTCCTCAGCAGTCCTTCTGCTGTGTCTGTTCGTGTGTCTGGTGGGCGCCCACATCTACTCCCGCACCGCCTTCGTCATCCTGCTGGTGGTCACTGTATCCTTGCTGTCCATCTTCATCAGCTCTGTGGTGGTCAAACCTCGTGATTTTGTCATCGCCCACAAGGGGACAGGCAACCAGACATTCCACTACAACGCCAGCTACACGGGCTTCAACATCACCACTCTGAGGAACAACCTGGGCTGTGAGTGTTTGGGGCTTGATGTTGGTGTTGGAGAGGATATGAAAGTGCATTGACAAGCAAAGCTTGTACATTTTCTCTTTTTTTAGGGCATCTATTCAAGGTCTCGCTTTTGTTTTTTGTCATTGCAGCTGGTTACTCTTTGGACTACAGCACCAACACTGTCATGTCTTTTGCCACCGTGTTTGCTGTCATGTTCACCAGCTGCACCGGGATTATGGCCGGAGCCAACATGTCAGGTTAAAGCTTGTTGTCTTCCATGTATAATCACATTGGGGCGAAGGGTGTCATTGCAGGAGGTGGACTGTAACTGGAGTATTTTGCCACTATGCCATTGCTACTTTTACCTTTTTTGATTTATGTGCATGTTGTTATGCAGAATAATGTTAAATGAGAGATTTGTTTAAACACATGAAGCAATTCAGTAAATATGCATTGTGCACACAAACATGCACACCCTGATGTTTGCTTCCACTCCGCATGTCTCTGAAGGGGATCTGAAGACTCCGAGTGTTTCCATCCCCAAAGGCACCATCGTAGCCGTCTTTTACACTTTCACAATCTACGTCCTCTTCTTCATCCTGGTCAGCGCCACATGTGACAGGTCTGAAATGGTTCATAATAGTGTTGTCCGATATGAATACTTAGAGAGAGATCAACAATATTAAGTCATTTGTTTCTTTTTCTTTAGGACCCTGTTGATTCAGGATTATGGGTTCCTCCAGAGGATAAACATCTGGTCGCCGTTCGTCACCATCGGGATATTCTGCGCTGCTCTTTCAGCTGCAATGTGCTCTATGATCGGAGCGTCCCGTATCCTCCATGCTCTTGCTCTGGATCACCTCTTTGGTACGGCTTGATGTCTTGGCTCATCATATCAGTGCCCTCTTCGCTCATTTTCTAGCAGACTGTTGTTTTCCCCCTCACAGGTTTGCCATTAGCCCCAGCTGCAATCACATCAAGCTCCGGGAATCCGTGGGTGGCAGTGCTGTACACCTGGGGTTTGGCACAGGTGGGCGGAGCTTCTGTGCCATGCAGTCCCATATTTTCCGAATTACAACTGGTGTCCTCAACTGTTGTGTGTCTGTGTTTCAGTGTGTAGTGTTTGCAGGCCAGCTCAATGCCGTGGCAAGTTTGGTGACTGTTTTCTACTTGCTTGCCTTCGCTGCGGTTGACCTGGCCTGTTTGGCTCTTGAGTGGGCGTCGGCACCAAATTTCAGGTAATAAAAGATAAAATCGCTATTTAAAAGAAAATTTAAAAAAAATAGGCATTTCTATCATATTTTCCATCAGCATGTAATTGAATCCAACAAATTTTAAATACTGCTTGAGAAGGACAGGTTTTAGGCTTTCAGTTCTGAAACCGCTGTTAATTATTCATAGCGCCATCATTGAGTGTGGCCATAAATTCTGGCCAATGAAGTAAGAACATGAATCTAAAATGTGAGCTACCTTAAAGGCGTCTTCTTTGAGAGAGTACAGGCTCAAAAATTTAGATTACAACAACAATACATATATATATTTAAAACCCAATCGGCCTCACTTGGATTTATTACTGTCATATAATTTATGGGACAATAGAGTAATATTTATTGTGTTATTGGCTTCTGTTTTTAATGTGTCTATTCTTTGTCTCTGTGTTTTTAACAGACCGACCTTCCAGGTTTTCTCCTGGCACACCTGCCTGCTGGGCATCCTGAGCTGTTTAGTGATGATGTTCGTCATTAACCCCGTGTACTCCTCAGGCAGTATCGTCCTCCTGCTACTGCTGCTGCTTTTCCTCCACTACAGATCGCCCACCAGCAGCTGGGGCTATATCAGCCAGGCTCTCATTTTCCATCAGGTATCTGGACTCATGCAGACACACACACACACACACACACACACACACACACACACACACACACACACACACACACACACACACACACACACAGACACAGACACAGGCACAGTGTGTTAACAATGCTGTCTTCCTTTTTTCTTTAGGTGCGTAAGTATCTGTTGATGCTGGATGTGAGGAAAGACCATGTGAAGTTCTGGAGGCCGCAGATGTTGTTAATGGTGGCCAACCCTCGCTCCTCCTGTCAGCTCATCCTGTTTGTCAACCAGCTGAAGAAGGGAGGACTCTATGTGTTGGGCCATGTGCAGCTGGGAGATCTGGGTAATTCCCTGTGGATGGTCTGTGATGGCCATCCACAGCTAACAGTATTAAATTATTCTTATCTGTGAGTCATTTTAGAAGCCAAGTGATACTCACTTTTTGGCCTTTTCATGTGTCTGGGAGCCTTTCACTGATGTATTCAATTAACATGGCATCATGTGATTAGTTTTATCATTCTTTCTGAGAGCACATGAACAAGATGAACAGAGAAAATGTTAAAGTAGGTTACATATTACTGAAGTTGTGTAACAGATCTGATTGGATGGTGCCTTGAAGTCACAGGCACCATCATGGAAGACTACCTCGTGGGCTTTCACTCTCCATCTGCTGCTTCTCTTGCATTATTAATTAGATAAGAAGTTTCCTCTGTATCATTGTTGCATAAGACCGGCGTTCAAACCAGACATCCTTTAATTCGGACAAATGTCTAGCTCCTTGTTTGTTGGGCTAAATAGGCACATATCCTTTTCAAATTGATGTATGTGACGCAACCCAAGGATTCAGAAGGCGCTGACAGGTTATTTCATTCATTCACTGACTCACAGTTGCAATGCAATTAGATAAGTTAACGATAGTGCTGTAATTAAGTTTACATTTTAGTTACTTGCACTTTACTTGAGTATTTTCCATTTTATGCATTTTAGTGGAAAGTATAATATGTTTTACTTAACTATATTTGTTTGACAGCTACTTTTTAAGATTAAATTGTACCTTTTTAGCATTGGGTCACTTACAAAGAAGTCAAATGAACCAATCATTTGTTCAAACTTTAGTTAAGAATAGTCAACCACTAGAGCCACTGGACCAGACTAATTGTATTAGTTTGTATATAAAGTCCACCTCAACCAGCTACAACAGTGAAATACTACGTATGCACTGATTTACCACTATTGACAATCTAATAATGTGATAATAAAAATATATCAGGTCCAGGAGACATTTTGCTGCAGCACAAGTACTATTACTTTATGTACATTTAGGTGTACTAAAGCTGATAAACTTAACATATATACTTTTACTTGTACTTTTCAGTTTTAAATGCAGGACTTGTATTTGTTTTGGAGTATTTTTACGTTATGATACTTCATCCACCAATGCAATTCTGCTGAAATGTGTTCAGTAGTTTTGAATTTATAAAATGAAGCCCTGTGTTGTAATTAATTTCTTACTAATTCTCCTGTACTCTAGACTCTCTGCCATCAGACCCTGTTCAGCAGCAGTACAACTTCTGGTTGAGCCTAGTCGATAAACTCGGGGTGAAGGCCTTTGTAGACCTGACGCTGTCCCCCTCCGTCAGACAGGGAACACAGCATCTGCTGCGCATCACAGGCCTCGGTAAGCTCTGCTTTCCCTCATCCCTGCCATGCCCACATTCAGTACAGATTATGATGTTGCTTTGTCTGTACTTCTGTTTCCCTCTACAAGGTGGCATGAAGCCCAACACACTGATTTTGGGTTTCTACGACAGCTGCACTCCTGAAGACTTCTTCCTACAGGATTCTGCGTTCTGTGACTCCTCGATTGAACAAGGGAGTGAGGGCGAATATAATTTTGGGGTCGACTTGCCTTCGTTGCAGGCCCATTTCCCACCAGTGCGACATGTTGAGAGCCTACGCTGGCTGTCGCCAGAGGAGTACGTGGGGATCATTTCTGACGCCATTAAAATGAACAAGAACGTGTGCCTCGCCCGCTATTTCTTCCAGTTGGAGGGAGAGGGAAAAGATAGCAAGGTGGACGGGTCGGAGCGGACAATAGATGTGTGGCCCCTCAACCTGCTCCAGCCGGGCAGCCGGGATTATGAGGACGTGTGCAGCCTGTTCCTGCTGCAGATGGCCTGCGTGCTCAACATGTCCAACAAATGGCGCCATGCAAGAATGAGAATCTTCCTGAATGTGGAGACCGAGTCCAGCGACCAGGGCTGGGTGGTGAACGAGGAGACGTTCCGAGAGCTGCTCAGGAAGCTGAGGATCAGGGCGTCGATAAAGATCGTGCCTTGGGACTCTGTGGTGCAGCACCACGTTCAGCCAAACGGGGAGCCCCCTGCGGAGCCGGCAGAAGCTCTCTCCGAGGAGTTCTTGTCCGCAGTGAACTGTATGTTGATGGAGCACAGCGCTCAGGCCGCTGTACGCTTCCTGTATTTACCTCGACCCACCGCTCAGCGCAGCCAGTCACAGCAGTACTTGGCTCAGGTGGAAGCGGTGACCAATAGTTTGGGGCCAACGCTCCTGATTCACGGGGTCACCCCAGTCACGTACACTGATCTGTGAGCATGTGCGGCCGTTTTGTTCGCTGGTATTGTAGCTGCAGCAAAGTCTTACCTGCGTAAGTTTAAACTCTGGTTACATGTAAAACTAACACATAATGTAAAGAAAAGTGAATGCTAAGTTACAGTATGTGGCACCGGTTACAATATGTTCACCTAATGAAGCTCTTTAGTTGTTTTACTCAAGCTTACCAAAGGACCACAGCCACAGATCAGAGTGCATTTTTTTTAAATATGCCACTTGAGGTTTTTGCATTTAAATAGGTAATATTCCTATTTACATATACTTGAACTAGCTTGGTGATTAAGCCAAAAACTGTGTGAATACTAACTTTTTTGAGTGATTTATGTTGATTCAACCTCTTGTTTGGATCAGCTTTAAATCTGTCTTTACACATGAGACGGAAATAAATAATGTGTCAAAGACCACTTTGTTTGGAGCAATACGGGTTGTCTATGACATTTAATATAGAAATTTCTATACATAATTTCAGGAATGAAATTCTCAATTTGTGTTAACAATTGACCAAGGTAAAAAGTTTTTCCTGATTCAGTTTCTAAATGGTATTGTGTTAAAGCATAATAATTTTAACTGTGTTTTGCTGCTTTCTTTTCCTACATTCTCAGATTTCTGCTGGACCAAATGATTCAAAGACTTTTTTTTGTTTGTTTCTGAGTTAAATTGAGTTCTGATTTTTGTTTCCCATACAATTTGGGAAACGTCTTATTTTGCTGTTAAAAGTGCATCTCTAGTCTTCACAAAGGGAACTGTTTTCAACATGTGACCTCAGAATGATGAACAGCATTTGTTGCTGTTGTAACATGTTTACTTGAAAATTATACTTAGATTTTGTGCTTCATGATGAAGACTGTGAAAGTATATCAAAAATCAAATTGATAGTTACTCGTGAGAGCCATTCTAATCCAGTCTCAGTTAGGACCACGACCAATGATGAAGATTCAGACCAACTCCAGGCTGAAACCAGAGCAAGTAGTCACATTTTTACACAATTAATTTACCCCATTTACAGTACCAAATACAGAATAAAATGTTACTGCTTTCTTGTCACGTTTGCTTTTGTAGTGTTGCAGCACTTGCATGGACCTTTTAACATCCATAAAAGGTCCATTTAACAAATAAAATTGCTTAAAAGGCCATTTGCATGACATTTTGCTCAATGACAAAGCCTGAAAGAACTGACTCAACTGAATCTTGTATACTAAAGGTAATTACCGTAGATGTACATATTAAACTGCTGTTTGTCATCGGTGTAAATATATGCCAAATGTAATGTGTATTGATATCAACTGTAATATTGTAAAATCTTCACGGAAAATATGTATTTAAAAGATTGCTTAAATGCAATACAAACTGTGTTTCTGCGTAATAGTATATGTATATATATATATGTGTGTGTGTGTGTGTGTATATATATATATATATATATATATATATATATATATATATATATATATATTAATTAATTAATAATTAATTAATATATATATATATTAATTAATTAATATATAATATATATATTAATTAATATATTAATTAATTAATTAATATATATATATATTAATTAATAGAAATAAGCTATATTATATTACCCTGCAGATTATCTCCATGGATAATTCAGAACTTCATGCAATTGAGAATAAATAAATGTGCAAAATATAACAATTTACATTTTTTGTGCCGTTTATTTGTTACAGAAACCATGCTATGATAGTACACACATTTTGAGGAATCTCAGGCACATGACTACTCTTCCTTTTGACCAAGCGTCTCCTTTTTCTTGCACACGTTTATATCATGTTGGCTGGCTGTTGCGAGGTTTCGGAGCTTTCTTATGAGGAACGGTGACATACGGAACCAGTCAGGCAGCAGTATTGTGAGGGCCGTGTTCTGTAGGACGATGGGAAAGAGAAGGAGAAACGTTACGACAGCGCAGCAGCTGACGGTTTGTAAGTGATCAGTCTCTCATCCCCCTGACCTGCAGCGCGTGGGACAGACAGCCGCTGGTGTAGCTGGAGTGACCCACGGTGTTCAAGGCCTCACGGGCGAACCCGGGAGCACTCCTCACGAAGAAGTTCACTGTCCTGTTTTGCGTCATGTTGGTGGACACCATGAAGGGGGCCACACACTGGGGGGGGGAATGACTGTGGTTGGACAGGTTGAACTTCCCTTTACGTCACACACATTGATTTGAGCACTGACACTGAAAAACAATGAGTCCAGTGCAGCGGTCTCCAAAGCACGGTGTGTTGGATGCAGCTTCCCATACAGTAAATAAAAAAAGAAGCGGAAGATACCCTGAGTCAGTGAGAACCATAGACTGTAGGTGAGAGCGTTAGGAGGCAACGGTTCGT
Organism: Ophiodon elongatus; assembly: GCA_016806645.1. Lineage (NCBI taxonomy): Eukaryota > Metazoa > Chordata > Actinopteri > Perciformes > Hexagrammidae > Ophiodon > Ophiodon elongatus. The sequence goes on from JACSYO010002141.1 coordinate 803,255, forward strand.
TTTATAAGCTGAATGTTTGTTCAACTGAGAAAAAAAACACATTTTGACAGACAATTTTGAGGGATCAAAGCCCCACCTGCTTCAGCAGAAAAAGTTTAGTTTTAGTGGTACTGAGTAACTTAGAAATCAATACACTTCTGGTTGAATGCATGTCATAAAACATCTTCAGTTGTGGCTGTTATTTATCATCATAAAATTAAACCTCAGTGGATGGAGTTTTACAATGGTGTTTTAATTGTGTGTGGCATTGAAGTAGCACCAGCTCACGTTGTCAAGGGCCTAACTCCAATGTCCCAATGTGTTCCACTGTCAAATCATCAAGTGCTTGAGAGCAGACATAAAAACTCATGGAAGCAGAGATTATATTACACAGATTTATTCATCAAACATTTCCTTTTGTCATTGGAGCTGTTTTGACAAAACTGAGTAAATAGATTATTTGAAATGACCTCTCATCTTTTGAGGAAAGAGCCTGGAAGACGTTCAAATCAGGGCGTAAAAAGTTAAAATAATTACCCACAATTGTACATGATAAGTTGTCGTGGTAACGTGAAATGTCCCATTCTTATTTACACCATTTAAAGCCCTCACAGTCTCTTAAACTCAACCATTTACCAGTTGATGTCGGTAAGTCCCTGAGGTTTCAGGGTTTAGGGCCTCAGTTTAGCCCAGTGGGATTATCACCTGTGTTAAAATGTGTGGGAAATATGATAAAGCGTTTTATGTTAAATTGTGTAGTTAATCTTTTGGTTAGCTACCATTTATTTCCCACCTAATAATACCACTGACCGGGCAAAATATATCTGTGGTTTCAGTCTCTTAAACAATCCAGTGTAATGGCACAATTATTTCCAATTATTTTCAAATGTCAATTCCTCTCAATCCTAGTTGAGTGTTCTGTCTCCATTATTCTTGCTTTATTCTTTGTTTTTGTAAAATGTTGAAATAATATCTTGTTTAAAGTGAATACAACTTTCAGGGCTAAATGACTATGTTCACTTTATATACAATGATTTTTGTAGTTTAATACATTTCCTCCAGCTTTAGTACATTTGAATGACCTAGGTTAAGTCTCACATACTTTACCTGAACAATAATTCCCTTTGACTTGTACTCTGCATGCAGACACTGAGAGAAATATGTTACAAAAATCTGAAATAAAGAAGAAAGTCACAAAACAAGCAGAAGAGTGTCATGAAGTTGTGCATTATTTGAACGAATGTGTGCACATAAATAAAATAATGTCTGGATGAGAAAGTACCTTAGTGGAACAATAAAGGGACAACAAAGGCTGTGGACGAACGCCCACTTCAGAGGAGATGTTGATAATCAGCCCTGTCCCTCTGGGAAGGAGAGGTAAGACAAAGTCCATAAATTCTCATATTCTCATCACTTCATACCTACCGTTAACTTGTGACATTACCTCTCAACCATGCCTGGAAGAACCAGTCTCGTCATCTGAGTGAAGAAAATATAAATCATCACCATCTTTTTTATGCAGCAATAGCCATTTACAAAAATATACAACTTAGTTCAGATATAGTGGAAAAGGGGACTTCATAAACACACAACCATACAGTAAATACATATCTTACCTGAGGGACTGAAAGCATATTACAGTTGATCAACTGAGTGATTTTCTGGTCAGAAAAAACACACAAGAGAAGATATGAGTTAGAAATTAGAGACAAACATGACCTCTAACAGCCTGAGTCAGAAAAAAAATGGGATGCTAAATTATATTTAGGATGCAAATTCAGACAAATGTTACCTGTTCAGCATCTGGTATTTCCAAGAAATAGGCAAAATTATCAGAGTAGGTCATTCCTACATTGTTAACTGTGAGGGTTACAAAGACACAAACAACCTTTGTTAATATTGTCTTATGTAAATCATTAACTGATTAAACTGAGAGCCACACATTTGATGTTCATCTTTGGGGGTCGCTGTCATAATCACAGTATAGGAGGGACGGGACAAATACCACAAAAGTAGCCTACTCCTTTAACCGGGTGCTGTCCAACTTCAGCTCTTGAACCAAACAATTTCCAAATTTGTAAACAAAATCATATCATGGAACCTAATTTACATGCAGTAATAAATAATATTTCATTTTAGATATAATATATAACTATTACTGTTACTATCTACACAAGATTAAAGTATTTTGGTATAAACAATTTAGCCATTAATCTTATTAATTTGAAAAATCAGCAAGTTATGATTATTTTAATTGTGGATAGACTTCCGGCCTCCTTGGACATACATACATGCATTAGGACAGTGGTTCCCAACCTTTTTTCCTTGAAGCCCCCCACCTTAGTTCAAAGTAATTACTTTAATAACTACTTTAAATTATTTTTATCTGCAACAGAAATACTGTGGTGAAACAGAATGTGGCCTTCTAGTAGTTGAAGTAGCCTACTATTTTTGAGTGAGGACAATAAAATATCTATTTTAAATAATTAAATATACAGACTTTACTGTAAATTATCCTGTAAGTATGGTATTATGATTTTTAGTACTAGCGCACACACCCTGTTATCTTTTGCGCCCCCTTGAGGGGACCTGGACTCCAGGTTGGGAACCACTGGATAAGGAGATGTGGCCTCCCCGGAGCAGTGATGAGTTATTGCTCCAATAAACAGTCAACGTTTTCTCGAGGAATTACCTGCAATATATCTCAGTTTCTGAAGCATCTGAATAACCTCCTAGTACTTTGCTTGTGCTCTGTAATTTGTTGTCCTATTACCCAGAATCCCAATCTCCAGTCCCTGTAGTTGTTCAGCTATAGCAGGGTAGATGCTTTGGCTGTCTGTGAAGTCCACTTTGATGGTGCGAGTCTCTCGTCCATACTGATCCTCTGTTGCACATGGAAAGACAATTGTGTTCACTGTCATGGGAAAAACTGTAAACTGTAGTGGTGCAACGGATCATCAAACTCACGGTTCAGATCTTGTCACGGATCGGCTCGCAGATTGTATCAGCACAAAAGAAAAAAGGGAGCTTTAACTTATAGAGATCCCTGATCATGTTTTGTTTTTGCCGCCGGTACTAATTATCAATCATTGATGATTCATATTGGCAGATACAGATCCCTTTGTTGTTTAATTATAGCAGCTGGTCTACAAAGCTCCAGACTTGTTTTTTGACACTGTCCCAAAAATCATTTCAACTGCTCTGAAGTCAGTGTAAACCATCACAAATTCGAAATGTTAACCTTTTACTTTGTTTAAGTCATCTGTAGTGTTTTTTTAAAACGGTAAATAACAAGTGGACATAGTCACTGCGACGTTGGTTTGTGGACAACTACTACTTCTTCAGTTTTGAAGCCTATATTTTGGCATTTTGGTTGTGGCCATCTTGGTGTTTGGTCACTAGCTTGTTTTTTTCAACCAGAAGTGACACTAGAGAGTGGCCTAAATAAAACCAAACGCTGAATAAGACATTTTAGGCAACCAATCATTTTAAAATGAACTTAAAGTAAATTAAGTTGTAATACAAAAACACAGATTACTTCCGGACCGGACAACACATTGTTAACGACCTGTCAATCACAAGGTCGCCATGACGTAAAGCATACCCTGTCTATCTTACTTAATGGGTTTATAATTTACTAAATGACCGTCATGTATTGACAAAGACTTTAAACTAGCGATTGAGACCGTAACCTCATGTGTACAATGTTTACTGAGTTTTGTTTTCTCTTCACTCACCTATTTCTTTGGCAATCATTTGAAGCTTATCATCAGATCTGCTTATCAAAACAACATCCAGGCCTCTTTGTGCCAGCTAAGAGGAGACATACAGGACAGACCAGTTGGTTAAGATCTGAAACACTCGATCTAAAGCGACTAAACAAATATCAACCAACTGTCTAGCTCCTAACTTGGAATTTAGAACTCGATATGGAAAGAAATTGTTGTAGGAAGTTGGAGACTCACCTCATAGGCATACGCTTTGCCAATGCCAGAGGTGGCACCAGTGACAACTGCACACACGAGAAAGCACACACATGTTAAAGGAATCAATTTTACACTCATTTTAGATTTAGTCTTGAATAAACTGATGTCCTGTTTATGTAAAAATGAAGGTTGCATTTCAAACAAGGGGAGAGGAGATGCAAGAAGAGGATGAAAATGTCCTGAAACATCCAGTTGCTTCGCGAGAGAAAACACTCCCTTCTACTCTAGTTATGATCCTTCTCACACAGAAAAACAAGACAAAAGGTCGAGTTTCACTTCATCTAAAAATTGTACACTTTTTCTGGTGAAAAAAACTTATTTGGGGTTGAAATTATTTTCTTCATCAGAAATGTGTCAGAAATGGAAAAAAATGCACTAACTTAACAAAGGAATCTGGGAAATTGACTTGAAGTTGAAATGTGTTGGCAAAAAGACGGAAATGTCCCATCATGTAGGAATGTGAACATCTTATCAAATCCCTTATCAAACTGCCTTCACCGAAAAGGAAGTCTGGTGCTACTGCTGGAAGTTATTGTTGCAAGAATATCCAAATATTCCCACATCTTAGCTGTCTGCTCTCTGTAGTTCACTAACACTTACAGTCTCTACCGCCTGTTTCAGAACTGAATTTACATTTGAAATAGTTTTTGCCCCTAAAGATGACTAATTCAATGATTAAAAGTTAAGTTTAGTCAATGTCGCCGCAGTTTTACATGTGACGTGAGAATGTTGTTTTTCCCCACAATACCCTTTTGATTTAGATTTATTTTCCAGACCAGACAAGCAGTGACCGTAGATCATTATTGAACCACATTAGAGCATTTGGGCTCTAAATATCTTTGGTAGCTGTTTTTCATTGGGCCCTCTGCAGTCTACTCAGTGGTTTTAAACTGAGTTTAAACTGTGATTTGTAAATCCATAGAATGTTAAGCTGATATTCTGTGATCAAGTTCCAGTAGTGCTAATCTTCTATTTCTGTTCCGATGTTTAAAAAGCTTTGCCTGAGAAACATACCTGTAAATATTCCAGCTTGTTATAGGCTGCATAATTGTGTTAAAAGCATGAAAGACAATTAAAAAATATAGAGTAGTCTTCTCTCAGCCATCTGACGAACAAATCAAGGTTTTGTGGCAGGCGATCCTAAACTTTTGAACCGCAGTGTACGTGCAGCGTGAAAGGGCTACGACTCACATTTAATCGTACATCCCTGTCTTGTAAAATGAACCTTGATCCTCAAATCTTGCACTGTCAACATTTTGTTTAGCTACAAAAGCAACTTGCAAGAGATCATGACGTAGATTTTCTTTGACATTACCTGCCCATTGCCCATATGTCTTTAAATCCACATGCCAAAGCTGGGACAAAACAAACTGTCTGAATCCACACCAACATCTCCAGGCCAGTCTCAGCAGGTGGAAAACAACAGTAAATCCCCCAATGATGGCGAGCACGTCAGTGAATGACATTTTGCAGCAGAACTCTTGACTGAACAAGATTCTCTTCATAGACAATGTTAATTATATATTAGAGGAAGTGAGAACTTTGTTTACCTACTCCTCCCACACTGCTCCACCCATCAATGAGGGCTGCTGCCAGACACTGTAAGTTTGGCAGACAACAAATAGGCCAAGTCCTGGAGCCCCACAATGCACCTAGATTTCAAACTCCCTGCAGACTGAACTAAAGGAACAGTTTACTTTTTTTGTTTTAAATCGCCATTCAAAGATGCAACATCCATGATGGTGGGTTAGGGTTAGGGTTAGAGGGTTAGGGTTAGCGGGTTAGGGTTGGGTTAGGGTTAGGGTTAGGGTTTTTCTGCTGCAACTATATCAGAAGGAAACTAACAAAATATATTTTGTGACTGTCCGTTAAGTCCATATGTTAAATATTGCAATATCAAGAAGAAAAAAAGAAGTCCTCCTTTCACAGCCACCTGCAAAATGCAAGCTTAGAATAAATGTGTAAGTGGACATGAAAACCCGAAAAAACGGACAAAAATGTCTTTCAACTACTTAACATCGAAGAGATTGGGAGGCTTTAACAGTGATTATCTGCAGTGAATTAGCTGTCTATCTCTGTTTTATTCAGGTATCAGATCAACCAACAGATGGTGCTGCAGCTTTCTAACCAGCCAAACCAGGATTTGACAGAGATACAGCGATGTACAATGGGATACCTGGAAATTAGTATTCGTTTGACATTTTCCTTTATCCATATTTCAGTGTTAAAGAAAAAATCTGGAAAAGTAAGTTGAGGAATCACAACATTAGGGGAATGCCCTGAATGTGTGATTCTCCATAGGGATGTGAAGTCTGTCATAGTTGAATGGGTTGTTGGTGACGGTGCTGTTTATTGCCTGTAAATAAGATGTATTATACTGTTCTGGGTAATTACTTAATAAAAACAAACCTCAACATAATTAAATTGTAATTATATACAGTAGATTTTCAATTAGTTGTGTAATTGAATGTAAAAGGATTTTTTCCCCATCTTTTAAACTTTTCAAAACAGATACTTTAATTTGAATGTTCATTAAATGTTTTGGTTTATTCTTCATGCTTTTTTTTATAGACATTGTGGAGTAAACATCCTGAATTGCATGCATGTGCACTGCAGTGTGCAGCTACAGATCTGCAGGGACCAACTCCAGTTCTATAATAATAACAGATGTATATAGCGCTTGTGAAAGTTCACAAAGACTCTTAACATACTGTAGAATAAAATAAGGAAACATGCAGTAAAATATTGAATACAGATGGGGAAAGAAATTATAATAAAATAAAAGATTATAATAACTAGGACTTAAAAACATGGGTGGGTGAGTGGGTTTTGAATGATGACAATGCGGGGGCATTTTTGATGTGGTTTGGTAATGAGTTCCACAGAGAGGGGGCGACGACTTAAAAAGCCCTGTCACCCGAGGTTCGGCGCTTGGTCCTAGAGACTTGCAAGAGGTTGGCATCAGCAGATCTGAAGCATTGGGAGGGGGCGTGCTGGTGGAGGAGGTCAGAGACGGAGGGGGAGCACAATTGTTGAGTGCCTTATAGGTGGTGAGTAGAATATTGAAAACCAGAGGACATTGTCCAGGAACAGTGACGGCTTTCCTATTACCGAACACCCATTTTAAAGCTACTACAAGGATCCTTCATTTTGTGTTGATTTTGGCGGCCCCTGTGGACAAAAGCGATAGTGTTTAAATGAGCACCACAGTTCGGTGTCGTAAAGATACAGCCGGTTCTCCGTGTCTCCCTCCCCCCAGCAGACCCAGCAATACAGCCTGGAACCCCAGCTCCGTGGTGTCGGTGTTGGCTCCTAAGAAGCGGGCGGTGAACATACATGCAGTAATTAGCTTTGTCTGATGTCACAGGGAATCTGACCTGATGACGGGCACAAATAATATACACCAACACATCACCATATAGAAATAGCTTCTCACTGATGTTCTCGTTTGCTTATGTAGGTCATATAGTGGCATCAGTATTACATTAAGTCTTTTTCGTAACTACTTAAAAGCTATTTGTCGTAATGTTAAATAACACTGTCTCTTCAAGGAAGGTTTCCGGCTTTCCTACAGCTCTAAACCGATGACGCTGGGAAGACTGAGTGACGTTGCTGTGGGAGGCGGCCAAATTAATTCACCTGATTAATTACGTGGGGTCATTGAGGAGGCAAATGTCTAAGCTTCTCTATCGCTCCTCCCACAGGATTTTTCTTCAGTATGTGATTAATGAACTTCGACAAATACTCCGTAGAAAGTAAAGAATTCCAAGAGAGATGTACCTAGAAATCGTCAAATCACATGACAGCTTTGAGAGTCATGTGACCAAGCACATGACAATAATTAATACTGTGTGTTTTGCCTACATGCCGGATTAATAACATTTAGGGCTAAATGACAGTGGTCAGAAATGCTGATCCTCCTGTCAGTATTGTGCAGTGTTGCTGCCTCTGCAGTTGCTGGTTCTTTGCTCAACTGGGCTGCCCGTGGGTCTGACCTTGCTTCGAAGTGATCTCTGTCAGTGCTGTTAGCCATGTCACTTTTAAGAGGCTTGCAGGCAGCAGATCAGTTAAGCACAGCCCCACCTGACTAATCTGATTACGCCAGCAAGGCTGCCATCAATGTGTAAGACAGGACGAAAAAACAAACCCATCGTCACACTTCCAAATGTAGGGGACCGTCTTCAAAAAGCTCAGCTGAGGTCCCTGAGGCTATGCTGGATGTGTTCACTGTGTCGTTTATGAGCATCTTTGTATTTAAATATTGTTGTTTTCAAAAAATAAAGCCTTACATTCCACCTTTAGTGAACTGTACCTGCTGCGAGTAGCTTACCGCACGATATTTTCAGCCATTGGCTTCAGCTCACACAGTTCTTATGCCTTTATTAGCATTGCTCCCCATATGTAAGATACCTTTGCTCTGTGCCTGTTATCTTGTCCAGAAGTTGAAGCCCAATCTCAGAAAAGGAGGGAGGCTACAAAGATGTCATAAACGTGGTCATATTTAAGACACCTTGACATAATCGATCAATCAAGCTTTTATTCACCATAAACATCTTCTTGTATTTTATCAGGGAAGAGGTTCAGGGTATTTGGGAAAACAAAATGTTTTCAATCCAAGCTTTAATTCCTAAATGAATGGGATAAAAGACCAATTTTACTGAAGTATGTGGAGAGTTTTAGCCATGCTAAATTTTAGTTAGCATCTTTGGCTACTAAGACTAGTGTAACGGCAAAGAGCATAAGCGAACGTTTCAGAGGGATTTGAACTGCAGCAGCAAGGTTATATGGGGCTACAGATACAGGCGCCTTAATCCCTGCACCAGGTTCAACCTTCAGGTGATTACATGCAATTCTATAATTTATAGTAGCTATCGGGGATAAGTGTGCAATTATTAACATTGCAAAGGTTTTCTTTGTTCTGCTTCGCATGAGGAGAAGTTCCATATACTCCCACACCAACTACGGAACTATGAGTTCTTCACAAGATCATATACTTTTTATGGTCCTCCTTATAAATAGGACAGTACAGTACAGTTAGCCACTATTTTTAGCATAATTCTCCTCAGTTCAACTGAGTCAGTGAAGGTTTTTTTTAGGTTATTTTTAAAACGTTCTAAGCCACATCAGCACCTAAATTTACACTTGTGTAAATGATCCAGAGGGAATATACCTCCACTTTCACCTTCTTTTTCCTCTCCACCACCCCTCCCCCCACACACACTCTTCCCACACTTGTGTGGATTAGAAGCTAAAGAGGGTTGAGAAGTCAAAGCTTGCCTGTCCTTCCCACTCTTACCTTTCTTTTACCTGTTACCTCTCCACAGCTTTCGGACAGCTTTAAACAATTCAGACGCTGGATCGGGGTTTCACCTCCTCCCATGCACTGTCCCTCTGTGGTTTGGGCTGGGTCCCAGTCCAAAACAGGGTCATCAAGAGCTAAAGCAACTATTGGAAATGTGGAGATTTTTCATTTTCAGTATTGTCTTTAAGGAACTTGGATGCAAGAGGAGATAATACCATTTTTTTTTACTTTCCACACTATTTGGATTACCTATGATATTGTTTCCCAATAAAAGGACAACGATCGCTGGTCCTGCTCTATACTTCTGTATACTTAATCCACCTGGAGTTTGGATGGTGCTATTCAACGACAGGCTCCAACCTCGACATGGCTCCTACAGTATGTAGTGAAACTACTCCAGGTCAGAGCTGTCTCTTATTAAATCTGTTTCATTGAATTTTCTTATCATTGATTTACCACTATCAAGTTTCCTTGCAGAAGAACTACTCCAGCAAAGGTGAGACTGTTGGATAGCCAAGGATTGTCCAATCCCTTCATTAAGACTGAAGAAAATAACACTATTCATGAAATGTAAAAATCATTTTGATGTGTAAGCATAATTTGACCTATTTCTTATTATCAGCATCACTTTAGAACAAGGCTAGCATATAGATCAGTGCTACTCTTAGCCTGACCCTTAAGAACTGATAAGCCAATGACCGTATTAGTCACTTTAGAAGGCCTGTTGGTTGCTGCTTGCTTGAGAGCAAAGACTCAAATCAGCCAGTACCTTTGGCTGTTAAAATGTAATTTTTTAACCACTAAAAGCGAAAGGTGGTTTATATATAAGATTTAACACAGATTTGGCCTCATTTAAGATTCAAGCACATCATTTAAGATTCAAGCACATAGAAACTAGAGCTTGAGAGATAAATCAGCCAGACCGATAAAGAGGCCATTTATAGCATACATATATTGATATTTTCTCAGTTGATAAAGAACAAAAGATTGCAGGACAGAAATGCCAAACTAAGTATGAGATAATTTAGAAACAGGGGTACTCTTTTATACTTCGTCTATCATTGAGGACTGACAAGTTCATCTTTAAGCTGTAAAATGTTCCATTTAGTGTATATTTATGTCACAATTCTTAATTAATTTTCTTTATTTAATCAAAGGAATCCATAACAAGATATTTGTTTATGCCATATTTTACATTTAAAAACTCACCATTAGATTCTCAAATTTTTATGTTAGCCTGATGCAATCCAGTATCAATCAGGCTATGATATATACACAAAACAACAAGCACAAGATTTTTGTCATCCACTGTTGTTTCACTAAAAGGAACTTCTTTCAGTATTTTAAGCTGTGGACTTTAGGTTTTTTAAATTATCTTTATAAACCAGCATTATATTGGTGGAAAAAGTTGTATTTCTTTCAAGCTGAACTTCCTTAAACCTGAGAAGCAATGCTAACATTTTAGCATTAGCTGCCACTAAAGTTCCCCTCACCACTGCCAGGTTGGTCAGGCCTTTTGCTCAGCTGTCAATGTCACTTCTTTTTACACGAGCAGCCATTTTGAAGTGTTTCTGAACACAGAATGAAGTCAGCTATGTTTGTGTATTAGTTAGAAAACAGGATTTAAAAGTAGGTTTTCAAAACATAATTGCCAGAATTACAGTTGGTTATTAAAGTGCCCAATGCAGAAGATCTTTAATATTTTGAAAATTAGTCCAGCACAGAATAGAAAATAGTTCATATATATTTGCAGTGTCCTCGTTTTCAGCAATAAAACCTCTTGATTCAGTTAATGTTTGAAGATTGATAGTGTTTGACTGTTTTTCTTAATTTAACCTGAACCCCCAGTGTAAACTCCATCAATCTATCACTTAATCCTGAAATATTTCAGCAGCAAGTACAAATTTAGATGCTGGTTTCAAGAATCCGAGGGGAGAATAATCCAGAAATCAATAACTGATCACATCTCAAGCGATTGACTATTGAAGGGAGAAGAGATGCCAAGACTAAATGGAGACATCAAGGCCAGATTTAGCACCACGTTACCTGGCACTTGGTTTTTTAAACTCCATGGGACCAGCAGAGCTTATCAGCTTGCCACAGAAGCCATTAATTCTTCAAGGAATAGCACTGGCACTGTGGTTCCCATGTCTTCAGTGAGACAGATGGATGCTGACACAATTCAACATTACATTCTGTTAAACAAACCACTCAACAAGATGCAAGTTCAGGTCAGGGATCAATACCTTTGAGGCTGTTTACGCCCTAAGGTATCCTTGCTTATGTCACAGTACCTAAGAAGCAAAAGCAGATCACATTAAATTGTTGAGCAACACATTTTCTAACTGCACCTTTTTTTCTTATTCACCGGAGGCAGTGATGACTTGGGGTTGTCTCGTCGCCTGTCCAGTTTTGGACTAGAGGCTTGCTGAGTGCCAAGGGAGGCAGTCCTATCCACAAAGACCCATTCACTGTCACACTAATCACAATAAACTCTCAGCTCCCCTGCTGTGTCTAAAGCAGAGCTGTGAGAGGAAAATGGCAAGTCACAGAGACCCTCGCTTTCTTCACAACCTGTCCTACCACCCACGGTGGCAGCACGAGTCAATAAAAGTGAAGAGAAAAGGACGCGTGCGGACAGTCGCTGCAAACAGTTGCAGTGGATATAGTGTGTTCAAATCATTAGCAGCTTCATCATCAAAACCACAGTTGCCATCATCCCCTGTGCAACGCTCCAGGAGCTGGTCTGGGAACTGGTTCCTTCTGCCGTTGCTCATAGTCTCATTTCTGCCCTGTCAAACCTGGGCGACCACTTTCAAGGTGGCCCTGGTTGGACCCTGGACGTGTGACCTCTTATACTCCAAAGCACTTCCTGACTTGGCAGCCCGCCTCGCCACTGCCCGCATAAACAAGGACCCCTACCTCAACAAAGGCTACTGGTATGACTACACACTGGTCAATGAGGACTGCAAGTCATCCCGTGCCCTGGCTCGCTTTGCTGAGCTGGAAGGTTATGGTGCTGCATTTCTGGGCCCTGCCAACCCAGGCTACTGCTCCTCAGCCGCTTTGTATGCAAAAGAGTGGGATGTTGGGATTCTTTCCTGGGCTTGCCTCAAACCCAACATGAATAAATTAGGGATGTATTCCAACTTCCTGCGGCCGCTGCCACTGTCCTCTCGTGTACTTTTCTCTGTTTTGCGATACTTTGGTTGGGCCCATGTGGCCATAGTCTCAGAGGAGACAGATTTGTGGGAAGCCACAGGACAGGAGCTGGCCTCGTCACTGAGGGCCCTTGGCCTTCCTGTCAACCCTGTGGTGACTATGGAGTCGGACAAGGATGGGCCTCGGAGAGCGCTGGCAAAAGTGCGGGAAGCAGACCGGGTCAGAGGTGAGTTTTGGATGTGAAGATGACTGAAATAACAAAGAAAAAACCACAAATGTAACAACAACATTAAAACCATCTCCACACTGTTTTATTCCACATGAATCATGCAAAATAATCCGTTATTAATCCCACTTCTCTCCACAGTGGTGATTATGTGCATGCCCTCTGTCCTGATTGGTGGCCAAGCCCAGTACCAGCTTCTGACAACAGCCTTGTTAATGCGTATGATCGACCGTGGCTACGTGTTTATCCCCTACGATGCCCTCCTCTACTCACTACCCTACAACGATGCACCCTACTATATGCTAGGCAATGACACCAAGCTGCGCAAAGCCTATGATGCAGTCCTCACCATCACTATAGACTCTGGAGAACGCAATTTCAATGAGGCTTTCAATGACGCTCAGGAAACCTATGAAATCCGCAGCAACACCCCACCAGAACAGGTGAGATTTGTGTGATATTTTTGTGTATAGCAATGGTAAATGATTAAAGAAGTGATAATAGAAAAATTTGACAAATCTGGAAGAAAAGGATACACAAAGGCACTTATACAAACATTTGAATTGAATAAAAATCATCCCATTACTGTCTCCTCTGTAAGGTTTCTCCATTCTTTGGCACCATCTACAACATGATTTACTACACAGCTATGGCTGCTGAGCAGGCCCGCGCCGATGGAGGCCGCTGGGTAACCGGTGAGATCCTGGGTGACAACAAGGGCGGCTTTGAATTTGAAGGCTTTAATCAGCGATTGAAGGCTGGCAGGGACGGGGAAGGCATGCAAGCTCGCTATGTAGTGCTGGACTACAGTGGCATTGGCCACTATCTCTACTCCACTCATGTTCTGGATGCCGCTCATACATATGGAGGGATCGGGAGCTTGAAATACCTCGGTCGTTCGATCCATTTCGCGGGCAGCACGCCCTACACGGACTCAGGCTGCTGGTTTAGCCCATACTTTGCCTGTACTGGAGGTGAGGGCACTAGTAGTGGCATCGCAGGAAATAAATATAAACTAGTGCACTGCTGAATAATTCAGTGCATTCAAACTGTCTTTGTGTTTTTCTTCTCTTCCCAAAGGCCTGGACACAGTCACTTTCTTCTTTCTTCTCCTTGCGTTCATTACAGTCATTGGATGTGGAGCTAATTTACTTATTAGTCTCAAGTATGTACAGCAGAGAATCAAAGAATCATATCTCATCCAGTGCAGTCTTGTGTGATATTTCAAAAAGACTGATTGTTTTTCTTCTTTTTTTTCTTCTTTTGTCCAGGCGAAGTGGCAGGATTGGACTCAGCTTTGGGGGTGGTAACGGTGGATCAACAAAGGTATTGCTGACCCTGGACGACCTGGTCTTCATCAATACCCAAATCAGCAAACGGGTCAGTTCCTTGCTGAATCTCTGGCTATACTGTCTGTATTTTGGTTCTCTCTGCTTCGCAAGTATGTGATGTATGACAGTTGTTTGCCTGTAAAATATTATGCACACTGAGCTGCCCCGTCCTCTTTGAACTGTGTGTTTGAGCAGAAGATCAATGACGAAAGTATCCTGAAAAGCCAACTCGATTTAAAGACACCTCATCACTCGGTGTCCGGTCGCAGCTACTTGGCGTCCACACCAGACAGCTCCAATGTTGCTGTGTTTGAGGTAATGCGACTGACATATTTAATCAACTCCTGTTTATCCTTTTGGGTGGTTTTTGGTTTAAAAAAGACTGTCATTTTGTGTTTGTCCCAGGGTGACTGGGTTTGGTTGAAGAAATGCCCAGGTGGACCTGTATCAACTGTCAACAGCAGCACTGAGTATGTTTTTGTCAAGGTAAGTGAATGTGTGTGTCATTATCCAAATGACTGACTTTCCATTGTTGCAAGAAAACCCGAAATACAGACTGGTCTGGTCCCTGGCCACAATACAACGCATCAAAGTGAATGACTTGTGTCTTGATGTTTCCATCGTCTTCCAATCAGCTCAGAGACATGAGGCATGAGAACCTCAATCTGTTCCTGGGACTGTTCTGCGACTCTGGGATCCTTGCCATTGTGACCGAACACTGCACCAGGGGCAGCTTGGAGGATCTGATCAACAATGAGGAAGTGCGTCTTGACTGGATGTTCAAGTCTTCCCTGTTAATGGATCTGATTCGGGTGAGAGAGACAAAATGACCAACATGCGTTTAATTTCCCATCTTGTCATGTTAATATAATCGCTCACACGTTTTCCTCAGGCAATGAAGTACCTGCACAATCGTGACATCATCCATGGACGGCTCAAATCCCGTAACTGTGTGGTAGACGGGCGCTTTGTATTGAAGGTGACAGATTATGGGTTCAATGAAATTTTGATTGCCCAAAGCATTGACACTGATGAGGAAAAGGCAGAAAGTGAGTTCACGTTCATGTATTGACAAATTTAGTGACAAAGCTAGTATCTATCAATATTGTTTTGTTTATTTATTACTTTGTGCAATATTTGTAAAGATCTGCTTTGGATGGCTCCTGAGCTGCTGAGGAACTCCAGTCTAAGAAAGAGGGGCACTTTCGCTGGGGATGTCTACAGCTTCTCTATCATTGGGCAGGAGATCATCTCGCGCTCTGCACCTTACTGCATGCTGGACATGCCGCCTAAGGGTGAGTGATATGGGATTAGTAACCCCAAAGGATGGGTACATGAAAAGAAACAGTAAAGTAGTAGAAGGCCATGTGCAGGTTCCATTTGAAATCCTGTCTTTTATGTTCCCCAACTGTGTGGATAATGACATGCTATTTTTTTATTGCTCTCCGGTCACCTTATACACAAAACAGTTCGCACTGAGCTGAAAATAAAATTACAAATATTAGGATTGTTGCTGAAAATGCTGCCCGATGTTCACCAATGGCATTCTTGTTTTTTTTGACAAAATTGGGTGCACAAAATCACATTAGAGACAATGAATTTTCCATACCAGGTGTTTTGTCTGTTTTTGTGTATTTCTGTGTGGGCATGCATAACATCTGTGTGTGTTTACAGAGATTATCAGCAAGCTCAAAGAGCCTCCTCCGTTGTGTCGGCCTGTCCTGTCTGTGGACGAGTCCCCGGTGGAGGTGATACAGGTTATGAAACACTCCTGGAGCGAAGAGCCAGAGAAGAGGCCGACCTTTGAGGAGATCTTCAAACTGGTAAAAACACTGAACACGCGTGTCAATCCATATCTACTTCTCCTTATTTGTTCTGTGTGAAAGTAGCAAGCTGGAGATGAAAGTCCTGTTCCCTCCTTTTCACGTGACAGTTCAAGAATATCACCAAAGGAAAGAAGACCAACATCATCGACTCTATGCTGCGCATGTTGGAGCAGTACTCCTCCAACTTGGAGGATCTGATCAGAGAGAGGACAGAAGAGCTGGAGGTGGAGAGGCAGAAGACTGACAAACTGGTGGCTCAGATGTTGCCCAAGTGAGTGTCCGGCAACTTTATCGAACACACACCTGTGATGTCATGCTCACTAAAGATCATAGCCTCTTGAGGCCTATAGAGTACCAGC
Source organism: Ophiodon elongatus (assembly GCA_016806645.1). Taxonomy (NCBI): domain Eukaryota; kingdom Metazoa; phylum Chordata; class Actinopteri; order Perciformes; family Hexagrammidae; genus Ophiodon; species Ophiodon elongatus. The sequence continues at coordinate 819,426 of JACSYO010002141.1, forward strand.
ACAATTACAACATAACATTATTCCTACGTTTGCATCCTCAGGGAGGTCAAAGGTCAGAAACTGTCTCATTTTAGCATGATTGCTAGGAGGACATGCTAGCAACCATGTCCTGCTAGTATAATTTATTCTATCACTGAAATTAGTCACAGTCTGTTTCTATAGTAGGGTGTTTATTTTTTATTTTTTATAAGGAATCAATAATGTGTTAAATTATGTCATCAGGCCATCAAAGAATACACATTTACAATACTGCATGATGTGCCTTAGTATTTGCAACAGATCAAACCCTCAGTTGTGTTTCCTGTATGATTTATAGTGCAACTGATCTTCTGTTTCTGTTTTGGAGCTTGATGTTAGAATTGTCCCTAAATAACATCACAATGATAATCAATTGATAACATCACATAATCATTTGAATAGAGTCCACCTGTGTGCACTTTAAGTGTCACTTGCTCTAAAGAAGCACCATTAAATCCATTATTAGAAAATGGAAAGAATATGGCTTCATAACAAACCTGCCGATAGTGCTATGGACAGATACTCGTCTGTGGAGTTTGCAGCTCCTTCAGGGTTGTCTTTGGTCTCTTTGTTGCTTCTCTGATGCCTTTCTTGTCTGGTCTGTGGGTATCGGTTCTCTCTTGGCAGGTTTGTTGTAGTTCTTTCCAATTTCTAATCATGGATTTAATGCTGCTCCGTTAGATCATGTGACACATTATGTGACACTTTGATTGCACACAGGTGGATAATATTTCACTAATTATGTGACCTTTAAAGGTGGTTGGTATCACCAGACCTTATTTAGGGGCTTCATAACAAAGACAGTGAATACATAATATCATATCACATCATATCTTATTGAATCTTTATCATATTTAATCATATTTGTGTTTGAAATCACTGATCTGCCAAAGAAAGGTGGCTCTCCTGTATTTAACAGTTACCTACACATTGAGAGGAGAGAGTCACACCATGCTGTTATTGTGTGTATCTCAGTCATGCTTTTAGAAATGCCACTTTGCAATGATTAATAAGAGAAAGAGGAGCCGTTGAATGTCTGTAAAAGTCTGTTTCTGATGCCCAAGAAAATGTAAGATTACTTTGAGCAGTCTTAAGACTGTTTCTGCTTCAGCACCTCAGGTGTGTCCTCCACTCATCATCTTCCTCCTCCAGGTCTGTGGCCCAGGCGCTGAAGACAGGCAAGCCAGTCAAACCCGAGCATTTCAGCGAGGTCACGCTGTACTTCAGTGACATCGTGGGCTTCACCACCATCTCAGCTCTCAGCGATCCCATCGAGGTGGTCGACCTCCTCAACGACCTCTACACACTCTTTGATGCTATCATTGGACTGCATGATGTCTACAAGGTGAGTGTATAGTAAAAGTGAATGCCTCTTATTTTTTAATAATTTTACTCCGCTCATGGTCTTTCTGTATTTCCCGTCAAAATTTCGACAAGAATTCGATCTCGGATTCTGTATGTTGTTGATGTTGTTAAATATTTCTTCTGTTGATCCTGAATCTGATCTGATCCAGGAAAACATGTGCCACCTCAATTTATGTCCACTATTCATCAAGAGAATTATATGCAGTGTTGAACTAGAGGTAGAAAAAAAACACAGTATATATATGTGTGTGTGTGTGTGTGTGTGTGTGTGTGTGTGTGTGTGTGTGTGTGTGTGTGTGTGTTGGCTGAACTGTGATTTTTTTTTGTATTAAGGTGGAAACTATCGGAGATGCCTACATGGTTGCCTCAGGAGTCCCCACTAGAAACGGCAACCGTCATGCAGCCGAGATGGCCAACATGTCTCTTGACATCCTCCACTGCATCGGGACCTTCAAGATGAGGCACATGCCTGAACTGAAGGTCAGGATTCGTATCGGCCTGCACTCTGGTGAGCAATATGTCCATCCTTTTTGTGGTGTAATGCTCTCTCTATATACGGTAGTAATGTTGCATATTTACCGTGAGTGATTACTTTAAGAGTCACATACACGTGTAATGAGTAATGAGTATCATGGCATGAAATAAATCAAAACTTCTTTCCAGAGTGAGAAAAAATGTATATGTTAGAGAGGAATAAGAGTACAGGAGCCCAAGCTGCTAAGGCAAGGATGTATTTTTACCTCCTTCATCCTCGTCTGAAACTTATTCCTGGAACAGTGAAACGCTATCCACTTAGAGCGCTGTCATCCAATTAACACACTGCATACTTGAGATTTCTAACTATATTCTATGAATTTCTTTATGCACACAGAAGTGGTAGTTCACAGCTTTATTGTCTTGTTTTGGCAAAATAATTGTGTACATTTATTGAAATGAAAATTGTTGAGGAGTCTAGGAAGAAAAAAAATGGACACACAAAATGTATGATGTGTTGCTTGTCTAGGAGAAGCTCACAGTCATGTGTGTGTGTGTGTGTGTGTGTGTGTGTGTGTGTTTGCTTGCTATGTTTGCAGGCCCAGTGGTAGCAGGAGTAGTGGGTCTTACGATGCCTCGGTACTGTCTGTTTGGAGACACTGTCAACACGGCATCTCGAATGGAGTCCACAGGGTTGTGTGAGTGTCTCATGCTTCATTATACAGACCAGACAGATCTCCTCTTCTTTTAAAAAAAAAAAATGTATATCGTGGTTGAGAGTACAGCTGCAGTTTGTGTGCATGCTGCCTGAGCCTAAACAGGGCTTTAAGTGAGCAGTCCTTGCTAATCCTTTAAGACTATCAGCAGAATTAGAGGCCAATTTGAAGTTTCAGTGTAAATGTCGACGTCACTGACCAAGTCTGACTCGCTCTGCATGCTGAATAAATTAAGTATGAATTTACATATTAACTGCTAAGTACACTTAACTTGTGTTTAGGAATAAAACTCTTCCATTTGATGGAGCTCCCAGAAGATCATACGATAATAAATGAAACTATTCACCTTTGAACTGATCAGTGGAAGTCTAATTTACTATATGAAACTCAGTACTCAAGTACGGTACTTAAGAACAAATTTTAGTATTTCCATTTTATGCAGATTTATAGTTCTACTCCACTTTATCTTTAAAGCAAGTAATGTACTTTTTTCTCCACCACATTTGTCTGAAAGCTTTAGTTACTAGTTTTTTCTAGTTGTTACTGGCGATTGTGAATGAATGAATTCTGATAAAATGTGTTGAGAACTTTCTCCTACATCTTCAGCTAAATAAACTATATAAATACCCTCTTGGGTCAGCTGTAAAATGCATCGTCACAAAGCTAAAAACAGGGCTCTTTTTCTGAACTAGCCAACAATATATAAAGGAGTTCAAATCAACACAACCTTAAACATCTACCGCAATAAAATGCAACATACACATTAATGCAGCAGTAATATATTTCCAATAAACATTATATATAATAGTAAAATACTGACAAGTAACATTTTACTCCACAATAAGTACTTAATTGTTGAATACTTTTACTGAAGTAATGATTTGAACGCAGAGCTATAATTTGAAGTGGATTATTTTCACAGTGTAGATTTTTTCTGAATAGTTCTTCCACCACTGCTAAAATAACAATTATAAATGTACTAATGGGTAGTCTACTGCCACCAAGTGGCTTTATACCAAAATAATGGCCTGACTCTAAATTTCTCAGATATTATCATTTTAAACTTTAAAGTTCCAAAGACAATAGAGATTTTACATGTTCAACTGATATCAAAGCGATTTCAGTGTGTAAATGTTGCTGTGTGTTTCTGTCATTTCCATCATAGCTTACAGAATCCACGTCAACCGAAGCACAGTCGATGTTCTTAACAGCTTGAATCTGGGATACAAAATTGAAACCAGAGGCATGACAGAGTTAAAGGTAACATGAATAGAAACGCTTTCAAAGTGTACCCACAGTAACACTGGCATCGTAATAATAGTGAATGAATTCTAATGATTGTTTATTTTTTAGGGAAAAGGGATTGAGTACACATATTGGTTGGTAGGAAGAGAGGATTTCAACAAGCCTCTGCCTATTCCTGCAGACCTTGCAGGGTAAGAGAATGTTTTGGTTACTCCTCCACATATGCATTAATATGATTTGCCTGATTTAATCTTTGCACTGCATTTTACTGTAGCACAACTTAACGTTATCAAGAGGCGTGTGAATGGCATGTCGTGCTCTCTCAATGTCAGTGCATAAAAAGCTGTATTTCCTATTACAGGGGAAGCAATCATGGTATCACTTTAGAGGAGATACCTCCTGACAGACGACAAAAATTCCTGGATCGACAGAAGAAGATGAGCTAGGCCGATTTTTTTTTTTTTCTTTTTTTTTACTGATGTCCCAGAATGAAAAGTGATGCTTTCTAGATCAAAATTGTTTTTCAGTGAAAAAAATACACAGAGAGATGTGCGGAGGAAAAGTTGAACATGCAACAACCACAATCTACTGTAATTTGTGCTATGCTCAAAATGAAATCCAGCACCAGCGACAAGGAAATTCATACTCTTTGGAAATCATTTCTATACTGAAATAATCTTTACGGTAGAAAGCGCAACTTTTGTTCAACCAAAAAAATAGAGCATACATACAGCATGATATGCACACCAAGGTTGAATGACAAATCCCAAAATGTATTGGTTTAGAGGACAGCAAGAAGGGATTGTAATGAATGAGTTGTTTACAGTATCCTGTGTAATACTGGTGTACTTCAAGTACTGGATGTATTTGTACTTGTACGGTTGTTCCTATTTGTACTTGTACGGTTGTCCGTATTTGTGCTAATCTTTGTGCTTTGTAGAGATATTGGAGCTATGTTATCATGAACATCCAGAGGGTGGAAGCTATTACCATCTGACTATTCATCTTGGGTAAAATAGAGCACTTACTTTCGGAGCATTAGCCTTTTACAACAACTCGGAATTAGTACATTGAAACATTATCACAGTAACTTAAGCTGGAGAGCACCGGATAAATCGGTTATTGTTGAGAGCTCAGGTCAGGGGTGGCTCTGATATTGCTTTGGTGGCAGCATTACTCTGATTATTCACACATTTGATAAATGAAGCCATATAATCCAAACATGGTTAAAATGTGTCAAACAAATGATTTGGTTTGTTTATTTAATATTAGATGAACATAGATGGAAAAGAAAATCACAATATCTTTGTGATATTGTCACCTAATATTTTATCCCCTTTCTGCAATAGGCATATTTGAGTTCATTTGACTAACTCATCAATTCAGTTAAGTGTATCAAAGATAAAGATGTGCTCTGAATTTTAGATTAGATGACTTGTCCCAGTGGTATATTATAAAGATACATACTGGAAATGAACTTGGGGCCAAAACATCTGCAAAGCTTGAAATAACATTTAATGACACATCATTTTCAGAAAAATGCCCCGGGACCCACAATATATTGTTTTTAAAGATATGTTTCTCTCCTTAATAATGGCATGCTACTATACATACAGTATGTATTGTTTTTTAACAATGTGTGTATAGCTTTGCTGACATTTTCTACCAAATCTTAGAAGATGTACGCAACAATAAACACGACCCAAACTATTGCTCACTAACGACTATGCAGTTTCACCATTGCTTCACCTATAGCACATGTAGCCTATTACTGAAACATGCTGCATGCATGGCTGAGTGTACTGTACAGCTGTGTGTTTAATGGGGTCTTAATAGGACAGCAAGAAGAGACCTGATTTCTGTCACACACAGTATTTCTGCTCTGCACTAATATGCAGAATGTCTCTGTCAATTGGCTGAAAATCTTATCTCCAATAATGTGCTTCAGCAGATTGAGCCTTCTCATGTGTACGCGCAGACTTCGAGATGAATATGTCTGGCAGTGTCTGAGTTTTTGGCCTATTATTTTCTATTTGGGCTCTCCGGGACCCCACACTGCGGCTGTATCTGAAGGTCCTAAGAGAACAAATGTTCACTAAGTCGCTCCCGTGCCCAACCCCAGGGGATTTTACAGAACATGTGGGGGAAAGCATACTCATAAAACGGGGAGGACACAGTCCTCTGAGTCATTTGTGTTTGGCTTGGGGATGTGTACATACTGTAAATTTGTACATAGTTAGTCTGTGTTTGTGTCCTGCAGGGTTAGGGACTTAGTTAGTGGAGTTTGTCCTTCTGCTTGGGTTCCCTAAACCCCTGACACAAAAGGAGATGGCAAAAAAACAAGGATTTAATCACAGTGAATTCAAGAAGCGAGCAACGGCATTGTTCACGCACTCTCTGTTGGCTTGCTAATTGTCTGCTGCAGCACTGATATTGAAGCAATGTCGGGATGTGATTTTTTCTCCAACAACAGTTTTAGTCTGCAGACATTTTTTCCTTGGGAGCTCACTTGCTGACCCCCTTCTAACATCGACAAAAAATGGACATGCGATGACTTGACTATCAGGTTGCTTTCGGTGTAGTCTTTCTACACCATAAGTGTTTATCACTGGCTCTTTAAGCATGATTAAACCCCTGACGAAGATGAAACGCAGGATTCTGACTCAAGATGAAGAGCACAGGGAAAAGCTGTCTGAATGGTTCTATGATGAGTTATTCTATTAACATAGGTAAGACCTACGTTTGCTAGATTTTTAATCAATTTGCCAAATAGATTGATCTCATCGAAACTGAATGGACTGTACTGTTAATTTTGAAAGTGTTCTCAATGTAAATAAATGATGGTTTTAGTGAAGATTGTGTCTTTGTATGTGTGTTGAGGCTATTTTCCCAAATGGTGCCCTAACAGTATATTAAACTTTGATTCAAAACAAGTGGACCAATAAATCACAAGTTCAATAAAGGCCAGTAAATCACACTTTAAATGACAGCTAAGCCATTTTTAGCTTGATCGTGCCTTATATCGGTCAAATCATACATTTTTCTTAAAACAAGCTTCAAACTTTGAAATAGAGGTGTTATAAATGGACTTCGAAACAAGGGGTGACATACTGAAAGTATCAGCAATTTTAAAATGCCACTCAATTATGAAGAAGAGACAGTCATCTCAATGGAGGTCTTACCACCATTTCACCGTAAATGACAAAACAAATTACAGTGATGCTAACAACTTTTGGGCTGGTTTAACACTGTTTTATTCTGGAACAGTCCAATAAAAATATAAGGATGGCCTTCACATAATGCAACTTCTGCGCAACATACTGCACATCGTAAGCAAACCCTCAATTTACAGGTTTTTAGACGTAGAAAGCGTAAAACATAATTATAGTTTTCCTTCAGTGTCAGAGTATATTTTCTGCTTTAGGTCCGGAGATTTCCTTAAAAGATTATTTACATGCCAAATCAAACTTGTCCTGTGTGTGAGCTAGTACCGAAGACAATAAGATAATATTTTTCTTCATGAAATGATTAAAATGTTATATCCAAATCATGCAGATCCTGTCTGCACTGCGAGTGATATTAGTGCCCTGAGGACGATGTCAGCTCAAAAGCAATTCTTGTTTCTGCCACTAACAGGGGTTGCTATGAGGACAATTTGATCCATTTGGCAGGTTGCTATGCCAAACCTTTTTTGGCATTTTGGTGGTGCAATCACACCCCTGGGATTTAACCACAGACAGTGTGAAAGACTTTCTTTCTGAACGCCTATGTTGTTTAGCATTTTATTGCTTTGGGTATAAATTATTTTATTATTTATAAGCATGTGGCATTATTATTCAGCTAATACTCTGTATGTATGTACGTATGTATGGGTCACATTATAAATAATTCTAAAATCTCAGTCCACATTAAAAGGATAACCACCACCATATTGTGTGCTCTGGGGAATGCTGGTTTGGCCATATTGGTCCTTTTATTGCCTTTGGTGCTCCAAACCATATGACAATAGGGCAATCAACTCTATCATCTATTAGGATACTGTCAGTATATTTAACTTGTGATCATTATCACTGATTTCATTGGATTAATGCTAAACTGTATGTCATCATCAGCCGAGAATGTCTTGCAACTGATGGTCAAGAGAATCAGTTTGCAGCTGCCCCAGTGGTTGTTGAACTACACTGATTTTAGATTTATCTTAAATTAAACTGGAAAAGGAATATTCAACTAACTGAACAAGGATAAAGCCATGTTATTACATAAAACATTATAATACAATTTTATATACCTATAATAGTAGATTCATAAGTAATAACTAATAGTGTAGGGAATCATATGCCCTTGCATTTTTTTTTCCCTGTAAAATGATGCACACAGGTATATGTATTTAAAGTCTGCATGATATTCAACAGCACTTCCCCAGAAACCTATGAAGCCCATAGCTGCATAAGCCCTGACCTCTCAAACAGCACGTTCTTCACCTCTTTTCCTCCTGCCTTTGCACACTCAGGGGGGAAAAAAAACCCTTAATAAATGTTGAATTACACGACATGAATTGTCCGATCGTCGACGTGATAATAAACGAAGTCTTCCCCGGCTGGACACCGTGTTCCTCTGTGCGCCCCAGCAGTCCTGAAGCACCCCATGGCATTTGGCTGGCAACGGCTTGGAGGTGCCAGTCTAGCAGAAGCTGAGTCAAGTCAAGCAGAGAGAGCCAGACGGAGACCGGAAACACAGCAGGTTGGCTTTCACAATTAAAGCACGAGGGGTTGTGGTCACACACACAAAAAAAAAAACATCAGCATACTCAGCAGGTGATTTACTGAACCATTACCTTGTAATGTGGTTGATAAGAAGACACTGTTAGTTTTTACTCTGAAATAGCAGTTCATGCAAGTGGACGACCCGCTTGCACTGTTTTCATTTGACAGCAAAAGAGAAGCCAACTATATGCTAATGCTGCAGCAATGTGTATGATTTGTATCAGACATCGTTGTATATATTTTGTTGATTGGAGCATGCTTTTATTGTCATAGCTCTGTTATCTTCTATGTTTGTACATTGGCTGGTACAAAAGGGACAAAGATGGTGTTGCACTGCACAAGATGCTGAGCACTCATTTGGGTGAGATAAAGAGCCAATCTGCTCCAAGTAGAGGAGCTAGATGGGGTAGTTTGAGTCTTTTCTCTTGTCTCCAGCTTTGGGAGACACTGGACAAGCCCGGGACTCACAAAAATACTGCAGCAGTGAGGGAGCTGCTGGGGGTAAATGATGCATGCGCCTGTGTAATGCTTGTCCTACTTGCCATTTTGACCCCTGTCCCTGACCAGAGGATAAGTGATGAAAAACAAATACAGGAATGGATAAGCAGATGCATAGTAAGGCCTTATTCAGTTTTGGGAGTGGTTTTACTTTGAAAATCTTCATCGGAAGTTCTGTTTTATGTCCTCTAGCTTTATGGCGGTGGGTATAGACTGAATGTGGGCAACCTCAGACAGGTGGAGGAGACGAACTGCACCGTGGTTGGACTTGATCGGGCAGCACTGGGTTGGGCTGCAGGACGAGCAGCGGTGGACGCTGTGCACGCTCGGTGCGCGGAGCCTCCTGCAGCTGCTGGATTCACAGTATGATCCCAGACCCAAAACATGGTTTGGCTGTTTTTCCCATCCTGAGCCTTCGCACACATGCTGGACACTTAAACGTGGACACGGGGAGGACGAGGGACGTAGTCGCAATGGATTAATGAGGTGTCCACATGGGCTTCGATTTTTTCCCTGAGATTATTGGCTTCTAGTCTATTTTTACCAGCCCTGCCTTGGCCATGGAGAACCAAGCAGCCGAGCCGCAGAACTATGAAGATGTACAGAAAAGCGGATATCTCCGCAAGCATAAATCAATGCACCGGCGGTTCTTCGTGCTGAGGGCGGCCTCGGAGCATGGTCCTGCTCGTCTTGAGTATTACGAGAACGAGAAGAAATTCCGCAGTAAATCACCTGTGCCCAAAAAAGTCCTGAGCCTGGAGACTTGCTTCAACATCAACAAGCGGGCAGATTCCAAGAACAAGCACATGATAGTCCTTTATACCCGCAGCGAGAGCTTTGCCATCGCTGCTGACAGCGAGGAGGTCCAAAACGAGTGGTACCAAGCAATGCTGGACCTCCAGGGCAACTGTAAGATATGAAAAGTGTGATGTGATTTCTGCTGTCTGTTTCTGCATCGGGCCCATCCTGGCTTAGGCTGTTTGTTCTCCATGCACATTTGGCTCCGACCATTCCCGGTGGTTCATTGCACATCACTGGCTCGAATTGTGTGTATGTTTTTTTTTTTTTTTTTTTTTTTTTTTTTGCTGCAGCTCTAGTTTTTGCCATTTAATTTTGAATAAATCAGTCCAAGTTAAGCAATCTGGACGGTGTGTTTTTTAACCGAGAGGCAGGTGGATCCGACTGAACGGGGCAGACCAACGCGCTATGGGCGGCATGTGCCGCGTTTGTGCTGCACAATCTCAATAAGCGTCGGTTTAATACACCTAGAAGCTGCGGATCATTTTCTGTCAGCAAAATGAAGCTGCGGATCATTTTCTTTCACCAAAAGGCAATTTGATGCTTTAAATGGCATCTATATGTAATACTATTTAGATGCGAGCCTTTTTTTCTTTCTGAAATACAGCCCGTTACATTCGACGGTGTATTTTTGCATGGCGCAGTGGGCATATAGCAACCATCCAAGGGATGCATCACATAGTAGTAGCCTATCGTGGTGCACTCCGCTGGAGCCTGTGTTGTTGTTTTTCTGCACAGCTCTGACTGCCGTTCGCCTAACCTACATTTGTGTTACACGGTGCTGCTGGTAGGGAGGAGATGGCATCGTCAGCGCGCTCTCACTGGAAAATGTGTTTCTGTTGGTTATCCTCGTGTTTACGTTGTTATCCTTATATGCTGGAGCTGAACGCCACCCACCCTCCCTGTTATCTTTTTGCATTTCAGTTAGCTGAGACTGATGGGCTTGCCCGGCTTGAATTTTGTCATGTTGTGGAACCCTGAATAGATACACTGAGTACAGACCCCCATTTTGTTGCGATTATGTCTCGGGGACAGCCACCATAAAACACTGTTCCTAATTTATTTGACTGTATACCTGTCTGTAATGTGCACAGGGACGCACAAATGGAGATTGAAACACATTAATATATCATGTTACAGTGATTCCAGTGGGGATCATCTCTAATAAATTCAACATTTTTCTTGAGGATGGGGGGGTGGGACCACTACAGTTGTCAGATATTCAATGAATATAACAGGGACTGTGTGGCAAGAGGGGAAAAAAAGACAAAATTATAATTTGTCATGTGATCGGCATTAAACTGAAATATGTATTATTTCACAATCGAGAATGCTGCTTTTGGTAGATGTATTCTATATCTCCTCAGACTTAATTAATTATAGAGCTGTAGCTTAAAAGTGATGGTGATGAATTAGCTGCAGCACTGTTGCTTGGCAGACGATGGGACACATTTGAGATTCATGCATGTTGCAGTTTAGCAATGATAGATATTACTTATTCGTGTCACCTTCACTGGTTTGTCATTTTGGCTTTGATCAATATTTAAACAGGTTATGTGTTTTATGTAAATTTAGGGTGTTTCCTAATGTATGTATGCTTTGTATGTTTAGTCATGAAACTCCTTCATTGTTTATTTATTCTTCATTGTTTTCCTAGGCAAAACTCCTGAAGACTATGGCAGCAGTGGAGAGTGTAGCTCTCCGTCTCCTGTTCCAACCGTCAAGGAAGTGTGGCAGGTCAAGGTCTGGCCTAAAGGTCTTGGGCATGCCAGGAATTTAGTGGGCATCTACCGGCTGTGCCTCACTGACAAGACAGTCAACTTTGTCAAACTCAACTCTGATGTGGCATCTGTGGTGTTGCAGCTGATGAATGTTCGCAGGTGTGGCCATTCAGAGAATTTTTTCTTCATTGAGGTGGGCCGCTCAGCGATTACCGGCCCTGGAGAGTTCTGGATGCAGGTGGATGACTCTGTGGTGGCTCAGCACATGCACGAGACCCTGTTGGAGGCCATGAAGGCCCTGAGTGAGGAATTCCGTCAGCGCAGTAAATCTCAGTCTGTGGGGACGTCGTGTGGGGGTGGTACCGCTTCAAACCCCATCAGTGTCCCGAGCCGTCGACATCATCCAAATCTGCCACCGAGCCAGGTGGGCTTCTCCAGACGAGCCCGCACAGAGACCCCTGGAACAGGAGGCAGCAGCACGAGCACTTCACCTACGTCACGCCACGGATTCCCGAGGGCACGGACCGCCAGCATCGGGGCCAGGTCGGAGGAGGGCGGAGCAAGTGCCAAAGGGACATGGGCCAGCTCCAGCCCAAGTCTTAACGGTTCCTGCTCAACTACGCCGACACTGAGGCCCAAGCCCACCAGGGCCCCAACTCCTGCTAAGATTACCCTCAGCCTTGCACGGTACACGCCTAACCCTGCTCCCTCTCCTGTGCCGAGTCTGTCCTCCAGCTCTGGCCATGGCTCAGAGTGTGGGCTAGTGGGGGCAGCAGTGGGAGGCATGACGATCTGCTCCTACCCTCGTGTTTCTCAGAGAGTTTCTGTTTCAGGTTCACCGAGCGACTATGGCTCCTCAGATGAATATGGCTCCAGTCCTGGGGAACACTCTCTGCTCGTACCCAGTCTGTCCGGACATCACGCACATGGAGAAGGCTCCTCCAGCTACATAGTGATGGGACAGCGAGAGGGCCTCCTCGGTTCCCATCATCGCTCAAAAGGCAGACGGATTTTGCGCCGCTCGTCCAGCAGGGAATGTGAGGCAGAACGCAGACTATTAAGTAAAAGAGCTTCTCTGCCTTTGGCACCCCATGAACGACTGATCCCACATAGAAAAGATGAAGATGATGAAGACGATGAAGAATATGCCATCATGTCGCAGAGTGCTAATCGAGAGAGGGCTGGCTCAGGGGGTTTGGCAGCAGGGGCTGGGCAGCTTGATGCAGGAGGGAAGAAAAGAGGCAAGAGGACTGACAAAAGCAGGCGAGAAGTGGAAGGTGGAGCAGCCGTGGATAGTGGCTACATGTCAATGTTGCCTGGAGTCACTTCTCCTCCTGTTTCACTCTCTCTCTCCATAGGTATGTCTGACGCCAGAGCTAAACCCGGGGCAGATGATGAGTATATGGCCATGACCCCCAACAACAGTGTGTCCCCCCCTCAGCACATCCGTCAGCCCAGCACAGAGGGCTACATGGTCATGTCTCCCAACAGCAGCAGCTCCACGGACCTGCACGGACTGGGCATGTGGGATAGCAGGGCCAGCATGGAGAGCCGGGCTGCTAGTGACTACATGAACGTCTCACCTGTCTGCAGCCGCTCTGCCTGCAGCACACCGCCTTCCCACCCCGAACAGCACCAACTGCAACCAAAAATGTTCAATTCCTACTTCTCCCTGCCAAGAGCTTATCAACACACTCTCTATACTCGCTTTGAGGAGGACTTAAACAAAGGGGAGGTAAAAAAGGACATCAGTGGGCATGACAGTGCTGGAAGGGGAGGGGGAGTGGGATACAGCAAGAGAAACAAAATTGCAGCAGGCTCTGCAGGGGGCTGTCAACTCTCCATGTCTTCTTCTTCCTTCTCCTCCAGCTCAGCCAGCAGTGAGAGCCTGGAAGACAAGACCATATCGGCAGGCAGAGGGTTGAGTTTAGCAAGGACTGGAGCAGAATACAAGTTTGCGGGAACATGCACAAAAGATGGGCGCCATCATCAAAAACGTGGATCAAGTAGTAAGAGCCCAAAGCAACAAAGAAGGGGTCGTCCCCTCAGCATGTCTTCAGACATTATTAAAGCAAATACCCTTCCCAGGGTGAAGGAGAATCTTTTGCCATCAGTGTCACAAAATGTCGGTGAGTATGTCAGTATTGTGTACAAGGAGGACAATAAGTATGACAGAGGACGGCGTTCGGGGTCTGAACGTGGACAACCTGTGATCCACGGAACCCTCCGGCCATTGAATCAACCACTCCTCTGCCACGATAATCCAGCTAACCTTCCTCGCAGCTTCTCCGCTCCGTTGTCCACCTCCGCCGAATACATCAGCATGGATTTAGGGAAGACGTCGACGCCCCTGACCCCTGTTAGATCCACATTCAGCACCCCACAGGGCCCACCAGCTGTGGCCCCCAAGGCCCGGCATGAACACAGCACATCCTCTACTCCGGCAGCAGAGGGCAATGCCGGGTACAGGGCAAAAGTAAAGATGGCAGCAATGCCGACAGACGCCCCGACTCCATTCATGGACAACAAAGGTTCAGATCCCAGCATTTCAGCAAGACCTGCCATCCACTCTGGTCAACCCTCATCCCTGGAGCAGGAGAAAGGCTTGGGTTTCTCCCCAGTCAAGTCCTACAAGTCTCCTGAGCGGAGCGGCAGATTGGCCCGAGGTGACTCGCAGGGACGGCAGAGCCGCCGTTCAGAGACATTTAACTCACCTCCCTCCCACCCACGCCACCCACCCTCTTCTACCTCCATCTTCCCGGAGGGCAGCCAGGCGGCGAGCCATCGGCATGGTTTGGATTGTTCAGTGTGGGAGAACAGGCAGGCGGCTAGTTTATCTGCAACACCTCCACCGCAAGCCTCCACCTCATCTGCTGAACAAGGCCTTAACTATATTGACCTTGACCTGGCCATTAAGGAGAGCCCTCAAGCCGGAGTGGAGCGCACCTCTGCCGCCTACAACATCGGAGGAAGCGCTGTGGGCAGCGGTGCTGGCTCCGGCCTCAACACATATGCCAGTATTGATTTCTATAAGTCAGAAGAACTGAGAGCACACCAGAACAGTAGAAAGGATGGTCAAGGTAAGTACAACTTGGACTGCAAACACATAAAACATACTAAATAAAAATTTAATATAACGTGAGATTTTGGGTTCATAAAATGCAAAGATATTCTACAGCTGAGGCTCTATAGATACATATTTTGTCATCTTTTATGATATTACAGTTTGAGACAGCTTGTATAAGGTTGCAGTGTCTGTATTGGCATCTTCATTTGTTCTGTTTGTGGACAATCAGGTAATTGGTAACCAAAAGACACTAGACAAAGTCTATGAGGCTTAACAAAATGTATCAAATTATTATTAAAATTGACAATTATTAGTTGATTAATCGATTAGTCAATCAAGAGAAAATGTATGATTAATCAATAAATAAATCTAGATTTTCATTTGTATATATTTGCTGCTTTTCTGAGTCCTCGATGCAACATATTTCTGGGTTATAGACTGTTGGTCCAACAAAATAAGCTGTTTGATTTTTCTCAATTTTGGCTAAAATATAACAAGCATTTTCACAACTTTCTGGCAACAATTAATAGCTGAATTCGTAAAATAATCAGCTGGTTAATCAATAACTAAAGTAATTAGTAATTGTAGCCATAGCTGTCAATAATACAAATAAAAAAAACAGGGAAATGTGAAAGAAATTATTCAAAACAGGTGAAAAGAAAAACTACATAATTCCTGGTTGTCTAACTGGATGTAAGCTTTTTATGTGATGTGCATAATCCACAGACAAAACTAATGTCTGGGTCTTAGTCACTCCTTCCCCTTTCATCCTCTCCTGATGTGTACCTTTGCTTTAAGCTGGAGGGCAGCACTGTTTCCAGGCTGTGGGTTGTCTGTAGAGTCTCTTATTATCACGAGTAGGTGTTCACAAGAGCAAAGCCAATTGATTTGTCTGCTGGTAATGAGCCATTTCACGTAAATGGAGGTAGAGAGGAGCGACTTCGGGCCAGGTGTTTATGTTTATGTGTGGGTGTGCTATCGGCTGCAGGATTTCACATGGCAGCTCTGTGGTTTCCCTCACATTTCACAGATGACAATTATTTAATGGTTAATGTAAAGTACATTTTTGATGGATGAATGCTGAATTATCTAAGAGATATATTGCTTTTACATGCCAAGAAATAAAAGTATGTTTAAAATGTATATTCAGGTAAACATAAGTATTAGTTGGGCGACTAAATGGAACAAACAACTTGTGCAGCTTATTTATTCGGAGCAGCTACAACATTTGCATGATTGATTTATCTAATGCCATTCAATCTCTACGTGTGCATGCATATTCATAATAATTGCCTCATTATTTGAATTGTGGATATATATGTATGCATTAAACATGCACAGCAAGCAAAAGAAGGTTCTGTTAATATTCTGTAAATTACTCTTTCATGTAATTTTCCACACTGTGATTAGTGATTGATTTTGCCTCCCGTCCTATAAGCTACAAACAGTGCTTTCTATAACTGCAGCCATATTCTAATAATGGAGCTCAATATATGAAGCCTGGATACAGGGAGGAAGGTGGCTGTACTGCAGCACGTAAAACCTCAAACAAATGCCCATTAAATGTCCAATCAACACTCAAATATTGTTGCTAATATTACATTACTCCATCTGTTTTAATGACATTTAATTAGATGCGCAAACAAAATGTTTATTTAAAAACCCAGAATTAGATTAAGATATTTAATCGTGCCCCATGTTTTAATTGCCGTATTGTCACATCTTCTTTACGAGCAAAGTGTTCACGTAAACGTAGTAGAAGACTTCTCGGCTCTGCTGATGCAGTTTATTGTCTTGGCAAGATGCAAGACAATGATGTAACTTAAATCTTACAGTTTGTCTGATGTTTGTAAATGGTTAATTACCTTTATCTGATCCACTTCCAGCGAGTTATTATTAATGAACAAGACTTCAGACTACCTATGTTCTCACATTCATGAGCTTCATGCAGGAAAATGAACCAGACTGTCTGCATCGTTTCACTCTTTTAAACATTATAAAATTGTAATAATGGATATCTGCATAAAAAACTAAATAATACAGCAATATGAGCGCAGAGTGTTGAGGTTGCAAACAATCATTTGACTCTGAAAGTGGATAGAGCAGGCTGTTAGACTGATTCAAACTACAGGTTGATTCATATACACTTGTGTCTGAGCTAACTACGATTATCCTTTGATAAAGTTGTTTTCTAAGGCAATTCTTCTCATTTTTAGACCTCAAGAGAAAACAAATCTTTGTAGATAATCATAACCCAGATATTTGCTTGCTATTGACTTTATTCTGCTGACATGATCAGAACAAGAGCAGTAATTGTTTAGGTGGCTCATTCAAAAGAATCAACAGTTCAAAATCCCTGGAACTGATAAATCCGACGCAAAGATACAAGGCACATAATATTGACATTGCAACAGTGTGCATGAAACTCCAATCAGTACAATCCTTTTCGTAAGATATCACGTGTCATGTGATATTTACCCAAACAGTTAGCAGGAGCTTAAACGCATTTGGAGAATATATAATATAAACTGCTTCACCTTCTGCAACATTTTGTGTGGGGAGATTTAAATTAGATTTACTGTGGATTAATATGCAAACTATAACAATTACAAATTGTTGTAACGAGTAGAAAAAGCTTTGTTTTGAAAACGTGTGTTTTAAATTCTTTCCTGCTTTTGATTCTTTTCTTCCAGATTGTTGATCTCCAACAGTCTGTGAGGCGACGGTCGGCTGCCCGATCTGTTGCCACAACACGACTGTACACCGGAGTCTGAACACTGAAAACCCTGGAAAACTCATCCCCATCCTGTCGGCTGTTTTCTGTCAACCAAATGTGTGCCAAACACACACACACACACACACACACACACACACACACACACACACACACACACACACACACATAGAGTAAGGGGAAAAGTTTAGTTTTTGCCTTGATTTGAAGAAAAATGACATTTGATCACCTTTTAGCTTAATACCGATAAAGGATGACAATTTGATATGTGATTGTGGGTGACTTCTCAGGTGGCCATTCTGGCAATAAAAATGTCCATCTGTGCATCTTAATTTAAAACACACTGTGATTGGTGCATGAGCCAATCTTTTAAACTATTGTAACTCAATCTCAGCTG
The DNA here is from genome assembly GCA_016806645.1 of Ophiodon elongatus. NCBI lineage: Eukaryota > Metazoa > Chordata > Actinopteri > Perciformes > Hexagrammidae > Ophiodon > Ophiodon elongatus. The sequence continues at coordinate 837,222 of JACSYO010002141.1, forward strand.
CACCCTGGAGTGTTTATTTATTCAGTGCCAAACTTGAGGTTCATGTTTTTATATATCATCCTTTGTCCATGTGTATTAAGTTAAATGATCATCAGGTGTCATTTTTACTTAAAAAGGAAAGAAATACCGATTGGCAGATGTTTTATATACTCACATACGCTGTCACTGTTAACATATTTGATTTTATTACATACAGTTGCCCAAAAAAGCCTTTATACTTCTTGACCACTTTTCTTGTGCTACTGCTCGATTTCTAAGGTATAATTAAGTTTGTTATTTGACACGGAAATTATGATATACAAATGAAATTTAGATACAATAATTATGTTTTTCATTCATTTCAGTTATTCACACAAGAAGAAATTGGTTGTGTAAAAATCCCACACATCTTATGCAATCTTTATGAAATGTGTATTACATAGGATATCGTAGGATTACAATTTCATTTTCATACCGCAGTCGACATCACACTGTTGTACTCGGAGCTGAGCTTTAGGTTGCGGTTGAGGGATGAGAACAATGGCTTTTCTTTTTTCTTTTTTTATCCTTTCAAAATTGTCATAATGTAATTCAGTGTTTTCCAACACAGAACACACAGAAGTTTTATCCCTAAAGCTTTCGATGTGCACTCACACAGGATACATGTTTATACAGCCCCAGCTTTGATTATGCACAAACTAATCATGTCCTGTCACGTCCTGTGGCTCATCCTCAAATGCTGCTGGTATTACTAGTCAATGTATTTCAGTTCTATTTTGGATATTTCATTTATATGGCGGGGAGTTTAAGGATTGAAGGGAAAGTTAACCGATCATCTGTCGGCTCAGTGGGTTTTCTGTCCATTTTATAGAATATTTCCACTGTGTTACATTATAACATGATTATTTTTTATCTCAAAATACAAGTGACTAACACTTCAAACTTTCTGTAACTGCATTTAACAGAAAGAAATAATTGCATTGGATCAAAGCAGGTGCATAGATAAACAACAATTATTTATTCAATAATCACAGTATGCAACATTGCATAAAAATGGCCAAATTAACATAATGTTCTTCTGCTATGCATGTAAACAGCTTAATCAAATTGGCTTCAAATGCGCAGTAAGGAGAATAATTAGATTGTATGTATGTAAATGTCCTCACTGAGATGTGCTGAGGGGACCTGATAACAGACTTGTTTGGGAGGGAAGCTGAATTTTGAAAAGAAAACATTTTTAAACAGTTTAGGGGCTGTATGAAAATGATTGGGGGGCCGGGGGCGGGGGGGTCATATTTCTAATGTTATGAAAAATGATAATCTCACTCCCCAAATATCGCAGTATAATATTAATTTGTTTGCAACCATAGCAAACATTACTCCACTCTTTATTTATTACTTTATTTATAACACCAAGAATGAATCTGAGATGAGAAAAAGATGCTCAAAATGCCCATATATGAAGTCGTACATATACTTATTATAGGATACATTTGACTAGATAATAAACAATATTATTTTTTCTCAACTTGAATTTTCAAACTTCACACGACTGTATAAATGACCGTATAAGATGATGTAGCATTTTGAGTTGATGCAGACCAAATAAGATCTAAAATGATTGCATTTTAACCATTTTGTAGCACAAAAAAAGTTAAAAAGGTCAGTGTAAATATCTTTTTGGCAACTGAGCTTTATTATAACTGTATATTATACTATACTACAGTGTACAAGTAGAATGACAGAAACTATAGTACATGCTGTAGTCTGTTTTCCTCATTTTCATAACAGTTAACACAATTCTAATATAAAGTGACACATTACAATGGTATATAAAAATATACAGTATACATATAATGATTAATACTATATAGCCTAGATAACTATATACTCTTTTATAAAGTGCCTCATTTTTGATTGTAGCTGTTTTTACACAGGTAATCTTAAAATGGGTTGTGAAAATGGGAAAAAAAGTGTTGTTTCTCTCCTGAGTCTAAATTGTGAATATGTTGAACTTAACAGAAGACAGACCGGACACTTATATTGATATCAGTCAGCCATAATCAAATTGCCTTACTGTGTTTATCAGAAACATGAAAGAAAAAAAAAGTTTTATTTTTTTTGCAGTGCCTAACACTTCAGCCACAATGTAAGCACTCCATCGCTCTTTTGTTTTGGCTTCGTCACCCTGAGGTTTGGCCAAAAAGAAACAAAGAAAGAAAAAAAAAAGACCATCTCTGTTTCACACCTTGGGACGCATCCACTTCAGGCCCTACTTTATATTTTATTTGTAACTGTCCACGACCAACCCGCCACTTGTTCAGGGTAAAAGCTGACGGCCTGTTGCAGTTGGGACAGTCCATCTGATGCTGATTATCAGTGGACACTGTGCGGCCGATAGGTTGCAGAGAGAAAATGTAACAAATGCATCTTGTACATGAGGATTCTGCATTGTATAGATTTTGATGTCAAATCATATTTTTAATGACTTTCCCTGTTTTTACACCAAGAAGAAATGAATGCAGTTGCCAGTGTCTTGTATATAAATAAGTTGTCCACTTCTTACTCAATATAACACAGAAGATGAAATGTGTTCTGTAATTCACTTGCAGTATATTTTGAACCCCAAAACAATCACGAAAGGAGGCGACTTTAACTCCTCAGAGCACCCAGTACTGGTTGGATGGATACTGGCTGAAAGAGTATTAACACGCTTGTGTACTGGTCTTATTTGGATGTGGATTATCTGGACGTGGATTCAGGTCCCAGAAGGTGTGAATCATGCTACTTCTCTCTCCTTTTCTCTCTGCACTCCAACACTGGACTTGGTTGAAACTATGAGACAGTGCCATTCCTGCTCACCCTCACTACTTTCTCATTTACTCCATTGATAACAATCTGCTGCTGTCAAACAAATTGCCAAAAAAAAGTCTGACAACAATTCAAAAGTCTACTATAAAGATCATTTTCAGAGAGTAGACACACAGAATCAGCCATAGAGCTGATTTAAAAAAAAAAAAAAAAGAAAAGAATAAAAAACTCCCCTTTTTCACTTGGACAGCCACTGGGCCAAAAGATAAGTTAAGTGTTTTTCTTAAGGTAGTGTGACTTATGGTTTATGGCTGGTTACTGTATCCAAAGCCGCTGGGGGAGAGTTTGGTCATGTTGTGACATTAGTGATACTGCACATTGAATCAGGACGTGTTGGTATGCAACTATGTTGTCTAATGGCCATGGTGTTGCCATGCTAAACACATGGTGTTGACCAACTCTTTCATGCGGGGCTCTGGCTGTGTGTATACAGGGTACAAATGAAGAAGGCTTTCTTGATGTATTTTTGAGACTGGTAGCTTTTCCCACATTTAGATTGAGTTTTTATTTCACTAACCAAATAATGTTGCCCCTGTGGCAGATGTTAAACGCTTAACTGCACTTGCAAGCTGATACACATAAACAAAAACAATTTGAGTGTTTTAATCCTGGAGGTAAAAAGGTTGAGATATTTATTCTGACCGGGCCCTCGACTCACATCTGAGAGGACACTCAAGTGCCTGGCTGTGATTACTGGTTTCTGGTCATTAATCGGTTCTGTTTGAGTTCTCTTAATGCGTAGATAGAAATTCAAACCAGCTCCTGGAAAAAACAAGTCTTCCACACATTTCTTTAGTATTCAATTCAACACCTGGGCAGCATTTCCTTTGCAAAGGATGTGTTTCTGGTGCCAACGTTTTTATGTGTATGGTGATCTCTGAGCTTCACACTTGAGACCTGTGACACTAATACGAAGTTCAATTTGTTTTTTTACAAATTCGTCAGGCACCTATCAGTCACTGTTTTTAATCCTGTGAAGTAAAAACTGTATGTTGATTGAGCACAGCCCACTACTGCCAACAGTTTGTGTTCAACACTGAGAACTTCATTGCCAAACTCTTGTATAACAAATCCATACGTCTACATGGACTAGTTCCACTTTTATAACTTGTGTTACTCTTTTGTTAAAGTGACCTTTTATAATCTCTTTGTTATTCCTTCAGTGTAACTCTTCTTATTGGGGATTACTGAGATTCTCTGACTGTACCTCATAATCTCAATTTTGGGCAGACGTAACAGTTGGCAGTAAAGCTCCTTGGAGAGTCTGAGAAGGGTTCAGGACATTACTGACGTCAAATAGGAGGAACGCATGAATAAAAGCTGTGGATTTGGGTTAATATAATTTCATGTATTGTGTATTCAGAACTACTTTGACAGTGTGAGGCTATCTGCAGTGTATCCATTCTCATGACACACGGCGGTTGTATGGAAACGCTTTTCATGTACAAAACATCACAATTCCGCCGAGTGTTTAATGAAATGCAGAGACGTGTGTTGTCTCTTCAGAATAATTTGTGACAACATGTTTGAAAATCAGACTCTAACTGTGGGAAATGATACTGTATGTACAATCAGGATAGCGATTATAATTACAATGGAAAGAGCATTGTATGTATTTTAAAGCTATTGATACTACTTTGATAAAATGCAAGACGACTGAACAGGAACTATAGGTATGTAAAGTATACTGTGTATAGAGGAGTTTGCTCCGGGGGAGGGATGGGCATGGGGTTCATTCTGTTCATGGCAAAATTGTTTAAAACAGAATATTGATGATTCTTGTCTGTGATGTAGACAACGTCAATGTTGTTGTTTTTTTTTTATATAAAAGGCAAAGTGATATGAGAATTGTGTCTTTTATTGACTGCGTGCCTGTTGATCTTAAAAGTCCACATTGATGAGGTGTTGCAACGTGTATCCAAGTGAGTCCAGACTGTGGTAAGCCATCGCTGGTCTGAGTTTCTAAGGATAAGCCTGTGGACAGAGGGCACATGTATTTAATCCCAGTCTACTTTGTTTAACCAGATGGTATTTTGGCAGCATTTAAGTTGAGAGGTGAATAACAACAATGTGACTTTGTGGTTTGTAATATCTTTGTCGTTTGACTCCCATATGTTTCCATAAAATGGAGGGGGTAAACTTGCTTTTGCTCATTAGGTCATTGCAATTAATAGTTGAATTATGAATTGCAATAACCTAAAGGGCAAAAGAAATGTGTATATAATGCAACGAAATGTAAGGGAAGGATTAATGTTTTTTCTACAGCTTAACACTACTCCCTAGTGCCTTTGGTTTTACACACACACAACACAAATTAAATACAAATCTGATTACATTTTTTTCCAACCACAAGTCAAATAAAAGGAGTCAGATAACGGAAATAATATTTAAACATTCATGTGGGAATTAATAGAGCGCACAACACATTGCGTGAAAAGGCTGCAACAGCTGACAAAGAGCCCTCCTTTAACCTTCCTGACTCATGTACTGGATAGTCAAACGTCACTGTATGAGGAAAAGGACTCAAATTGATTAGCTGTCTTGACCTTTGTCAGCCACGTCATTCACATAACACAAGATCAGCTGTACAGTTTTCTCTCTTAAGTTTATAACATTATTAAGCTGATGTCGTTCTGATGAGAAGTGATTCCATTTTCAGTTTTTGTTGATGGACACTGAATAGGTCCAACACAGCCGAAAGACATTTGTCTAACATTTATATTAATAATTTTCAAAAGATGTTTCCAATGCTGACGGCATTCACTCCTTCAATAGTCTTGTTTTTAACACGACACTGAAGGAGAAGCATAGGCGTAAATAATAAGATTAATGATGGCTGAATTCGATTTAGCTGATTCAGTATCAGGGTCCTGTGCTCGCTGGCTCACTGTCACCCCAATTTGACTTACTGGGACACTTGAAGCGCCATTGTTAATGTTACTAGCAACACCTGTGCTTTTCCTTCTATGAGTAGTCAAAATCTCAATGCAGTGACGAAGGTCTATTATTACCAACAGACCTTTGAATAACCTGGTTTAGGCAACACACGAGATATATCCATTACAACTGGGGTCTTCAACGTTTTTCAGACCAAGGACCCAAACTGATGGAGCAGGGACCCCCTACTATATATATTGTATAACATTGTGTGTTATTGTGCATTCAATACTAAGCTATTCAAATAATACACAGGTTCATATATTCATGTTTTTATTTTAAACATGTGCAAGGTACAGTGAGTAGGGTGGTCGTGCCACTGACATTTATAAACATACATTGTCAACTGATACCAATGACAATATCAACATTGTCTGTCAATTGCATGATAATCATGCATACAAGCTATTCAAATTTACAATATTTTTTTTATGTATATATTTTTTTTTATTTACTGAAAGATAACATATTCTGCATCCATTTATCCATTTGCTACAATATGTTGGATTCATGTTAATGTGTATTTAAAGACATTTAAATTTGTGGAAAAGAATTTAATATAAGAAGAAAAGAAATATGAAGAAATATGAAAACAAAATGATAAATTGTCTAATCACGACCCCACTGCAGTACCTCCATGGAGCCCCTGTTGAAGACCTCTGCATTACAACATAATGCCCTTGGTTGGGAGGTTAAACAAAAAAAGATCTCTGGACTGAATGGATTTTTTAACAAAAATAAAAACAACCAGCAGGGGGTGGTGTATCACCTTCTGAGGAGAGATCATTTTGAAAAGCAGACGAGAATGTGAACCGGAAGCTTTAACGTTCACGCTCACATATCATAGATCCTAAATAAAGATCTTCACTCCGTTGCTATAGGGGGAACAAATCAACTGCATCGGTTTCTGAAACATTCCTAACAAAACGCAAATGTTATTAAATGTGTGTTTCGTGCAATATTTTTTAATTGAAAAGTCTTCAGCGTTATTATTAGAGATATTTAGTCCACAACATACAGAACAGAATGAGTGACTAGAGAGTAAAGCGACTGGGATTTAGAGCGGAGTGAGAGCTCCTCTCATCGTGAATGAAACATTCTCGAGCCTCTCCTCATCACTTTCATCGCTGATGGCCAAGCCATTCTGCGTCCCACTCTGAGTGACCACCGCTGTGCACATGTTGCACACGAGATAACGCCGAGATAAAGTGTGGGACGTTTGTTCTGGTCGCGTGCGTCAGCATGCGCTCCCCCGTGGACGGTGTTCGCTTCGGTCAGCGGCGCGCTCGGTTAACGTTACCGTGTTTTATCGTTGTGGATGGTGACGTTACGCACGGACTCTAACAGTGTCCCTCACCCGCAGCGGCGACACGTTGACGCACCGAGTTGAGCGCGTGGCTCTCCTGTAAGGTCTGTATTTAGACATTGTTAACTCTTTCAATTAATTATGTAACCGTTAACATACGCCATATAGAACAGCGGTGACTTTCCCCCGGGTTTCGGCTGACGTTAACGTGTTATTAAACGGGTGTTACGGCGACACATCTCACTGTCTCAAAACGGCCGTTTTTTTTTTGTTTGTTTTTTTTAAATATGTTTAATTTCTGTACAAAGAAGAACAGTTTGTCCCCCACTGGCGGTAACCTTGTGCTACAAATACCATCTATATTATGTGACCTCAGCAGCAGGAGGAGCACTCGCTGCCCCTAAAATACTGCAACATTTACATAATTACAACTATGATGCCAACATAAAACGCCCGAAGAGTTGTTTGTTTTATACCGGAGAGCTTTGTAACTTGTCATGTTATTTCCACTTCAGAAGGCTGAGAGGACACGGTTCAATCTTAGGTTGTTTTAGGTCAAAAATATTGGAAATGACTAAATGCATTGCAAGACAATTATGCTTTTCTTCTTCATCCAGAAAGACTGCAGTTGACCAGCTCCTGTTCGTGCAAACTTTTGTCAGTTGCAGTGACGTCACGTCTTCCCTTACATTGCATTGTGCATGACGGTTATTATAGTTTCCGTACACAGACACCATTCTCAACTCACTGTAAATAATTACTTTTGCCATAAATGAGGACATGTTTTATTGCAGTGAACCTTATAACCCGGCTGTTGCTGCGTGTTGTGGTCCCTGGTCCCAGTGCGGAAACACACCCATGTTCACTGTACCAGGGCAGCGTGTGAAGAAACAAGTGACTACGTTCTGTGTTTATAGTAATTAAAGTACTCTAATAAGATGGAGCAGTATGTTGTGAGTGGAGTTAGGAGGTGAAGTGTCATTCTTTTCTTTCTTTCTTTTTTACCAGGTAGCTGAGAGAAAGAGAGCGACTTCTCCTGAGACAGCATGGCCCCACACCCGGCGGTCCAGGCCGTCATTGACCTCTCTGCAGGAGCCATAGGTAACTACCGTGCTTTGTCTCCCAAATTTAGCAAACAAAGCAACAGCCTTGACGAAATAATCCCCTCTGCTTTAAATTTGCATTACCAAACGACTCACTCACCACCTCTGACGTCGCAGGAGATTTTGATGACTCGTGTGTTTTTCCGGCTCGTTTCTCTCTGTGTTCCCATTGACGCTTTATGCCGCTCAGTGGAGTGCAACCACACTGTCAAGGCTTTTCTCTCTGCTCCTAAAAATACTTACAATGGGTTAAATGCAGGGGTCACATTTTATTTGTGTACCTTTTATGTATTTATATGACAGTTATAACGTTTTAAATACTTTTTAAAAAGTATTTTCCTGTAATTTTTGAAACAGCCATACTCTGTTTTTGTTGGATCACTTCTGTTGTTGACAGTTAATGTCACTGTTTTTCTCCAAGGGGGAGCTGCATGTGTCTTTAGTGGGCAGCCTCTAGACACAGCAAAGGTCAAGATGCAGACCTTTCCTAATCTGTACCGGGGTTTCATCCACTGCTTCTCATCCACCTACAAACAAGTGGGTCTGCGTGGTCTCTACCTGGGCACCACGCCGGCCCTGATGGCCAACATCGCAGAGAACTCTGTGCTCTTCATGAGCTACGGCTTCTGCCAGCAGGTCATCCGCTTCACGGCTGGACTGCACAATGATGCTGTGCTGAGGTAGGGGGAAGTAAACCAGGCTGTCCTTGTTCCCCTGAGAAACGCATGTACGGCCTCTGAACTGTCTTCTGTTTCTCCTTCCCTCCGTGTCAGTGACGTGCATAAAGCCTGTGCAGGCTCGGTAGCGTCCATATTCTCCTCGCTGGTTCTTTGTCCCACTGAGCTCGTCAAGTGCCGGCTGCAAGCCATGTATGAAATGGAGTCATCAGGCAAGATTGCCAAGAGCCAGAAGTAAGTTTTTTAAATATTCACACATTTTTGGGTAATAATGCATGGGTCATTTACTCTAACATTACATTCAAAGAACAACAAGTTGTGTGTTTTTTGTTCGTTACTGTATATTACTTATTTGCTCTCTATCTATATATTTTTTTTACATTACTCTTTGTTTAAAATAATAGAGAATTGGTAACAGAGTCGGAGATATGAAACTTAAGAAATCTGCATCTTTTACCAACCTCAAAACAAATCCAACTTTAATTATTTCTGAATATTTCTCTACAACCCTGTTTATCTCAACTACATACCTTACATGAGCATTTTACAACACGTGTATGATAAATCTACGTTTTCTTTGGGAAAGACAGAGCGGTCACTGCTCAAGAACTGCTCTGAAAGATAGATGGGTGTAGACATTAAAGGTGCTAAATTTGAAATTCGGAGCATTGATATAGCAGCAAACAACTATTTGTTATCTAAAGCATAACAATAGTTGGTTACTTATAATGCCTGCTATTTATTTAGTAGGTAAAATTTCAGAAGTTATATGGGAAGATCTTTCTGACTTGGTTCATTCGAGGGATACTTCACCAAAAAAAAAAGACGATTCGTTTATCAATTACTCATCCAGTTTGTCCTTTGTGGTCATTTTGTGGGTGATGTACTCCTTTTACCCTCCGAGATCTGAGGGATTGCCAGCAATCCTGGCATACATTTCTGTCTTTAAGGGGCTCAATCTTAAAGCTAGAGTATGATACTGATATCATTTGAAACTAGACGACCTAGTGAATCCATCAGCACCAACCATGTCAGCTTGTCCAGAAGGGGGATGAACAATGTTCTAAAGTTAGACTACATTTTGGCGAGGGAAAACTGGCATGGTGATTTACAAAGGGGTCCCATGATCTCTCACCTCAGGATATGTGAATGAAAATGGTTTCTATGGATACCCACCAGTCTCTCCTTTAGAGAAATGCTCACCTCAGGATAATCACATGCGCTTCTGGGCACAAAAAACATGCAGTTTTTTAGCATGCAGTATAAAAAAAAAAAAATTCTATGGTGTCTTAATGTGGTATTTCATTTTATTATTTTATTAATTCTCAAGTGGTAAAGAATTGTTCAATTTAGCACCACATCTGTGTAACAAATTGAATCAACCCAAAATTTGCTGCAACAACCTATGAGACGTAATACAGCATGGGGGTGGCCATCATACACTTGCATCATAATGTTCTAATCTAAACCTTTTAACACTTAGACAATTTACTTTTAATTGATATGGTTTTGAGCTGCATCTCAAATTAATCTTGACGATGTATGACATGAACTGTTGACCTGCAATCTCCCCCTGTAGATCCCCTGACATATGAATCTGTCCATAATACTATTGTAGTGCGTGTGCATTGACTACGTCCCTCCTCTCTGTCTGAAGTACAGTGTGGTCGGTGGTGAAATCCATCATGAGGAACGAGGGACCACGGGGCTTCTTCCAGGGCCTGACCACCACCATAGCCAGAGAGGTCCCTGGTTACTTCTGCTTCTTCGGTGCCTACGAGCTCTGCCGCACCACCTTTGCAGACTACCTGAAGTGTGAAAAAGACGACATAGGTACCGGGGACAATGTTCTGCCCACAGCATCACAAAGCACACAATATTTCACCTTCCCCCTTAAACCCAAACAAAGGCGACACCAATATTCAACATTCATGCGAGAAGAAATCGACCATTCCAGCTGACTCATGTTCTCTGGGTGTTTAGTGAAAGGCATTCTGGGAAAAGTTACTCTAATAGATCTAAATGCGGTTGTCGACGGAAAAAGCAGTGCTAAAAAAAGTAAATTAGAAAACGTTATCGCAATGGGCCTCAGTCACAATCAATGTGAACGCACAAATCTGCTTAAATCGTGCGTGAGAACGTTCTTAAATCCAGGATTTGTCAATATTTCTTATCTTATCTGCTTCAGACCATGCGTACGCACAAATGAAGAAGCCTCGCCAGCTGTCCCAATTTAAACACAAACATTTTAACTAAATGCATCTCATATTAAAACCACTTTCAATAAAATAGGCTATATTTAAAACCGTTAGTTTACCAATGCGTTGGCCAAATGTATTGAATAACTATGAAATTGACGCCCTTTCATCCTCAATTATTGTCCTAATTGGAATATATTATACATGTCAAAGCTTGTATTGAGGTTTTCAAATAATGCTTCAAATGTCTGTCAACATCTTTTATGATGAAATCAGACAAGAAAAAAAAGGTGCAAGACCACCTCGTTAATACAGGAGCGTGCTGGCAAGCGGGAGAGCAAACTGTTTTTAGACTGTAGGGAAAAAATATTTTTAAATACTAAACGCGAACAGATATGGTTTGAAGCAGAATCTTTTTTTTCAATAAATTTGGACTTTTGCAGCGCTCTGTATTTATTGGAAATGTTTGGATCAAGTAGGAAACAACGCAGCCACCACTGAAACGTAATTCTTTAAATGATATTCTACTAATAATATTAGTGTCTCCTGATCTTGATCTGCACCTGTGCAGAAATACAGAATTAATAGACATGCAAAAAAGAAGCTGCACATCATTCAAATGTTGATTTAAAATGGGAATGTCAACGTTATGAATGAAGCGTTGAACTATTCAGTACAGACCTAATTCAGCTATCAAATAAATGACTTCTGGGTGAAAGTCCTTGCTGGATGTCATCATGTTCACCCTAATTTCTCCCACTTATGGATGTTTGTCCACTCGTGGGTCTTTTCTGCCTTCCTTCTAGGAATAATGTTGTTTTTTATTTTTTATTTCGGGGGCGATGCTTCTCTCTTTTACAACAACTTGTATAGAGAGATGGGAGCGTGGCAATAAGCTGATTGCGAATGGAGGGCATGCGCATGTCAATTTAGAATGATTCTGATTCACTAACATTCACACAGCGGTAAGAACAGAAATCGTCCGTCATGAATCCGACTAATTTTACGTAGGCACTTATTTTATGTGCAAATTAAGAACATTTAAATACAAATATTACTGAATGAGGCCCAATGTGCTCACAGATTCATAATGTGTTGTTGAATTTTCCTTTTTAAAATATATTCTACTACATTTAGTTACTAATGTACAGTTGTTGGACTTTAACTTTGAAACATGTCTTAGCAATTACGATTTTAGGATGTATTACCGATATTTAAAAAAAAATGTCCTCTTCATTGACCTCCTACACATCTAATGTACTCTATCGTTGTGTAACTGTTTATGTTGAAGGTGTGGCTCCCATCATGTTCAGCGGTGGTTTCGGGGGGGCGTGCCTGTGGCTGATAGTCTATCCCTTTGACTGCGTCAAGTCTCGTATCCAAGTCATGTCTATGACGGGCAAACAGGCCGGCTTTTTCAAAACCTTCATGACCATTGCTCATACTGAAGGTAGGTAGAAGGGGAGTTTAATGTTTTGTTTTATGATTATAGCAGAGATGTTTGGGTTATCAATCGGAATGTAATCTGCTGTTTCTTCTGTTTAGGCGTGAGGGCACTCTACTCCGGTCTAACCCCCACCATGGTCCGCACATTCCCCGCTAATGGAGCGCTGTTCCTGGGTTACGAGGTCAGCCGCAAGTTCATGATGAAGAAGTTTGACAGTTAAAATATGCACAACACAAATGGAGGAGTACTGAACGGGAATAGGAAATATTGTAGCCACATAACCTCATCAAAACTCCAGTTGAAGTCTATTTTTGTGTGGGACCTGGTTTTGGCCATTTTCCTGCTTTTGTCTAACATGACACTAAAAACTGCCACACCATTTCTTTTTTAACTTACACCTCATTTTTAAATCTTTTAAATCCTTGTGTTGATTTATTTTTTGGATTTAGATATAGTTTTGTTTTTAACTCTCCAAAAATGCTATGCCAACACACCACATGTATGAGAATAATATATGTATGTGCAGCACAGTATTGACCAACCGTAACCAGCCTCTTTGTGAGGAATTGTTAACACTCCAGTTTATTATTTGACGTCTACCTCAACAAAGTCGAATCCGCACATAAACATCTCTCTCTGCTAGTCATTTAAAATAATTATTTGCTTCCTTTGTAAGCTGGTACGTGGGTAAGAAAAACACTCCATTAGGCTGTGAGGTTGTCTTTTAACGCGCACGATTTTAAAGGGCCGTTGTGTAGCATTTAGGTGTCTATCTATCGGCAGAACTGGATTATAATCAGTTTATAATCACCTGAAACTAAGAATGGTTGTGTTTTGGTTATCTGAGACTGAGCCCTTCATATCTACACGGGCAGCGGCTCTTCTTCACAAAGAGGAATTGTAATCTGCAGCCACACCGTGAGATGCCACTAAATGCTACACACTCGTCCTTTTGAATCCTTACTGTAGCTCATTGCATGCAGGTTTTATTTAGAAATGTGAAGTGGCAAATACTGATTACTTTAAGTTGCCTACAATGTGTTGTGATGACATGTGTTTGCAATGATGGAATGATTCACAGCTGAGTAGGTGCCTCAGTTTTTTTTTTATCACATCTCAGTTTGTTTTAGTAATGTGACAAAAAGTTGAATTCTAGTTAACAAAAAAAAGTGAAACATTTGCTTACTTTTCATATTGAGCAGCTTTACTTTATAAACAGCCTTGACTGAAGACTTTCAGGTTTTATCAGCCTCAATAGAAACAAACACAGCCAGCAAAAACTGACTGTTTTTGTATTCATGTTTTATTCCACTCCTGTTGTGATTAAGTTTCCACTCTTTTGTGACCCAGTGTTCGCCTTTTTAAATTACTACACTTTGCCTTTTTCTGTTGTGTAACCTGAATTGTTCTGTACAAGGCAATGAGAAAAATATCAACTGCCTCATCGAATGTGCCATTTGCACACTGCATTCCTCGTGCAGGGTTTTTCCAGTATTTAATGTTTGGCTATTCAGAAATGTTTATTGAGAAATGTAGTTATTTTAAAATGCTAACCATTTGAGACGACACTGAAATGTTTGTATAGATCTCTATCCTGATATTCATTGCAGTAATTCAACCGACATTAAAGGTCTCATTGAAGAATAACTTTGTCCTGCATTTTATTTTACGAGCCATCTCTTGGAGTCCATTATTTTAACTAAAAAGCACAATAAAGCAAAACCATGACATTCACGTGTAACGCCAAATATAATGTAACGCAACACAGAATTGGATGAGCAGCTTATATTTAAAACCAATTTATTTCAAATAAATCATATAATTGGCATGAATTATTTCTAAAACTGCCATTTTCAAAGCATACCTTAATGTATTGCAAACATTTCAGATCTCTGTTTTATTATAATGCAGAATGACATGCACACAAAATGTATAAAAAAATCTACAATGTCAAAGTAAATGCAGCAGGAACACTTCTCTCAATCCTCCAGCAGGGGGCGCCAGTCAACTGTCAGGAACTCACAGCGGCTGTAAGTGAAACACACCAAAGACGTGAGGAAAGATTCTCTTTAAGTGTCTGAATTTGACTCCTTACAACAGCAGAAAGTGACTGTTCTGTGTAACGCTCTCCTCTTACCCCCTTGTCGATGCAGGTTCCACACAGGCAGCCGAAGAGCCCGTTGATCATCTGAGTGGTACAGAGAACCAGCTGCAGACCGCTGGTGGCCAGCAGAGTGGCAAACAGTCCAATGTTAAACTGCACAATGTCCTGAGGCTCTGTGCAAAGTCCCCACTTCGTGTGGTCGGTCAGGTAACTCGGGTCACTGTGCAAAGGAGGAGGAGGAGGAGGAGGAGGAGGAGGTGTGTGAGTGAGTGAGCAGGACTTTAGAAACGTATGGAAATGTCATCGGGAAGTTACTCCAGCGTGTCACCTGTCTTTAAAAGGAATGCTCCAAATCAGAATAACTTTGCAGAGGGGCCCGTTTTGCAAACCGAGCACCGCCACGATGAAACTGTACAGGGCCCCGGCCACCCCCACTGCAGCGAATGCAATTGATAAGAACATCTGCAGGAGTGAAATGATAAGAAAAGGTCAGAAACATTAATGCTGCCCTTTAACACATCGTTCCCCTACGCTTACCCTCCTCCTCCCCCGCCCCCCCTCTCACATTTCTGTCGCACTATTGATAAATTTGTGTTTATTGGTTTAAGGAGGAACAGGCTCAACATTTGTTTCGACCCACATTCCTCACATTTCATCTTTCTGTCTGTTTTCTCTGCAGTCTAAACCAAACCAGCTGCAACATGTTCCTCATTAGTCCAGTCAGAGTAGGTTTCGTGACATTTCCTATTTCTAAAGCAGGACCACACTTTATTCACCGTACTGCGATTGTCATACTGCGCCTACATCAGACAACGTGAAGAAAAACTCATGAACAGGAATACATTTCTAATCTTGATGTTAGTCAAAAAAAGTCATGGTGACGCGTATCACTAGCATTCAGAGCTTAAAACAGAATTCAATAATCTTTCTGCTTACATTTTGAATTTTTAAATATTATTTACGGATCAAAAAGCAGAGACATACCGTTGTTCTGATGGTTTCATAATTCATGACAGTGCATGTTATCTACCTAAAGAGGACCATGGTTTAGAGATGCAGCAACATGCTACATATTAAGGTTTTTCTATTTAGTTATTAAATTGAAGTGCAACTGGCTTCTATTAAACACTTGACTTTCGCCTAAATGTAACTAAAATACATTTTGGAAGTCTTCATTTTAATGTGTTTATTAATTGGAATCATGTTTTTGTGAGACACGTACAAGTCTTTTCCATCATTCAGTCCTCCCACTGATTTAGAATGTGTTTTGCTCTTTCCTGAACATTTACAAAAGTTCAAAATCTCTTTAGCTGGAGAAGTGTATGTCTGCATATATAGACAATATAGTATGTAGCTTTATTGTTAATCATTTGACCGTTAAGCCAGCCGTTATCTTTCAGTATCTAATGAGTATTTGGACTGACTCACCCCACAGCGGTTCCCACAGCACCCCTGTTTTCCAGTCACGTGGATGTAAAGTGCTGGGAGCAACACCTGTGACAGGACACACGATCGAACAGGAACTACGATTCAGTGACATTTAGTCCAAAAAAAACATTTAGCATTTTCAGCATTTAATCTTGATAACTCCAAACTTGTAGAATACATTAACAACAGAAAGTCAGTCTACTTCTTCAAACGGCATTAAAATCATTAGGTGACCACAATCCAGCACTTTTCTGAGGCCACACACATTTCAGGGAGGAATGTTAAGCAGCGTGTTGTGGAGAGTCACACCCTTCAGGAAAAGACAACTCACCATTAAACCTCCTCCAACGAGTCCCCCCATGTATTTCACCTCCTCAGTGATGTGTCCGTCTTTGGCATACTTGATGTCTCCGCCAGGAAAGAACAACACAATGTTGCAGATGATGGATATGAGAGCTAATGGGTACAGAGTAACCGCAATGCAGCGGGAGCATTTTCCGGTACACATGTTGTCAGAGTGAAGACCGACCGACCGACTGACTGACTGACTGACCGACTGCTGTAAAACAACTTGTTCAGTTAGTTTGAGCTGAGATCCTTCCTGTTTTCAGAGAACGGATACTCCTGAAACTGACCCACAGAGGGAAATGTATTTGCACCTGGAGCAGAAACCAAATGCAGAGTGCTGTGAGGGCGTGGGAGGTGTAACGACAAAACTGATAACGTGAGCAAACAGAGCCTGGGATAGGCCGCAGAATATGAATGTGACTCATTGCCTGGCATCTTTGAGATACAATGCTTGTTCTGTTGACATGGAAATACATTCAGGGGATCTGAGTCACACAAATTATTGATGGTCACTTCACTAATACATACTTCTGTTTAGTTTGCAAAGTCAGTCCATTATATATTGCTGTAAGTTATTAATGCAAAGTGCTACTAGAATGTCTTGGTGGGGATTGTGAGAGAGAAGCAGAGATTTACTGTGAGACATGTTTCAACTCCACCTCTTATATACAGTATTCTGGCGATGTATTGACACTGTGACGCCAGGATCAAAGCACAATTGGACTTTAGACTTGTGGCAGCATGCTTTCCTTAACAAGAACAATGTGTCATTGACATTGAATACAAAACATTGGCAAATGACCATATTATAGGATAGTTAAACTCAAACCGGACAGGCTACATTTTTCAGTTCCCCTAATGAGCTGTTAACTGCAGTTAAGTCTACATTGCATCAGTTAATTGACAGAAAATTGGTAATTTAAAAAAAAAAAAGAAAAAAGAAAAAGCAAGCAAGCAGAAGAGCCCACGTCTCCCAAAACATGTCGTCTCCGAGCAACACCAGGGCATGGCAGTGATCCTAGTCAGTGATAAAGGTTGTAAATATTGATTGGAGTTTCCTTCCTCACATGAAGAGGGGTATTGTTTTCACACGTTATTTTTTGCAATACATAACCACTATAATTTACAACTGATTCACTACCTGAATGAGTTAAAGATTATGAACCTTTTTTGTTTCTGTGCGTAGCTCAGGTTCTCATTCGTTGAAAGGATGCTGTGGTAAAGATGAATTTATGTGGAATACATTTACTGAAAAAGGTCCCACCTGGAGGTGCATTCCATTTAAGGACTATTTCCTTTCATTCACAAACAAATTAATAAATATAAAAGATAATTACTGTATGTAGTAAATTCTGCATTGACCTATGTGGGGATGAAACAAAGTTATAAAGTCATAAATGATAATTCACTTTTATCTAAAGATGTCTCTGCAGGAACAAGCATAGTAAATGATTGTTCATTTTATGAATATCTGACCACACTTGTTTTACTCCCTTTGTTTACTTTCACAGATACAAACGGAGGCTGGTAAATCTCCAGGGGGCTGCATCGTGAGAGAGAGAGTCACTTTCTCAAAGCCAGGGCATTCTGTAGCAGTAAGCATCCTGCAAGTCTCCCCGCTTTGAGGCAGCAAACGGTAAAAAAAAAAATTTCCACAATCGTGGTAAATGGCCTATACTTGGCTCTCTCCTGGCCGATAACATGTTGGCCTTCCTCTTAGGGGAGTAACAACCAGATATCCAGTTTATGTGTAACAATCTGAGATAACACTGAAACATTGGATA
Organism: Ophiodon elongatus; assembly: GCA_016806645.1. Taxonomy (NCBI): domain Eukaryota; kingdom Metazoa; phylum Chordata; class Actinopteri; order Perciformes; family Hexagrammidae; genus Ophiodon; species Ophiodon elongatus. The sequence goes on from JACSYO010002141.1 coordinate 855,404, forward strand.
TAAATGTTGGTACATTATTGAGTGATATTTACTCTTGTTATACAATCAACATTAGATAAAAATCAAACATGACACAGAACTGTAGCAGTGGATCAGCAGCTTATATTGTAAAGCCAATTTATTCAAACTTGACCACGTAATTAGCATGAATTATTTCTAATGCCGTGCTCTGTTCACAACACACCTTAATACATCGCAAAAGCGTGAAGCATTATGAAATGGACATTTTAATTTAATCCGTTTTATGCAGATGCAGCCAGGAACACTACTCCCGGTCTTCCAGCAGGGGGCGCCAGTCAACTCATCAGATGTGATACGATTGCATCTTCACCATCCTGACCTGGAACTTTATGATTCCTGTCAGGTTAAAAAACAAACAACAAAATAAATAAATCAAACAAAAGTGAGGGGAACTGAAGTTATAACTAATGTGAGAAATATCGGACTCAACAACGTGGTGAACCACTACTGGTGCGACCACTTTACCTGACCACTTTACCTGACCACTCTTTACCTCTTTCTTGTTGCAGCCTCCAAACACGCAGCCGCAGAGGCCGTTGATCATCTGAATGGCGCAGAGCAGCACCTGCAGACTGCTGGTCACCATCAGGGTGAAGAACAGTCCGAGGTTGAACTGCACCACGTTCTCGGGCTCAATGCAGACTGCCCACGATTTACGGTTGGTCAGGTAGGTGGAATTGCTGTGTAAAAGAAGAGGCTTCTTAATAGCCACAACTCCATAGTGTTTATGTCATCAGAACGATACTACTTCTGTTTGTTACCTGTTTTTAAAAGGTGTCCTCCACATCTCACCAACTTTGCAGAGGGGCCCATAATTGACACCGAGCCCTGCCACAATGAAACTGTACAGGCCACCGGCCACCCCCACGGCAGCAAATGCAATAGATAAGAACATCTGCAGAGGGGAAATTACATCAAAGGTCAGAAATGATAATGTTTACATATTTTCAGATTTTAATTTAATTCAGTGGTGTTTTGTATCTCTAAACCAAAAAGACTAATACTTCACTAATCCTTTCACAGAACTTGAACTTACAAATAAGTGTTCTTTCTGAAAAGGAGAAATTGGCTGTGCTGTGGTTAGGGTGGCTGTGCATAATGATACCTATCTAAAGAGTAAATGTGTTGCAACGGTGATGCAGCATCATTCAGCAAATTTCCTTTTTTTTTTGAGTCATTCTCAGCTTGATGGGCCTCCATCAGACACTTAAATCTACAGTAGTTGTTGAATGTTACAGTTCTTTTTGAGCTGAGAAACAACAGTTTGATCAAATAACCTTAACTCAAGGTGTTCTTATTAGCTTGATTACTTTTTCCTTTATCTTTTAACGAGCACGTGAAATGTCTGACTTAGTCTCACCCCAAAGCGGAATCCACAGCACCCTCGTTCCGCAGTCAAGTTGATGTAAATTGCTGGGATCAACACCTGTGGTGGTACACATTAGTTTACAGGGAATTAGAGGCAGCATCGGTAAAACATGGTAAACATAACTGATAGGTTTGTTTAAACGACTCAGCACTTAGTCTGGGTTTGAGGAATTCCTTTTCAAACTGTGCCAAACTTATCAATAAAAATTTGAAACTTTGCCTCAGTTGGGATGAAAGGTGCCTCCTGACAGTATCATGCAATATGTGGTGACACTAATGGATAATGCAATTAATTTGAAGTGTTATTAGATTAAAATAATTACAGATCTTGAAGCACAAAATTAGGACCCAGAATGGGCGAGATGATCACTGCAAAACCAATAAACAATTTATAATATACAAAGCAGTGTTAAGTTTTATCTGATGCTGCACATTTCAGAAACAAGTTTATAGCAACTTTTGGACCAGTCACACCTTTCAGGATCGGACTACTCACCATTAAACCTCCTCCAATGAGTCCCCCCATGTATCGCACCTCCTGAGTGATGTTTCCTTCTTTGGCATACTTGATATCCCAGCCGGGAAAGAACAACACAATGTTACAGATAATGGATATGAGCACCAATGGGTACAGAGAAACGCCAATGCAATGGGAACATTTTCCAGTACACATGTTGTCAGAGTGAAAGCTGCTGTTCATTAGGTTTTTGCTCTTATCCTTCCTGTTTTCAGAGAAGAGAAGTCCCACAAATGACGGTGAATTACTGTGACATGTACTTAGTGACTTCTTTTTTGTGTGAATTGTAGTTGTTTGAGTAATTTTAGTCCAATAAGCTTTGTATTCTTATTTGAGAAGGGAGAACAATCTATACTGGATGTATACCTCATTTATTTTGTAAAGTGTCTAATTGTATATTTGAACACATGTAACTGTTCTGAATTCATGCAGAACACTGAAAGATAATCAAGTACTTCAATAACTTTACAACTTTTTATTTAAATGGTCTCAACAATTGGCAAACAAGGGATAAAAGCTCATGAAAACATGGAAATGTTCTAATATTTATGTAAAACCTACAGTCTTTGTTTCACTGTTGCACAACACTAGACCTCTGTATATTTTTCTCCCGTAAAAGAGTTACTACTGGGCCTTCCTATTTAGATCATTCCTAATGTTTTTGAGATGTCTAACTGAGGAAAGTTGTCTCTTGTTTATCTAAGTAAGTGAGTGAAGTTGATTTATTTTAGCACCTTTCATCAGACAAGATCACGAAGTGTTTTACAAAAAAAGTTTAAAAAAAGAGCACAACAGACCTTAAAAAAACAACACAAAATTAACTAAAACACTGGACACACTCATTATGTACAATGAGTTTAGGAGTCCATATAAAGACTGTCCCGATTTATTTATTTGCTTTAAGTCCCCTCCACTGAAAATGTGTCACTTTGATATTTAAACGTCAGTGTTTCACACTAGAAGACTGTTTTCACATTCATCTGCTGGAAAGGGAAACGTTTCGCAGTTTAACAGTGAGTTGTTCGGAATCCAATCCAATACGCAATTTACAAATGTGTGGATGCTTGTAGGAGACATCTTCTGAGTTAAATTTATAAGGTGAATAATATATTTATAAGGTGAATAATATTTGCACGTTCAGATATTCTGGGTTTTTGAGGAAGACGGGGTAGATTCATGGGCGGATTATGAGACAATGGGCCCCTCGGCACAATGGGCCCCTTTTTGTTGTTGTTTTGTGTCTCTTTGTAGTTGTTATCCATCACTCATATTGCATCTTGTGTTTCTTTCTGGTCATGTTGAGTCTCTTCCTGATTGGTAGTGTCACCTTGAGTGACATTTTGGACCCCTAGGCCCGTTTGGCCCGTCCATGGGTAGATGTCATTTAAATATCTTTTTAACATGGTGATTAAACTTTCTTGTGGAAAAAGAATCCTGAGAAAAACACAAATAACTCGCCTATTAAAAGCAGAGTGTTTTTATATGTCATTAAAAACCTCAAGTCTGAAATTGTGTCTTTGAATATATTATGTGTACCAGCACTTTGACTTTCTTCACAAATGTATCATTTGAGTATTTTCCTTTTTAAAAATATATTGGGGAACATATTTTTCCAACAAATACCAGGAGGCTCGGTGGACTTCCGGACTCCCTGACCCTTGCGGGTGGACCCTTGCGGTCTGGGCTTCGTGTCCCCATCGGGCCCCCGCTGGAAGTATTGGGGGACCTTTGAACCACTGCCCTGCTACTGAGGAGTAACGTGAGCTCGCTCCGGGCTACAGCTGACCCACCATGGCCACGTCTCCCGTCAAAGACTTCCTGGTTACATATTTAATGCCAGAAAAATGTTATGAGAGGATTTTCGTCAACTTGCACGTGAACGGTGAGGCCCGTAATGGGGAAATGTATTTAATTTAAGTGAGCGCGTGAAACGGAAATAAATATCTTTCCAGCTGTGCGGGAGGTGGAGGCGCGGGTTTCTCCCACAGACTGTTTGTAAGAAGGTGTCTCCGAGTTACAGTTCAACGTTGTAAACTTTGTGTTTTTGTACCCTAAAACTGTGATATGCTCTTTGTTTGCGCCACTATTTCCACAGTCACACACGTCTGTTATCCAGCAGTGGGCGTCCAACGTGCCTCTGATCGTTTGAATATTATTTTCTTTTTTTGTCGCAGTGCCTTGCCTAAAATTAATAACCACCAGAATTGTCGGATTTTGGATGTTACTGGACGCTCTTCTGGGTAAGAAGCCTGACCTTAAATCTGATTTAATCACTAACAAAGGTTTCTCTTCTCCCCATGATGATTGATCATTATTGATTGGATCTCTGTACAAGTGTATTGTTCGAAAATGATGATCAAACAAAACACTTTCAGTGCTCTGGTAAACTGATACTGCTTTACCAGCGCAGATAACCATGACAACATGAGGATATCATGACATGAGGATATCACAAAACCCCTGCCTCTACATGGCGTCTATGCAGAACCCCATGTCACTGGGAAACTGAACGATACCACAGAACAATGAAGTAGACAATGCTACTTTATATGGATAATAAGAGGTTTTGTGTCCATAATTGCACTGTTTCACTCATTGTTTACATATTGATTGCTAATCTGGACCCAACCACCAATCCCACTAACTACATGTTAGTTGTCTTCACTCCTCCTGGTCTGCCGTCTCCCTGCAGCGCCGCTACCACAGCTGTTGAAGATACTGTGGGGAGGAAGCGCAGAGGGCCTGAGTCTGACCTCCGTGCTCCTGCAGCTGTATGCCTACTCGTGTCCTGTTGTGTACGCCGTGGCCAACAACTACCCACTCTTGTATGTATTTAAGGACATTGAATTCTTCTCGGTCTGTGCTGATTCACTGGCCGATCAGAGTCACATGTTTTATTTTATAATCATGTTGGTCAACGGTCCCAATACTTACTGATTTGAGATGTAGAGACCGACTGACTTCTCTTTACTAGACTCCCCAGTGTTCTTAAGTCCCAGGAGTTCATCTGTTTGAGTGATGCTGGAAACTAAACCAATGTCATCAACATGTTCATACTTAAAGCTACATTTTACCAGTCGTTTTCTCAGTTTGCTCATGCTTTATGAATGTGCACTGGGGACATCCATTAAATAAATATTTAAAAGATGTGGCCTACACGCCTCAATTTCTGTCGAGTTTAAAAACTGAATTAATCTACATAGGAATTGTGTTTCTCTGAGTATTTTTTCTGTTTGGCATCTGGCAGCATGTACCTGTTATCATAGATGTGTTTTACATGAACCGCTCTACAGCGCCTGGGCTGAAAGGCTCTTCACCTTGGCCCAGACAGCAGCGATTGTCTTCCTCATCCTGCATTATCGTGGTGATACCCTCACAGGTCAGCACACATACCTGCACATGTTTTTCAAATTCACACACCAAATAATGTGTACGCTTTCAGGATACGTCTGGCATTATTCTGTTCATTTCTTATTGTCAAGAAAGACCAAAACCAACGTCTCTCTTAATACTTTGACTGCCCTCTTCCTGTCTGTGGTTCTCAGTGTAAATACTTGAAAACCGTTTCAATGCACCACTTACAAGCGTTCACGTCGTACCAGCCATGTTTTCACCAAACCTCTTGCTCTAACTCCATCCTCACACTGATGGAACGAGCAACTGTCCAACAATCTTTTGCTGCGTGTCGGTACATTCATTCTATTTAGGAAGCATTAAGTAATGAAACGGGATCTGATGAAGTGTGCAAAGCTACAACAGGCTTAAACCTGTTGCACAAAATAAGGAACTGAGTGCTAATAAGATAAAAAATCATCTGGTTGCAATATTCATGACTGCTTCTACACAGAAGTCAACTTTTGTACACCAGCCTTCTGAGTATAATTAATCACGTGTGTGTTTGTGTGTATTTTCAATATTCTATTTATTTAGAATAACCCAGAATAGCCCTGTATGGATCATATTATATCTGAGTAACTGAAAAGAATATCTCAGATGTACAGCAGATAGTTCAGAAACGGAACATTTTTGGTAAAATGCTCAGTGTTCCTTGCGCGGCCTTTTATTGTTGCGCATGAAGTTCCTCATTCAACCCATTTTTTCTTTGCTTGTTTGGCAGGGATGCTGGTCCTCTTGACTTATGGGGGTGTAATGTTCCTTCTGGGCTCCTACGCAGCTGCAGCAGTTGCCTCGGTGATGCAGGCTTCCAGTTTGGCAGCTTTAAATGCAAGCAAGGTAGCAACTCAATGGCTTATATTGTCAGTGCAATGTCTGAGCTGTCCTACAATTAACAACATCTGTGAACTGTGAAGTGATCCGGCACAGTGCAAATCTATCAGGAGAGTGAACGTATTTGCTGGATTTGTTGTGTCCAGGTTCTCCAAGCTCGAACTAACCACTGTAACGGCCACACGGGCCAACTGTCGACTCTGTCTGTGTTTCTGTCGTGGGCAGGATCTCTGGGGGTTATCTTTGTGTCTCTACAGGTATACAATCAGGATTAACTCACAAACACAAACATAGCTGCACAACCGTTTTACACTCCTCCAATCTGTCATTGTTGTCTTTACTAACTGCATCGAACTTTGTCTTGTAGGAGACGGGAAGCTTGTTCACCACTTTGTCACAGACCCTGTCAGCCGGTCTCAGCTGTGTCCTCCTGGCCCAGGTCCTCTGCTACAGGAGCAGCAGCGCCGCCACTAAAACCAAGAGTGATTAGAGGTGGTGGACGGGGACAAATGAACACTCGCATAATATGCAAATCCTTCCAGTCATTCAAGGAAATGTTTTGTGATTCTTTGCCAGATGTTGGTCTGTGACTCAAATACAATGTTTACAGCGTCTTTTTGTACAAAAATGCCTGTGTGCTATACTCGGATCTAGTATGTTGTGTGTCTGTGTAAGCGAGAACTCTTGTCATGCTATTTGATTATTCTTTGCATTTCAAATCTTATTTCTGCATTTAGTTCCTCATTATTGTTAGGGGGAGAAAAATAATCCTTTGTCGCTCTCTAGTGGTTTAAATAAGAATTACTTCACATTCAGGGGGAGCACAGCTTTCAATGGCAGGTGACAGCTGTCTTTCTCAAATTCCAGAGAGAATTTCACTAGTTTCAGTAATTTTTAATACAGGGTTTAAAACTGGGGAAGAGGTTTAGTCATGCAGCAGACATAAGCTAATTTGCATGCTTTGGTTTCACCGATTACTCACTCCTCTGTGGTTAAAGGTACATCCTGCTGATGATGCAGTCATGTCTTGTCAGATTTCCCTTGTAGCCTCTCGCACTCACGCATTTTCCAAGTGACGTCAGTTAAGTCCCTGAGGGTTCAGGGACATTGGAGTTGGGCCCTTGTCAATAATTTCTCTGCTCAGATCTGAGAGATGGAACACCATCAACCTTGAAAGTCCCAATGAGAGCAATGTGGGAAAAGCTTCATGAGAGGGTGTTATGGTAGCTCTAGTAAATCGTATCAAAGATGATGATTTAAACAATTGTTTTACCTACGTTTGGGATTTGGAATATACTGGAACCGGTTGATGTTTTTAGAGATCTAAGCGGCACCATTGTTGTATTTAAGAATCCTTTCATGAACACCTCTGGACTGGCCTCTGAGCTTCAAGTAATGCCAGCCACCGGGAACAAAATGTTCGGTGTTGCTTGGTAACACTCCAGAGATTTCTCTGAGGTGACCTGGCAGCCAATAACACATCAACCTTGTTTGTTTTGGGCATTACCTGTTTGTTTCCATTCAACTCAACCCAAAAATACTGGCTCACCAGCTATAATAAACTATTTATTTATGCGTTTTTACTGTTTCACATTTATAGAGCTTCTCACTTGCATACCTGTTGAACTGCACAGTGAACTCAATTGAATGATACTGTGAATTACTGTCTCTGAACATTAAGTCATCAAATAAAAGAACAAGCAGAACTGTCACCTTCAGTCACCTTAGGCAGGACCGCCAAAGGCCTTAGGCAGTCGCACATTATCTTTGTGTACATAAGAAAACAAAAACTCCTACATTTCCACCTGAGTCTATTATATTGTTATGTTTGCATTTTCACACAGTTGACTTTCTGAATGAGAGTTATATATCCAAAGAACAGCTAACTGCTATTATGCACAAATACAGCCACTAACGTGACTGTATAGCTCTTAGTCTTGTTTAAATATTTCACTACCCTTCATATGTTTGTTTTTTTTACATTCTCTGTTTCCAAAATAATCCTTTCCTTTCAAATCATTCTGCATGCTAAACACAATCTGTCAATCAAAACGGGTCCCCTTGATAAATGGATTAGAAATGTAAGAAAACAAACAGTGCTGCACTTTCTGTTCTCCAAAAAGTCGGTGGGGAAATTAACCAATTCTCAATTTTAGATGTAATGATCACATGATTATTCTAATTCCTGTAAACTTGAGATGAACTTTAAGCCACAACCTCCCAAAAACACCATTAAAATAGTGGAAGGCAATAGTACTGTGGGTTGAGCATAATATGATTGGAAATGTAAATTCCTCTAGTCTCGTATTCAATTCAGTCCATATGAAGCAAGGCAACACCACAATGTAGGTCAATAAAAATGTATTTACTCTTCAAGTTCATTGTACAGGAAGTGTCTGCTCATAACAGGAAGTTAATTCTGTAACACATTCACGAAACATAACTGAGCTGCTGCGTGTAACATTCACAAGTCCTCAGAGACTTTGCATTGGAGCAATCTGAAAATAAATTGAGCAATTTCCAAACAAAAAGCATCAAAACTATATTTAGCATTTTAATGTTATCATTAGTCCTTCCCCAAACTGTCTTTAATTTTAGACTTTTTACTTCTCTGTGCTCCTAATATATATATATATATATATATATATATATATATATATATATATAAACTAACCACTAATTATTCCATTTGTAGTCATTGTAGACCACTTAACAGGTTTCCTTTCACACAAATTACTTTAACAAAAATGGCGTTATCATAATGGCATGGCTAAGTTTACCATCTTAGGAATCGGGTGCAATTGTTCATGTTTTTCTACCTGAATAAAAATCGGATTGAGTGGGTCCTTCTAGCCAGTAAATGTTCACACAGTCTGGTTTTGACTTTGGTATTGGGAAGAGTATCATAGTCAGTTTGATCCGCCTTCATTAATCCTTCTGTCACTGTATAAATTACACAGCAGATACTGCAGTTAAATACAGTTCCCTTGCCCACTAGATTACTCAGAATAAACCACATACATTGCTTACTGTACAAATGAGCATCGTAACATCAACAAAACAAAGTTTCTTGGAAAGTATAAAAGTGGCAATATCAGGAGAGCAAAACTTCAACTTCATAATACAAAATAAACTCCGGTACCATTTGTCTCCTGAATTATATTGTGACACATATGTGTTCTTAAAGCTACAGTACATTCATCACGTGTGTCATGACAAACATACTTAAGTATCATGCACTTTATGAAAAAAAAGCACCACATCTGGCTCACACCTTGGAGAGCGGTTTAATGTTTAACGTTAGAGTTCTAATTGTCCGTTTAAAAAAATCTGTCTTTTCTGGGGCGATACGTCTTTACTCTGGTTATACGCCTATATTAAGCAACACTGATGTATGCTCATGTTGACCTGGAGAATGTAAAATGACATGTACATGACGTTAAAGCTAATTTATTTACCCCCAAGCCCAAATCTAGTTGACATCATAGCTTGACTTACAACAATATCTAATTAAATACTCGGTGTCAATGATGATTTATTCAAGTAATTGACGAAAAACTCCTTAACTGAAGTACTTTTCAAAGGCCTTTTTAAACGCACTGAAACATGCTCAATGATGTTAATGAATCGTTAGGATGGTGTCAATTCTATTAAATAAAGTAATTGTTAGAAAGTTAAAAGTTTCTCAAAATACATACTTAAAGCATTTATGTAGCACACAATAACAACTAATTCGTTTTTTTAGTTTAAATAGTTTTAATATAAATCATGATATATAATATAAACAGAAACAGACGTTTGACGTATGTCAATATGTAACTAGTCTCCTAAGGTACTCATTGACGCATTAAAACCTTGCTCTGTTAATTAGCATAATCTATTCATTGTTTAGGTTTCTTCGTGTTTATTTCTATTGCACCGTGTAATTATTATTCTTTTAGAATAGCATAAGTGACGTAAATTAGCTCAGGCTATGGGCAAATGACATTATTCTTTTCAGTAACAATTGCATTTATGCATCTATCCCTATACAAAATAAGCGCACATAAAGCATGAAGCAATGCTGATGATTAAGATGATCTGCATTCTGTTTGTACCTGTAGGTACGCTGGTCTCTGGTTAAACTAAAATCCTAAAGAGCGTGGAGGTAGTCTTGTCCCATGGACACAGGCAGAGAAACATTTTACTGCCTGTGTGGCGTGTTTACAAATGAAGCATGGAGCGGCTTGCCACCTGGCCAATTTGCACCAAGCATTTTATAGTAGACTTTTTATGACACTGTTTGTGGCTGTTGGCACAATCCATTAATTTCCTCAACCTGTGGGCCACATTTGATGCTTTCTCCAGAGGGGACAGAATTATGGTCCCGTGTAGATTATTTATATCGTTTGGAATAAAACTTTAAGTGCTACAAAAGAGTCATGATGTTTGACATACAGTATTACGTTATCCTTCAAGTTCAGCAGCTTATCATCATATCTGTGCACATATGAGGCTTTGACATTTTCACCTTCTTCCTGACACTTTTGAGTGTACTAATGTGTTTTGTTATTGGAGTGTAAAATGTGACCTTTGCTCTTTCTCATCAAGAAAGGCGGCCCTCGCCTGGTTTTTCTTTAACCTCATCATAGCACCTTCATTAAATGAGGACCCATTTAGCCTACGCACTCAGAACCTAATGAGTTACCCATTTTCCTGGTGTTATCTGAACTGCTGGTAGAGTTTGCGCAGTTCATCCCAGAAGAACAAAGACAGAATGGTGTGTGGGCCGAGCCGGAAATAAGAGGCTCCCAAGCCTTTGTAGAGTCCCATCAAGCCTTCCTTCCTCAGCGTCTTAGAAAAGCAGTCGGCGAATCCTTTATAAAGCTGCCCCTAAAAGATGAGGAAATAAAAGTCAGCCTGGATTTGATCTGCTGAAACAGAGATGAGGAGCAGACTAAAACTTGGATTCTTCAGTCCCAACCATCGCTGACTCAAGTGACACCACTTGAGGCCATTAATCAGAATTCACGCGACACGACAACAGCTTTTTTTCCCTCCAAATATGCAGTAATATTCCTAAACATCTGTAAACAGATTTTAGTCCTGGTTGATCTGCAACACCTGTGGTTACAAGTGCAAACCCACAACAAACAAAAAGAATCCTACAACACATTACTTTGTTTAAATAAATGCAGTTCCAATGAAAAAGGCAGTCGGGAGAAGAGGGAAAACATATTTTCCATGGAGAAAAGCCTTCAGTGCTGATACGCTCCAGTTCTGATAGAACTAATTATATTGCAGCATCTACATTAAGCCCTTAGGGAGCCGCCATTGGTGTCTAGACCAAACAGTCGTCTCGCATACCACCTAAGCCCCGCCCACTGTTGCCTGTAGCTCCTCACAGGACGCTGATTGGCTTACCGGACACAAACGTATTACTCGAAGCCTGACTTGTTGGATTTTTGTGTGATACGAGACATCGCGAGAATCGAGCTGCCATGCAAGGTAAAGGCTGAATAGCCATTTGCAGAAGAAAATGTCAGCGTAACATACGTAGTATCAAAAAAGGGGTTTGTATACCAAAACCTAAAGAAGTGTAACTTTAACATGTCAGTCTCTCTCCTCACCTTGCCCAAATGATCCACGGGCTGGTTGTAGAGCCGCGTGCTCACGACATCAAAAGGTGTCATAGCCATCACCACCACCACACTGCTGATCATGCCGGCACTTAGGGGCACCAACCAGCTGCCCTTTGGGAACACCTTGGGGAGAAGAAAATAACATAAGGATAGAAGACCATAAGGATATGAGAGGCTCTGGTCGCAGTATGCGAACCAGTGCAGTGATTCTAGACCAGTATATCTTCACCAAGATCTTATTTTAACTGGTCATGGTCTCTTATAAATAAAACAGAAGGATGACTATTATTAGTGACTCACACACACTCCCCAGTAGTTCCAGTCAAAGCAGCTTTGACTGTATTTCCAGTCAAAGCTGCTTTCTATGCGAACCTGATGTATACAAAAGTATACAAAAAAACTACTACGCAAATAAGAGGAAATGTGTGTCACGCATTTATAAAGATGGTAATACAACAATAAATAACAAACATACAACACAGCTGTACATAACCATTTGTAGTTCTTTGAAGGCCTTTTACTTGCACAGTCACTCACCCACCAGACAATTAAAACGGCTCAAACGAAGTCCGAGGTCAATCAGGAAAGTATTACATGAAAACTTTAAACCAGAATGTCAGGATTCTTTTCTGAACTTTTTTGCAGACCTGTCAATTGAATACAGTTCCCTGATATGTGTTATAGTTCTGGCTTTAAGTATGTAAGACCTTCTTTTTTCTTTTAAACTAGAGCCGTGTCAGCAGCAACTTGCAACTGCTACACTGGTGCAATAGTTGTGTAAGCTCCATGGTTACAGGCAGGGGGTGGGGGGGCAATGAAAGGTGTCGAATTTCTATTCCAGAAGAGTGCAATGCTTTGTCAGTGTCACAGTGACTGGTTTTATAATCTGTACACAGCAGCTGACTACGAATGACCTCTTCTCAAGCCTGCAATTAATGATTATTTTCATGATCAATGAATCTGTTTTCTCACTTGATTGCCTCGTCTAGAATCAAGACCAATCTAGACTCTCGATAATATCAACTATGTTTTGGCCCCTCGGCTAATCACAGCAGCTCTCTGTGAGTTATGCAGGACACTCACAGCAGACGTGTCTATTGTTGAACAGTGAGGTCATAAGAAATACGTACACATGCAGTGGAAGACTGAGGAGGAGACAACATTCCTCCAGTCAGCCCGTTTCCACTCAACACCACTTGATTTAGATGACTTTCCTTAAACCTCCTCAGCGAGCCCCCTTAGAGAGCAGTAACTTATTCTAACCTGTAGGTCAATCACAAGCTCCTTGGAGGAGGAGAAGGTGGAGAGTTGTGCAGCCGAGCCCACGCTGACCCGTGGTATAGCAGCACTAGAGCCCCTCCACAGTCCCAGAATGCCATGCTGCTTGTAGATGGCTGCCAGAGCCAGGATCATCCCCTGGCAGGAAGACGAAAACACATAACAGTTTAATGCCTGCCCCTCATATTTAATCCCATCTCAAGGGTAATTTTGTCACCTGGTGTTTATGCTGATGTCCAACTGCAATAGAGGAGGTAGACTGACTCTGGAGATGAGTCTTAACCTGTCAATCAATGGAGACAATTGGTGTTTACTTTTCTCCAAAGTTACAAGTGACAGCTCACCTTGAAATGTCACGGCTGATAAACCTTAAAGGAACAGCACAAAGAAAAGTCAAGCCTTCTCAGGCGACAATGAAAACCAGCTTCTCACCAAGTACACGGGACTCCCAACCACGGCTCCCACCACGCCAGCCACAGCCCCCGCTAACGTGGTTTTGGCCGCGCTGACCCTTCCGTTGGTGTGGATGTACCCAGAGGACTCGATGATGGCGTACGAGCCGAGCCTGATCCCATTCATAAAAAACTGATAGACGAGCCCGGGAGCCAGCCCTTTCTGCAAGCCGGCCAGCCCGTCCACTTTACCGATTGTGTAGAAAGCGTGGAACACGTTGCGGTAGTAAACCTGGTACGAGCCCCGGCTCTTGAGCTCGCCCTGAAGCTGCATGCGCGTCTTGACGACCTCCAGCGGGTTGGTGAACAGGCAGGCGCCGCACGCCGCCGCTCCGCTGAGCACGAAGTCCATCGCGACTGTCCGGCGGGGCTCAGACCTGCTACCAGCCCGACCTGTCCGTCATGACCGGGGGGGGGGGGAGCTCTGCTCAGCCGCGTTTCCTCTTCTCATTAACTGTACATACGCGCACTCTCACACGACACGCTACTGAGATGGATGAGCGCGCAGACATTGGAGCACTTCAAGAGCTCCTCGTAAAGTCGGAAATCTGAAATAGATTGCCACAAAAATGCGGTAGAAGGCAGAAATATTCATTACTACAGACTTGGAGTCAGCCAAGTTCTTTTCATGTGTATTTATTTTAATTTGTAATTGTATTCTATGTAAAAATAAATTTGCCTATTTTCCATTCTTTTGTTTTGATTAAGGTTTAATGTTTGTCTTATGATTTACGGACTAAATTGTTTTTTAAATTTCAATCAGCCATTGCAGAAAAAAACAAATCGAATTCAGTTCATTATATTTTGATGGACATACTGAAAAAAACACTTTACAGAAACATCCACTGCAAGTTCCTTAAGTGTGACATGCTCAGTTAATTTGGATGAAATTTATTGTTTAATGAAAAATATATTACCATGAATAATGCATGGCAGACAAAAGTAACATAACGTATATAGTTAGATTAATTTACACGGGGTACTGTAAGAATGGAGATAGTAGTATCGGATGTACACTCGACCCGTTCCCTAAACGTCTCATCTTGGAGCCTGGTACATACACGTAGGTTTGACGCACCTCTTCTCAGCCAATGACAAGCCCCCTAGCTCGATGGATGACTGACTGGATAAGCAGGCAGGCTACAAAAAATGGGCCGCCAAATTTATTTATGGCGGCTATATATATATATATATATATATATATTATATATGTATTATATATATTATATATGTATTATATATATATATATATATATATATATACTGTATATATACACACATACATATATATATATATATATATATATATATACATATATATATGTGTATGTATGTATGTATGTATGTGTGTATATGTATATGTATATGTATGTGTGTATGTATATATATATATATATATATATATATATGTGTGTATGTATGTATATATGTGTGTGTATATATATAGATATGTATGTGTGTATGTATATATATATATATTTACATATATATATGTGTATGTATATATATATGTATAAATGTGTATATATATATGTGTATATATATGCGTATATATGTATGTATGTATATATGTGTGTATGTATATATATATGTATGTGTGTATGTATATATATATATATATATATAGGTGTATGTATGTATGTATGTATATATATATATTTACATATATATATATGTGTGTATGTGTATATATATGTATATATGTGTATATATAAATGCGTATATATATATATACAATACAATGTATATATAAAACAGATACAAAAAAGAAACATAAAACCGTGACAAAACTTTTTAATTACCTTTTTTATCCTATAGTATGACATTTTTATGGCATGCTATAAACTGACATTTTATGACTTTATATCCAATTTAATTTATTTATCGAGCGTCAAATCTCAACAGAAGTTACCTCAAGACACTTATCATAAAGAGCACTCAAAATAAAAAAATTAAATACATTCTATTTATAGGAATTACTGTAATATGGTGACATAATATACTCATATGATGACTCAACTCCGTTGACGTGACGTGACGTGAAGCCAAACAGTACAAAAGAGGTAAGTAAGAATCTTTTACATGTAACTCGTAATCGTGGAATCTGGGAGTGGTTCATTCAACGGTCATGGGCATCATCTCGACACGACTCATTCATTTAACAACAGAACCTCCATGTGATTCACCTGGAGTATTGAAATGTGTGTTTGATAGCTACAGAATGTGAGCTTTTTATTGTTGAATCTTTGGTCTTAGAACAGTATGAAATGTATTTTGCATAGAGGATTCTGTTTGATTATTTTGTCTGTAATTGTTTTTTGACTTGAGGACAGACTCAGGATGACAAAACAGATGACAGGCAGCCACATAAATCAAATAAAGATGAGGGAACATTCTGTGTACATTTAAGTACTGCTATCTAAAACAACAGCTTAATTTATCTCAGAATTAAATGATGAATGCATCCAATCTAAGAGGTTTTTTTGGGGGGGTCCTTCAGGGCTCTTTTTGGGTGAGTCCATTGTATTATGTTGCAATAATTTGTGGGCAATGTGTAATAGGTAACCAAAGGAAGTGAACCAACCCTCAAGATGCTTTTTTATGAATGTATTTATTGGATAGTAAGTGTAACTCCTACATTTGCATAATTTGTAAAGATACGAAAAAACAAACTGAAGGTCAAGAACAGCATTCACTTGCAAAGTCCTTCCATTTAGACATCAGTGTCGTGCATCATCCATAAAACAACAAAGCATAAACCCTTTTAATTGCCTGTTCTTGCAGCCCGTTGGAGCATAACTGAGAGTAGAGGGAAAATATCAATGAGGAGGGTGCCGATTGTTTGCAGCAAGGCGGAGACATTTGAAGTGTGAGCACAGAACGTTCATCAAGTACACACAAACCTGCTGCACAATTACATTGTCTACTACACAATACTCGCAGTGTCACACAATCTGTCCTACAGTGTATGGTTTGACTTATTTAGGATTTATTGCTGCAATTGATGTTTTCCAACAAGCATTTAACCAAATCAATACATCACACTATGCTTGAGTAAAATGATCCACAAGACCTTTCCACTAGAGGGGGCTGCTTGTACATCTGTACAGTACTGAATATGCTTTCCATCAATCTAACTGGGTCTACACTACCACCATGTCTGCACTACAGTGAAGTCAGCTCTGGTTGCAAAATTGTTATATTTCTGAGGTGTGTGGGTGTTATAAATCTATTGATAAGGGGTCAATATACATAATCCCACTGTTCCTGCAGTACAGTAAATGCATCATGCTCATGTTTCTTTATTTCAAATCTGTGGAGGAAACACACAGATGCTTTATTTCTTCATTTAAAACACAAGTGCCTTTCAGGATTAATCTGTTTTTATTGATTTTACTGCTAAAGTTCCTTTGTTGTAAAACTAGAACCATGATGGATGAAATTGCTCAGGCCAAAAACTTTGCCCAACATGTCCGCCTGTTTGATTATATTCAGACATGTGCAAACACATCTATGTGGTCATAGTATGCACAATGTATTATCATACTGTATAAACACAGTGCTCATGAAATCATGAAGCATTGTCGCCACACTGTGTTCGCTCACTGCACTGTGCAATGTGCAAAAAAGATAAAGAAAAATAACAACAAACAAACAAAAACTCAGTAGACTCAAGTATTGCTTTCACAACACTCTCAGCTCTCAAGCATCAAGCGAATGAACCTACAATGTCATCATGTGATTCATGTTAACTGCATGAGAAAAAATCTCGTCTGCTGATTTGTACAAGAAGAAACAGGTGTATTAACTCACAAAGCTGTCTGTCTGCCTCTATAGATGGTCCTCCTCCTGTGAGCTCAGTGAGTCACGTTGCACCATATTGGCACCACAGCTCCTCACCGTCCTGGTTTCATTCTGTCGAACTATTGTATAATTTTAAACTGGAACAGCAGGGTGACCTCCAGCAACTAGTTTAGGGAGAAAGAGAGATAAGAAAAGGATGGGAGAGAGAGAAAGAGAGAAAGAGAGGATGAGCAAGAAGTGAAACAGAAATAGCACAGTTGTCCTTGGGAGTAGACTTGGAGGGGTATAAATATATTTTAGTAGGTCACACTGACCGAACTATAACCCACTAGGTACCTGTGGCTGTTGACTGCAGTTATGAAACGTTCTTCTTAGTTGGTGAAACGCAGCTTCGGTTGTCTTTGGAATTTGGGGGAGAAACATGACGTTTTGTAATTACATGCATGTTTCATATCTAAATATTGACTTTAGTTCATAGTTTGAAAGGTCACTGCATCTTTAAGTCAGATACACAGAATAAGCCATTGCAATGGTTGATTTTTACAGCGTGGAAAGAAAAGAGGGAAGCTGTTGATTTCTCCATTCAACCTGTCCCCTCCTTACGTCTTTGTGCTTGAGAAGCCTTTTTTCACTGTTTCTATGCATTCCTTGATATACAGTGGATGATTTGTAGAACTAATTTACGATCGATTTTCTACGTGAGCCTGTGCTGAACAAATAGGCAGAACTGACAACAAAGAGAATCTCTTACATTTAAAGTTTTATCAATAGAAATAGTCTCACTAACAATTTCAACTCTAACTTTTCTCTGAGATCGATTAGAAGTGAGATTTCCATGCCAGGGCACATTTGAAAGAGGACTCGCTATCAGAGCGTTGTCAGAGGTGTTGCTAATACTAAACAAAACCAACAGGGGTCAAATAAAAGGCAAACAAAACATTTAAAGATGAATTATACTTTTTAAAACAGGGTTCAGATCTAAAGTAATCTAGCCTGTGGTAGTAAACTTTAACAATGGGGCTGCAACTGTATAAGTTATAGAAGGAACAGCAGTGTTGATTTTGAACTGTGCTTCTTTAAACTTGTGTCTGTTCCAGCCTCAGACACTTTATTTAAGATCAGCACAGAGACCCCCACCTTTACCCGGATTGGAGTCATGCGATTCAGATTTAAGGCTAGGAATATCAGTCACATTGTGCTGGGCATGGGGGGGGGGGGGGGTAATACAGATCATGTCCACCCGGCTGTGAAGCGATACAATCACACCAACTTTACCAAACACAAGCCCCCCCAACTCCACCCTGGTCACTGCACACACTAATGATGACCCCACCCACACAGGTCCCGTCTATAGTGAGCAGACAGAGAGGGGGTTTAGCTCAAACTGCTGCAATCTGCAGAAAGCACTGTGCTGGACCCACTCTGGCAGCCAGTGGCAGCCTTATATCCTGCACTCAGCTCTTTCTCTTTGTCACGGTGGATTGTGGATGAGCTCTCTGCTGGGGTGTGGGTCTGTAAGCAGGGGTGGGGACTGGGGCCGGGGGCGTAAACAGGTTGTGTGTGCACGCTATAACACATACCCACAGCTCAAATTACAGATTTTTTATTATCCCTGGTGTCTTTCTTTTAGCTTTTACAATGTCTGGACTGTAACCTTCAAGAAGTAAAATGTAAAGCCACCTGAACTTGAGTTTGTACACTTTTAAATCGGAGAGTTTGTACCAGACGGGTATAAGTCAATGTAAAGTTTTTAATTTGTATTGCGCAGATGATAATGACAGCTATACAAAAAAGTACAGTCATGCCAGAGGCTGCCAATAAGATTATATTAAATAAAAACAATTAAACAGTTAGATAAACTAAATAAATGTCATACAAAAAATTCAAATCAGTGTCACTGAAGAGTAAATAAGGTCAACATGAGATTAAAGTACATATTAATATGTTAAAAAAACAGTTGTTCTATCAAAATATATTATGATACATGTAGGTTCCAGTGACTAACTTAAATATACAGCTGAGTATTGTCAGCATAGTGTTATATATTTTATTACAACCTAACAATAGCAATACAATGTGTTTGTTTATGCTAGACTACAATAGTAGAAATAGCTTTCTTCCACCTTTTCAATATTTTTAATGTTTGGTTTTAAAAAACTTTATCTGGGTAATGTCCTCTTATGTGGAAGGTTCACGTCAGCGAATACAATGATAGAGAGTTGAAAGTCGCATGCACATAGCATGTGATGTTTCTACAAATTCCACTAAATCATTGACAAGAACAGAACTCGGAATTGTTTTCAACAATAGGGTGTCATTAGTGTAATTAACCTCTCCAAGTTAGCTGACTGAATATAGAAGAAAATGATTGTTACATGGTCTAATTTCATCTGACAGTGTAAACAAGTCAACAATGTCCTCTAAAACCAAACCTTAAAACGCCCGCTAACAAATTGTAATTCAAAATCTTTGTAAACTATTATTTAACCTTAACTTAATCAGGGTTGTTTCTCCGTCAACAGTTATCCCTTTTTTTAAATACTCTGGTCACAGTTTCACACATTCACACGCCCATAACAACAACCATCTGATCAGTTGGCCACTGAGCAGCATTGCTGGGGCAGATAATGGTTGATGTTCTTGCTCAACAGACCCTCATTTTATTTGAGTTTATGTTATCAAGCTTAAACAATAGGATTGATCTCAGAAATCTGGCTGATAAGGCTTAAAAAATCCACACCAGTGTTATCTTTGAGGTACAAGGTCCCCTTTTAATCTGTCCCTCACCTTAGTTCAACTGTCCATTAACCCAATTGAAATAAGTTTGTGGACTCAGGTGAGTGAAATACACATGTCAGTGACAAATTTGCTCAAATGTGTTGACAGTGCAAATCAATAGCAACCATTTGATGCTATAGCTGCAGTCAGAAAGATCCTGCCCACTCAGAAAGCTTCAACTACAATAATACACTCACAGCAAAAATGCTAAATACTGGAATCACACTAACAACCCAGCAGAGCTTTTTCATTACCACTAACTGCTTATAATGAGTAGCATGCTATTTTTCTAACTGCTCAGGCCTCTCTATGAGACCCATCATCCCACAAAGCCCTCGCCACTACCACTTTGTTGGTTCAGCATCACCCATGCTCACAGATACACACCCAGTG
Organism: Ophiodon elongatus; assembly: GCA_016806645.1. Lineage (NCBI taxonomy): Eukaryota > Metazoa > Chordata > Actinopteri > Perciformes > Hexagrammidae > Ophiodon > Ophiodon elongatus. Next base: position 875,863 of record JACSYO010002141.1, read on the forward strand.
GAGAGACGGACACAGTGCAGACAGTGAACACAAAGATACAAATATCATTTAGGTGTTGGTGTTTGGGTGCCTTCCCTATGGGCTTGTTGACAGACCACCAGCAGGAATGAGTCCCTCTGGATCTTTTCTAATTCAACTGCAGGAACCATCGAATCACTGCTCATATTACTATACCGTGCAACACAGGGGAAAACACTGCATGGTCTTGAGGGTCTCTAGCATGAGGATCTTCCAGGGCTTTATGAATAAACCAGATCTCGGTGACTTGCTTGATTTCACACCAACCAGGTGCTGCATAGTGTCTCAGGAATAATTCAGTGCAATAGCAGTTCCAAGAGATAAAATGCGAATGGAGGCCAACCTGAAAAAAAGACATCAAGATTGTGGTGTTCGTCGGTTTTTGATTTCTAGAATTTGTGACTCCATAAAAAGCGCTGATGTGGGGGAGGTGTTTTAATGGAATCCTGCAGTATAATGTATGAATATAATAGAATATACACCATGTAAATGTATAAACTACAAGGGAACATTTATGATTTCACTGACATTGATGTGGTGAATCCAAGGAGAAGACATCATTCTATATTGATTCCCTTTTTTCATAAATCGTGACCAGTTACAAAGGAGATAGCTGGAGAAGCTGAAGCTTTGACAGCCAGTGAGATGCTCAACTCGGCTGCAGCCCCATGTGGATTTAAGATGATGCATTCAATGTGAACTAGAATTTCCCATGCTTGCATTTGTAGAATTCTCCTCCTTTAAATTAATAAACAGATTGCGAGCAAAAAGAAACCCTGTCTTGAGATAGGAAAACGGAACGTTTCCGTTTTAGCACCAGGGACAGCACCAGAGAGGGGGCCGAGCGTCTCCCTCTCTCCGCGCGGTGCAGTTATTGTTGAGAATACTGAAAATGTGCTTCTCATGTGACTGTGAAGGGTCAGCACCCACCCACCCACACACCCGCACCCACCACCCACACCCCCCTACGCACACCCCTAACTACCACCACCACGTCCACTTTTTCTTTCTTCTCCCTGCTGAACGGGAGCACAGGGAGCGGGACTGAGTGAGATTAGACGGCCCTTCTGATGCTCGGCCGCGGGGGGAAGAAACTGCTGCGGATATCCGTCTCATACCTGCCTCAAAACGGGCTCTTTTCATCGCTTATTTGTGTCTCCCCCCGCTGACCCTTTTGTGTGAAAGCGAAATACATATATATATTTATTTATATATATATATATATATAAAGAGCCTGTTTTCGTTTCGTAACGTGCTGCACCGGTAGCAGCGCGGAGGAAAAGGTATTTTTTTCCCCCCGAGGATGCGGATTTAAAGGAGAGACGTTATTTTCCGTTACCTGGGATTTTTTTAACCGTTAGATTTCAAACTAGCCGAGTCGCACGCGTCGGTAGCGAAGGAAGGTCTTTTTCATGTCTGCTGAAACACCGCGCACAGTGACGCGTTAGTAATAATATCGACAGCCAGAAGACAAAATAAGGGGTAAGGTGATTTATTTTTGTTTGTTTGTTTTGTGTGTGTGTTAATATGTCCGTCTACCAGGAGGCTAACCACTAATAACACAGCTAATGGGAGTGTGATGTCCAGGTGGACGCTGCTAGCTTGCCCCTGCTATTAGCGAGTCAACAGACAACGGACGTTATTGCATCGCAGCCAATGCTCCTTTATGAAACTCTGAAAGAGATCCTGGTTGAAATAAACTCGTGTATATAATCGTGGTTTGCTCGCTGCCCGGTCGAGGAGCTCGTCTGGCTGCAGCGCCTCACGTTAGTCACCGGGAGCCGTCTGTCTCCTCTTGCCTTTGTTTGAACTGATGTCAAACGCAGCCACATTTTATATCTGCGTGTTGTGTACAACCAGCCTATGGATCTCCGATTCAACATCTGCAATTAAACCCACCGAGCCTCGTCGCCCCCGCCCGCAATAGCCAGGTTGTTATAATGTGTGTGTTTCATCGAGATGTGGCAACGTGCTGGCGTCTTGTAAAGCTGCTGGGTTTTTGTGTGTGTGTATTGCTTTCGACATTGTGGGCTGTGTTATGATAGGACCGAGATTTATACTGCGTGCCTGCCTGGCCTAGACTGTGAGTCATCAGGTAAAAAGTATGTTAAAAGGTTGTCTTACGAGCAAAATATCCTTGCAAACAAAGTCTAGTGAAGAAGTTGTTTTGAAACGCGTGAGTTTGCTACGTGCCCATCAACCATTGTACGACGATACCTCCTCATTTTGCAGGTATTGAGATCTGACATTTGCCGGCTACCACGTGTAGAAGAACCATGTTTTATAGCCCAGAGACGTCAGCCCATTGAACACAATGTTATTGTGGCAGAAAATTAAAAACATGGGCGACGGTGGTGCATAGAAAGGAAATTAAAATGTAAGCATCGTTCTTTAATTATTTATTTATTTTTGTGTTCAATATATGGCAGGTATCGCCCATGGTTAAGATTAGTCTAGTTATCCGAGATAAGGGGTTATATTTAAAGTATGGAATATTTTATTTGAATGATTTTATGAAATCTGTAGGATACATGAGAAAATAAGCTGCAGCACTATTGCATTGGTTAAGGAGTAGAGGGGTAACACTTGTGGACAGTGGAAAGCCCCTCTTCCATGCAAAGCGTTGGCCAACCCCGATCAGTCAAAAACGTCTACATTGATGACATTTAACTACTCTTCTTGGCTAGAACACCAAATAGTGGCTCAGGAAATGGTCAGGTGTTCACTGGTAAGAGCTTTGGCTTTTTTTTGTGAAGCTAAACATATGGCCTCTCCACTACAGGGGGGCCATACTATCCTCTGTCAGTGGTTCTTAATACAATGTACATCAGGTTTTCAGCCCACTTTATATTCAGTGACTGATTTACACATTGATTGGAAGCTGAATGCAATAAATTGCAGTCATCTAGACGATGGGATAGAAAGCCAGGGGTTCATTCTGTTACATTTAAAATGCCTCCTCCTCCTCCTACTACCGCCTCCTTGCCTTTGAGGCCAGGGAACTGGATTATATGGAAGACTAGTTTTGACAAAATGATATCACTTAAATTGATTTTTAAAAATAGATACATGCCTAACTTAAGTAAACAACTAAACAAGCAATTCAAAATGAAATACTTAATAATTTAAACATTTAGGTTATAATTATTGCACGTCTACCCATGTCTATTGCTTTCATTTATTTGTTTCTATACATACTTAATGACTCCTGTGTTGCAATTTCCCACTTGGATCTTTGTATTCTCTATGTAGGGTTTGCCTAATGTCTCTTTTCCATTTATTTCATTGTTGTTTAGCAGGTAGATAAGCAGATACCAAATCAGCACTGTGATAAGAAAATAACATGTTGCCTGGGATTTGAACTATGTGCTGATATTCTGAATATTTTCTTTTGAATGGCTCCTCCGTCTTGGTCATCATATCCACATTGCTAAATTTTTTCAGAGACTATATCACTTATGTAGTTCAGACTGAATATTTCTATAAAAATCACCAATGGCCATCCCCAAAATGTTGTCACATCGTTAAACGTGTCTTAAAGAGTTTTTGATAAATTCTTCAGTTTCACCCACTCAAGCTGCTTGACACATTCATCGTAGTAGATATAGTTTTTTCAAATAATTCACAGATCAGCCATATTGAATTATGTAACTAACATATGTAAACCTTAGATTGTAGTATTAAAGGAAGAGCTAATCTATGTGGTAACTCTTAAACAACAAATTAGGAATCCATTAATCGAATAAATTTGTTACATTTACCCAAAATTCCCCACAGAGAAGCCAGCCGTGGTTTCATTAAGCTTGGAATTTTACCACCAGAGGGCGACATGATGAATTCCCCTTTCCTGTTCACGTTGTTGAAATGATGCTCATGGAGCTTTGTCTGCAGGCAGCATTAGGTGTATGGTTGAAGCAGGCCACAAACAGTATGTTTAATAATGTATGAAGTCCCTTAGGAGCTGTGGCTGAAATCTAGCTGGGGGGGCCTGCTGTGATATGACTAAACACCAAATGGGGAGATTACAAGGAAAATATCATTGTGTAATTGTGCATCAAAACAAACTGTGTACTTGGAATAATTTATCAGCCATTGTGCAGTTCTTGTTTCTTTGTCTCTTTCATGCCTCATCCAGACCTCTTCAGGTTTTTATGGACGATGAAAACTGAATCTGCCTGTGAGGAGTCACACAAATACATTTCATTGTATTTGATTAACTTGCAGATAATATCTGCAGATTTATCAAATACGATTTCATATAAACAGCTCATGGGGCCATCCATGCACTCTTGTTGTGCTTCATGTTAATTATACATGCTCCAGGTCAATTAGAATACACATTACTTTAAATGTTATTTTTGTATGAATAACATTTGTATGAGTTTTAAAAATGTGTTTTCCAAATGTATTGAATTTTCTTGTAGCAGCTTTAAAAAATGAACACTCATTTGCAGGATGTGGGTTGTGTGTTGCTGTGATATAAGTTCTCTCTGTTATATAATTAGAATATACTCATTGATCCAGTCAGCACTGCATAGTGTTCCCAGGAAGATCATATACCTACACAAACTAGATAAATGCACCAACAACCTTTTATTAGAATGTACATAGTGTGCTTGTTGATAATCTTGCCTCAAAAAAATCCTAGTCAGATCATACCTTGTTATTGTGTTCATGGCCACAGGTTGAAATACCTCTATGCCTTTTTGATCGAGAGACAGTCGGGTTGTGATGATAGGCGCGTGAGATATGGCTGTTAGTGGCTGGCTAGATGAACAGCGTTCAACAATGGAATGGGGCTGTGAATGTGGGCCCCCCATAGTGCTGATTCTCAAAATCCCTCTTGAACAAGCTTTTTTTTTCAGTTCCTGCCATTCACACTTTCATTGTGCTGCAGTGAACCATATCACTAGACCAGCGTACGCCTTGTGTAACTAGTGCTGCTTTCTGATGTGCAGTTATTCCTTTCATCATTTTAGTATTGGTCGTTTTTTCCGCACGTATTTATCTAATCTTTCACATGTGGTTGCGTCAAATGTAAGCCACCTGAAAGCAATGCTTTTAGCATGTGTGCCCTGTGTTGTGAGGCCAGAGAAGGACATTGATGCTGACTTCAGGTTGAAATGTTTGCTTTTTTTTTTAATCTGCTGCCATAAAATAACAATTGTAAAGGCATTTGGCACTTGACACTCCATCCTTAACTGTGTCAGCGCTATAACTGTTGAAAAGTAAAGACACACAAAGCTTTGCAAAAATAAAATGCATATAATAAAAGAAAGTAGGTCATCAGCATGGCTATTACAACATCTTTAAAACAAGGCAGTATGTAGCTCATCAAAATTATCGCCATAAAAATGTAACTTATTTTGTGTGCCATAAGATTTAATTCATCTCAAAACCAACTCAGGCCAAATAAACTGAAGATCTGTCCTGCACAACTGTGTCATCTCATTTGCATGCATTTCGTTTTTTAGGATAGCTGTGTCATCAATATAAATGTGCAAATTATCTTGCATCTATAACTAAACAGCAGCCGATAAGTAAAGTAGATCAGAAGTTATTTTAGTGCTTAAATAGTATTTACACTCAGTCCAGTCATCTCCTCTATTTTTAATATGTGAGAAAAGAGAGAGAATGAATAAGGGCATTATAGGGGCACATATTACAGCAGCCAGGAGCTGGAGATAACTACAACCATCTGGAAAGCTTGCTGGGTTTTCAAATTTGATGTATTTACAGTATTGCACCTTCTGTACTATGAAACCTAATTACAGTATGCACCCAATTAATAAATCCACCTTTTTAAAAGATTAGGTCATTGGAAGGACTTTTTTGTTTATGTTCAGTACCTGTCGGACGGACTTTTCATGCATATGCATAAATTCTGAGCAGTTGTTGCACCTCTACTTCACAGGTTCACAAAATGTTGCACTGCTCTCAGGAATCTAAAAATGGAATATCTTAGTGCCAATTCAGTAGAGAGCTGTGCCAGGCAATTCTATCATTTCTGATATGGGGCATTATTTTGGATACCCGTAAAAAAGGAATTGTTTGCAATGAACTACTTCTTAACACAAGGAATAGCTTTCATAGTTCGGGTTCAGTTTGTCAATCTAAGCCCTTTTGGGATAGAGTACTCTGAAATGACTGAAATAAACTACTGTATTTTTGTGCTGCAAGACTAAATGAAGGCTCTCGGGTCACAATTCAGTTTAGTTTTAGTGCACTTTACAGCTTTTGTCAGCAGATAGCAGCATCTCCTCGTTTCTGAGAGAAACTATGTTGGTTTCGTGGCCTTGCGTGGTGTTGGCTAACATTGTTCCAAAGCAGCCACACTAAGAAGGCGGCCTACAGATGTATCTGAAGACATTTTTTGTTAATCTGCCGATGCATATATGCACCTTTGCTAAGGTCTAGGAAGAAAAGGAAAGCAAAACCAAAAATATATACCACCTCTGAGGTTAAAAAACCTCCCACACATGCACGTAGACTGTTGATGTTGGGCGGTTCGGATCTGTTGGGATCAACAGATGGTTAGAAAAAGCCTTTTCGATCAAGCATGCATCAGCATCACCACACACACTGGCAGACCCGTAGGCATGCTGACAGTGCTTACGCTTGCACTTGGTCCTGTGTGTTTTAAAATGGGTAGAATCAATCCACGGTGGATTAGCCTGATCCGCATGAATATTTCATTCACTGATGTTTTTAATTTTGATTTCTGGCATCCATCGATATTGAGGCTGCCACTGTGACTTCCAGCCAAATGTTCTTCAAAGCGCAGGCTGAGCTCAGGACTCATTCAGCAGCATAGGCAAGACAGGAGCAGCAACCACTATCACTTTTGCCTTGGTTTGTCCATGCTGTGGCATCAAATTATGATATGACTACGTATAAAACATACTATTATACATAAGCTGATGCTTTAGGTTGCCCAGGATTGCCACAGTGGGAAGAAGGTTATAAAGATGTAGCCTATTGGGTGTATTTCAACTTCCCAGTAAAGCAATGATGCGTATCTTTAAACTTCTGAGATGCATATTAGTTGTATCAGTGGGTTTATTACAGATCATTTCTCAGGAAATACTTTTGAGAGCTTAGCTGTGGAATTTGTTACTCATGCTGATTGTCTACTCATGCCTCACATTGACAAAGATTAGCAAGTGCAGCTTGGATATGAGGTGTAGGACAGAGCTTGTTTACAAGTCAGGCGTTGCTTCATTGTCCATGGCGTAGCTAAAGGATATAGTAGCACCTCGCTGTGATGTCATTGTAGGTCCTGCTTTTCTCAGTCCTCGGAAGTGTTCACATATTTTGATTAAGTTGTCCAAGATTATCAGGATATGTATGAATTCTTGAATGAATGAATGGTCGTGCCTTTCTGACAAAAGAGTGAATTTGCCACAACTGCTGTATTCTACTGATTGTCTTCAAATACGCTGTAATTTAACAGTTGTTATGTACCATTGTGCAGTAAACAGAACCGGTGCCCAAAACCAAAGTGACATCTCTATGTCCATGTATGGAAGGCATGCTTCCAGCTTGAGTATTTGATCAATGTGATGCTACAGGTCAACAAAGGACCTCTGCTGTCCTATTCAGCGGGGCATTCAGGCCGGGATCAGCAGCCTGTGGAGGGGCCTCTGATGCATATGTGCCTCTGGCCGCCTCATCTCTGCAAACAGGAAAGGCTCGAGCGGCTGGCCTCAACTCTCTGCTGACTCCTCCATTGTATGGGGCCAGTTTGGCGGAGCGGGCTTTGTGCGATAAATTTGGGGATCTGCCTCCCCACCCCCCATGCTCGTCTGAGTATGACAGGCTGGCAACACAGAGGTGCCACCTCAGCTTGAACTCATTGAAATTTGTTTTTGTGAAGCTCCTGGCTGATTTACAGTCATAATGATATGTTTTCAGTGATATTTAAAACGTAAGAGATGTGTTTTTTGTGAGTTTTATGAAAAGGCTGATGGCTCCTTTGTTTGGCATTACAGGGTGTGGTTGTGTGTGTGTGTGTGTGTGTGTGTGTGTGTGTGTCTACCCTATTCCCCTGGTGCGCTGTGGCAGTGTGGCTGGCTAAGTGTGCACAGGCCTAATTCCCTGAGGGAGACTGATTGTGGCCTCTATTTCTCTTTTCTGCTCTCTCTGATTAACGGGTGCAGTGACAAATAGACCAGCTGGGCAAAGGGAAGCAGCTCTGGGAGGGGAGGAGGGATGGCGGAGACAGAAAGAGGTGGTGGTGGCGCTGCCTGTCAGCCTGCTTTCTCTGCCGTGCTTTCTTCACCGGTGTCACTCTGTTGTGAGCGATACTCTGATGTGTGTCTGCCCAGCCAGAGGCTGGGGTTTCGCCTTGAGGCATTCCTCGGTGCCCCACTTTCGCTCTTCACTTTTTCAGAAGCACTATTCTTCCAAACAGTCACTGGCGGTACATGTGCCGCTTTCCTATTTTGACTTCAGAGAAAGCATGCTGTCATGTTTGAAAAGGTTGGACTCCATGTAGGCCATGCCTTGTTACCCAGCTTGAGGATCTGTGTCGACTCCACGGAGCTTTTATTGTGTTACACAGCCCTGCAATGTTGCCCAGCTTTTACAATAATGGCCTGATTGTAACAGCAGCACTTATTTCTTTTGTATTAGGTTTAATTGATTGCACTAGTGTTGGGAGAGTAATGCATATGGGCATATGAAGGATATGTGACAGCTCTAAATCTTTCATTACATTAATGTCTATCTTTTGGCATGCATTTGTGGATTAGACCTTGATGGGATTTTCTTTCACACAACCTCTTTATGCCCCCCTTTTGTGCCACATCTGTCTGACTGACTGCCTGCCTGTCTTTTTATTTTCCTTATATGAGCAGTAATGGTGGAGGTTGCATTGCAGTAGCTTTGGGGCTAGCATCTGATTTCTCTCCTTGAAGGTTTGTGCATGGAGAAAATTTGACTCAGAGGGCTCCTTTGTGCCTTTTTAGCTTTGCAAACCAAGGTTTCAGTGGAGAAGTTATTTTCTGTCTCTGACTTGTTTCTCTCTGGGAGGCAACTGTATTTCACTCAGGCTAGCATGATTGTAGGTGTTGAACCGACCCATTTTGTGTGCTGAATACTGATTCGCACATGCTGAGTGGGTGGACTTGTGTGTGTGTGTGTGTGTGTGTGTGTGTGTGTGTGTGTGTGTGTGTGTGTGTGTGTGTGTGTGTGTGTGTGTGTGTGTGTGTGTGTGTGGCTTTTAGAAGCACTGTGGGTGTGTGTGTGTGTGAGATTGGTGGTGGTGCTGGTGGGGGTGTAATAGGTCAGCTCAGCTTGTGTGTGTGCGTGTGTGTGTGTGTGTGTGGGAGGAGGAGTACAGTAGGTTGTATCATAGTAGGTCAAGGGATTGTTTGTCTGATCCATTGAGGGGCGATTAGTGCAGACACTGAGTCGTGCCTCTTCCTACCAACAATAAGGGGAGGATTGCCCTCGATTTGCCACTGCCAGACTCTTGTGACCACACCGGTCCAGCCCCCTCCTGCCCCCTCCTGCCCCCACCCTGGTCCACTCCCACAGACAGATTGTCATTGACTTCATTGCTGCCAGGCCTGTCCTGGATAGTGTGTCCTCTTTGTGGCTCTTGCTTCCATGCTGTGACGTTTGGGTTATTTAAGCTGCATGTAAATTTTCCACTTTGTCAGCCGCACCACACCACAATCAGTCGCAGGGTATAGGCCTGCCTGTGGTTTTCATTTATTGTATATTAATCTGCCCGATAATTTGACATTTGATGATGTTGAGGGTGAAAAGAATTGAGTTTGTGGACTGACTATGTAATCATTTTATGATAGATAATATTACATTTATTAATGAGGGACACAAGAATAAACGTACTGACTCCGCACATACACACTCTCAGGGGGGTCAGAGCATTAGCCAACTCCTGGGGTACCAGTGAGTGGGGAGGTGACAGGTCTGGGGGTAGTGTGGAGGCGTTGTTCTGCCTTCTTCTCTAATCCCTGCATTTAGTTTCTATTCCCAGCCGCTTCTTAATCTGCCTCTAATAGGATTTGCCAAGCTTTTTGTTTTATTTTTTTTTTAGAGCTAGAATGTGAGCGGCTTGTTTGACTTGTCTTAACAATAGTAAGGTGTATTAATGTTCAGGTAGTTGTTGTATTACACAACATAATTGGATACAATTGACTTCAACAAAATCTCAGCCTCTCTTGATAGTCATATTTTTAAAAACAACGCCCAATGAGTCCTGGTGGTCTCTAATGGATCCACATTATATATTACTTAGTTGCAGCTTTCCTGGTTTGATTGTGCCTCTGGACATTTATTGCATCTCATCCCCCTCGTTCTCACTTGTTTCTTGTATGCATCTATACTGGAAACGATCCAGTAAATGGAAAATTCCCCAAAATATAAAGAAAAATGACGACAACACAATAAAGCCAAATAATGTGGCACACATCGGTCACACATTAAGATGCTCCTATGATCGCTAATTAGAATGACTGAACTCTCTCTTCTTGCAGTTTTAGGACAGCTAACAGATGGATGTAGGCTTTTTAAAATCTGCACCACCTCATTACCCTTCTTTTACGCTAGGCTCAACGATGCTATTGCCTTTCTGCTATGTGTTTTATGCATTTAATGATTTGGGGAATATGGGCCCAACTTAGATGTACCCTGGCGGTGTACAATATTGATAGGTATTGGTTCTGGCAGCCCTCTGTTTCGAACTCCAGGTTTGATTTAGAGGATGTATTGACTTTCATGACATGACTCGTCCAAGAATCGTCCTAGCAGACACATTACTGACAGCCTTATATTCAAACAGATAAATCTCTTTCAGCACCTGTTAATGTGTTTTTTAATCAAACCTCAAGGAAAAGAACAGAGAATGAACACGTAGCCTTATTAATGTGTGATGTGTTGCATAGCTGGCCTACTTAATCTCATCTAGAGCATCACCTCGTTTGTTTTCTGGAATGTCTTTCCAACCTCTCACTGTAGTACCACGCAATTTAACCACGACTAAACTAAACTCATCATGACAGACATGATGGAGCGAGTTTATATGACCAAAAGGTTAGGACTTCGGTTTCTGTGCATTAAATTAATGAATTGAAACTTGAATCTTGAACAGGGTTTGCAGTCCTTAGTCATTCTTAGCTATAAATACCTCCTCACAAAACCCCATCATTTTTCGACAACTGTCCTCTCACTCATCTCAATACAAGGCGGCCACAGCTACTAGACACAATGAAAGATAAAGGTATTAGCAAACTGACTACTGAACCATGTCTATTAATCTGTTCAATGCTCTTAAACAAATGGCCCCAGTTAGTTAATGGGGCTCTCTGGTGGGGGGGGGTTTAATCTTAATGTAGATCCAGTGCATATTACTAAGGACAGGATCCGTCTGGTCATGTGCAGTAGTGCTTTTTAAACAAGGGAGTAAATTCGTCATATTAAACACTATTATTGATGGAACATGTTTGAGGTGTGATGCATAGGAAATCTATACAGACGTGGTATATTTTTATCGAAATACATAAAAAAAAAAGATCAGATTTACTACTCAGTTAACATCCCTTTTATCTGTTTGAAGTTGAAGACCCATCAATATTACCAAGATTTGAATGCTTTCCTTGAAGGCAAGAATATGAGCTTTTGAGAATAAATTAACATAATTGTTTAGTGAACTATACTGAATGATATATATAGAGGCATATTAGAGTGTATTACTGTCAGCAAAATCCAGAGACTCATCCAATTGAAGAAAGGGTGTGTGACTGACCTCCTCATGGAGTAGGCCTATTGATTGTTGCCGTATGAGGGTGCCCTTGTTATTATAACTGAATGCTGAGTTGGTACAAACCGCAGTATAGTAGGTATGTTGCATGGCCAGCAGTGAGTGCAAGGACAAGGACTGAGAATATAAAGGGTTTCATTCTGTGGGGTTTTGACCACTAGTAGGGCTATTGAGCTGTGTGTGTGTGTGTGTGTGTGTGTGTGTGTGTGTGTGTGTGTGTGTGTGTGTGTGTGTGTGTGTGTGTGTGTGTGTGTGTGTGTGTGTGTGTGTGTGTGTGTGTGTGTGTGTGTGTGTGTGTGTGTGGTCGCATGTGCAAGTCAAGATCCAATCAGTGTAGATTGAGGTGGTTTCTGCCATCAACACTCAGGCTAAAATGATATTACTGGAGTTGCCCTGGCATGCAGTTGTATTCTATTATTGGTTGTCTGACTGAATGACTTCATGACAGTTGCTGAGCTTAGGCCTATTTCAAAGTTATCATCTCTTTATACAATCTGGCAGTTGTACTCTCTAGGCTTCTATTTGCATATGACTCTCATTTGAGCATATAAAACTTGAGTGCAGCTGTGAGGAGAGCGTAGGTGGTGTATGCTACAGAGCATCATCTGGCCTAGGATGAAATATAAATAGAGTCTCTTGTTTCCAAACTGAATCTTCTAAACATTAGCTCGTGAACATTTCAAGGGTCAGTCTTGTGAAGCTTCTGGTATCACGCAATGTCGCCTCCCCTTTTCTGTATGTACTGACTTTAGGTGCTTTTGTGTCTCCGTGTCTGAATTGCAGGGTGAATGTGTTTTCCTCCAGCCTGGACAACATGAGCACCATCTCGCCGACGGACTTTGACAGCTTGGAGATCCAGCAGCAGTATAATGACATCAACAACCGCTGGGACCTGGCAGCAGAGACTGACTGGGATAATGAGAACAGTTCAGCACGCCTCTTCGAGCGCTCACGCATCAAGGCCCTCGCAGGTATGCTACACGTTTGGTACCACGCAAACATCACCGAAATGCAACTACGTGTACTGTAGGTGTATGATGATGACAAACATATCGTTCAGTTTGAAGCACCATTTTTGTACATTGTACAACAAAAAAAGTGATGACTGTAGAAGGTGGCTAACACTCCCATTTTCAATTTACTAACTCTACAAAAGTGCAATATTTGAGACTTAAGATATTTGATTAACAGGTATATTAGGTACACCTGTACAATCCAACCCAATAGCCAAAGAACTACCTTTGTGAATAGTATCGTTTAGTCTTTCATGTCATGACACTGTGTTAGGGAGTTGTTGATTCAGTTCCCTGGTCAGTTTTTAGGCTGCAGTCAGTATATTGTTTAGTTTGAATGGAATATCTTAAAGGTATTTCTAATATTGCAACTTGTCAGGACTTACTAGTTTGTTGGGTGCACCACTGATGAAGAGCTCCTTTGTAACCACAGAAGTAATGTTATCAGTAGTGAGTTCATCAGGTGGTGGTCACAGCCCCACCTACAGGTCTTACTAGACATGTAGGAGTTTTCAGGTTGTTTTACAGTTTTGGTTATGAATATAATAGAATGTGTAGCAGTTTCCACCGCAAAGTTACAGTGTGCTGCAAAATAAACCTGTTATCAAACCTTCAACTTCTACAACAAATTGCACTGCTGTCTGCATTGTATCCGTCTAAGCTGAACAGTATGATGTGAATGTTGTTATGACAATACAATAAAAAGACTTAACAAGTACAATATCAAATGCAAGCCAAAGAAAAATTCAGCAAAATCCAGTAATTATTTTTGACTCAACCAAACAAATTATTAATACTGTTGGAGCATACTGGTTAAAAAAATACTTTATTTCATATAAAATCATCATAGCATTACATTTAAAGATGATGAAATGATTGGAAATGTAGTTGATCTAATTTTGGAAATCTTTGAATTTGTACTGTGGAGCTGTACAGCAAACGTTAAAAGTGCTGAAACATACACAACGTAGGTTTAAGTTAATCAGCACTTTTAAGATAATCAGTAAAATGTAGTATTTGTACATTTTCCCCAGCATTTACCATTTCAATGAGAGACTGTATTAAACAGGGGATTCAGCTGTTTGGTAATGCCCAGAGCTTTCAACTATATGACGGCTCTGTTAAAAAGGCATTCTCCCTGCATGCTTTTCAGTCACATACTGACTGACACACTCCTGTGTCAAGCTTTTGATGACAGCCGGTTTGGGACCACCAGATATTCTTCTTTGAATGTTAGCATTTTTAAGACTCCCCTTTTCCCCGCCATGTGTTTTAACATGACAATCTTTGACAACTCATTTTTTGGAGACTTGACAGATTACTCAATTTCTATAGTAAAGTAGACAGGAGATGCTGTCCACTGTGGGAAAAAATATATATATTTTGTGAGTGGAAATTCTGAGGGGCTGAATAACTCTACAGATAGACAAGTATTAACTTGCCAGTCTAGCAGCATTAAGGCTATAAACGACACATAATGGAGCACTTGTAAAATAACATTCTCACTTTGTAACCGAATAGATGGTGTTCACTCCACTCAAACAGAACATCTGTGGTTGTAATCTCTCTAGTTCTTGAGTATAATGCAACACATCCTTTTTTCCCAAATATAATCATTGGAGACAATATTGTCTTATATTTAGGCCAGTATGGTTTAGAGACAAAATCCCAGACCAATGGTAATTTGCACCGATCTAATGAGGTTCTGTAGACTGAGGTACCAACTTTATTATTTTCTGTCCCAAAAGGCACAATTCTCTCTTTATAGGGCAAGACCGAAATACCTCCAAAATGAGGACAAAGCCAGGCAGCTGTATAGTCAATTCACCACAGAGCAATAAGCAGTGATGGAATGAGGGGGTGAGGCGAGTCTTTAGGGCTGCTGTAGGTGGCCCAAGCCCATTCATGTTACCATCATTTTTAAAAACAGCCATTACATGACTATCAAGTGTTCCTGGATGACGATGTGTTTATGTGCTGGAACGCTCTGCACAGACTACATGCTGTGCCCAAACAGTGGTCTTACTAAAATGAATGAGAAGGCTGCATTGTGTATACAATGTTGGTCTGGAGGCAGCTTCATTCCCCACCTTACTCGCCTACCCTTGAGACTCTTGACATCCTTCCAAGTTGTGCAAGGTCATGTTGACCAGCCTGTCCCGTTTGAAGCTCTAACTAATGTGACCCAGGTGAACCTTCTGATGGCCCTATTAGTTGTTGTAGCACATTGTGTGTGTGTGTGTGTGTGTGTGTGTGTGTGTGTGTGTGTGTGTGTGTGTGTGTGTGTGTGTGTGTGTGTGCCCTGTACCTTCCTGGTTTCACATTCTAAAGATAAAATATCTGTTCTTAATAGTCAAAACAAGTTGCAGTATCAAGGAGAACCCAGCAGAGGGGGGCAACAGGCAGGAGCATGCACGCACGCACACATGCACACACATGCACAGAGGCACACACACGCACAGAGGCACACACACGCACAGAGGCACACACACGCACAGCAGCACGCACACACAAAAAAAACCTCTCTCTCTGATGATTTTTTTAGCACCGCTACCGCTGTAGTCAAAGTACTTTGAAAAAGATAAACCTCATTTCACTTACAAATACAACCTGACTCATTACCTAATGCCAGAAGGAAACAAACTTTGGGCCTTGCCCTTATTGTGTTGCCTGGTTGCAAACGCATCGATCTATATTTCAAGATATACTGTATCTCGCTGCCATGTAATTATGTAAAGCAACAGAGGGCTGTAATACTATTGTACAAGTGTGACCAGAGTAGACACACACTGTGTGTGTGTGTGTGTGTGTGTGTGTGTGTGTGTGTGTGTGTGTGTGTGTGTGTGTGTGTGTGTGTGTGTGTGTGTGAGAATACCTGACGCAATCTCCGTTTGACAAGTGTGGGCTTGATGTGCACATTCTTTGACATGCTGTAGCAGCTATAGCCCCCTAGGCATAGCTCCTGCCCACCTTTTACAACTTATCCCCAAATGTCAAGACATTCAGCATTATGTGAACTTCTCCTTATGTATGCTTCTTTCTCTCTCAGCCTCTCTTAATTCAACTCTCTGCTTTTCTCTTTGTAATATGATTGCCTCATTTCCTGATTCACACCTCTTGCACCCTTTTCAGTCTGTTGGAATGATTTTACTTGTGGTGTGACAGCTGCAGCTGCCAGTTGTTTCACAGTAGAGAACCACCCCTGTGTTAAGATAATGGTAATTTGCATAAATAACCACATATCTACTTTCTTGTACCATGTGGGTAGCAAAGCAAGCGTTGCAAATTTGCATTTTTTTAAGCAACACCCAGCTTCACACTCAAACAGTTACATGTATTTACTTGTGGAAGCTTCCACAGTGGGAAAGCAAAAGGCTTTTTCACTTTAAAAACAAACAAACAAAACAAACCAACTTAACCCATCCTAAGCATGAGCAGTGGGCTGCTGTAAAGCGGGCGGGGAGAAACTCGGGGTTCAGGACCCTTCTCAAGGACACTTTGACACTTTGACACTTTGACAGTAAGAGCTGGGGATAGAACTGCCTGCAAAGGATGGCCCGCTCTACCACTGAGCCGGCCCAAGCATCCATATGCCTTTTATTAACACTATGTTACTGTTATTCTTTCTACACAACACAACACAGAAGCATGAATAGTAGAATATCATATCAATTCACTGTGCAGCATTTGTAGATACTTGAACTCTGACTCGAGTGATTGTTGCCTGGGTTTAGACCTTTGAGCGCAACAAAGAACTAATTAGCCAGTCAGGGCCATGGGCGGGTTGAGATTTTGGCATAGCTTCTTTTTATGTTGCGTCTCTGTTAGCTGTTACAACTGCCACCTCTTTACAATACATTGTGAATCTTCTACCCATCGCTGCTGAATAGTAGTTTTGAATTTGATTTGATCCTCTGGATAAAAAAAAATATTTCACATATACTGCATATCTTCTAAATTTATATATTTTCTCAAAACAAGATGGTCCATATAAAGGGGTTATTCCTTTTAAAGAATTTCCATATATATATATATATATATATATATATATATATATATATATATATATATATATAATAACATCACAGGCTAGTTTTTTTTAACTTTCTCTTCTAACTCGCTCCGCTCCACTCTTAAAACCCCGGCACAAAGTATATTGTCATGGCAACACATGACCTGTCAACTTAAATTCGTTAGATTCAGGCGGATACATTGTTCTCTAGTGTTTTGCCCCATGGAAATCAATCAAAGTGGAAGCAATGTCAGACTGAAGATGGAAACCGTGTGTAACGAGTTGACAATTCTGTCTGATATCAGGCAAAAGTGATTGTGGAACTCTGTAGAGAAATCAACCCTACTTGTTTCGGGGAGGGGGGGGGGGGGGGTTCCTTTTCAGATCAGATATTTACTGCCAGTGTTTGTAGTATGGTCCAGCCTTCTGCCCTCCCCCGGGTTCCTCGAAGCGGTTGTGCTGTGCTGTAGGATGATAAAAAAATGGCATGCTCAGCAATAGATCTCTCCTTTCTCCCTCTGGTAGCGCGTACTCCTCCGCAGCTTTTATCTTTTTCCTCTTTCTCCTCTGTGTTCATTCACCACACCAGACCATCATTAATTATCATTAATTCCAGTTTTCTCAATGCAGGAGTGTCTCCCACATCTCCCTTTGGCAGACTTCCTCACTGTTTGTTTTCATATTTCACAAGATTCAGAAAATAACTGTTAGTCCTATCTACTGTGTTTATTTATTAGTATATCTAAATGATGGATGAGTTGTAAAGGGAGGAAACTGCCTCAACATAATTTGTTAAGACCCATGTGCCAGACACACAAACCTGTCATCACATCTGCCTCTCATGTTAATTGGGATTGTGATGTTTGATATATGCCCAGTGGGATCTTAAATGGCCATTACCAGTTTACCAGTTCTCTGCTCTTCATTTCTCGCTGCATGTGACCACTGCATAGCGTCTGGTCCTAAGAAGGAAGTGTGTCCTCTTCGGATCTCATTAGTCCAGTCCCCCTCCATAAACACCTAGTCACAGAAGGCCCGGAGCAAGTTGGTCCTCTAATGAGACCCATCCAGATGCTCCCTGCTCATCAGGACAAGCACAGATCAAGAAAACAAGCAGACCTTTTTTCCACGGCCCCCTGATCAGACCAAACGCCATCCCCTCGTAAGAGAGGTTGTGACCTTTAGTCCTCACTGTGTTTACAGTCTTGTGTAACTTTTGCACACATAGGCATTTAGTACAGCTGTAACTTTTAACTTAATTCATTGTTATTCAACTTTCAAAATATATTCATCATTTTCTCTTCATGTATTGTTTCAGCTGACCGTATTCTTGGTGTGTATTACACTGATATACATCTTTATTATTGGTGTGGTGGTGAGTCAAGTGTACATAAACTTGCTTGAGAATCTGAAATATGCGCTTAAAGGCTGTAATTACTCTTGCTATATGATGTTCCTTTGTTCAGTGGAGGAAAATAATGGTTTTGTAAAAATCCCATCACAATTCAAAATACAAGTCCATTTTCCTCTACTGTTTGCATGCAAACAATAATTTGATCTTTAATAATCACAAAAAGCCAATAAGAAAAAATGTTTTCATAACAAGTTGCACCATACATCATTTTTATAATTGTCCGTAATCTAGTAAAACATAAAATGTGTTAATGCTGTGTAGTTCTATAATTATTTTCGGTCTGGTAATGACTCACTTCCACCCCCACGCCTGCCTAACCATCTGCCTGACAAACAGACGCACAAGTTTATAATTTCAAATCTTGTTCAGGCAGGAAAGAGCTTGTTGTGTTGTTCAGACATTTTCAACAACTTCCTTCCTGTCTTAACGCCTTATCACAGGGCAGACCACGTGAACAGGAAAAGAAAGATCAGATCTTGTCTTAGAGAGTGATAGAAATAAGAACCACACAGCGAGACAGCAGGATAAGAGGATGCGATCTGATGGCGACTTTCGTGATGGACCTTCTTGAGAGGCCACTCCCCGCTGCTCCCTGGCATTAAGGTGGAGTTGTATAATCCGCCTCAAGCTACACTGAGCATAACACTCTTAATGGTTTAGTCCAACTCTACACCTCCTCCCTCCCTTCATCTTTCCCCGGTATTCGTCCTTTGTGCTCCTCCCTCAAACACACCTTATGCAAATGACACAATTTTCAGACGGCACAGCCGGCTCTGTTTACACAGCAATCCGACTGCAGCTGGTTGCCCTGCTGTGCTCTGCTCCAGCAAATGTGTGTTCAGAGTTTGGAGGGAAGGAATAGCCAGCCTTGAACGTCAGGGGAGTGCAACTAAAAGTTCTTACTTTGCTCAGAGGCCACAAGTGTGGTGAAATTCTTCACAAGAGGAGGTGAAACAAGAGAACATTTTGTTCTTCAGCTTTGTTTGAAATAATTTTTTTGAAAAAACCCTCCACCATTGCACTGCTGTATTTTCATTGGACACGGTGGGGCATACAGTAAAGAACAGGCGGCAACATTTTCAAGCTTGTGTTGTGCCTTACTGAGGCACAGCATTGAAGGGATCTGGAAGAGGAGGACAAATCAAGGCATTTTGGATATACAACACCTTGTATCTTCTGGAAAGCCCTCTAAAGGATTTGATACATTTGTAGAGGGAAAGGTTGCCTCTCTTGTGCTATGCCGGAAAACTTCCATTCACTCTGTATCTGAGAGGAATATTAGGAGAGAGATCCAGAAAAAAAAGGTCATGGAATTGGACCGCAGGGACAGAGAGCCCTGCTTGTCCCCCGCAGCATTTGTTAATCAGGTGCAATACTCTAACATCCTGGAAGGACGGTTTAAACAGCTGCAAGGTAAGAGTCATACTGACCTGTCGATATGTTTGAAAGGGAAATTCCACTCTCTTTGGGAATTTACATTATGCCTTTTATCGAACGGTTTGCTTAGGTTAGCTAAGCCAATGTATTTGAATAACGAGTTGTTTTATTGACGTCACAGGATAGAGCCTCAAGTTCTTTGGTGTGTGGCCTATGAAAACAGTTGTTAATGTTAAAACTTATTGATAAGACTTTCCCAGAGTGAAACGTGCTACTCTTCAACACATTTCCTGCTGATGGTTGAAGTGGGAAATATTAAGTAGAATAGGACTATTTGGCTAGTGTTCTAGTGGTAGTCCTACAGCAGGTGCTGTAATAGCTCAGCATTTTTCTGGTATCTTCCTGTGAGAGGTTAATAAGACTCTTCTCTCAATTCGGTTCTGTTTTTAGTGCTTAATTTGGAGAGAATCTAATAGAGCCTTGTAGACACACAGTAGACTTCAGCTCAGCTCTAAAGCAGGCAGTCTGGCACCTGATCACTGAGCCACCTGTCCTTTCTTATCTTATTACAATGCACAGCTCTGTCTCTGGCTGAGGTCCTGTGAGTGAGGTCCTGCAAACAGAAATCACAGACGCCAGTAGTTGTGAAATAGAATGTAGAAAATGATGTGGTGACTAAAGTTAAAAACTAACATTGGTAAATGCCTGTGTTAAATGGAAGCAAAATCAACCCTGTATTGTGTGAAGGTTTTTACCTGAATCACCATGTGTACCTGTTATAATTCTTGTATTACCATGTGGCATGTTCCTGTGAGCTTTAGACCTCTTAGTCACCGGCTGCGAGATAAAGTATTTGCAGCAGCCGGATGTGTAGGGCAACTGTGTATGAAACTGGTATTTCAGTCAGTGGTGTGTATGAAGATCATAGTGTTTTGCTAGTTTCCTGTCCCTCCCTAGTTGCTATCTGGAATGGAGTGCTTTTATAGAGTGTATTTGAGGGGCAAGTCTACTCTGCATGTTTGACATTCTTGTAGTGGATCAACAATATATTAAGCAATATCTTGATTGCCACCAAGGAAGTGATAGGTCTGCTGAAAGAATGTCTGTATGTATTTGCCTACACCTCCACACTGACAGCCGCGCTGGTCTTGAGTGGAAATAAGACCCAAGAGATAGCATATTTTACGTCAATAAAAATAAAAGATTTACAACATTGTCAGATTCAACTATGCAACGTCACGCACAGAGAAGCCGCGGGTACACACCTACATATCTTTTCAACTCGTCAGGCAAGAAAACCTAAACTCATTGTGTCATTTTTGGGGTCAGAGATCAGTAACAAATTTTACGCTGACAGGATTTATTCACACTTCCCTACAACAAGAATATTGTGAAATGAGGTTCATTCAAACCGGAATCTCTATTTATGAATACATGGTGAGGAGAATTAAGATGACAGACGTGTGACAAAGGTTATGTTCTTTGTTAGTCATCTCTGTGTATGAATATGTTTTTGATGGAGTTTGCTGTAAATATACCCATGCACACATACTCAGACGCACAACTCAACACATTTTGGCAACACACACTTGTATTTCCAGTCTGACTACCCTTGAGGCTCAGTCTTTGTGTCACTCAGTCCTTCCCTGTTTTAAACTATGACGTGTGCTGATGAAATAGAAGATGTACTCACACATAGAAATGGAAGCATTCTCAAAATTGTTTTGTATGCAAACTATACATTATGTTTGCATTCATTTGAAATATTTGTCACCATCTCACGTGCAGTTTATGCGAGGTCAGTGTTCCCCAACTTTTCCTTTTGGACTAAAAGTTTGATGTCAACCATACAATAGACATCTTAACAGGGAAGAAATATTTGGGAAAATGGCATATCTTAGTCATTTTTAGTGGCAGGAAATTGTTAAAGACAAATTTTTAGGACCTATACCAGTCATGAAAGGGCTGAACACATCTACCATTGTTTGACCCAGTGGTGAATGATAAGTAACTAAATAACTACGGCCAAGGATGACTGGTTTAATGGAACACTGGGCCACATGGTTGAATTGAAGCGAGAAGAAAAACCTTCATTTTTGTGTGCCATGGAACAGACTTTATTGACACAGTTACTGTTTAAAAAGAAAAGAAAAAAGCTTTCTGTTTGTTGACCGACCTTCACATTATCCTTTAACTCATAAAATCATTGATATCCAATTAAGAAAATATACAGCTATTTCAAACCCTGACATTTTCTAGTAGCTCAAATGACACCATGCACATTATATTATGCAATCTTATGGTTCCTCGTGTGTAAAATGCAATAGAGAGAAGCATGAAAGTTTCACTTTTTGCCTTTTATTGCCTCATGCTTCCAGATATTGATTTTGGCGCCAAGATAGATAAATTGTCAGTTTGATTTGATGTTGCGGTTCATAGATTAAGTGTATTTTGTTAGACCACAGGGTCATTGTCCTGGCTACCTGCATTTTATGAGTCAACTGCTGTGGACTTAAGTTTGGACTGTCACTCAGCAGGCATTAGCAGTATAGCGCTATACAAATACACGGTACTTTGACACAACCAGAAGGTTTTTTGCCTTCAAGGCAAAACACTCTCAGAAACACAGAAATGTGAAAAAATGTCCAAATAAAGTCTGCAGCTCTGATGTTTTTTTGTACTGAATTGACTAATTTCACACTATAGTTTCTGGTTATCTTCTTTCAGTCTACCTCTATAGTCTTTTTTTTACCTCATGCAATTGTATTCTGACATTTTTGGTCTGTTTGGTCAAATCACAACAAAGAGGTGAATAAGAAATGTTTTCTCTTTCTCAGTGAATGCCTAGCTGCCTAGGTCAGAAGTATTTCTGTTCTTATATACTTTATTTAAGAATCCGAATTTTTGACAGAGATCAATGTCGAATTTGAGGTCACGTTTCAAGTCTAGTGACACACTATGAATTGAATGTTGTAATTTAATATTTCTAACACTCCTATTGAAAGCTTTGACTCTCGGGGCCTTCAGCTGTAACTCAGAGTCACATTACCGTGGTGAGGTTTCACCACACGCACACACAAAATGCCTTTTGTGTTTGCACAGTTTTCCCAATATTGACAGTTTCCTACTTGGAAGGGTAAGAAGAAAGTGCTGTTTTGGATGCTTTAGGAAAATGATTGTCTTGTTGACTTTTCACACCCTTTTGCGTCCAGATGTTATGGCTGAGAAGTTCCCGTTTCTGTCTCTTTTCTCATGTGATTGGCCTTGGCCGGTCCCCTCCTCCCCTATCTTCCCCACTATGAGCTGCAGCTGCAGATGGCACAGAGGGGCATGACCTGAAGGGCATGTTGAGTTCACTGCCTTCAGAAAGGGAAAGAGGATAGTTCTGTAAGAGAGGTTTTTATGTTATTCACCTTTTCAGTTGTTGTCATTGTGAGAGCAAACCTGTCAGCTAGGCAAAACGCATTGTCTTTCTATACTTGTGACCGCAAACTGTTAGAAGTGTAAAAATAACTCATGCCACATGTGGCAATGCAGCAGTTTTACCACAGCCCTACTTTCAAAGTCTTAAGCAAACGAAGGGCAGTTCTGCTTTTACAAGGAGAGAAATGTCAAAGCATGTGCATCTATACGTGCCATTTTGCAGACACATTACTTGTTCACAGTTTGAGTTGGATATTACAAATAATTGGTCTGATGATTTGCAGGGATGCCTACCTAAACCCTATAGATATGTAACATTGAGGGTAGATTTTCAATTCCCTACAGAAATATATAAAGTAAGAGTAAAATAATGTGCACTCAATGATTTGATCAAACAGTGTCAGGTACATACAGTACACCATTCTGTACTTTTGTTTTTTTAAGTTGTTTCAGACTTCCTAATACTGAAGCAACTGTTGACTTGGAAGGTGTAGTAAGATTTACAAATCTAAACTCCTTGATGGGTTGGTCCTCATTGTTTTAATTGCCAATGGCATCCATTTAGTATCACACACCACACTCTTAGCTCAAACCACCCACTGGTGTCAATAAATAATGGTAACCACTAAGTACAAAACTTACAACTTGCTTTTGACTATTTTAGTTTTTTCCTTACTACCGTGTGTGATAAATGCTTCATGAAGAGAAGTAACAGACTCAAATTCGAGATGTCAAGGCCGTCCTCTAATGAGGGCCTTTGGTCTACTCTGTAATCTCAAACAGCATACCCGTTGAAAGTCAAATTAGTATTTTCTCTGTTTCAGGAAGACTACACATATTTGTATTTTTGGCAACCGTGGCTATGGGAATTTCCTTTATGGGTAAATTAAAGGTAAGCTTGAACTTGGATTTAGGGTTAAAACAGTTTCATAGTCATGTTTACTTCTTCAACAGCGTTCTTTTGTGTGCCAGATGTTGCCACTAATCCAACAAAGAATGTGAGATGCCTGATCTTTTTAAGATATCGAATAGACTCATTGGAGAGATACCAGGTTAGATATTAAGTGTCAAACCAAAATGTCCATACATACATACATACATACATACATACATAAAGTAGACACATGTACGTACTCATACATACACACTTATAACAACGTGGTTTTCTGATCACTTTATATACATCACACATGGTTAATCCTTAGTTCTTCACAGTTGTTTCACACACAGCTTAACTCCATTTATGTTCAGAATCAACAATACAAACAATTTTATTAGTACAACAATCTGAGATTGCTACAGTTGTATTTTAGAATATTTTTCATATTTTATATATATTGTAAGATATATAATATGAGTAAGGGCCGAGCTGAAAGCGAAAGAAGAGTCAGACTGACACTGAGTGCCTTTCTCTGTGCCCTTTGGCACAAAACCATAATCTTGTCTTTGTGGGACTGACCAAGAAAAGGTCATTAAGCAGATTAAAGCTGCCAGATTGATGGAAGCAGTTTGCTCGTTCTTTTTAAGAACGGAGTGACCAGAGGCACTCATTACGCAAGCTCAGGGTGGGAGAGGGACCGGATGTCAAGGGCATTTCAAACCAGCTAGAAAGGGAACCAGGAATGGTTAGTATGGAGGGCATGACCTGGGCACCACATAAAACCAGATGAAATTGCAAGAAGCACTTAATGATTACCAGCCTGTGCATACATTTTCTATAGCTCCTCTGAAAGCTTCTTGCATGTTTGGGAGTGAGAAAATAATCACAAGACGGTAGTCCAGTGTATTTGACATTGAATGTGGACCTGGAAATGAAAAGTGGACAAAGTATGCAGTGTGCATTTGTTTCTATTGCGTGAAGTGCTTACTATGGTAAGCTATTTATGGATGGAGTCACTCCTTGTCCTCTGTGCTGAAGTGACGCCACTGGGAGCCAAAGTGCAGTGTCATGCAACGCAACCAAGGGATGCAGGATTCTTTCAGAAGATTCCTGTGCATTACTGATGGCTGTCTACTCATGAATTGATTTGACCCTTGAAGCAAAAGTGAAATCATTCATTTTCACCAACCACTTAACACTTTTAGCAATGCCGCACGTTCAGATAGCCATACATTAATTGATTTACACCAATTATTAAACCATGGCCTCAACACAACGGTACAGCTGATATAGACTCAGGGTTCCACAGTCATGAAATTCCTGGAAAGTTGACATTAGAAAAACTGTTTTCCAGGCCTGGAAATGTTTTGAAAAAGTTTCAAATATACATTGTTTTGGCTATTGTTTAAAATATGCTCATGAAGCTTTGGTACCTCTGGCCGCTTGGGCCCCTACCCTGCTCCCTCCCTGGTGCTTTCAGGCAGGGTTTCCTCGAGGCGTGTGTTCAGCCGTTGTCGCTTGGGCCTCCCGTCGCCTCCCCATGTTCGCTCGCCCGCAGGTGGCGTTTCAACCTCGTCCCAACCTCCTCACCCCCATAATATGAATTTAGTGACCATAGACTTGTTTGTCTTAAACTGCACATCGTGTAACTTGTTCTGATGCGATATTGTTTTCCATTATTAATGCGCATGAGCCTTGGCCCAGCGATTCATTGTGTTGTATCTGTCTCCATTTTCTCACCAAATATGATCTTAGCCTCTATGAGCCACACAGACAGGATTAAGTCTGGCGGCGTGTGTGCTCAGATTACCTGTAGATAATCATCGTTATCAACAGCGCCAAAGTTTGTTTGGGGGTTAAATAGAAAGCAACAGTACCTTCAACAGTAGATAGGGCACTGGCTGAGTCAGGCCTGAACCAGGCCCACACTCTACTCCCCTGTCTTGATGTATACTTAAGGCATTTTTAAAGTGACTGGACATGCCCAAATATGCTTTTGAAACATCCAATGATGCCTGTAACCACTAGTTCTGATCTGCCATTAGTAAACAATGGAAAATAACATGGCATAGACAATTCTAATCGCTTGTTTTTCTTGCGTACACACAAACAGGCTCAAGTACAGGCTGAGTTTCAGGATAGTCGAGGGAGTTTTGAAAGCTCACTTCTTTGAAATTTAAATGAAAATATATTTTATTCTTGCCCCAGAGTGCTTTTAAGGCACATACTGCTAAGTGATTTAGAGGTAGAGTTCAGTTTTAACATTTATCATATTTTTTTATTGCATTAACATATCTATTGAATCCACATTAGCTATAGTGGATACTTGTTAGGATTCATATAATATTCAGAGTAGGCAATATTTATTTTGTTGTGGATCACAGGTATGTCAACATAAATATATAAGGCAGTTTTCTCACACCTTGCAGCCCCTGACGGTGGCACGTTACATTTTTACTGTGAACAAAATGTTACTTTTTTTTTATGAAAAAAGCTAAGATTATGCAAGGTTTAGTAGAACTAACGAGTCATTACTAGGTTTGCTTTATAATGCTCCCATTTCCCCACTATTCTCTCTTGTGCTCTATTGTGTAATTGTGTAACAATGTTGGCATGCTCTGCAGGTATTTAGCGTGACGTGAGACATCTGACAACATGCTGGAAGCATAGTCTCGGTGTTTTGTCTCACCTTCAGCCACCAACCTGTTCTCTATTAAAAAATACATACAATTTCTGTTGCAAAGCCTTCTTACACGTTAGTAAAAAGGATAAACCATTGACGTGGATGTGCAAATAGTACAGTTGACATATCCTCCCATGAACTAACAACACAATCCACAAATGTCACGTTGTTGGAGAATACAGCTGCACTGGTGTTGGCCTTATCCACCGTAACGGCACCTTGATTAACATCACAAGAATGATATTCGTGTTTGTCTATCCTTTGTGCTTGTTCAGTAGCCTTGTTATTAGCAGCGGAGCACCAGCAAGGTTGCAGTATTTCTTCTTTAGGACCCCTGCCTCCTCCTCAAGGCTGAGCGCTGTCACAACATGACCAAACACCAGGAGGAATGTAGGCTCCTCAACTGAACCTCACCTGCCACAGTAATCCACCTCTGCTGGCTCATTGAACAGCTTCAAATCGCTTAGTGGTCCTTTAATAATGAAATAATCTTTTAGCGTGGTGCATGGGAGAGATGGGAATGGGAACAAAGCAGATTCAGTGAGTCAGTTCTTGAAAGTTCAAATGAGAATGGAATAAAATGACTCAGAACTCAAACAACCAGCATAGCCTTTCACGGTATGTATAGGAACAACCAGGGATAAAATAAAGCAGGGCTGTTTGACCGATAGTAGTTGTTTGAGTGTGATGCCATAAAATGATCTTGTTTGTCTGATATGTTTGAGCTTAGGTAAACCAGGAAAAAGCACACGTCAGGAAGACAAAAGGGCTGTTAGCTGGTATAGCACAGCAAACCTGTTTCTGCCACATCTCCAACCCTCCAAATAGTGCCTGTAGGCCATGGAAGTCACCCGCTTTGAATTAACATATCAACTTTGTTTTACTTATTTCTATTATGAAAACTTCAATCTGTGCTGAATCTGGAAATTTGAAAAACTCAAGACAACACATTCTTGAAGGCTTTTTCATAAAACATGTTGATTCATGTATATGTGTGAGTTTGCACCTATTAACCTTAATGTCTTTGGGTTTATCTGCTGTTGAACTCTTTGTCTTTCCAGTATTACTAAGCCCTCGAGCAGGAAATTCGAGAGGTAGGACAGGGTGAGACATCCGAAGATGATACTTTACTTTTTGAACACAATGTTCATGCTTCCGCTGCAGTCTTGTGTAAGATACGGATGTTTTAAGAACCAGCTACTGTGCTACACAAAAATACATCCAAATAGACTATCATGGGTATTCATACTACTGGCAGGTACATGTGACTTACGAAGCAGTGAAAACAAAGCCACGAATTTTCACCATCTAATTTACTTTCTCCATTTAATGTTCTGCTCTCTTCACCTACCAATTCCATGTGTTGTTGAATAATGGAATATATTCTGTTATTGTTTCTTCTAATGCTGGTCAGGGCACTTTGGCAGACACTGCTGTCAGGAGAACTGCAACTAAGGCAAGGAAGAGCGATCCACAGTGCTGAGGCATTTTATCACCGAGCTAGAATAATAACAAACACAAGTTTGTGATGTTTTTTGACGGTGTGACTTGAGATTTTAATTTCAAGGCTGTGTGATCCCCAAATGTCAGCCCCCATTGGAGAAAACATGAGAATTGACTGGTGTGTCCTTTCTTTAAAGCCACCCTGATGCATAGGACATTTTTGTGAGCATAATGATGGAACATAAACAAAGAATATGGATCCTGCTCATTAAATCACTGGACAAGGCCACGTGAAGTCAAAACTCTACACGTTACCTTTTTAATACCAGAATCACGGTGAGGTAAAACACAAAGATCACAGCTGTAAGGGACTGAGTATTTAACATTTCACATTAGCTGTGACCGTCTTTATTGTTTGTTTCAGAAGATTATGAGCAGATTGCTTTAAATTACTTATTTCAAAAGAGCACCTCTCTAGTAGTACAGTATAGATACAGGGGAAGCACCTACAGCTCGCGACAGGTCAAGCGTTATGTCCTTTGGTATTACTCCACCCTGGAAAGCTTGTGTGAAATTTCAACATCTTGTTCTGTTTTTAGCAGACAGTTGGTGAGCGGTTATTTGCACAACATGCTGGCTTTGGTCATTGGCCTTGACATTGCTCACTCTTTTTGTGGCTTAGTATTCCTTTATCAGTCACAGACAGTTATGACTTTATAGTTAGTATTAATACTTCCTGAGCCACTAATAGCTTTCATTTATCATACTTCAACCAATTTCAATCACTTTCAGTGCAAACAAAAGGTTTTGGGCCATCTTAATGATTATTATAATATTTTTTAATTCCCCAAAAACTGTACTGCCCTTGCGATTTAATCTTGTGGATCTCTTTTGATATGACTCTTCAACTTGCTGACCTTCAAAATCTCCCACTATTACATGAACTGCCTACATAAGTGGACCTTGCCTTTCGGGTTGAAAGTCTCAGCTTTGAATAGTGTTGCATTTGAACGTTGCAGTAGTTTGCTGTTGCGAGCCTTACTTTCTACATGAGATCAGCATGTATGTGGTTTAGAGAAATGCAATGTGCATTGGTGCAACGGTGCATTCCTTGATTACATTCTATAAAACAAACCATGCTGTCTAAGCTTTTACTTCAGTAAAACAATACCTTTGGCAACATTTAGATACTGTAATAATGCTCAGAAATGGTTGAATTGAATAGGGAGGAGGACAGTTTGTTTACACACCTGTCCAGGTACCTGCCCCCTCATGGCTGATTTGATGCAACATATCGATGGCCGAAGAGCAAAACCTCCTGTCTGAAAAATGCACTTCTTTGAGAATACGAAAAAAATAACTTGTTCTCTTGCAGAATGCTATTTGTTAAGGATACCCAATACATAATACAAAAAAATACAAAAAGAAAAAAAAAAAGAAAAATGTACAAAGTGTAGATAGGAGTTTAGTCCCACTTTTCCTGGGTCATTTTGCAGATAGGAGGTTTTGTACTTTGGCCATCGATATGAAGCACACAAGTTGTAACTTTTGGGTTCATGTTGTTACACCAAGCTGCTTTAAAGGCTATTTCTCATTGATTTATGAGAGACATTTATCTTCACCATTATATTTCATTTCACACAGATGCAAATAGGTTTTATTTTGTTATCTCATCATCACAGAGCTGCTCCCTGATCTATTTACTGTCTGGTGCAGCGCATTAAGTACAATGCTAGAATGGTATTTTAAAAAGGCAGGAAGACCTTGTGTCTTAGAAATGAGGTCACCTTGTTAGGTGGCAAAGCAGGATTAGCTTCTTACTTCCTTGGTCCATATGTCTGAGCTGCTGTTACAGCTTAATTTATCGTGATTCTTTTTTTTTTTGTCCTGCTCCGATAAAGACACAGCAAATGCCATTGTGCCATTAACTTTATTTACAGTCACTTTTCTCTCCTAAAATCACATCATCGGAGTAATTGGCAATGCACATGTGAGCGTCAGTAAACTTTGGTCTGAGGAGGGAAAACCTCTCACTAAGCTGTCAATACAGTGATCCTATAGAATTAATGGCATAGCTTATCTGTGAAATGAACTGCTCAGGACAAGAGCTTGAGTCCGGATGATTTACTGTCACCTGTGTGCTCTCAGGAGTGGTCCAAGTTGTTGACTGTGTTGGTGTGTTTAGAGCCAAATTGAGTCTTTGTAAATATTAATTTCCCTGACAGTATTGACATTGATGCCAGTGGCATCTCAGTCAGGGGAGTCAATTGTACTCCTGGTGTAAATCAGCCCCTCTCTCTCTCTCGCCCTGTTGTTTCTTTTGCAGATGAGCGTGAAGCAGTACAGAAGAAGACCTTTACCAAATGGGTAAACTCTCACTTAGGCCGAGTGACTTGTCGCATTGGTGACTTGTACACCGACCTGCGTGATGGCCGCATGCTAATCCGCCTTCTGGAAGTGCTCTCGGGAGAACAACTGGTCAGTATCGCACAGAAACCACCCCTCTCTCTCCGTACCCTGACCCAGGTCCTGAGCATGACCCTCACCCTGCACCACAAGTCAGGAGGAAGGAGAAATCATGCTCTCCATTTCTTCTTTTTTTTTGTGTGATATACTTCTCCTCCTGCTTCTACATCCCTTTCGTCTTTATGTATGTTGTAATCACTTTTGTTCAATAATTTCAACATAGCTCTTTGTTTTTCCTCTGCTCCCCTCAGCCAAAGCCCACTAAGGGCCGCATGCGTATCCACTGCCTGGAGAATGTTGATAAAGCCCTGCAGTTTCTGAAGGAGCAAAAAGTCCATCTCGAAAACATGGGTTCACATGACATAGTAGATGGGAATCACCGTCTCACCCTGGGTCTCATCTGGACCATCATCCTTCGCTTCCAGGTAACATATGGAGTAGTGTTCAGGAGCGTGTGCCACGTTGCTAAAGCAGGTTTGGCTTTGGGACATCAGGTCTCTGCATGGAGCCTGGCTAAGTTATTCATGCTAATATTTTATTCTAACTTGCTGCCATTACTTTTGAATCCTCCCTGAAATTTGGTCTAATATACAAACAGATAATGGATTATAGTCATGACATTGCGAGGTCTCGTTATCTAGCCATTGTGTAAAGTGATGTGGGCACAGTGTTAACTAAAGAATGCTGTGCTGACAGATCCAGGACATTAGTGTGGAGACAGAGGACAACAAGGAGAAAAAATCAGCTAAAGATGCCCTGCTGCTTTGGTGCCAAATGAAAACTGCTGGGTGAGAAAAGAGTGGGAAAGGGATGACTTAATCACACAGGATAAATACTTTTGATATGTTGAAGATATATTTCACCATTTATGATATTTGTGGTTTTACTGAAGTGGTAACTGATTAATCGTGCTGTGATGGGTTAATGATTGATGACTTCTGATCTGGTCTCTGCAGATACCCCAATGTCAACATCCACAACTTCACCACCAGCTGGAGAGATGGCCTGGCGTTCAGTGCCATCGTGCACAAACACAGGTCATTGACTTCTTCCTGTACCTACTAAAATACAACAACTGGCTCCTGTTAAGCACACACTTGTGATTCATTATAACAGGTCTTTTCTTCAAAGAATCTTTACCCCCTCTTTTATCTTTCTTTACCTAATGATGAGCACCTGTCGCAGTACCAGGGGTCTCAGGGGTGTTTTTAATCCCCTTTTCTATTTAGGTCTCCTCTTACTCCTCCCATCCTTCAAACAGTCTGCAGTATGGCTAAAAGGATGAAAATAAGGAGTAAGATGACCTAGATCACAGAAATAATAACCCACTTATTTTCTATGAAGAGCCATGCTTGATAACTCTCTTGCACACCCTGCTGTTCAATGCAATGGATGTCTAAGGTGATACTTGATCTATGAATGCAAACATTGCTTTCATTAGAGTTACTGAACCATGTAACCATGACGCTGCCATTTACATGATCAGGCCCCTTTGACACTACGGTAGAGTCACAACAGCAGGCACTTACAATATGCAAATAGTGTTTTCCCTTTCCATTGTTAAAGCAATATGTTCATATGTTTCATGAATTAGGAACATGCTGTGGAGTATAATGTTTCATTACCATTGTACAATTCAAACCTCTGGACATGGTCACTGAGCCTACATGAGAAAATAGCAATTTTTGTCTTCATTCTTATATTTTGGGAATGCCAATTCATGCCTATTTGGTCATTCAAGTTTGAGTTATATACCGATTTAACATCTCTCCAATGCATAAGTAAGCTCATAATTTAAACCTGGTTCAAGCGAGAATAAGCAATAATTGGCAGGAACAGCTTGTCTAATCCAATCTAATGTTTGCCTGCAGATTACTATACCTAAATCCAATGGACTATTTAATGCACCCTGGTCAGTAAACATAGACATGTTTTGGAGTGGACTGCAAAAGGTTTTTACTCTATATAACAGATAGGTGATGCTATATGTCTTATGTTAGCCTGAATGATATTGCTATTGGTCTTCACCCTACTTTGTCATCTGTTATTATTAAAACCAGAATTGTTCCTTGGCCTTTGCAGACCCGACGTGATTGAGTTTGACAACTTGAAGAGGTCCAATGCTCACTACAATCTCCAGAATGCTTTCAATGTGGCTGAGAAGGATCTTGGGCTCACCAAGCTGCTGGACCCAGAAGGTGAGTGGGTAAAGCCTCCTCAAAACATGAAGCATTTCTGTCACAAGTCACGCTGACGGCCTGACACCGTCCACTAAGACACTAAACTGTTGTTCGAAACAGATTGATGGAAACACCACATCACATGTCAGCTACAGTGGTATCACAAAAAGCATGTCCAAAGATAGTAACTGTTTGGCACCAATTAAACTTCCCATTCATGCTGTTTTGATAGCCAAACATAACTGTGTTGTTTGTGCATGATGAGGTTTATGGTCACTAAATAAAAAAAAGAGTTCCGTGTACATGGATCATGCTTTTTTTTTTTTTTTCTCCAGATGTTAATGTTGATCAACCTGATGAAAAGTCCATCATTACCTATGTGGCAACCTATTACCATTACTTCTCGAAGATGAAAGCCCTGGCAGTGGAGGGCAAACGAATTGGCAAGGTTAGCTGTGTGTGTGTGTGTGTGTATATTATATGTGAGAGTAAAGTGTTTGCCCACAAGTTGCCTTGACTCACAGACCCCTCTCTGTTGCAGGTACTGGACTATGCTATCGAGGCTGACCAACTGATAGAGAAGTATGAGACCCTTGCCTCGGAGCTGCTGCAGTGGATTGAGCAGACCATAGGGACGCTCAATGATCGGCAGCTAGCTAACTCACTGAATGCTGTGCAAAACCAGCTGCAGGCTTTTAACTCCTACCGGACTGTAGAGAAACCCCCCAAGTGAGTGGGTTACTATAACCCAGTGAATGACCCCATGCTTGTTATCCATTAGGATCCAAAGTGAGATACTGTACATTATGTCAAACCAAGTTGGTTTCTTCCTCCACAGATTTACAGAGAAGGGAAACTTGGAAATTCTCCTCTTCACTATCCAGAGCAAGATGAGAGCAAACAATCAGAAAGTCTACATGCCAAGAGAGGGCAAACTCATCTCTGACATCAATAAGGTATGGGTTGCTCTACAAAAGGGCTAGAAATGGTTTTCCATCAAGAAATGTCTAATAATGTGATGTAATCAACATGTAGCATGTATGCAGTATTGGTATCCTAGTTGCAGGGTGTTACCAACTTCCTGTGTTTTCATGTGGCAGGCATGGGAGCGACTGGAAAAGGCAGAGCATGAACGAGAGCTGGCACTGAGAAATGAGTTGATTCGTCAGGAGAAGCTGGAGATGCTCGCTGCACGTTTTGACCGCAAAGCCGCTATGCGGGAAACGTGGCTGAGTGAGAACCAGAGGCTGGTGTCTCAGGTAATAAAATTAAAGACAAGACATATGTGGCTACAGATGCATTCTTATTTCTGACTTGAATACATTCAACAGTTTTACTGTGACTGAGCTCACTTTCCTCTTTTATTAGGACAACTTTGGAACTGACTTGGGAGCTGTGGAAGCTGCCACCCGTAAACACGAAGCAATTGAGACAGACATTGGGGCATATTGGGAGCGCGTGGCTGCTGTAGAGGCTGTTGCCAAAGAGCTGGAAGCAGAGAGGTACCATGATGTCCGGCGTGTAATTGCGCGGCGGGATAATGTGCTACGACTCTGGGAATACCTGAAAGAGCTTCTGGCTGCACGCAGAGAGCGGCTGAATGCCCATCGTGACCTACAGAGACTGTTTGAGGAGATGCGCTACATCATGGACTGGATGGCAGACATGAAGGTACTGACCCAACACAACTCATGCTTACTCTATTTACCAGTGCTCACATTGTTTTAACTCGTTTGAACTACTGCGTTGCATTCCTACATTCTGGTGGCTTTGTTTTTAATCAACAAAAAGGAAATTCCTAATCCTCTCAAGTAAGTTAGTGTTTGTTCACATATGTCCTCGGCAGCTTTATTGTCTGTGCTTATCTGAGGTCCATTAACAGCAGTAATTAGCTTTTTAAATTCCGAACTTGAGCTGTGTTGCCTTTCATTGGCTTCACTCAGTTTGGCTGAGGTACACTTCAGTCACTAGGAGTCCTTTTTACCTTCCATGGTTAAATCTGTCTTAATTATATTAATTAATATAATAATAATAATTGTTTCAAACTTGGGAATATTTATCAATTGTTTAAAATATAGCATGTATGCCTCTCTCTACTACTCTGGGGGCGTGGCCTCATTAGCTACCCACCACCTTAAATAAATATCGCACTATTTGCTGCTTTTGAACTTTGACCCGTTGCAATGTTAGCATTTGAGGTTTTCTTTACATTTCCCAGTTGAGAAACAGTTAAAGGTGTTTAATTTGATGGGGACAGCTGGGATAGCGATATACTCTATGTATTTAATTGTATATGAAATAAACAAATCTTCCACTGGACTGTGTTCTGTTTTAGGGTCGTGTGCAGTCTCAGGACAGTGGCAAACATTTGCATGATGTGTTAGACCTACTGCAGAAACACACTCTGGTAGAGGCTGACATTTCTGCTCAGGCAGAGAGGATCAAGGCAGTTCAGGGAGCGGCACAGCGCTTCACTTCCTATGAACAGGGTGAGTCTACAGCTCATGTAGATTTAGTTACATCTATTTGTTCACAAGATCTAAGTGCCATGTATTCCTGCTTTTTCTAATTGCCAGTCTACAAACCGTGTGAGCCGGGACTAGTTAGTGAGAAGGTTGACCTCCTCGGTCAAGCCTACGAGGAGCTTGGTCAGCTTGCTGGGGACCGCAGAGTGCGCCTAGAGGAGTCACGCCGCCTGTGGCAGTTTCTGTGGGACGTGGGAGAAGAAGCAGCCTGGATCAGAGAGCAGGAACAGATCCTGGCCAGTGGAGACTGTGGCCGTGACCTCACTTCTGCCCTTCACCTGCTCAGCAAACATGAGGCCTTCAGGGATGAGATGGCAGCCCGTTATGGCCCCCTGAGTAACAGCATTGCTGCCGGAGAAGCTTTGGTTCAGGAGGGACACTTTGGAGCCCCAGAGGTCACCGAGAGGATTGAAGACATCCGTGCACAGTGGGCACATCTGGAAGAGGTGGGTGGTGATCACGATTCATTGTCTTTGTACAGTATAAATAGTTTGCATTTTTTTTTTTTGTGTTTATAATTTTCCTGTGCTATCTGCTCCCCAGACAACTAGGCTCAGAGAGCAGAGCCTCAAAGAAGCTGTGGCCCTGCACCAGTTTCAAACCGATGCCAATGACATGGAGGCATGGATCATGGAGACACTTAGACAGGTGTCAAGTCAGGAGGTGGGCCATGATGAGTTCTCCACCCAAACTCTTGCCCGCAAACAGAGGGAGGTAGAGGAGGAGATCCAAAGTCACCGCCCCGGCATCGACTCCCTGCATGAGCAGGTCCAAGCATTGCCACAGGCCTATATACATTTCCCTCAGGTATGTGAGCTTTATTTTGCTTATATTTCTTCAGTGATGACTTGCGTCATGTTTGTGGTGCTAAATATTGTTTATGGCTGATTTTAGGTGGATGGTCGCCTACCTGCTATTGAGCAGAGTTATGAAGAACTGGAGTCTCTGTCAGTAGCTCGGCGCCAGGCTCTGGAAGGTGCCCTGGCCCTCTACCGCATGTTCAGTGAAGCTGGTGCCTGCCAGCTCTGGGTGGAGGAAAAGGAGCAGTGGTTAGATGGCATGGAGATCCCTACCAAACTGGAGGACTTGGAGGTGGTGCAACAGAGGTTAGTCTGGGCGAAACGGGAGAATGTTAATATAGAAGATTTAATTCATAAGAAATCGTATCCTTTGAAAAGGTCCAAATTAATAAGCTAGTAAATAAATAGTTTTATCATCTACGGAAATATCTAGTCTAAATTAGATTAGACTTTTCAGAATGCGTGAATTGATGCTGATCTATTATTTATGGCTGCAGATTTGAGACACTGGAACCTGAGATGAACAACCTAGGCACTCGTGTCACTGATGTGAACCAGGTGGCCGAGCAGCTGCTGAGCTCCGACAACTGTAACAAAGACCAAATCCATCAGACACGAGACCAACTGCACAACAGGTCAGAGTGAACATATGAGGCCCAGTAAAACCCACCATTTAACACAAATACATTTGGTTAGCATTTTAGCTTAAATATTACATTTGCTGTGGTCCCTAGATGGAAGGAGTTCGAAGAAATGGCTGGCCAAAAGAAACTAGCCCTTGAGTCGGCCCTTAACATTCAGAACTACCACTTGGAGTGTAATGAGATCCAAAGTTGGATGAAGGAAAAAACCAAAGTGATTGAATCCACCCAGAGCCTGGGCAATGACCTGGCTGGAGTGATGGCTCTGCAACGCAAACTCACTGGCATGGAGAGGGACTTGGAGGCCATTCAGGTATGGAGAGGTCACATACAGTGACTTATTGGTGAGGGATGGGAACAGAACATACTGTGTAATAAATCATTTGAAGTCAGGTAAATTAGTAGTAGGATTATTTTGGGCTTCATGTTGAGGTATCTTGTCATCATATCTGCGTTGCATAATTTTTCATATCCTTTCAGGGCAAACTGGATGACCTGAGAGACGAGGCTGAAAAACTGGCCATGGTACATCCAGATCAGGCAGGAGAGATTCAAGGACACCTGGCAGAGATTCAAGATGTGTGGAAGGAGTTGAATGCCACCATGAAGCGGCGCGAGGAGTCATTGGGCGAAGCCAGCAAGCTGCAGGGTTTCCTCAGGGATCTGGATGACTTTCAGTCCTGGCTGTCCCGTACCCAGACAGCCGTGGCCTCAGAGGACATTCCAACCTCTCTGCCTGAGGCTGAGAGTTTGCTCGCCCAGCATGAGAGTATTAAGAATGAGGTGGATAACTATAAGGAGGACTACGAGAAGATGCGAGCGGTCGGTGAGGAGGTGACCCACGGCCAGACAGATGCCCAGTACATGTTCTTGGCCCAGAGACTCCAGGCACTGGACACTGGCTGGCATGAGTTGCGTCGCATGTGGGAGAACCGCCACAGTCTCTTGGCCCAGGCCTTTGACTTCCAGACTTTCTTGAGAGACGCAAAGCAGGCAGAGGCTTTCCTCAACAGCCAGGTTAGAAAAATACACTATGGAATTAAAGCTTGTACTAGAGAGTTATGGAAACTTAATTAATTATTTGAAACAAAAATCATGTATCAACGTACTGCTTTATTGGTCAATATCTACAGTACAGCAGTCAATGTCAAATTCTGAAATACTAGATATACTGCATGATTTCAGTGGAGGATTAAGTCTTTAAGCAGAGCATGGTTTACTATGAGTTGGATAGAAATGTAATGTATCTAATTCAAAATTCATTGCAAAATCCATTTATAGTCTCAATTAATTATAGTTGATCAATCAAATTGATTCAATGTTAGAGATTTGCGATGCCAAAAGTAATGTAGTAAAATATTTTCCAAGCTTAAGTTTGTCACTCTGCTGCTGCAATGTTTTTTAGGGCAACACTGCTGGTAATTAGAAATATGTTTAGCCGCATGTTTAAACTCTGTGTTGTTTACCTATATTAGTCTGTATAATGGTTTTGTGGTTTGTTTACATTGGTGCCCAAACATTGGTGCTCAAACAATCCAGGGAGAGCTACTATCATAGTTTTGAAATTATTTAAGAGGAAATTAAACTTTATTCACATGTAAGGACTGGAACAACTTAAGAGTATGGATTCAAAGACAGCTGTAGCTAAATTATATTTGTATCTTGTTCTAGTTTGAATTCTTCATTATATCCCCAGTTTCTAATTTATTTAAAAAGAAATTATCTCAATACTACTACTACTTCTACTATACTACAATAACAGGCTGCAAAAAAACATTGGAATTAGATGGTTGCACATAACAAATGTTTAAAAACAATCGCATTCCTTTCCTCTCTGTGTAGGAGTATGTGCTGTCCCACACAGAAATGCCCACCAGTCTTCAAGGAGCAGAGGAGGCCATTAAGAAGCACGAGGATTTCCTCACCACAACAGAGGCCAGTGAGGAGAAGATAAATGGTGTGGTGGAGGCTGGACGGCGCCTCATTAATGAAAGTAATGCAAACTCTGATAAGATCCAGGAAAAAGTCGATTCCATCCAGGAAAGGTTCGAGCAAGCCACATTTCATTTATTAATAATGTAATATTTGAAGAAAAGATGTTCATTTAGCTTTCTGCTTAATTTTCTCCAGGCATCTTAAGAATAAGGAGGCTGCAAATGAATTGCTGGCTAAGCTTAAGGACAACCGTGAACTGCAGCACTTCCTCCAAGATGGACAGGAGGTAAAAAAAAAAAAGATTATAAAATAAAATAGAATAATGAATAAATATTTAAAGATGGTTATGGAATAAATGTGTGAAAGTTACCTAGAATTGTGAGTAGAAATGGCTTCTTTAATCATAAGAAACAAACTATAGAATTTGTGTTGATCACTTGTATTTCATTATGTTACGTTCCCCGAAAGTACATAAGTAAAACACTTAATAATATAAAGAAATGATACTTAATCCATAATACTATTCTCTTTTCTGTAGCTCACGTTGTGGATAAATGAGAAGATGCTGACGGCACAGGACATGTCTTATGATGAGGCCAGAAATCTTCACAGCAAGTGGCAGAAGCATCAGGCCTTCATGGCAGAGCTGGCCTCCAACAAAGACTGGCTGGACAAAATTGATAAGGTGTGGCCATTTTTATATATATATTGTCATCAAATTAAATGTTGTTAATAAGTATTTGGACATCCATTTATCTGCCTGATTGTTAGCATTTAATAAAAAAAAAAATCTGGGGACAATCTGCCAGGAATGACATTACCAAAGCAAAATGAACCTGAATTCAAACTTGTCCTTGTTTCCTGTCTCCAACAGGAGGGTCAGGCACTGGTGGCCGAGAAGCCGGAGCTAAAACCTGTTGTTCAGCAGACCCTGGAGGACCTACAGCGTCAGTGGGAGGAGCTGGAGGGCACCACCCGCACCAAGGCCCAGTGCTTGTTCGATGCTAACCGGGCAGAGCTCTTTACACAGAGCTGCTCTGCTCTGGATGGCTGGCTGAAAAACCTTGAGGGTCAGCTGCATAGCGATGACTATGGCAAAGATTTGACCAGTGTTAACATCTTGCTCCAGAAGCACCAGGTAGAGCACACTGTTTATGCAAAGCACACTCCATGCCATCAAGAAATACTGTTCATTTTATACAAAACATATATTGTGATTTTAAATGTGCTAAAAAATCTACAGATGGCATTTTATGAATCCTGCATTTGTTTAGCCAAGTGCATGTGGTGGAACTGGCCAAATGTTCAGTGGACACTGGCAAATGTCTATTTCTAACATATTTGTACTGTTGCTGTGTAGATGCTGGAGCACCAGATGGAGGTCAGAGATAAGGAGGTGCAGTCCCTTCAGTCTCAGGCTGTGGCCCTGTCCCAGGAAGACGCTGGAATTGCTGAGGTAGATGGTCAGCAAAGGCGTGTCACTGACAACTTCTCCAACCTTCAGGATCCTCTCAAACTGAGGAGACAGCGACTACTGGCCTCCAAAGAAGCACATCAATTCAACAGAGATCTGGAGGACGAAATTGTGAGTTGAATCACCTGATTGATTGCATAAATTAGATGTGAACGTTTGAGTAACTGTTTTGCCTGATGCTCATGTTTTATTCACCCGTCTGCTTTTCTCTCAGCTTTGGGTGAAAGAGAGGATGCCTCTGGCGGCGTCCACAGACCATGGAAAAGACCTGCCCACCGTACAGCTGCTAATCAAGAAGAACCAGGTACAGTGGATACAATTACTTTGTTTAAAATGTTGTAATGTAGGGTAAAGGAAGATAAAACTGACTTACATTCATTGGCATCTCAATTATTAAACATTGTCAATGAATATACACCTAAGGCAAATGTGAGATGCAGAAAATACCAACCCACCTTCTCTGTTTCTGAATATAGACATTGCAGAAGGAGATCCAGGGCCACCAGCCTCGCATCGATGACATCCACAGACGAGGCCAGACTCAGAGCCAGGTAGATGGTGAGAGACAGTCTGTCCTGGAGGAGCGCCTTGTTGAGCTGCGGGACCTCTGGGACCAGCTGATAGCCGAGACAGACAAGCGCCATGCCCGTCTAATAGAGGCAAATCGCGCCCAGCAGTTCTATGCTGATGCAGCGGAGGCGGAGGCCTGGATGGGAGAACAAGAGCTACACATGATGTCAGAGGAAAAAGCCAAGGTAAGACAAGACAAAACAAGTGCTGCTTTTTCACAATCTTTTGTCTTGAGAAAATATCATATCATTTTCCATTTGTCTCCCAGGATGAGCAAAGCGCACTAGTGATGGTCAAGAAGCACCAGACCCTGGAACAGGCACTTGAAGACTACGCCCAAACTATTCACCAACTGGCCAACAGCAGCCGCATCATGGTCAACGGTGAACACCCAGAGAGGTAAGAACACACAAATAGATCTAAATGTTGAAGTGTCAACTGTGACACAAGCCTTCTTATGAAAAAGGTTGTACACCCACAACCACTGATGTGTGTTGCTCTCTTTTTGTCTTAACACAGCGAGAGAATCACCTTACGGCAAGCCCAAGTTGACAAACTGTATGCAGGGTTGAAAGACCTCGCTGAGGAGCGTCGTGGGCGACTTCAGGAGAGACTGCGACTGACCCAGCTAAAGCGTGAGGTGGATGACCTGGAACAGTGGATTGCTGAGAGGGAGGTGGTTGCTGGCTCCCATGAACTAGGACAGGACTACGAACATGTCACAGTAAGTTTTTTTTTTCTTTTCCGTCACACACTTTGGAGACCCTGAAGCTCAGGGAAATTTAGCTCAAATTAATTATGTTTCCCACTTCTGCCCTGATTTTTTTCTTTCTACAGATGCTTAGGGACAAGTTCCGGGAGTTTGCTCGTGACACCAGCAACATTGGCCAAGAGCGTGTAGATGGTGTAAATGGGCTTGCAGATGACCTGATTGAGTCGGGTCATCCTGAGAACGCTAGTGTGGCTGAGTGGAAAGACGGGTTAAACGAGGCTTGGGCCGATCTGCTGGAGCTGATCGACACACGCACACAAATGTTGGCAGCCTCCTATGAGTTGCACCGCTTCCATCAGGATGCCATGGAGGTGCTTGGACGTGTTAAGGAGAAGAGGGAAGGGCTGCCTTCTGACCTCGGCCGTGATCTGAACACCGTTCAGCATCTACACAGACAGCACAACACTTTTGAAAATGACATCCAGGCCCTCAGTGGACAGGTCAGCTGTCTGTTAATAAGGAGCTCTCATGTGAGATTCCAAGACAGCCATGTGAACAGAAAACTGAATGTCCCATCTTCCTCTTTGACCTCACAGGTGAACCAGGTGCAAGATGACGCAGCACGGCTGCAGAAGGCTTATGCTGGGGAAAAGGCGGACGAAATTAACAGGAGTGAACACGCTGTGACTTCTGCCTGGGAGGGCCTGCTTGAGGCTGGTCAGGCCCGCAGGCTCCTCCTGCTGGACACTGTGGAGAAGTTCCGTTTCTTCAACATGGTGCGAGACCTGATGCTCTGGATGGACGGTGTCAACCTGCAGATAGACGCACACGACAGCCCCAGGTGACATTTAATGCTTAATTTTCCAGTTACGGTAATGAATGCTGTTATAATCAGTGCGACAAGTATATTTAAATCTCACCTCATCCTCCTCTCTGTTGTCCCAGGGATGTGTCTTCTGCAGGGCTGGTCATTGCCAATCATCAGGACATCAAGTCAGAGATTGAGACCAGGGCAGACAGCTTTACTGCCTGCTTCGAGATGGGAAATTCTCTCATCAACAATAATCACTATGCAGCTGATGAGGTACTGGGCAGTGGGTCACCTTCACTGTTATCTTTAGTCATATTATTGCATATTTAAAATAAAAGTGAGCAAACTTAATGGGACATTGTCGATTACTGCTTAAAGTCAATCTTTTCACGTGTCTTCTCGTTCCTGAATATTCTTTGATTCACAGATCCGGGAGAAACTGGCTCAACTCCAGGAAAAGAGAGAGAAGATCAACAACAAGTGGCAAGACAAGATGAACCATTTACAAATTGGTATGCCTGCTTAGCATGTTTTATAGTCTGCCTAAGGGTACATTCAATCTTATAGTGCCAAGGCAAATGAAATGCGTAGGATACTTTGTTGTGGTTGCTACAGGGTAAAAGTAGCAGATAAAATACAAACAGGTATGTCCGGTTTGAAGGTTATCATGGCATCCAGAATTTTTTCCTGTCGAGACTTGTGAGGTAAAAGGCTACACGGTATTCTATAAGACATGTGTGCTTAGACCTATTTGATTGGTGGTGATTGCATATTGGCAAAAATTGAGCCAGGGCTAACTTTTTTATGTTTTTATTTTGTGGTCTGAAAGGGACCAAATGTGTACCTGACTCACTGCTAATAGTTCTTGATGCTGTTAATCCTGTATTTCTTAATGAGCCATTATTTGTTCACTCTCTATCGTTTTGTTTTTGTTTTTCTCTCGTCTTCTGCTCCCCTTATCTCTGCTTCGCAGTGCTGGAGGTGTTGCAGTTTGGACGCGACGCCTATGTGGCAGAGTCTTGGTTGGCAGGGCAAGAACCTCTGGTGCGAGCTGCAGAGCTGGGCTCAAATGTGGATGAGGTAGAGAGCCTAATTAAGCGCCACGAGGCCTTTGAGAAACTTGCTGCAGCCTGGGAAGACCGCTTTGTGCTGCTGGAGAAACTTACTACTGTAAGTAGAAAAATGGCTTCCATCACATTCCGTGTATTTGAGAATGATTTGAATTAGTTCTGAGTGGCCTGGTATATACAGGTAGAGGATGTCCACCCCTCCTCTATTAATGTAGGCATTCATTTTCCCTCACTCATGAGGTGTATCACCACTGACTTTACATTTTTCAGCTTGAGGAGTATGAGATCCAGAAGAGGCGAGAGGAAGAAGAGAGAGCAAGGCGACCCCCTACACCACCCCCAGCAGAAGTGGCACAATCTGAAACAGAAAGTCATGTCCATGATTCTGCAGCCAGGTAAACCAAAGAGGACTGATGTATAGTATAATTAGACATTGTTTTTATTATATTTTATTAACATGCTTTCCACTCGCTCTCCAACTCAGAACCAGTCTGGACCAGACTACACTCAATCAGTCTGTGTCAGTGAATGGAGTTCACAGCGACAATGACACATCGCAGGTGAGTGTTTTATAGATCCAAATCCTTTGAACAGTACAGGGTTTCTGCTCTGTGGTTCAACAGAGTCATTTTGTTGAACCACAATAGGTTTCCAATTTTGTTTTTTTACCTAAGGGCTCTGGCATGTAATGTCCTGTAATGTCTTTTCCATGTTTCATGCCTCATCTCCTACATTATGACATGGATTTGTAAGAAATTCACTCCTTCAATCAATCTGTGTTAAAAAGTTGAATAGAGAAAGATAACTGAAAAATAAATACTGATTATTTGCATTAATGTTAACATAAGATGTCCACATCTAATAATAATACTTTACTGACAAAAACATGGCAACATTTTGTTGCAAATGATGAATATTATCAAAATATACGAGTTGTAAAAGAAGTCCAAACCTTTGAGTATATTACACTACATGCATCACTGTATTTAAGTGTGTGTCCCTGTCTCTGTCTGTTCTATTCTAATCAACAGTGTTCTTTAGACACATATTCCCATGTTATATTGTGACATTGCTATTATCTATTTGAAAGATACATCTATGTTTTCACCAGAATACAAAATACCTAGAAAAAATATATATGGAGCAATATTTTATGCCCAGAATAAGCAATAAAGTTTTGATTATTGGTATTGTTGATGGCTTCCACACTACAAGTGTGTTTGTAGTGTGGAAGCACTTTTTCTGAAAAGACTCAGTGCCACCAGGGATTTGCAGAGGAAGAAACTCACCCAACACCTCAGGAACCCTGATTCAATTGGACAGTGCACATGTGAGGAGGGGGTTGGGATCAGGGCAGGACACAGTAAACGTCCATGCATGTTACACTATCCTGGGGAAGATCCTCACTGGCAGATGAAAATAAGCACCTTGTGGAAAGCAGAAGTAAACATATGTCATAGACTCAGTCAAAGAAAGGGATACCTTTCTGTATTAATGGAACTTCATCAATTTGATGGTTTATTGACACAGTTGT
The DNA here is from genome assembly GCA_016806645.1 of Ophiodon elongatus. Classification (NCBI taxonomy): domain Eukaryota; kingdom Metazoa; phylum Chordata; class Actinopteri; order Perciformes; family Hexagrammidae; genus Ophiodon; species Ophiodon elongatus. The sequence goes on from JACSYO010002141.1 coordinate 920,632, forward strand.
TGACAGCTGTTACGAGAAGCCAATCATAATGGTGATGAGTCTGAACAAAGTCCTAGAAGTGTAACCCAGTTTCTAACTTTCAAGTTTCTGCCGCAGACGAGACTTCTTAACAATTTCTTATTGCGTTTTCATCAGCAGTCATTATCGCAATCGTTGTCAGTGGGAAAGAAATCAGAGCCTAAACGTGTGTGTAAGCCAAAGCAGCCGCAGCGTGTGAGTACCAAGCCGAGGTCGGCTTTGTAGCTTCCCCTCGCCCCCGTCACAGCCTCCGCTCAGCTCCTGGTCAACTGCAGTGCCTCTTTTTCTTCTGTTGAGAAGCCATCGCTCTCCATCACAGATGCAAAACCATTGCTTTATTTATTCATGTTTCATTCATGAGTCCCATTGCTGTTAAAAAGGCATGATGCAGAGTCATGAACAGATTGTTCTCATGCATCAGTCTGCTGTTGCATATGTGCTCATATTGACCAGGACAAGAGTTACTGTAAATGTGAAGCTCGGAGTTGTAAATGTGCTAATGTGGTGATAAGTGTAGCTGTTCAAAGCTGGTTTATGTGTACCTTGTTTTAGTAATTCCCTGTGTGTGTACACTTCCTGTGATGAGTGTGAACGTCCTTTAACAGCTCTTTGTAGAAAAAAGGCACAAGAATGTCTCCTTAGCTGATAATATTTCTTTTACTTTCACAATGCAGTACTTTAAAAGGCATCCTGTAGTCTTTGGATTTCGTATTTAAGATTCATAAAGTAAATCAAATCTAGAATACTTAATCTAAGAGATGTGGATGGTTTAAGGCTTTAGAGTTGAACTGTAATTGGGTGTTTATGTTTTTGTCTGTTTGTGTGTTGCAATGATTATTGATTTTATAGAGACTTGACTGAAGAGGCAAAGATTATCTTAAGAATAGTAATGTTTACATTACAAATTGGTATCTGCCTCTGTTTCAATCGAAAAGTATATCAGGTTGCCGAAGTACATTTTGATTATTTTCTTTTAACATTTTAACTATCCATGTTCAGTGTAGCATGCATTCATGCCTGGTTATTTTAATTGTATATCAGTGCACTGTGTGTTTATGTGGACCCACGCTACACTGTTATTTCAGGTAATCATACAGTGCCGACAAAAACAAGCGTCATCATGACTTTTCACGTATGGCTGTGAATGACTGCTTTGCTGCTCACTGCTTCCATCCAGTCCTATGTTTTTCTACCTCCTCACGACCGTTCATGTTCTGGTTTAAACCACAGGGCTCTGAGTCGGAGTCGGTGAACGGACCAGGCAGGGACAGTGGGCTGGCATCCTCTCGCCTTGAGCCTTCTGCCACGTTACCGAGCAGAGGTGGAGCAGAGCCAGATACCATGGAGGGGATGCTCAGTCGAAAACAGGAGATGGAGTCCCACAGCAAAAAGGCAGCTACCAGGTCAGTGTTGTTATCGGTCAAGTGCATTTAAATAGTCATCGGAGAGCCAAGACGACGAAGACTTGATTTCAGTTTAAAAAGATTGAAAAACTTAATTTCTGTAAAACTAAGTTGGTTGTATCTTAATCTGTCACAATGCCTTTTAACTGCCTTTTAACTGCCTTTCTCTTTGTTCCTGTAGGTCCTGGCAGAACGTGTACTGTGTCCTCAGAAAAGGAAGTCTTGGTTTCTATAAAGACGGCAAGAGCGCTAGCAATGGCATTCCATACCACGGAGAGGTACCCATCAGCCTGGGAGAGGCTGTGTGTGAGGTAGCACACGACTATAAGAAGAGGAAATTTGTATTCAAGCTCAGGTGAGAATAGAGGCAATTAAAAACCTCAGAACAAGGATTCGCGATCGAGTATGTTTTTCACCCGGTTCGATTTTATGAATAAAATGAGAGGCGATGAAATTCCAAGATGGTGAAATAGTGAAACGTAGACTTAATAGCTTATATTTGACTAATGGTTTGCATCATCAACACTGTGTCTGCAGGCTAGGGGATGGAAAAGAGTACCTGTTTCAGGCAAAGGATGAGGTAAGCTGTATAAAACAGAATTACTCTACTAAAATAAGTAGTTAAATACAAATAATGATGTGTGTGCTGTGACTATGCTTGATGATAGTGAAGTATAACAAATGTTTTTTTGTTTTTGTTTAAAGGCTGAGATGAGCTCCTGGATCCGTTCCATCATCAGCTCCATTCCAACAGGATCAGGAGACTCGCCCGTAGGACCGCGGGCCCTCAGCCGCGCCATGACCATGCCTCCCATCTCCCCCAGCTCAGGTGAAGGCGGAGGTGTTACCATGCGCAACAAAGACGGGAAAGATAAGGATCGTGAGAAGAGGTTCAGCTTCTTTGGCAAGAAAAAATAGAACACTTGTGTTATTGCTGGAAACAACACAACGTCTAAATTCCAACAAACTGAAGCAGTCATAAAGCAAAGTACAGACAGGTAACCCAAACACACTGCTCTCAGTGCAGACCCCGAGGAATTTGTCGACAGCTACTGTACGTGGCTTACCGAGAACTTTTTATTTTCCTTCTCTCTTATTCTCGCCAGGTTTTATCTGTCATTTACTTTTTCGTTCACCCAATTCATATTTTACATTTAGCTGCACCCGACAATGAAAGCCCTCATCCAAATTCAGGCAATTTCAGCCAACCAGCTGAGCTTATTGGTCTAAGTCAGTAACAGCTGTGGTTGGCATTAAGTAAGGATTCAGGACCAGTTCAGTTTCAATCCACCAAAACGGCCCTCCTTCAGAATGAATATTTTCTCTTCAGTGAGTCCTGACTGGGTCGTGGTGGAAACTTTTCATCAATGGCCTATGTTCTGCAAGGAATACAAAGGCCTAAGTAAGTAAGTAAGTAAGTAAGAGTCTTGACTAGCGGAGCCGTTTTCATGCCGTGTCACTAATAAAACAATGGATGGTGGCTTTCCACTGGGGTGCACTCTGGTTTTATTTCCCTGCTTTAAAGCGCTCTCTGTTTGGGAGGATCACATCAGTCTCTTTTTCTGTTCTTGGTATTGATGTTATTAACCTGACCGATTATTTTTGCTATTATTATTATTATTATTATTATTATTATTTATCTTTTGCTATTGCTGGTTTGAGAAAACAAGCTAATTGAGTTGCCATTAGATAATCTTGATTCATGTTGTGGAGAGAAACAAATTTGGTTAAATTAGTGGAGAATGTTGGGCTTGCCCTTGTATGTAATATTTTGTTTTGTTTTTTTAGGAATGACAGTTGATGAGGTGTTTTGAGAAAAAAATAAAACTCATTAAATTTTAGAAGTGTGCATTAAGTGATCACAAGTTTCATTGGGAAAATAATATATATATATATATATATATTTAATAAGTGGTTTTATTTTTTATTTTGTCTCTAATTTTGCCTGTATTTGATCATTTCTTTTGAGTGGTCTTTTCTGCTTGATTTTCAACTTTATTTTTTCTGTACAAAGCAGAGAAGATTAGTTTTCTAGTGTGTGTGTGTGTGTGTGTGTGTGTGTGTGTGTGTGTGTGTGTGTGTGTGTGTGTGTGTGCGTGTGTGTGCGTTTGTGTGAGTTGTGGTGCTGTGGAATTTGCACGTTTATGTTATGAATGCTGCTTTTTGGTACTTAAACGCAGACAAAACCAGACACAAACACAAAATAACATTACTGGAATTATTTCATAAAATTAGGTTTTCTTTGCTCCTGGTTTTTATTACATGTAAGCTGACATTACCAATGAAGTTCCACAAGATGGTTTAATTCTTTTTGTTTTAGTCTTCTAATATCTATATCTGTTCTCTCTCTATCTGCTGGTGTGATGGCATGGGGGCTGTTTGTAGAAACAAAGCTGAAGCACATTCTCTGTGGCAGACCGCAGGGATGCAAGCAGGTCAGATGGACAGCTGGACAGGTCCCATTAAGTGAAGTGAGGGCTGCGGAAGTGATATTGGCTCGGCAGTGAAGAATGCGGTGTATGCGCTACATGACAGACAGGTGTATTGAGCCTTACTTGAACCCACTACAGATACACTGAACCCCTTTTTACAAACCCACCCTCCATTCGAACAGTCTTAAAGGAAGCTTTCGTCGTACGAAGACAGGAATGTTAAAAAAAATAAATGTGCCCCTGTGGCAATGATCTAATGTATGCCAGTGGGTTATGTATGCAGGTACAACATGAATTACAGCAACCATGGAAAGCTCTGCTCACGAACTGGCAGAGAGGGAACGAGTCCTAAAGTGTCTCTAAGGCGAGCGTTGTGCTCTTGCATATGTGGCATGACTTCATGTAGGTTTATACTTGTATGTGTGTCATCATTGCCATCTATTCTCTTCTGTGTTGATGTACTCTGAAAACATGAGATCACTTCATATTCAGGGTTGGAGAGCAACTAATTCTGTGTAATTGGCATTTACAGTAATCTGAAACAAGATCATGGCAATCCAATATAGTTAATGTACAAATATAATAGGTGTTTATTATTTTCCTCAAATATGGTATGTGTTTGAAATGATAAAAACATTTACAGTATTTTATGAGACTAGGCAGTAGTGGAATTTTATATAAATTGGTTGTTCACTGTTATTATAGTCGGTCACTTAAATTCAAGTTTTAATTTATCTTTCTAACTGCCAAAATGCCACGGGAAGTTACGGGACAACAATTCTGAATTTAAGAGTGTTATGAATTATTTCAAGTAGGTTGCAAGTAATCAATTATTTTGTAATTTATTTCACCTTGAAAGTAACTCTTTAAAGCTGGTAATTGCCTGGTTGTGTATACCATGCCTTGGAGGGCTCATAAGTCCACAGGAATGTCACACCAAAACTGTTGTGACGACACAAACAGCTGGAAATAAACTGGTTGCAGTTTAAACTGTTTGGCCTTATCTTGCAGTCCCAAATGAATGTGGAACCAGCGATCTATTGCTCAAAGACCCCCGAAGCCAGAGATGAGAAATATCTGAACATCCACTTTGAGACTACTGAGAAGTTGACAGCACCTGGTCCAAACTTTCTCAAACTGACCGCCTTGTCTCTGTCAGTGGGATTTTGTGTCTCGGGTGGGTGACCCTGCTCCCAGTTTAAGTAGCCTTAAACAAAGCTACGACCTGGGAACCACGTCAATAAGGTCATTGCATACATAAGTGAGCCAATGCAGTTAGCGTACATTGTGCACAATTTCGAATGGAGGAGTCATTCTTCCCCAGTGGATGAGCTGTTTATAGTGATCATTGCTACCTTTTCTCTGCTCTGGACATCAGACACGGCATTCAGTTGATGTCAGGGTCTCGATGTTTAAAGGTCACACAGTGTATTTTCTTATCGGCTCATTTGAATGTGAATGATTCAAATTAGTTTGGCCAAATTGGTCATGAGAAGCAAAAAATATTTCGCATACTTGACATACTGTACACAAACTTTCTCTTTCACACACGCTCACACATTAATACTGTACTGTATAATTGATGCAGAATGACCCCGGCAATCCAGTTTTGTGGATATGTCCTCAGCTGGCTGTGATTCGATGTTGCATATGGCATCCTTTTTAAAATAGCATTGTGCTACTGGTGAGCTTCGACCAGAACGTGGGAAGTAATGTATTATTGATGTCAAAGAGACAAGTTTTTGGTAATGAGAGTACTTGAAACAATGGAGTACTTAATGAAGAAAAACAACAACTTTTACTTGTTAAGTATTAGATATGGGTGAAAACAGACTGGTGACAATTTGAGCTTCCTTTTTTTAGAAAAAGGCAGGATACTTGCTGTCTAGTGGGAGCTTGCATTTTTTCATCCAGTGGTCTGTCTTGCAGCATTTGATAAGCCTGTCCTCATACCTTCATTTCTCATTATTTTTGACAAATGTCTGTTCCTTCCTCTGTAATTCAGAGTTGTTAATACCACTACTATTATTAATTGCTATTATAATCATTATTGCTACTGTTGTTACTATTACTACTACTGTTACTAATGCAACTTATTGCAAAAATTATAACTGCTGTCCATTTTCAGGTACGTGTCTGTAATACCAGACCCTTCCACACGATGTCAGTGTGCTGTGGAGCATTTTCATTACAAATCGAAAATAATGTTTGTTGACTTGTGTATCTACATCTAATATTAGGAATAATAAAACATGGTTTAATCAAAATCATGATATTGTTTGGGGTTTGTTTTTTTGATGAAAAGGTTATCGACTGCTCCAGCTTTTATTCTATTCAGCGCATGAGAGAGAGAGAGAAAGAGAGGGAGTCACGTTTTCACAGTAAACTCTATTGTTGTAGCATTTTACAGAAAACCTTGTCCCTGGTACCTGTGGTGGGACTAAAAGGATAATTAGGTGGCATGTCATACTGGAATTACACTAGGCCACTCCAGCAATTTAGTATTGTTCTTCTGTAAAGTTGGGGGACTCATAAAGAGCTAGGCTAAAAATCAATATCAGGGATATCCTGATATTTCGATCGTAGATTGCCCATAATGCAACTTGATAGTGTCTTTCATTAGCCTCTTGACTCCTTAAAATGGGCACCTCTTTCAAACCCTGTACCATCAGTTTGTTAGGCAGGGTTATTTTTCATACTTTGGAAAGCTCATTCCAGAACACATTATACAAATATTTTCACAGGATAAGTAGTACTCCCCATGACGAGTACACTGAATCTTGTGTGTAAAACTAGTGAAGTTCCCCTGGAGTCGAGACCAAATGGGCAAAATTAAGATGATAAAGTAGTTCAAACATTACAAACACAGGTTTTAACTTCCAATTATATTTATTTATACATATTTATTTCTTCTTTTTATATTAAAACAATGAAAAGTAACACCAATGACATCATGTACCATCAGACACGATATACAGTTCTGCATGCTATTTTTAGATTCGTAAATTAGATTCGAGAATTAATTTCCTTCCTCTGTATAGCATTTCTCATAACAACAAAACAGCAGTTTGAAGATAACAAGTTACAGGAAACCTTTAGTGAGAATCCTTTAGTTTGTCACCCATCCAAACATCTGTTGGTGCAAGTAAATTCATAAAACTATTTGTGTCATTTCTAGTTGAGAGCAGAATGGGATCATAATTTGAAAATAAAAAGTGTTATCATTCTGCTCTCTGTTCACGTTTCACTGCAGTACATGTGAAATATAGTTATTGTGTGGGTGTAGCGGATGTTGCTGCAGTGCAGTCATTACGAATAATATTACTGATGCAACTGCAGCAAATGAGGTCAAGGATGATCAAATAGTGACTAAGATACAGTAGGTCTAAGACGAATCAGGGGGTGAAAGAGCAGAGCAAACCTTCTCTGAGAGTTGGTAAGAGAAGTCTCGGTTTCATCACATTGGTTATCTCTGTACTGGAGGTTGAAAATGGGAGAGGATGAGGATGGTGGTCAAAGAACTCAGAAAAAAGGTTTATAAAAAAAGTTTATATTGAGAACGGTTGTATGGGGGACGGAGGAAACGCGTCTTGGAGCAGTTAGAAACTAGAAGAGTCAACACATTAAAAGTACGTATAGGTGTGAATAACAGAATTGTAAATGTGAGGCCACAACCAATAAGTTCAAATTCACAGGGGATTTTTTCAGATAAACCATAACTAGGAGTTTGGTGACATTAAAGTGTAGGCTTTACCTATCATTTGTAAATGTAATTTGGTAACAGTTCAGCTCTATTGTACTTTTATCAAGAATATAATGTAGAGGGATAAGTAATTATCCATGTATATGAGCTGCTGACGATACAAAAAAAATGTATGTAAATAATTCAGAATGATATTTGCATCGCTTTGTATGATAAAGTATCCTGCACGGCCACGACAACTCAGTGGGGGGCGCTATGTGTTACGTCACTGCCTCGTCTGCCTACAAGTCCTGACGGAGGGCTGCATACGGCGGCCTCCACTTTCCCCGTCTACCAAAGCAAGATGGCAGCTGTTGTTGAGAATGTTGTCAAACTGTAAGTGTCGGACTTTTCTACACACCTTACGCCTCACCGGTCGACTCGCACCGCGGTCACATCCGAGCAAATGCACGTTCATCCAGTCGGTGACCGCGTCGCGAGCCAGCTCGTTTCCACGGAGTTAGGGAGGTTAGCCCGCGTCGGACCGTCGCGTGTGTGAGTGTGTGTTCACATCCTGGAATGGAAGTGTGAGTTAGCAGACACGCAGGGGACGTTTCTGAGACGCGAACCACGAGTCAATGTAAGAGAACATGCGTCAGTCTGATCATACGTGTGTTTATGGAGGGGATACTGCGGTTTATTGTGTCTCGCTGGTCCTCCAACAGCTAACCTAGCTAGCTAACGTCGGTGAAGTGTAGCAGCTAAGCTAGCTGTCTCTCACGCTAACGAGCTGTGGGCGCAGGGTGCTGTGGGTGCTCAGAGTGCTCCGGCGGCGGGCCGGCGGGTCCAGAATGAATGAGAGACTGTGGCCCTGGAGACCCCCCTTTCTTCTGGGCACCACCGAGCTGTAGTCACTGTGGTTGTCACATTTATAATAAAGTTACCACAGTGTATAGTGACCCGTACCCAGCTGTCGTAAACCGTGCTGCCGTTTCCGTTAACTTTTGTGTGTCGGTGCCCCGGTGGTTGTTCTTAAACGTTTTACGGCAATTAAAAGCTTTTGGGCTAGGTCCTGAGTTACCATGGTAACGTATAAAAACGTGACGCTTACCTGACCCCTTGGTAGATAGATGAGTGTCTTCTGAACTTTACTCTTTGAACTTCTCCAATGGTTTATTTATACACACACACACACACACACACTTTTTTTAAATTAATTATCTGATCAGAAATATTCACACACATGGCAAGTTATTTATTATTATTTATATTAGTTATAGAAACAGTCACTCTTTGGAACTATTTTCCACGTAAAAAGCCTCCTCTTTCTGATTTTAGTCTTGACGAAATAGCAGATAGGTTGTATACGACAATATACTCAATTATTTCATCTTTACGATAGACTAAATAAAATGATGAGATCTGTCAAAAGTTTTACATGAGCCTGTTTGTCTCACTTGGAAGAGATGCAGCCCTTAGCTTTCCGACGAGGGAATAAGCTCACACCGCTGTTTGAGTATATATTTCCGTTGAATACGCAGCACAATTTTGACTGACTACCACGCTCTTTGTTGGTGGTGGACCAACAAAAGAGCACCTTTTGTTGCACTCAATACCGAGTTAGTCTGAAGTACAAAAGACATTGTCTCATGAGTGAGCCGTCTTTCTAAGTTGGCAGCACAACAGAGAAAGAGAATGGGCTTTAAACTAAACTGACGGGGAGGTTACAAAGTTTGAAGTAAGACTGCACTGGTTTTGAAATGCCCACACCTGCTGATTTTCTTTTTGTGTTTTTAAGTATAAAAAGACCGAATAACAAGCATCTGGCTCTGGTTTGTGGCATCAGGTTGGGAGAGCAGTACTACAGAGACGCCATGGAGCAATGCCATAACTACAATGCCAGGCTCTGTGCTGAGAGGAGTGTCCGAATGCCGTTCCTCGACTCTCAGACCGGTGTGGCTCAGAGCAACTGCTACATTTGGATGGAAAAGAGACACAGGGGACCAGGTGAGACACACACAACGCGTAGTGTGCTTCAAACGCACCGTCGCCCCACTGCAGGATTTACATTTTGCTTTACTCAGTTGGATTTATTGAGCACTTTTACAAGACCAGTGTCTCGGGTGAAGGATCTGTTCAGGACCATTCTCAGGCTAAAACTTGTTTTTCAGAGATTTATTGAAGGGATGAATGGGACGCTTTAACCAAGCTTGCAGCTAAATGTGCCCTCTTGGCTTTAAATGAGTGCCAATCACGCTAACAAGCTTTGTTGGTTTTTCATTTAGTTCTTTAGTTCTGTATTAATATAGGTCCAGTGTTATGTAGATGGGTTTGCTCTGATCCCTCAGGCATAGCACCTGGACAGCTCTACACCTACCCATCCAGGAGGTGGAGGAAGAAACGGCGAGCTCATCCTCAAGAGGACCCACGGCTTATCTTCCCTCCTGTCAAGTCAGGTATCACATCATTGAGCTCAGCTCATTCTCTATTTTATTCTGTCAACCTTCAAGAAAAGCTATAAAAAAGGCTATGCTTTCCTTACCTTACATTTAAGAAAAACTGAAATAGAAACTGTGCTGGTAAAAAAAAAACGGAATGTGTTTGTGTTTTGTTCACAGAGATAGATGTAGGACTGAAGAAGGATGCTCCGTTATCAGCGGATGGCAGCAGCCTGGAGGCCCTGCTGAAGGGGGACTCCATGGAAAAACGGATGACCACAGAGCTCCGGGGGTCTGAGGAGGATTCAAACCCGAGTGACTACACCGGAGGCCTGAACCCTGCTGCGCGGATTAGAAAGGTTCTTGTTTTCGGCATAAGATATATTTGAAGTCAAGAAAACTATTTTACTTTTTTCTTATTTTCTCAATGCCTCAACATAGAGAGTCATTGAGCCAGATGACTTCCTGGACGACCTGGATGATGAAGACTATGAGGAAGACACGCCTAAAAGAAGAGGCAAGGGAAAGGGGAAGGTAACTGACTGCCTACTACTAATTTCTCCAAAGTTCATCCCAGCTCTCGTGTGTCCCAGCCTGTCCGTGGACTCTTAATAATGCCTGTGTCCTCAGGGCCGAGGAGTGGGCAGTACCAGGAAGAAGCTGGATACAGCGGCACAGGAGGACCGAGAGAAGCCGTACGCCTGTGACAGTGAGTCCTGATGGGGGAGAGTAGAGCATGTGACCACAGTCACTGCAGATGTTAATAGCTGTAATGTTTGTAATCTAATCAAGCAAGACTTTGCCCAAGTCCTCATTTTTTATTGCCTTTTTGTTTTCATTCTCTCCCCTTTCTGTTTAATGTTCTCCTCCATCTTCTTTCTGCTCTTTGTTAGCCAAATCTGATACTTATAAAGCTAGTCCAGGCTCAGCTATATTTCTTTTTGTCATCATGATATCATGCATTTCTTGAACTTGCATTGCAAATCTTTCCACGGGTGGGAGGGGGGTGTTTCTTCCACTTCTTTGGTGTTGTCAGGCTATGTAGACGTACTGCTGCTTGATGTTTTTTTTCCTAAAGCATTTCACTTTCAGCTGCAGACTGACTGATCTTTTGTCAGTCTATGAGCCTATTTCTCTGAGTCTCTGTCTGTGCTCTGTCTTCTCCTTCTCTTCTCTCTTTCAGACACTATCAAACAAAAGCATATTTCAAAACCTTCTGAAAGAGGTATATTTCTCTCATTCCTTTTTACTCCTGTCTGCCTTGTCTTTTGTCTTCACTGCCTGTTTTTATTTTCTGTCCACGTCACCAAGTAGATATTCTCTCTGTGTAGTAAATGCTTTTTTCCTCCACAATTTACTTCAGTGTGATTTTAACTAGATTTAGAAAAGAAGATCAAGACCATGTTAGTATACACCCCAATTAAACTGTAGTCTACAATCGGTCAAAGATATGAGCCGTCTGTTTACAAATTAGCTGTGGTCCATGAACCTATTGTCTTCCCCCTCAATCTGGCCCTGATTGTCCCACAGATTTAGATAAGCTAGAAACTGGAGCCTGCTGCTGTTTTTTTGTCTCGCTTCTTAATGTGTGCAATTTGACTGCATTAGGTTTTCCTTGCTTTTTTTTCCCTTTTATTCCTCTTCACCACCTCTGCACCCTGTACAGTCTCATCCCATGTTCCCTGGAGTGAACATTGCTTTTGTTTTGAGTCCGTTGGATGCCTCTTTTACTTTTGGGGAGTGTTTTTCAAAACCTTCTGCCACTCCACACGATCACGTCGCGTGTGACTAGCTGTGTCTTTAGCGATTTTGCTAAGATGTTCTGGAGATAAAGACTAATCCCTCCTTTTAGATGAGATTTGAAGAAATAGGACATTAGCCAAAAAGGGAAATGAAAATGAGAGAAAGTATGGAAGTGAAAGAAGAAGTAGTTTGTCTTTGGCGTTCTCTTATGACAAACCTCACACTCCCTGTGACGATGGCTGCACACAATGGCAACTTTGTCCTTCATAAAGTCAGTAAAGCCTCCGTACCCAATCCCACTGGCTTTTCTCACCCCACTGATGAATAGAATATAAATTCAGGTCATAAACATTAGTATCCAGAGCAATGTGACACTATTGATTAGAGCAACTTTATTTTTAATGTCAACCAACTAATTTTGAAGGAGATGTATGGATGAAGAGAAATGTGACTAAGCGATGTAACTTTTTAGTTTATTTCCATTGAACTTGTCAGTAGTCCAACACTGCAGAAGAAGTTAACACCTTTTTTTTGTAAAGACCAGCAGATGTGTGGTGCTTACAGTGGCTGAGATGTTGTCTTAATGCTGTGCCTGAATACATGGCTACCGCAGAGCTCCCGCTAAGAGGGTGTGATGACGCATGTCATTGCCTTAGAGCATGTTTTTCATATTCACAACTGCCTCGTCATTCTTCATCTTTCCCTCCTATTTCATTGCTAATCTATCATGTCACTGTGTGAGCCAGATACAAAACAAAAAGCAGAATACCACAGAAATATGTTGGGTCTTTAAGTAATTTTTTTTTTTTTTTTTTTACTAATCATCACTACATCACATCAAAGCCAATATATGGTCATATTAAATAATATGACCATATGTTTTAAAAGTGTACTCAACTGATTTATTTATTGCGTTTTCTATAACATTTTTGGGCTCACAATGGACAGTTAGAAAGAAAAGATCAGAATTCAGCTAAATTGTCTATTGTCCACACATTCTTCTTCCTTGTCAAATGCTACATTACCCATAATGCAAATCTGCTGACAGTTCAGTCAGTGTGTTCTGTTAATAGCACCTAATGTTGACTTTAATCTCAAGCAGAGATGAGGGGTGGGTTACAGAGAGCTCGTAAGCACCGCTTTACTTTTTTAGACTTGAACTCTTCAGCTCCAACCATCACTGACTCAGGTGACATCACTTGAGGCCATTGATCAGACTTTACTTATTTAGTGTTGCTCCGATACTAATACAAGTAACGGATTATGCCTCTGATGCAGCTTTAAATTCTGGATCTGGTAATGGGGAGTATGTAAGTCTATGTATCGATCCGATATCACATAATCATATAATTCATCAGCTCAATCATGCTACATAGGAACAACAACACGCGTCACTCGCTACCCGATCTGTACGTCCTGCACTATCGGTACTGCGCATGAGCAGCTCTCAACGGAGATGAGAAAGTTGGAGATGGCTCATTCTTTAGCTACTTCCATCATCCGCTACGGAGAAAAACGTTTGCAGCGTCCGAAATTGACGCTGGAATTAGCTAACGAGTGAGCCATCCCGCTACTTTCTCATCTCTGTTGAGCGTTGCACATGTGAAGTACAAATCGGGCAGATGCTAGTGGAGAGTGTAACGTCAGCCAGAGCGAGCAAAATGTGGCTATCAATTTGGCAACATTTTACACTGGAACTATTTGTTAATGTTTTACAAAGAGTTTACCTGAGCCAGGCCATACAACAATGATAGCAATTATATTACATCCATACAGGGTTAGTAGTATACAGCTGTTAAAATAATGACAATACACTGGTATCGGTCGATACTCAAGTTTAGGTAGAACATCTTTAGCTTAATCCAACTTTTTTCAAATATGCTGTAGTACTCCCGAGACCTGTAAATGGACTTAAATGTGTGAAATTGATGCAGTTCCCCTTAAAGGCACATAATAGATATTGCACAGATCTAAACATATAAAGTCAGATTATGTTTGCCATTTATGATCTGTGTAGATAAACCCTTTTAGCTTGTTACTGTTGTATAGACATCCTGGTCCCTGCTGCGGATAGACCATGCTCAAGTACAGTTTCTGTCGGAGTCACAACATTCTCAGAAAATGCCCCCCAAAGTCATTGTATCATCATAAAAGACACACTAAATACAACACTCTGGACAAATAAATACAATAACATTCTTCCTTTGGACATGGACTTTACTCATGTATTGTTTGTTTTCATACACGTTGTGTTTTCTGGTTTTGGTGGCAGTCTGTGGGAAGCGCTACAAGAACCGTCCCGGTCTGAGCTACCATTACGCCCACTCCCACCTGGCTGAGGAGGAGGGTGAGGAGAAGGAAGAGGTGGAGATCAACGAGCCTGCCTTGCCTCCTCCCAATGAGCCTAAAAGTAAGAGTAAAATAATTTGCTGTCCTCAGAGATTTTGCCATTGGATTGCTGAGTTCAATGTAGAGCTGGACTTTTTAGAAAATGATGTTCCTTGGGTGTTTTTCATCTTGTTCCTCAGCTCCCAAGAAAGGCCCAGATGGTCTCGCATTGCCTAATAAATATTGTGACTTCTGCCTGGGAGACTCCAAAACCAATCACAAGACTGGCCAGTCAGAGGAGCTGGTGTCCTGCTCCGACTGCGGACGCTCGGGTACGTTGGAGACAACTAGCTGTTGCAATTGGGTAGCAACAGGACATCTGTGCAGCAAAGTGATGTATAATAAATGTTATTTTACACGCAGGCCACCCCTCCTGCCTGCAATTCACTCCTGTAATGATGGCCGCCGTGAAGACGTACCGCTGGCAGTGCATAGAGTGCAAGTGCTGCAACATATGCGGCACCTCAGAGAATGACGTGAGTTTACTTGCATTCAGATATTTTATGTATTGTAGAAAGCTGAAGTCTGACGTGTAATGTGTTGTTGTTGTTGTTCTGTTTCTTCCAGGATCAGCTTCTGTTCTGTGATGACTGTGATAGAGGCTATCACATGTATTGTCTCAACCCACCCATGGCTGAACCTCCAGAGGGTAAGATCACTACCCGTGTAAAAAAAAACTAAGTCAAAACTGTGTTACGTGTATAAGAAATGACCTTAGTGACTGGGATGTAGAACTAAAACGATGTAGTTTGAAAAGCCAAAATGGTGGATTTTTTTTTTTTTTTATCTTTACGTCATTTAAAGGAGAAAGAATTCCTGCACCAAAAGTATTTCAGTGTAATACTGTGATTCTACAACACAGCCTGAAAGCCTGCTATGAGGCTCTGCAAGGTTCTGTTTGTATTGGTTCTACATCCCGAGTAGCTTCTGAAAATGGATTGGGTTCTCATAGGAAGGGCTGGCTGTCAGCTGAAAATGTTTTGATACTGGTGGCGTTATGATACCCAAGTTTCGATAGCAATACCAAGTCACTACTTTTTTTGTTACCATAACTTGATAAATAAAAACACATTTTTCTATAAAACTTATATTTTCATTTATCAAAGGATGGAAGTAGTTCTCAATTGTTTGATATTCAAACACCAACTAATATAAAATAGTATAAAAGTGTCAAACATTTGTATGTAAATCTGGTGCTACATGATCAAAGAATAAATAAACACGCCTTCTTTAGGCTGGTGGACATGCAGCTTCAAACGTCTCTGACATTAATCGATTTTTCTCTGTTCTTCTGGCACTCAGGGAGCTGGAGCTGTCATTTATGTCTGGACCTTTTGAAAGACAAGGCATCCATATACCAGACCCAGAACGCCCCACCATCGTGATGGCTGCCTCCCCTGCAGCAGTAATGGTTTACCCTTCGATATCAAACTCAAGCACCCCTGACGAGCTGAGCTCGGAGGCAGTGTGTTCAGAACAGACAATAAATTGTGTAAAGGGCTGTTTCCCTCACTAAACCGCCCTCACTTAGCTTCAGATATGACTGTTACACAGTACCAAGCTCAGATACAGCCCCATTGATTTTTACTTTCATCTCTTTTCTACATAGCCAATTTGAGCAGTACTGAATTTCACAGCATAAATAGACAAAATCTGATCTCCCATTCAGGTTTTTTACACATACGCCGACTCAAAGTCTGCTCAAACCTTCTCTATCCTGCAGTGTACCGATTTTATGACTAGAGCGGAAATAGAGCTTGTCTGAATCAAGTAGCATGCCAGTGCTTGCTAATCGTAAAAATAGATTTTATAATATTTATATATTTCTATGGTATATAATAGTGTTAAGTATGTACAATTTGGAAAGAAACAATGGTAATGCAATGGTCTTTTTTTTTTTATTATTAGTGCCCATTTCATCATTAAGGAAATATCCACAACCACGTGTTCTTTAATGGCACTGCTGATATTTGGGGATTCTCTTGATGGAGTCAAAGAGATCTGCTGAGACGGTAAAGGATTTAGCATCGTATCCACTGCCACCGGCCACACAGAAACTTCAAACAAATCAGGACCTATGAATAGAAACCCTCACGCGCTCGTCAAAGTGGCTCCAAAGGCTGAGGGACTCGAGGAATGGCTGCTTGTTGACTCGCGTGTGTGCGCTTGTGGCTGGTTAAGCAGCACAGAGCTGGAGGGGATGCATGAGATAACAATGTGCATGTTTTATTCAGGCTTTGGGGCCTTTTTGACTAAAATGTTAGCTTTTTACACTCGTCTTCAAACTGCACACCTGGCCCTTGCTAGACTGATGATGATGGTTATTCCAGTCAAATCAAAGAACAAATCCTACTTGCATTATCAGCCAGTTA
Organism: Ophiodon elongatus; assembly: GCA_016806645.1. Lineage (NCBI taxonomy): Eukaryota > Metazoa > Chordata > Actinopteri > Perciformes > Hexagrammidae > Ophiodon > Ophiodon elongatus. Next base: position 937,108 of record JACSYO010002141.1, read on the forward strand.
AAGGGATGAAAAGCCTCAGTTGCTGTGTTTTAGCAGTTTGCTCATCAGCACTATATCCAATATTTGTGGATTTTCTGACCCCATTAGATTATTTTAATGTAATTGAGGACTACGCAACCTTGTAAATGGTCACTTAATGACGATATAAATGCAATATAAGCTCCTGTAGGAGGCTGGGATGACAGGGATTCATGGCAGAGTCGGTTTAAGCTCTGTTGGCAGAGAATGTGGATATTGTACATTTTCTTTCTCAGAAAATGCTGTTCCAGATGGGACTGTGGCAACAAATATGGATGACTCCATATTGTAAAAAGAGATTATGTGTATATGTATAGTCCTATGAAGAACTGTTCTTTTTGTCACTGCTTTCATAGTTTTATTATGCAATGGTTTCCTTCTGTGGCGATGCTAAAAGAAAAGGTCTGGTTACTTTACCTCAAACAGTATTTAAAGGGTTGAAACATGCTGTTGATAGATGGGACAAAGACAGAGGGATACATGTAATGACGGCTGCAGTGTCTGCTTCAATAAGTGCATATTCTACAGGTAAATAAGTGCATGCTCCGTAATCGTCTGCACTCCTAAATGCTGCCTATTCGTCTCCGCGTGAGGCCGGCAGGGTGTTGGGAAGTGGCGTAATATAAATTAACCAAGCTATCATGTCGTTTCAATAGCCCACTAACAATTACCACACAATTATAACTTGGTTTATTTTCTCATCACGTTTGAAACTTGGTTATGTAGAGACGGTGGCTACTAGAATATTTTGCTGGTTGTTTTTGTACTCATGGATGATGTTTGCGTACTTGATGTGTGGGACATTTGGGATACAGTGGAATTTGCTCTCTAGTTAATCCTGTGATCCAGGTGTCATCTGTGCTGCTCTCTTCCAAAGCTCACAACAATAAGCAAAGCCCATAAAGTGATTAAGAGCCACATTCTGGAGCTGCATCGTAACTGGACGGTTCAGTAATGATGGACCGGTACCTAGGCTGCACTCGGAGGACATGAACAAGATGGAAGTCCAACTGTCGTAGTATATTTTTATATACATACACGTACACGTATCTCAGATTAGGGTTTTCTGGTCTCGAGCTTTGGGAGAGAATTGTTCATCACGACAAATAAAGTTTAAACTAAGGTCACAGGTTTATGTAGGAGGTGAATTATCTTTGGATTGTGATGGAATGTTTTTTTTTGTGCAAAATTTGTCTTCAGGAAATAAAATACTAGGCGCTATAACCTGCTGATGTTCTTGTTCTCTTCCTCAAGGAGCATTTGAGAAAGTAATGATTGGGATAATGAAAATATTGACAAATCTCATAAGCACATTGAGATGTCGCCCTTTTTGTTAATTATCAATGCAATTTTATGTTTATTATTAATTAGTGGCCAAAAATGACAGTTCCCCAATGCTCCATTCTCAGGCTTCTGTTCAACACCTACGGTGCATTAAGAAATAACAAAATATTCAGTTCAGGGTCTGATTACTTATGTTCATGTGATATTTCTTTTTTTTTCCTTTTTATTAAATGTAAAAAAATAAAACTATTTAGGAAAACAATGCTAAATGTGATTATTTTGACTGATTGCGATGTGATTTTTAGTATTGGAGGGAATGATAATCTTCACACAATTCATATTTTCATTGAAAAATATACTGTAAGTGATTATAGTGTGATTTATTTATTTTCTTCGTACCAACATGTGTAGACTAGGACATTTCCGCATGACTATTCAATTTAAAATGGTATTTTGACACGTTTTGCCTTTTAACAAATAACACTCCTGTGATTTTAAAATTACAACAGTCTATATTGATATTTGGATTCATTATGCAGCCCTAGTCTGAATACTTTCTGAATGCACTGTATAGGCTCCCACAAGCGCACATTATGGAAAACTATTAAATATGTTACCATAATTAGGTAGACAACACATTTATAACTATCACCTTGTGACTATGGTCATGTGGTCGTTTCACTGATGTCAGAGATGAACGATCAAAAAGTCAGTCATAATTTTTAAGGCATAATTTGTTATATTTCTTATATTTTACAATGACATTTTGTTCATAGTATAGTATGTCAAAGAATGATTAAAAAAAGTCATCGTAAAATGTTGGAAATAAGTCATAGTATAGTTACTATACACCCCGTCTATTGGAATTATGTAGCATTGATACAGTGGTCCAAAGAATTATCCCAAACTGACTGTTTAGCTGTGCTATCTTACATTTACTAGACATTGATTGCAAGTTTAGAGTGTGTTGCTGATGTAACCGGTTAGGACTCATAAGTGGCTATGAGGTGTTGAATTGTCTAGAAAGTGTCTTAAATGTCTTGTATTAAATGTTACTCCAGGATTCGATTAGATGAATGTCACAGACTAAACAATATCCTTTTTTTTTTTTTTTTTTTTTTTTTTTAAATCACTGAGCTTCAGGCCGCTCCACACATTCACTGCAACCTACAGAAAATAACAGGTGCAAGAGATAAATTGTTATTGCACGTTATTTATTGGTCTCAAGATACAACAGTCTTCTATGATCCAATACGACCTCTAAGCAGTACAGCATTTCAACTCTAAAACATCCACTACCTGCTAACATCACAGCAGAATAAAGAACATTCTGTGTTGTGAAACCACAACGAGTACTGGAGTTCAACTATTTGCTTTGGTGCTGTTGTGTCTCTCAATAGCAATGACTAGGGTATTGAGATTATTAGTAGATCTGAATACATGAGTTTACAGAAAAGACTACCGACAGCTGAGTGAAAGCACAAATTAGCATCACAAGCTGCTGTAAATCATCTCCTGGAAAAACACAATCGTTAATGATGGTTGTGGATGTATAACAGGGATGAAGATAGTGAGGACACGGAGAGACAGAGTGGCATTCTCTCACAAATGCAAAACAATGCTAAATTAAGAGCGAGGAACAAAAGAAAAAAAGTTTTCCATCATTGTCGGCCTTTCTAAAGAGCAAATCCTCACATTTGAGAAGCTGAAAGTTACAGTTTTGCATGAACAAAGATTTAAACAATTTACCGATTAACAGATTAGTTGTCGATTTATTTTCCACTGATCAACTAAACAATAATAGTAATTAATAGTAACTAATAGTTTCAGCTTTTTTCCCCTCCTGGACAAGCAGTAGGCATTGTAACAAGTTACCCACAATTGTCAAAGTGTAGCTTTTATGTTTGGGATACAGGCATTTATCGGATAATTATCACATTTCTTTAGGCTCCAGCATTTTAACAGTGCATCTGTCGCACTAAAACTTCATTAAGCAACATCTGGTACAAAACCTCTTGCAATGAAATTTGAGCAAATATGATAAAATGTTTAAATGTAACTACACTTTTTAAATCGTAGCTGAAAGATGGAAAAAATGATGTAACTGATTATGTAGGGACGAATACTTAGTCATTTAAACTAAGTGGTATTTCTTCTATTCTTTAAAACATTTCTAAAATTATTTTGTTCTTTTAAATTAAATTTAAACCTGTAAACGGGAGCTTCATTTTCCGTCTTCCCTAGCATGAATTAAGGTTGTCAATGAATCAATGAATCAATACTGAAATAAAAGATCTTAGTGCTGAAAAGATTTTAAGACAACTGCAATTGAAACAAGTGCTAGTCTGATATAACAGCCTTCACATTCTACTAAACAAACTGACAAAATATGCATTCATCCTGTTACAATAATTCACAAGTAGGCTTACATTATGTATTTTCTTTTAAAAATATCAAAAACATCACAAAACTAGTCTCTGTCGGACATTCATTATTGTAAAACTATGTCAATTATTGAACATTTACAAACAGTAAAAAGTTTCGTCGAGTAGACAATGATAATAATAATAATAATACAGCCATTTGGAAAAAGACACAAAAAAATGGCCCAGTTCCCTTTGGTGGAACACTTAGTCTTGAATTCATTTAATTATCTGAATGTGTCCAAATTGTTGGGCTTTCCGAATTATCTTATAAAAAGGACAGAGGAGCAGCAGGTATATACAAATATAGAATATACAGCATGATTTGCCATACCACACACAAACAAATACAGTATGTGCGAGTATATAATGTGTTGCTTCTATCCTGAGCCGAGTAAAAATGTTCCACCAAAGTTAAATAATCTCATAAAATGTACAAGAAACAATACAAACATCGATTGTCGTACCTAAACGTGACGTATTACAACTAACCTGCACTCAAAGTCATCAAAGATTGTGACACTCATAGACGTACATTATATATTAGATTTCATAGTAATAAGAACTCTAAAAATACTGTAACACTAAATTAATCTCTTTACGTACATTAAGCTGTACCAATACTTGCTTATAAGTAGTTAGGCAAAATCGTCAAAATATTGTCACAATAATGTGCATTTTCATATCAATGTTTATATTCTAAAAGTCTACTGACACATACGTGGTGTCCTTTATTGTAGGAGTAAAGTACCTCACCATCTCTTCAGAGGTTCTTTGCTGTAATTCAGTGCCACCTGCTACATTTCAATGCATGTAAATATCTCCACACTAATATTACAGGTTGTACATTCAAAACATACAAGGGTGTTCAAATCTAAGGCCAACGGACAATTTTAATCTGCTAATTCTTTTTTTTTTTTTTTTTATCTTGAAAAATTAGGTCCAAGCATGACATGGCAGATTAAAGTACCGTTTGGTAACATCTGTGAAAAGTGCAGAGAAAAAAAGTGTTCAACCTTTTAGCTAACGCTGTTGAGATGGCGATACATTTTGAACACTCAGCATATTCCTTAAATCCTTGAGGCAACTTTATTTGTTTCTTCAAATTAAAACACTGTCCAGTTTCACCACGAGCGACTATGGATTTCAGACTTTTGGTACACGTCCTGGTCTCTGACTTATTCTAAAGACAAGTTGTTCTGTTCTGTAGTCCAGTGGGAGTTTTATTGGGTCGTCTCCCATTCGCATCAGTCTGCTTCATATGTACATTCTCAAACTGTTTGATTACTGTTGCCATGGACACATACTATTGAACACTCCTCACCAACACAAACCGATGGGTATATACTCCCTATAATAAATAACATTTGATTGCTGTGTTGTTGATTAAATCAACTAGTTAATAACCCTGTGATATTACTTTCAGGGCATGAAAATAAAAAATATGACAATACATTTAAAAGATGAAAAGAGCTGCAGTGACCGCCAGCGAGACTCTTTTTAAAATTACTGTACATCTACAATTTAAATGCCTTATTGCTTTAATGAAATAGTGATGACATTGTTGGTGTCCCTTCCTGTTTCACATTGTCATTAAATGCCCACGAGCCTGCTACTTCCATCTGCCATGTCATCAAATATTAAGTAAGTCACCCAATTTGATACTTTAAAAATAGGGAGAAAAAAATTTGTGCTATTGATAAAATACTTGTTTGTGTAGTTGCATGTGTACAGTATCGCCCTAGTGAGTCCTACAGAGGTGCACAGAAACTCTCACAAGGAACACAACAACGCTGTCACTCTTTTTTGGCTTCAGGAAAGAGGACGTGTGGTAGAAAGGTAGATACTCATCATGTTGTCTGACAGGGTTTGACTTTTGACCTTAAGGCCTCACATCTGCCCGAAGAAGATGGAGCAGAGCAGGAAGATGGCATAGAGAAACAACAGACCCAGACCCAGCCGGCGATCCAGCCTCCAGTGGTTCAGATGAACACACATCACCTGAAAGCGGAGACACAGTGGTGAGGAGGAGCCAAAAATATTCACCTGGATTATAACTTTCTCCAAGGTTTTAGTTTCGTACAATGGGCAGTATGAGACACCAGGGTATTTATTATAAGGCAGGTAGAGTTATTGTCAAAACATTCATTCTGTTTTGGAGAAATGTAAGAGTGGGGCATGTAGTAGAGCCAGACTGATACTGGATTTTTGAGGCCAATGTCAATATTTGAGGGTAAATAAATCCAGTAACTATAAGCGTACTATCCCTTTAACCTGCATTCATAAAATATTTGGCCACTTGCTTGTGCACAAAGCTGTAAACAGCTCACCATGTACAGAAGTACAGAAACAAACTTAAATCTTAAATTTAAGATGAATTAATTGATTTATTCATTTCAATATCATTTAAGGCCTCAAATATAAGAAATCGAATAGTTTGTTTTTGCTTTTTCACACTAAACTAGTGACCTGGGAGGCATGCAGGTCAAGTGTAAGTCTTTAGGGCTTAATTCAGGTAAATTCTCGCAGCAAGATTACATTTTTCCCATGTTGAGGTATTTCCTCAGACACTCTGCTCGGCACAGTAAGAGTCCACGATGTCTTGAACTGAATTGAAATACACCTTTACCCGATTTATTTTGCATACTGACAACAGATATAAAAGCTCACCGTCAGAAACACGGATGCCAGCAGCAGGACGACAGAATACACAAGTCCTTTATTATTTATGGAGATCTATGGAGGAAAAAAAAAAAGCAAGTGTCACAATTTTGTGAGAAGCCAAAGTCTTGGTTTTGATTGCCCTCTCAAACACATGCAGACATCAGTGAATCAGACAGAAGGAAAAAGAGATTGGTATCGTAGGGAGATAAAGTGTATGCATACTGATGATCCGTGCTCCACCACAAGGGTACGCAAAGCCCAGGGGAAACCCAAACCCAGCAGGATGTCAAAGATATTGCTGCCTATGGAGTTAGAGACCGCCATGTCCCCCATGCCTACAAAGAGATGGGAAAAGTGACAGAGAAATGCTGAGTTGAAGCACTTGCACCACAAAGAGAGAATAGTACTTGGTAGTTGGAGATTCAGAATAACGAGGTTTACCTTGTCGAGCTACAATCAGACTTGCCATGCAGTCTGGCACGCTGGTCCCTGCTGCCAGGAAGGTGATACCCATGATGTAGTCCGGGATGTCTAGTGTGAAACTGATGATAGTGACCTGATGGAAACATTAGGACACACCAGGGTCAAGTATACAAAGAGGGAGCATTTTAAAGTGGTACCAAAATCAGTCTGTCCTGTTCAACCCTTCGACTGACCTCTTGTTTGTAATTGATATGCATCGATGCATACCAATGTATTATATATATATATATATATATATATATATATATATATATATATATATATATATATTTATATATATATATATATATATATATATATATATATATATATATATATATATATATATATATATATATATATATATATATATATATATATATATATATATATATATATATATATATATAAATATATAAATATATATATATATATATATAAATATATATATAAATATATATATATAAATATATATATATAAATATATATATATATATATATAAATATATAAATATATATATATATATATATATAAATATATATATAAATATATATATATAAAATATATATATATATATATATATATATATATAATATAATATATATATTATGTAAAGAGTTCAAAGCGTGATGTAAACTATAACTGTATTGTTGTATTAGGGCTGCCCTGAATACCATTTTATTGGCCCTGGAGCTTTTGGTAGTAACAAAGTAAGTCGTCAACGAATATTTGGGGCTTTAATTAAATTTTTTGGGGCACAATTCCTCTGTCGCACACTCAGAGGCTTCCTCCTTTTTTCCCCCCGAACAAAATGTGTCATGAATGCTGTTTTCATGCATTGTGTGAATGGTGAGCACCTCTGTCTGCGCTCAGCGTCTCCTCTCCTCGTCCCTGTGTGTGGGCGAGTGTAGACGTACCTCGAAGTTACATTTTGCGAGCCCTCTCCCCCCCAAACGGTCTCTGCGCACTACGCTCCACCTCTCTGTTGGTGCCAGGCTGTAAGCCCTCGCATAATGCCGCCTCCGCTCTGCCCTTTTGGCCCGGGCCCCTCATTGATTGCGCTCCGACATACAAAACAGCGGCGAGCGCTGTGGCTTGGCTCGTCTCCACGCCGTGACTCGGGAAGAAAGGACGTAGCCAGATACTTCTCTGTACTCGGCTGAGAGTGTCTTTCGGTTTAATTAAAGGCATTACATTTTAAGGATTCCTTTATTCTACAGTACTGTTGTTTGTATTATTTCTTATTGAATAAAATGAACAAAGTGAACAAAGATCCTAATAGTCGAATATTCGGGTCCAGCCTTAACCAACAGCCATCTGTGATCTGTGATCATTTCTTTTTGTAATTTTTGCTTTCGTTTTTTTGGTTGTTTCAGAATTGAAAGATCATGGTCTTACCATCCACACCATGAGGTAGGAGAAGATAGCGATCCACAGGGTGGAGGCCACAAAGGTGACCATGAACCAGCGGTGCCAGCGTGGCAGAATACAATTAGGCACAGTGAAGTAAAGCAGGAGGCCCAGGGGCCACTTGATCAACCACGTCACCCGCGCACAGCAGCTACCTGTGAGGAGCAGGAAGTCAGTCAGGAGGGCACATGATAGTCAAGACATCAAGAATTTCAAAGGACCTTTCTCAACCAGGGATTAGCTTCAATATCAAAAAAGAAAACAATAAAGAAAACATAATGAATTTAAAAATCATCGCAGGTTAAATCTTACTTGCACTACACGGCTGTTAACAGTCAGTGCAGGATCTTCCTCACCTGGTATGCGCACAGGGCTGAAAATTCTATTGTCATCCTCCTCTTCCTCTGTCTGGCCCACCTCGACTCCTGGCTTGTCTCCTGACTCCTCGTCTCCTATCCCAGGTTTCCTGTCTCCGTTCTCCAGACTGCAGGAGCCCGTCCTCTTCAGGCTGTTCGTGGTCGATCCCCCTCGTGACCCCGGGCCGGCCTCGCCATCCCGCTGATTCTTTGAACTCTGGATCAGCCTCTGTCTCTATGAGAGGAGAACAGGAAGCTTGTTTTTGTTTTAGAGCTCGGAGAAAATTGTGTTGTGTGCGTCATACGTATGTGCGTCAAATACCTCACTGATGAGCATGCGTCCTGCCATGGAGAGCCTGGTGCGGGGAGAGAAGTGGGGGGTAATCATGATACGCAGGCCGGCGTCAGAGAAGGACAGTTTGTGGGGGTTGAGGATGAGAAGCTCATCCACCATGATGACTGGAGGAGACTCCTGACCAGGGGCTTGGCCTGGGAAAAGGTTGTTGAAGAGATCAAACACATGCAAATAACTTTCCGTTTATATATATACATATACAGTATATTACACAGTGAGAGAACAGACTATTCAAACTTCTTCTGACCTTTGTTAAGAAGCACCATGGAGGTATTGCAAGCAGAGGCATCCTCTCCCATCTTGTTGTCTCCGTGATTCTCTGATCCGAGGCAGCACGGCCCGGAGCTCCTGAGCTGCTGCGTCACAAACGCCCGAAGCTGGGAGTTGAACCTACAACCAGACAAACAGATAGCGTTTGCTTATAGTCATATATGCCATAACTACGGTTTGTCCTCAGTAAGAATGTTGAGAGATGACGACTGTTTAGACTTTTGGTAAACTTACTTCATGATTATAATGTAGATCCCATACATAGTCATGAGGAGCAGCGACTCCCACCTGCACAGCAAGTAATATATGTGTGTTAGTCTGGTGTTTGCACTGTAAGTAAACTTAAAATATAACAGATAATATAATAAGTTAACCTTTAGTCTTTCTTTAATAACGCTGTAATGGCAGGGTTGTCTGTAATGATTTACATCAATATAAATGTGTTAAATATAATTCACTTTTAAATATTTATGATCTAAATTATAGAGCGTAACATTTATTATAAAAGAAACATAGATATATTAATTGTTAAAATAATGAATTATCTTTTTGGAAGATACTTTTGGAAGTAAAATCTAATCAAACCACAGCCACACAGTCACAATGAAGCAGATTAATTGAGTTTTTGAATGCTAAACGAATAAAAATAAGCGCCTTTTTTTCCTGAACTATAACTTTGATTGTTGTCAAGAGCAATAAATGTTACAGAGAAATACTTCACAACACAACTCCTGAAAATGCATCAACCGTTGCTGCTCAGCTACAGATGGTCCACTAAGCCTGGATAGACAGTATATGGCCACTGTCCATGTGCAGACTCATATCTCAGATATTGGGAGCGTGCAGTGATTTGGCAAAACCAGCTGGGATACAAATCTTACAAAGTATATTCAGAAGGACAATCGTGAGGTGAAATACGCTAGGTTGGCTTGGCACACTACGATTCAATAAACAGCCTGCCATATATCACTAATGAATCCACACCTACAACCCACATTAAAGCCATGAATAAATCTGCTCTTTCATTAAAACCACTGACACATACAACAGTGGAGGGACAAAAGGCCTCAGGTTGACTGATGGGAAAACATTCAGTAGAGTGGAGGCTGCTTCCAAGTGGCACTGAAAAGGTCAAAAGCCATCATCTCTTGTAGTATATAGAACAACTTTACTATTTAGATCAAAGTGTCGGCATGTGGCCTTCATCAGGGTCAAATATTCAAGACAGGAAGCCAAGAAAGCATCAACAGCACCAAATGAGCCTGTTAAGAAGGAAAAGCAACACAAAATAAATGAATCTAACAGCTAAGCTCCAAATAACTGATCATGTGTGTGACCTCACACAAATGAAACTAATTATTAATCATTTTTTATCTATTTTTTACAGATTTTAAATAGCTTGTTCCTCGTCACCTCAGCTGACTCTGAAATGAGCTGACTCAAAATACATATTCAGATGTTATTGTTATTGTCGAGTACGAATCAGGAACCAAATTAATTTAACATGTTCCACAATCACTGATTGTTGAACTCGTTGACACCCTAATCTTCATGATTGTAATAACAGTCATTTTGAGGGGGAGGTTGTTGACACCAATCAGAGCGTGAGGGGGGCCGAGATGAATTTTGCAGATCTGTGTCGGTATGAAAACAGATACCTGCTGTAGACATGCTCCTTGGGAAACGTGATCATGTGACAAGTACAAACAGAACTCACGGTATGTGGACTCACCAGACAACTGTGGCATCATAGATAACCTAGAGAGGGGAAAAATGTATTCTTCAAAACACAATGTGGAGGTGTAAAAGATTTACACACAATAACTGATTATTTTGACTCAAAAGCACCAACCAGCAAATCTCACCATGATGAGAGTCAGTACAGAGAGGATGTAGTAGGAGGAATCTCTAAACAGCGACCACCACGTCAAAACCACCGTCTGTGGAGAAAAGTTATAAATGTCAGGGTTCCTTACTCGGGAACAACAAGATATTGTGGAATATATATTTTTCCTACCTGGCCTGCAAAGATCCCACTGAGGCCAATGATGACCAGGATGTTGAAGACGGCAGAGCCAACAATCGTGCCGACTCCAACGTCTCCTTTGGTGATAAAAACACCTGAGGGTGGGAGACACAGGGAGACAGATGGGAGGAGAGGAAATCAAATTTGAGCATTTGGTATCAGGCTTTGTTTTGAATTCAGATTAGATCAAATCCCCTCAGTCTGTTTTCTCCTATCTCATCTCCTTATTTTCGTTTTTTTTCTTTATCACACACAGAAACACACCCCATCCTGTATTGGGAGTTCTGTATTTGGAGTTCACTGGTCACTCATCTCTAAGAAAATACCTAAAAATAAGGAAAATCCTTTTAAAGTTTATTAATTAGACTCTGCTGACATCTCCTGGGTGATTTTTGCACTGCAGAGGCTGTGAAGACTTTCAATGTGTTCAAATGTTACACGTTAAAAGGTTAAGAACACATGCATTTTGGCATGCTTTCTCAAAACTGCCACATCTGGTACTCGGTCGTGATTGGCTGAGCTACTAACCAATGAGAGAGGTAAAAAGCTCTGGAGCAGAGCTGCCTGCCGCCATAAATGTCGCCCCAGCCACATCTTCACTGAGCTGCAGGTTCTGAAACATAAAAAACAAACAAAAAAGCTCAGAATAAAATGAGAATAATCAAATATGAATCTACTAAACTGAGAAAATGATTTTCTCACCTCGGATATTTTCTCAAGGGAAGGGACAAAGTAGTCGTCACAGACGATGGCCAGGGCGTAGAACATGTAGATGGCCTGGACAGCACAGTTGAGCACAGATAAGAGAGTGGAGGTACACATGCATACTTTGCCTTTTAATAACATTAATTAGTTATATAGGTCTTGGTTTGCAACACATGTTGGCTTCTGCAGATTCCAGGAGATATCGTGTGACATACTCACACAGAGTGCATGCAGACAAACAGCCCCGTTCTTCCTCTGCTCCTTGGTAAAGATGTCCTCTGGAAACTCGTGGATGGCTGCGGAGGGATAGACATGATATGTATACAGTTATTTCACAAAAGGAAAACGGCCTATATGCTATTTCAATATATCAATTCAGCAAAAAGAAAAAAGAAGAGAAAAGAGCAGAAACACATATGGTACAAATAGTCTGCGATGTAATGATGATTTAACGCATAACTGTCTTTTGACCTTGAGGCATTGATTTGTACTTGACAATGAGGAATACAAAATGTTCACCGTAAATTTAGAGAATAAATTACATAACTTACTCCTTGTTCTCTGCCTTATGAGATCATTTTACCAAATGGAATGATTTGACTAACTTCCTTCTGATTTCTGATGTACAATTTACTAAATGTTCTAGTATAGCCATATTTAATTATATCCATTCATTTTAAAATGAATTAAAAGATATAAAGAACAGAAGTCATGATTTAAAATTGGTGTCATCTTCCTACGTGTCTTCATTTTAGACACCATTTCCTTCAGACGTGGTACAACCCGCGATAATATCATGTAGACACGGCTTTGTCTCGCACTGAAGAGTGAGACAGGAAGTGAAACTGGCAGCCGCTTCCTGTCCTTCCTCGAGTTTAGAAGACAAAAACAAAAAACAACTGTTAATGACAACGTAGCTTCCCTCTATTCCCTTGACGTTTCAAACGAAAGGCTCGCGAGGGTGGTGCAGCTCCAATTCACAACTCCAGCCGAGCTGGTTGAATTGAAACTGCTGGGGAGCATGGAGCTATTAATAGCTCTTCTGCTGTGTGAGACAACAGTGGGTCACAAGCACACAATAAGCACAGTGCCGCCGTCATGATGCATGGAAACTGAACAACAGACCCTGGATTAAGAGAGGGTCCCCTGTGAGCGGGGGTATGAGATTTGATCTTTGACACTCAAGTGTCAAGAGAGGGAGAGGAGGAGGCCGTATGGTCCCAAGGAGGGGACAGTAATTTGGCTATGTTCAGTTAGAAAATGTAAATGTTTGTGCAGTAATGTTTACACAAGTGTGTCTGTGCCAGAGTGCAGCACCGCCTGCCTGGATGCTTGTTGTGCCATAAAATGCTTCATGTGAATCATTTTCAAGGACCAGAGTTGAATTGAGTTTTTTTGACAGTTGGTAACGTCTTTGTTTTTCTTCTTTCGGAGAGGACAAAGCCTATTTTCTCTGTGCCAGCTGTTATTGCAGGGCAGGGCTCGTCTGTTAAATCATCGAGGCTTAGCATGTAAACTTTGTCATCTCATCGCACGAAGAAAAAGAGCCAGAATGCGACGCTGCGCTGTATGCGTCTTCTCATATAGCCGATCAGCTGTTGGACATCTGTGCTCTCTCTGAGGCGTTGGTTCTTTCACCTTCTTCTTTGCTCTCAGCGTCCCGTCTAACAGCCCTGGAAGCCTTCCAGTCTCCTTTTTGCCCCGAAACATAAACTCTCAGGTTATTCTGTCGGTAGAAACCGAGGGCTGCAACATGTACCTCAGATGGATGCTTTGAGGAGTTGCTCTGGTGAAGGCAGTTGCTATGGCGACACTCTCCCTGGGGGCAGCCTTTCTTTTTCTTTTTTCTTTTTTTTTTTGATGGGTGGCAGTAGGAAGCCAAAGGCAAGGCAATTGCCTGAACAGTGAGAAAGGGGGAGGTGAATATGTGTTTCCCATGGTTAGGGTTTATAAAAAATGAAAAAAGAGAAGTGACAGCAGCTCTTGCCTGTAATGTCTAAAAATATTTATTTTTCCTTACAACCCTCAGGAGAGGTCTGAGGGAGTGAGGGAGGGGCAGCATCAGCATAGAGATACACAGCATGTCTCAGCTTACTGGTTTACTGAAGACTAATGGACAGGAATGTCTCTTGCCGAAAGAGTGTGATTTCACAACGCAACACCAAAAATTGAATCACCCGGGTTCAAGATGATTGCACGTCTGCGACTTCCCAAATCTGGGATTTAGGCCAGATGTGCCATGAGCTTGATGAAGTCAGTAGTTTTGTAATCAGAGGTCGCGCTGCATTGATGTGCCGTTACTCTGACAACACAAGTGCCTCTGCACTCAGACCTTTTAACATCACTTCTCTCTGTGCTTGGTGTCTTTCTAAAGCCAGAATCATAAAATTCTCCCACAACTCTTTCACCTCTGATCCGGTTCTGTCCGTCACAGTCTTCACAGCAGCTCACATATCGTTGTTTCATCCCTACACAAGCTGAAGTTCTCTGAAAACTAATCATCCTCAAGTGTAAATAGATCCTTACAGTTCGCACATTTATTGCACATAAACTGCTGCTATAAAACATAAAGGACATCACAGACGGAGAGAAAATGTGGCGCTTTAATAAACCGGTAGAATCGTCAATCAACGAAAGGTGATTCATTTATAATTTAGTCTATTTGTAAGTGTCTACTGATAAGTTCAAACTCCATTCATCTGAAAAAGATCACTTGATTTAACACAATATTGAGGTTGTGTGTTGAGGTCTTCACACTTCAGCAGAGACAACACTTTCATCTAGTCAGCTTCAAGGTGACCTGTGAAGTGGCAAACTGTCAGTAATACGAAGCTGTGATAGGAGATGAGACTTCTTCACAGACTAAACTAAAGGATAACATTTATTTTGGAAAATACAGTTTTATGTGACATCTAAATTAGTTAGTGTGTGTTTAAGGTGCTTAAGGTTGGATTATGGGTGCACCTGAGGATTAAAGCAGATCCAAAACTAATTAAAAGATGTGCAGAACAATGGGTCAGTGGTCCACTCTAGAAAGATGGAGATCTGAATTGGACCGTTATGTGGAAAGATGCCAAGAGGCCTTTTAGGTTCACCAGCAATAAATTGTTGTAATTCAAAGAATTAAATAGACTTTGCCCCCTTCAAAAATGAATTAAATAAAATGTCTCTCACTGGAAAGTGCATGAAATGCAAATGTCAAAAAGGCATCATGATGCATACAGTACTATGACCTGTGTGCACATATACTAACGGGGAGTTAGGGATTTAAACACAAAGTGTATTGAGGTTAAATGATATTCACATGAAATGCTGCTCAACAGTTAACCAGTTAACAAAGACCAAGACAGCACTCTGTGTTTTTATTCTCTCTCTTTTTTTTTTTTTAATGAATGAATGAAACATATTTTTTGTGCATTATGAATTTACTGGGCATTCTGTTGAGATATGCGAGACTTAATGATGGCTTTACTTATTGTATGTTTCTTAACTAGCATGTATGGTAGATTCATGCTGACTGTAAAGCAACAAAGACACCGTGAGGAATTAGAACAGAAAACAACTCTGTTATGGAAAAAAGGACACTAAACAACTATTTTAAATATTAACTCTACAGCATTATAAAAGCCAGGAGGCACATTTTAAAATGAGACACTGTTTGTCAAGAAGTAAATTTACCCCTAATGCATCTGCTATTAAACTAACAAACTGAGTGTCTGACTCTGCTATATAAAAGTTTATTAGCTTTTAGTTGAGTCCACGACAACATTTATAGCAATAATAAAACACTGTTGCCTATTTCAAACTGAAGCAAGGCATTAATCACACTGGTTTCTTATGATGTCCTTTTGCTCACATGATAATGACGGGTAATAATTTTAGTCTTAAGTCTTAGTAGCAAATACAACGTTATTAGTTCAAGCAAAAAGGGCAGTTTTCTGTCTTTTATAAAAAAAGTGATATCTGTATGTGATGCACTGTTATGGTTGCTAAGGTGCTTCACAGAGTAAAGATTATTTCCTATACGTGTATTTTATCCAAGTCCAGATCAATAGAGCCTGTCAATCTGTGCAGCAGATTATTCCTTCACATATACGGTCAAGTCCGAGCAAATTCTTCAGAAGGCACGAGAAGTGAAATCTCCGCTCGGGGGAAAGCAGTGCTGATGTGAGGAGCAGAGCTTTCTCTGAGTCAAGCAGCTGCAGGGGGCTTCAGAGGAGCTGAATGGAGGGGCAGTGGGCGGTGCAGAGTAATGTTATCGATCTGGGATCTGCAGGGCGTCCTGGAGTCAAGCTACGGTATCGACGCATCATGCATCAACCAAACAGATGTTCTGGAGCACTCGCACTCACACACACACACACACACACACACACACACACACACACACACACACACACACACACACACACACACACACACACACACACACACACACACCTCTGCAACAAGCCTGCATTTTTCATGAGGAATCAAAAAAATAAATATTTCATCCAGGTGTTTAATGTAAATTCAATTATGCATTTGTTGTCTTTGATTTGCTTTCCTTTGAGGCGGTTTAAATGTGACTATGATGAAACGATAGCAGGGCTTCAAACCGCCTCGCCTGTCAATACAAACACAAAACGTCATGTTACACTGGTGTGACAGAGGAGAGCGCACAACAGCATCCATCATGGTCTCCATCAAATTGTTGGGTGAGGAAATAAAACATTAAGTCAGAGGAAGCGGCTGAATATCTTCTCTTTAGTGACGATCAAGACTTTTATGGGAAGTTTCATGATAAGCCTCCCACTCTGCCTTATTGTTGACAGAGAGTGAAAAAGAGTGAACAAGATCCAACAGAATTCTTTTTCAAACTTTCCAACAGTTAATAGCCGTTTGCTTTGTGTGGAATCCATAATCTGACTGCTCTGATAAAAGACCAAGACCATTTGAAGACAATTTCTGTAAGATTATCTGCCAGTTTCTCTTCTCTTCTCTTCTCTTTCCCAAAAACCCCTGAAACATGGCTGTGGAAAAATACTATTCTCAGCCGACTGTCGCTTGCCAAAATAAACAACACAACAAGCCTCGACGACACACACACACACAGTATGAGCCATTTACTTCATTTACATAATTTATATTCACCCCAACCCCTCTCCTCACGGTCTATTTTTAGTCCTTTGGACTTTTAATGCTTGAAAGACAGAATTGTCTGGGTTTCAAAATTTTGCATTCAGTTGCCTAGCAACAACGGTCTCCGACGCTTGTCAGCTGAAGGCGGGTCACACCGTCTCCATCTTGTTAAGCAGAGGAGGGATGAAAAGAGAGAAAGACAGCCTGGGGCTGGACGTTACTGTGCAATCCCCAAGATAATATCCCCCCGAGGTCCAGGGCAGGCTTTTTAATCACACTTCAGATTATGCAATCACTGTCAGACAGCGTGCTGAGGAAGAGGGCGGCAACCTGAGCCTGGAGCCGCGCTCACTGCTGTGTCTTACACTACCTGTCCAGCCCTTTGTTCGCCTGCTCGTCTCCAGTGTATTAATACAGTGAAGTATCCGCCCGCGGTACGCTTGTGTCTTCGTAAGAGATGATGAGGGAGATCTGTTTGCAACCAGGAACTCAATAAAGGTTAAGTGTGTTATCGGGTAGCAAAATACAAATTGCTGAATAGAGCAAATGGAGCGGTGGTACAGAGAGACACGGAGTCTCGTTTTCTCTCTGTAATCTGTCCGTGTTCGTGCACCTCTCAAATGTAAGCTCTCCAAATATATAACCAATGAATAACTTGTGATGCCACTGAGCTGTGGAATATTTTTTCCAGATAAGATTATCAGGAGCTAGAACTGTTCATCATATGTATCTATTCAAGATTAAAGAGAAAGAAAAAGATGAACAAAGGCTTGGAGATTTATGGTTTGGTGATAAAAATGTTAATGAAGTCAAACCTACACCTCTAAAATAAATAAATAATTGTATGTACTATTTTTAAGTCAAACCTTTCATACGGAAGAACAGCTAGTGCCAGATGTATATTATGCAAGTATTTTGCAAATAAATTTGGATGCCCTGACATGACGCTCTTTCCCCAACTGCTGTGACAAACAAAATATATTTGAAAAGTACTCGGAAGTCTCGACGACTTATGCTTTACTCAGACATGTCACGAAAGCCTGTTTCACATATACATTTTTAAAAAGGATGAAATCATTCATTGTGTGCAGGTTTTTTTTAGGTTGCACACCCTCAGTAGGCAGAGTATATTTAAGGTGGTATTTAGGGGCGTGCTCTGAACAGGTCATTTGCATGGTATATTATTAGCAAAACTTGATTTGCATGTATTTCGCTGAGAGTACAATAACCGTGCAGTTGGCATACAATACAACGTTGTGACTGACGCTGTGTCATATTAGCTCCACCAAAGAGTAAATGCAAATGATGTGAAGAAACAGAATTGTACTCTGTCAGTAAGGCAAAAGATATTTCATTAAGCAGCCGTTTCTTTTTATTTTATCTGTCCTATTCCTCCTCACACAACAATAAAGAGATTTCCTCTTTGTTCTAAATTTTTAATAATAACAATGTCAGCTTTGGTGAATGCGGCTCATGTCAGCCAGCGAGCAAAGCAGTCTGGGAACCACAGAAGCTCTCATTATGGCTGTTGATTGGCTGCGTGTCTCAGCGATAATAAGGAGCAGCTTGAATCTGTGAAAACTATTCAGGGAGCAATGGAAGGTAACTTGGCGCCAGCTAAAGACAGACAGGCTTCGAAAATCTAATCACACTTTCCCTCCGGCAGCCTGCTCTTGTGTGCTCCGTCTGTCTCCTCGAGTCTGTCGGTGCGCGAGCTCGACGCCGACTACACACTCCTGACAACTGACACAACGCCGCGTGACCTTTCAGTTCACCTGCAGGGGAGAGGCAGAGATATCTGCTGTACGCCCCCTTTCTTGTTTACCTACATACCCCACACACATCGCTAAACCTCATTTTTCAAAACACGACGCATCCAAATTTACTCCTTCACCAACGCACACCTTGCAGCTATCACGGTCTTCTGTGTGTGCAATTCCAAATACTGTAAACACTCAGCTGAAAATGTAGCCATATTAAAAATTGATCATCAGAAAAAACAGACATTCCTGTCTAGTTATCCGAGTTTTCTTAATGTTGAGAAAATGTAAAATATCACAATACATATATTTCTTTACACACTGTGATAGAAGATCGCCCCCCCCCCCCCCTTATACTGAATGAGTGTTGTAGACAGTCTACAGACGGCATTTATTCAGGTAAAGAGGGACTCACCTGCTCGAGGCTGATCCACGCTCTGGTTGTCTGACTTCTCCTGCATCAGCCGGCGAGTCCATCGCAGCTCCTCACCGTTCACGCCTGGCCGAAACCCAGAAGACTCCGTCTCTGTTACGAAACAACGCCGGAGTCATTTTAGTGCAAAGATGACCTCACACAGTCCAAGACCTACCCCTCTGTGCTGTGATTTAAGGGCAGACTGTGGTTTTCATTATTAGCTATTCTGCAGTTTGCTTAATTGTTTAGTCGGTAAAATGTAGAGCTGAAACAAACAATCGGTTGATAAACAAGAAAAATGATCTGCAAAATATTTTGATAATTGTCATTATTTAAGCAAAAATGTGAGGATTTTCTTATATGAAAGAAACTGTCAGACAAAACAAGACATCGAATTTGGCTTTAGTAAACTGATGGTCAATTTTCACTATTTTCCCAAAGATTAGTCAGTACAATAAGTTGCAGTACTACTAAAACATAAAAAACATGAAAAAAGTCCATCACAGTTTCAAGAGTTCAAGGTTATGTCTTATGTTTTGTCCGATCAAAAGTATAAACCCCCAAAAGCAGCAAATCCTCAAATGAGAGAAAATGGAAAGGATCTCATTGTTTTTTTGGTTTGATAACTGGCTTAAAACCATAAATTGTCCATCAAAGTTATTACTTTTTTGTTGATCAACTAATCAATTATTTCAGCTCTAGTTTGATTTAATACAGACAGTAGCCGTTTGCAATCACAAAACATAACTATTGTTTCAAAGAACCTCCGACTGAAGTATCATAAACAAAGTATCCATTTCTTAGTAATTGTCTCCAGAGTTATACTTGTGTCAAATGACAACTCAACAGACTGTGGTTTCATGTTTCGGGCTCTCATAGAAAGCAGCACGTTCAGCCATTCATTCCATGCTGCCGTCAGCTGTCCCGAGCCATCAGCACTGAAATCTTTATGTGTGTATTTCATTCCTAGATAGCTATTCTCTGTGTGGGTTTCAGCTTTTACTACGCCGACAGGCGAGGAGCTCCCCACAGATATATCCGTCTCATCTCTCCTACGGGGGGAAGAAGAGATTTCCTCCACCACCACCACCACCCACGGAGATCTTTCCACTACTGCAGAAAAGATAGTGAGTCGGTTATTATTACGCCCTATACTACAAACTGTCCTTTTATTTTCGAAGGCAGCATGGTGTCTGTGTCTGATGCATTTTGTGATTGCCAGGCGTTGTGGAGTCTCTTTGTACCTTACAGCTCAATGAGCCCATTTCACGAGGGCAGCGGTCATGGCTGAGAGCAGACGTGAAGGCTTTCATGTTGAGGCATCAAGAGGAGCTCGACTCGTATGAAATTCAAATGCGTTTCTGCCACAGATGGCTCTGCACCATTTTCCCACCTTAACTGGGAGAAATCTCTCGCACCGAAACCACATCTTGTCTCATTAGAAAAAGGAGAGATGAAAATAGGGTGGATAAAAACTGGATGCTGATTCTAGTTCTTTTACAGATTCAGACTTTATTAACTCAAGACAATCTTATCAAACGACATGTACATTTAAACACAGACAACTGCTAAAATGGTCCGTTGATTAGGTAAATGATAGAAAATCTGAATAATTGTATAAGTAGTTTTGCAAAAATGACAAACATTCTCTGGTTACAGCTTCTCATATGTGAAGTTTTGCAGTTTCTTTCTGTTTCATTGTAATTGATGGGGTTTTGGATTGTTCGTGAACAAAAAGAAGCAAATTGAAGCTTTGAATCACACTGAGCTCTGGGAACTTGTGAAAAACATTTTTAATCGATTAGTTAGTCTCAGAAATTATCAATATATAGGAGCTGTATGTGACATTTTGAGCATTAATATGGCAGCAAAGAACCATTTGCTATGTAAAGATATAGTAGAGTAATGTTTACCTGAGCAGAGAATTATGTCGCACTCCCTCTGTGTGTGTTGTAATGCTCCCAATCTCGTGTCTTGCACTTTTTAAAAATACTTTCAAGTCCTTATTCTCTATGCTTGCATTCGTAAAGTCAATCTAAATGTGATACGTGTCTCCCAGACGATTGCCATTCTGAAAGTTAGATAGACTCTTGATTCCTTACCAAGCCTTTTTATCTCTGGGGTCCTGGTGTTGCTAACGCTAGGCAGTGTTTAGCTGAGGTGGTGAGCCAACCAGGTCTTGGCCTCTCGTCTTGATCAGAATGATCAACAACGATATTTGTAGATGACAGCCTAAACAACTGCTAAAGTTTAATTTCATAAAAGTGCAATAAGGCGGCCTACCTCTGCTTTAAAAAAAATAGGCACAAAAAAAATTGACATAAAAGATCACAACCTCACACACCGTCTTCACTTTGACTTTGAGCCTTGCATTAAAGTTGCTTAAACTCTTGGTGATCCATGGTGTTTAAGCTAACTTTACTGTAACTGTGATTGTTCTTCTAGATAAGGCTGTCTGCTAAAGGCCTAAAATGTAAATATATACTGGAAAAAGGTTACAGAAATGTGGAGTTTGTATGGAAATATCTTAATCCTGCGGTCACATGCCTCAACATAAACACGTTGGTTGAGTGCAGCATAGTAAGTGTAAATACCATCATTCATAATTCCTCTCTCTACATAACAGTAAAATTATGCAGACTGTGGGGAACCTCCAAGCCAAATGCTTATTTTGGGACATTTATTCATGATTTTGTTTTGTCTTAAGGCAGCAAATAATGCAAAATGCAGGAATTCATCTTGTTGCAACAAATGGTGTCACTGCTGTAAATCATTGCACAGCACCCATTTGATTTTTACGAGGCCTGGAAGACTAACTTTTCATTTAAAACATGAATGTCTGAAGCCATACACTATCATCTGCTCTGCTCAGGAAGGACAAACCAGTGTTGCCTCCTTCTTTAGCAGAAACAAGACATTTGATCCCGTCAATAACACATCGACTGGAAAGACCGGCTTCCTGAGGTCTTACCCCAAACACTGCCTCCACAGGATAGGACTGCAGTCGATTAGTAAATGTATCGGACCGTAAAATCCTCAATAGTGGCAACGCAGATAAGCATTTGGTGCCTCTGAAACCCGAGTCTATGGATATTACTTCGTAAAAAATTCTATTTGTATTTCAGTCCAACACTCTGAGCTCCATTTCCCCGTAGATAACACTGCAGTCCTCCAGCCTGACATTCAGATGGAATATTTAGGAAGTGTCACGTTGCAGTCAACAGAGAGCTGATGAAAATTTTATTTGGTCTCAAATGGTAGCTAAACCACAGTTCTATAAATATCCGACCGCATGTCATGTAAATATATTATTTATTTATTCGTTTTTTCCGGATTGTCATATCAATAATAAGTGCTACAATTGACACAAGGTATGCTATGGTTATATTCATATACAATCCACTTCCTACGGTTCTCAATTAATTTGTGACAATTTCCCTTTTTGGAAACGGCTACTATGGCTTGATTGAACTTTCCCAATACCAGTACAATTGGGTCAATAGAGCTCCAATAATAATTAATTTCTTCTCTAAACGCTACGACTTTCATGTAACCAATTTCCCAATTATTCTGGTGGCATTTGAATTTTGTGTTTGTCGAAAAAAATTTGTCAAATTGATGCAATGTGTCATCTCCCTGGGTGGACGCCCATTAGAGGGGCGCCAAAGTCAGAAATATTCTATTTCTACAATAAGTGACTTTACAAGCAACTGTGATCAGCATTTTTATTTTTACTAATACATCACATGACAACTAGCATGTGATTCCTACAGAGAACTACCCCTCCCCTCCCCTCCCCAACTCTGCTGTTCCTCTCAGCAATACAGACCATTTTAGTGCGTTTGAGCAAGTTTTTGTTTTCCACAATTTTAAGTTTAGTCTTGACTCTCTTCAACCTTTGTTTCCTGTTGTAACAGACAGCAGCTAAAAAGAGAGTGATTATTAAACTGACATTCATCAGGACAAAACCACAACTCCAAAGGATGCTATTCTAATGTTGCTTTGTTGGATGTGTACATAAGCAACAGTTTATATACACAATAGCTATATCAACTTTAAAAGATAATATGTCAGTATATTTCCACGTCACCCAAGTGACCCAAAACAATTATTTATTGCAGGTTCAATATCTGCTGAACTGTCAAAAAGCGAGTCGTTTTTTCCGTAATGGAAACCGTTTTGTGTGAGCGCCGCAACTATGAAACCTTTTCAATCAACACTGAACTTAAGTCTGTTCAGTGTGTTGTCAGACATAACATGGGACACACAGGGGGTCATTATGCGTCAGCTGTTGGACGCACGGCTGCTGTGATTTATAAATGTTTGTAAAGGAATCCACCACTTGCTCGTGCAGACGAGAGACAGCTATCTTGGAGATAAGACGTCGTCTGGTGAGGCTTGAACAGTTTAGTTGCGAATAAATAAAAAAATAGTGCGAAAATAGTTGGTCACCTTCAGCAAAGACATTTCTTGAATTCATTAATTGCTTCAAACAATGTTTGTTGCCGCTGCAAAATTGTTCTTCCAGGAGACTGTTCCCTTTCCAACGCCATCATAACACATATATTTTTCATCAAGCTGGTTATTGTAAATTATTTTTTTATGATAACAAATCCAATGTTTTTGTCAGAATTAGACCGATATTGATACAGACTGACTAGCACATCCATAAATGGTTCTACGAGCAGTGGTATTCAGGATGCTACAGTATGTGTGATATTTTCCAAGCATTGCGAGAGTAACCATTACAAACAGCAGACCACATGTTTTGCCCCGTGCTTTTATATGGTTTAAGTTGAGCGGCCTTGATCTCAGTTCAAAAAACCTCTTCTGGTTGTTGGCACACTCATAATTTAAAGGTGAAGTATAAATATTAATGACACGGCTCATTCACCAGGACACTCTTCCATGAAGGACCGGGCCGCAACACTAGGGTGAAACCTAAATGTAAATCAAACACTCCTGTTTCCACCCCTTGAAACAAAGTTCACTCATTCATAACGTTATAATACACACAGGATTAGAGAGAATGACGCTGTCAGTGCTGAAGCTGCTGATGAGTGTGTATGTGTGTGTGTGTGTGTGTGTGTGTGTGTGTGTGAGACACAGTGTGGTCACATCAGCAAAGGTGATGAGAGGATAATGAGCTAAGGGGAGACTGCCTTTCGGTGCACTGCTGCAAAATGAGACATTGTAAAATCGAACGAAGAACCACGCTCCATCCATTTATGGATACTGATGTGACTGGAAACGGTGCATAATGTTATAGAAGTTGATGATTTTAACGTTTTTTTAAATGACAGTAACTGTAAACAATCCAAGACAAATACAATAAAATGTACCAATCAATTATCTACATTCAACAACAATTTATTTGGGCAAATAAAAAACACATTCTTAGCTACAGTGACAACCTGGGAAAAGGCAGAAATTAAAAAGGGAAGGCAGTCTATTAAGAGATGAATCATATTCTGCTGAGATTAGGATGAAATAACCATAGTCAATCTGCAATAACCCAAAACTGAACTGATCCCCAGTGATTGGATTTAAACATGCCACAATCTCTGTCTGCTTTATGTAATCAACAAACTGTCACCTTCCTGCATTGGAAGCGAAGTGAATCACGGCCAGAGGGACAGAAGCTGGGAGATGGTGAGCAGAACATGTTGGAAACTACTAAACCAAGATTTAAATATTTAGAACAGTGATTCAGCTGTCTGGCAGGCAGCACTGTTTGTTACTTAACAGACAATATTTGGCCTTAAAAATGGCACAATGATGGACCGTAATCATAATTGTACTCAACTTCTGCAACTGCATTCTTTGTTAAATGTTAGAATAATGGCTAATTTTAACTCTGCTAGTTTTTGATGAGTATGCAGCACCTGTCTACAGTTACATTTCTAAACCACCATGCACTGCATATATGTAATATTCATATTTAGATCCACATAAAAGAAGACTTTTAGATCCATGGATAAGAGGAGGAGGGGGGCGGCGGGAGTATATTGGATCTTTGCTCCAAATGAAGATAAAGTATTACATGTTCGGCTCTGAATACAGGGATTATGGAGCATTTTCTACTAGTTAGCTCTTTATTGAGACAATAATAGATTTATATGGATCTGTTTTTTAATGCATTGGAGTAAAATGCATTTTACCATTTCCTTTCCTTTTGATTGGATCTTTTTATGTTTTTATTCTAAATCAAAATCTAAAATGTGTGCTCCTTATAGCCATATTCCAAACATCAAATGTCTATTAAAAAAATGTGCACACTGTATACTTATTCGTACGTGGGGATGTTTTAGATTATGTTTTTTTTTATATATATATTGATGCAATACCAATTTTCCAGTGTGAATCCAAGAATGTCCATAGGACTATAATTATTGTGCACGCACGCAGGCGCGTGCAGCCCGTGTGTGTCTATATTAAGGTCTCACCTGGTGCCGGGATGACCTGTGCGAGCCAAATGACAGCGAGCAGCCCGACTCCACAGCAGCAGAACCGCTGGAAGGGCCGCCGGTGCCTCGCTGCTGCTCTCATACTTCGGACGGTCGCATTTCCACCAAAAACATCTGTTGCTCTCTTCCTGACACTTGTTTCACACTTTCCCTGCAAACAAACAGCTCCAGCAGCAGCAAACGCCAAGTCTGCCAAGTTGTGTCCAAAAAAAAAAAAAAAGAAAGAAATCTGGTTCCCCCTCCTCCTCTCCTCCTCCAGACTCAGAGCAGACGCGGTGCTGGCTCACTCCTCCAAACCTGCGGCTCGAACATAGCGAGGAAACGCGTAAAGAAGCTTTCTGCGTTCATGTGAACAGTCTGAAAGGTCGACAGCAGATCCCACAGTGAGGCGCAGCAACAGGAGGCGACATGCTCTCTCTCTCGCTCTCTCTCTCGCTCTCGCTCTCTCTCTCTCTCTCGCTCTCTCTCTCTCTCTCGCTCTCACTCTCTCTCGCTCTCTCTCTCTCTCTCTGCTCACACTGTGCATTTCCCATATGTGGCCACCAGGCGGCGACACACTCAGGACTCTATTTCTCTAAAGAAATGGACAGAAATGCCCCTTTTGAGCTGAGGGTCCCCTGATGAGATGCAAACGCCCACACATTAAACCACACGCACACTCACTATAAGGAGCGTTTGCCAGTGGGGCCAATTACTGGCCCAACAATGCATTACAATTTTTCTTGGGCCAGCTGTTATACCTGAGAAACGCTTGATTAGCTAAACACACCTGATCCCGGTAATTCAGTGTGAATGGAGCAAGGGAAGGTGGACAGGGGACTCACACCGGGCTCCGGTAAATGCATTACATTATTTAAAAAAAAGACAATCGTCATTTGCATTCGTGGTTCTTACTAAAACCATGTCAGGTGCATTTCCCCTTATCATAAAACATTTAGGAAGAAGTTAAAAATAAAAAATAAATAAAAATATAAAAAAAATCAGTTATCTTCTTCACTGCCTTTTGTGGAGGCAGTGCTACGCTTTCTTTGCGTATCAGCGCCACCAACTGTGGATCAGCGGAACAGCGTGTTGAGCATTTGGTCTGACTGATCCACCAGCTTTACACCAGCACCTGATGTAACAGCTGGCTCAAGACTTTCTCGATGGCAACCTGATATAAGGTGGTAAGCATGGGTGGTGAAGTGATACCCACTGCTTTGGTTTTTGTTGAGCTTGAGATTGTATTAAAGGTATAGTTTTGCCACTAATACTCTACAAGGGGTTTCTCTTAGTTTTTCCTTTTCCTTGTCTTCTTTCTTCATCTCCAGCTATTGAATTATTACTAAATAAAAAATGCTAAAAGTAAGGGGACTGCCCCGGTGGCTGTTTTGGGAAACACAGACTCCTTGTCACATGGAGACCTTCCAGAAACCGGGTGAAGATTAAGAAACACTGCAGCAGCACTGTCTGCTAATAATCCACCCAGCCAGATTCCCAGAAAGTAGAAAAAAGTACAAAAACCTTTTTGTGTAAAAGTGAATGTACTAGAAGTACGATAGAAGTAGTCTGGTTAATGTCTCCTTTTAAAATTTAAGGCCGTTAAAAGACCTTCACTTCAGTAAAATGACATAAAAAAGTGAAAGTAGCCTCATTCAACGTCAGTAGGTCTACAGTGTCCCGGTGTTTTTCCATTCTTTAATGTTTAACTGATTTATGACAAGAGGGCAGGACTCTGTGATGTGTTCATCATTGACTGACACACATGGTTTGTTATATGAGGTGCATCACTTATTTACAGGTTGGATGCTTTACTTAACTCTTTTTTTCTTCACAGAAATGCATCAAACATGAACATTAGTTTGTTGCATTGGAGTCCAACAATTTCAAGGACAGACCGTGAAGAGGTTTTGTCTTTTATAATTTTCCAGTTCAGCTTATGAAATGTTTTGAATAGTCATTTAATTCCATGTTAGTCTGGATACATAAACTATTGGGTGCATTTGTAAACATTAGGATACCTCTTAGATCAAATATTTATCAGTTGTTTGTCTCCGTAGATGCGTAGCATTGATAAAAGCTAATTAATCTGACTCAAATCCCAAATGTTTAGTAGATTTAGAGCAGTGATGCTACAGGCAGACTCATATTAGGCCTCATCTACTTGTTGTATGGGGCAACAGTGGCCTTAGCCATTTAAAATACAATATACACCCTTTGAACCAGGAGTCTAAACACACACACACACACCAACACAAGGCCTCTGTATTTACAGAACACGGATGAGTCAAACTGGTGTTAAGCCCTTCAGCTGTGTGTGACACACAGATCCCAGTGAAGACTCCGTCCTTCGCTCCAACCCCAAATAAAGACATAGGCCGGTGCATTGTTGTTGTCAGTTCTCCTCCTGCTGTCAGGGCAGGGAAGACGGAGCGGTTTTCTGCGGCTGGTGTTTAGGAAAGCCTTCCAGAGGACCGAGTCCTGGCGAATGTTTGTATGATGTTGTCGTGCTGTATTATGATCATGGAACGAGCTGTGGAAAGTATATTTGTCTTACCTCGTGCTGTATCAAGTCAGGGAGATGGGAATGTGTGTCCAACCAGGATTTCAAACTGGTTTAAAACTATATATTTATTCTATGTTTATGTGATACAGGCTGGTTTTATTCTTATGTCTTGGAATGAATCTCAATAAAAAATGCTGTATTTAAATGATCGTAAATAATTGTTTTGCAGTTAAGAGTTAGTAGAAGCTGGTGGTGTATGGTGTAAATATGTGTGAATACAGTGCAATCATTTCAAAACATGAACCAGATTAAACAGAAGAGGCTCTATTGTTTACTCTGTCAGCATTTTTCAGTTTCCTGTAGGATGTTAAACAGAGAATATCTCGACAAACAAAGCCGTGCTGTGACTTAACAGCTATTCTGGTGAGGTGTTGAAGGGTTAGGGACGGAGCTCGGCAGCACACTTTGCATGCTCAGCAAAGTATCTTGGATCTGTTAATGGTTGTGATGGTGTTCAGTTCTATACGGCTTAACCGATTTAACATTAAGACATGTATACACAGCGCACAACACTTAATAACCTCAGCATCTAACTGACAATGTTTTACCCTCGATGACAATACAATTACATTGAGATCAGAAGGTTGAGATTAAATTAGCGTTTTCTCAACAGATTATCAACAAGTTAGTAATCTCAATGTATTTTAATTAATCTCAATTGAGTTGCCGTCTCGTTAAAATTTCTTCAAAAGCAGATAGATATTGTCTAATGAGCTGGGTTAAGCTAAAAACAATTTTAATATTTTTCACGTACCGTGCAACAATCACAAAAATCTGATTTAGAACATGAAGCAGTTTGTGAAGAGATGAGTGTTTTTTAATCCTTCTTCTCTGAGCTGCTGGGTTTCATTTCAGCTGTGGGATTGATTTACACCTGGAACATCACTGCAAATAACCAGCTGGTGTGACTGAAACCCTGCAGGTAGAGAACCACTGATATAGAATAAATACAGTGTGCTGTATTAGGCAAAGATGTGTCGAGACCTTTTCCCAAATTCATATTACGGCAGCTATTTGCTGGATTCTTTTTTGGAGACGTCATTTTCAGTGTAAATGCAAATCTAAACTAAAAACCAAATAATTTAGTACCTCAAGCATATTGCCCAGTTAAATAGACTGGATATATTTGTATACTACTTATCCTTTTGCTATTTCAATTACAAGCCTCATGTCTTAGGACATGCTTCCTGCTTCATGCATATTTCTTGTGCTTTGATCCCACTTTGTCGACTGACTTTTACATTCTCTTCTTTTCAGTAAATCTGATTTGGCCATGACCTCTGACAAATCATGTTGTTGCTGTCGGACCTTGAAGCAGTTTCTTCCCGTGCGGCTGTCAGCTGTTACTTCAGCTCTGTTTCACCTCCACCTCCAGTGTTTATCATCCTCAGAGGTTCTGCTCCTGGACAAATGAGGATCTAACTCTCTGATCCTAACCACCTCATATTCCTAACATGCCCTTTGTGAGTTTATATCCCATGAAGACCATAAATTCACAATATATTTACATTTCTAAAGACTTTCTTTCCCTGCTAGCATTTCAATCATGCAAATCAATAAAGACAAAATAATACTAATAACATAATTTTTCCTTTTAATTGTTTTTTGTTGATTGAAAAGTAAATAGAGGTGTAGCATGATAGCAAAATTCTTACGTTTACATCTTTCTCCAAACACCAATTAACTTTTTTTTTTATCAGTGATCTTTCTCCGCTGTCTATGTTGGTGAGAAAATAAAAATATTTAAAAAAACCTGAATTCTCATTGCAGGTATTTGCTTTTTTTGGAGTTGTTTATCTCACACAAACCAAAACCAGTAACACCTCCGACCATCATTCTATCATATCTTAAAGGCAACTACACACAAATATATCAAAGTCACTGTGTCGACAAAACATCTGCATCAACTCAGCCACAATCAGATTTCTTTTTTTTTCCAAATACTTCGGATTTTCTGAGACAATTTATTTTTTTAAATATTTAAATACCAAAATAATCATCCTTTAGAGGAAGCACACGCCATTCCACACATTCATATAAACTTAAACTTGATTTCAATGCAACATGGGTCATTTTCAGCACCTTTTTCCTTTTAATTTGCTTTTAAAGATCATATATTTGTCGGTTTGCTTCGTTGAACCATCAGTGGTATTCACTGAGCCTTAGTGATTCTTCAGACCAGCAATACACATCTATTATTATTATTATTATTATTATTATTATTATTATTATTATCATCATCATCATCTGTTCTTTCGGATCATGTGTTACTCAATGACTTTTCCTCGCATAGCGGATGAAAGACCAGATGTTGTGGCGGTCTCTTAGGAAATCCTTCATCTGCCACAAAAAAACCTCAGTAAGTGCAACCAAAGACAAAGAAATGAGGTCACTAAGCTGGGTTAACATACATTACATTTTCTGGTAGGCACAAAGTCAGAGGAATAAGCCTTCAGATAACACCAGTATGACCAGTTTGAACATCCATTCCAAAAAAAAGAGTTTCACTCATTAAGGCGTACCTAATGGTGTTTTAAGACCTTACTATATTCAAGAGCTATAGCTGAAATAGCTCAATATCAGAATGATAATAAGAACTGTCGTCACATTTAGCAGATAGTATTTTGTCACGTCATATCATGGTTGTTGGTTTTCTACAAAAGAAACTTAAATTTATAACCAAGCCCACCTTTCATTTCTGCCCTATTTCACATTTTTTCCTCAACACTTCCCTCCAGTTAAAACAGCTACAAGAAAATCCACATTTGCATGATTAATAAGTTACATTTTTATACATACACACAAACAGAGGGGGGACTTGGAAGTTGCTTGGCACATTCTCATGCTTGACCAACCTCCTACAATCTAAATAACTATACAAGACACAGTAAAACAGGTCTTCTCACACCTCCGTCTCCCTGTTCAGTCATGAGGCTTCAGCATGTACAGGAGATGAAACAGGACGCCTGCATGGTCATGATTAACACTCTCACTTAATCATCCTGCAAAAAGGAGGGCATACATAACCCAATGCACTAAGTAACATGGAACAGTTCAGCTGTACATACAGTATCTTCACATACTGATAAAGTTTAGATTCATAATTTAATCTGTATATATTGTATCTTAATATGCTGGTACCAGGTATTCACAGTGACTCTAAAATAAAATTACAAGAGGAAGTTTGTACAAGAAACAAGAGAGTCGGAGTGACTGACGAAACGTTTGGCATCCCTTTTTGTCAGAGTATAGAGTTCATAGTTGGAGATTAGTTTGTGGTCAGTTCGGTTTGATTTCAGTGGGATTCAGGAGAGCTGCCTGCGCTTTTTCGTTGGCACTGAGGAGAAGCAGTCCGACTCCTCTGAACACACGTTACTGTTATCGGCGCCAACAGCAGTGGACACAAAAAGGTGAGGTAAAAGGTGGCGTCACGGGGATGAGATCTTATCCACCTTCTTATGTTGAGTAAGACATAACCTGGGCTAAATAAGGTACACTATGTGCCCTGTCCAGTGCTGATTTTACAAAAAGAAAAGTGCAAGAACGACACAGAAACACATACAAACACACATCAGGGTGGAATGGTAAGATTTCACCAAGTGTCCTTACCGCTACCACTCATAAGCCATACTAAACAATTACCCAAAATAGTCACTGTAGACATCCGCCAAACACAAAACATATTTAAATACAATATCCTGTATTTTACTATTAGTTCAAGGTGTTTTATTCTGACACCTAAAGCTATTTTGCCAGCTGAAAGAAAAAGCTGCCTTTTGGCATTTTGTGGTTCAGGCCAGTAGGAGATCTTCTACAGTATGGCTGCTACAATAGTGAGGTTAGAAGAAAACAGCTACAGGCAATCATGGAAGGAAGCTGAAGCAGTTCTTTTCCTGGCATTGTCTGCGTTTTCAGGAGGGGTAAAACCCTTTTCAGTATCCCTTTTATACTGTTTTGAACATACTTCCAGGAGGAACAAGCATGCGCAGTTCCTTTTTTTATGACATTTCCAGGTTACATCCCTTTTATGTGTGGGTTTTTAAAAATCCTTTCTCTCTAAAAACTCAAGTTTCTTAAATACAGTACTACTGAGAAGAAAAGAGGGGTTGGAGATTCATGTCCTTACGTAACGGGCCTTGCTCCGAGGCCAGTCAGTTGGCATCATTACATCTTTTGAAGTAGAAGGCTGCCTACAGGCTTGTCATTGTCATCTTCCCTTTTTTTTCTTGTCGTGTTTTGTTTCAAGGCCTTCCATACTATCAGCGCCGGGCAGAACCACACTCAGACATTGCAACTACACGCCTGGCAGAGAGGATAGCAATACTACTGTTCACATATATTATTGGTGATACAGTATATATATACACTTTTGGTCATTTCAGATAAGACACCACCAAACATGCTATACAGTGTCTCTCTTAATTGCCACTTTTTATGCAAGTGCTATTCAGCCCAGCTTGTCAAGTATTTGAAGCAAGGTACAGTAAGAGATGCACACATACAGACACACACGCACACGCACAGGCACGCACACATGCGGCACACATCCACACACATACTGTATCATATACACCAAGAGAAGCACTCTGGCGTAGCACACCAACGTAGCAGCCTGAGAGCTGCACATTGGTCAGTCTATGAAGGTCATGGGATGTCGGAAATGTCATTTCTTTCTTTTTCATGGGTTGATTTGCATACTCCCTCAATAAAAGGCAGGTCCAGGATTCAGGATTGAGACTGTGGTTACACACAGATTGAACAGGATGCGTGTGTGTGTGTCTGCCTTTGCGAATATATACGAACAAAATCTGTCTACTGAGCGTACGAGCACGTTGTACGATTTGCATCTTTCTGCTGATTTGTGTGTTTGTGCGTGCAGTGGTGAAGCTAACAGGGCTTGTTGACGTTGCACAGCAGCTCGGTGACTTTGATGAGGCGAGCCACTGTGCTCTGCGACTCCTCCTGCAGCCGCTGGTTGTTCTGCCGGAGGCTCTGCACCTCGGCCTGCAGCACCGCCTTGTCCTCCTTCTCCTGAAAGACATCGGCACACAACAAAACAAAAGCCGTCGCTCAGATCGCTGTGGCAGGAACGGGAGGGGAGCGACAGGTACAGCGGTGGCTTTAAGGAAACTAGTGGGCACACATAAACACAGAGCTTGAAATAAAACAACACAAACAGTGTAGAGAAGCACATCACGCTGCAGTGGGGAAAAAAGAAACAATCTACTGAACTGATCATTTCTTTGACAGAAAATCCTAGTTCAGACTCTAAATTATAGTCTGATGTCTCAGTGCTTTGAGGTTTAGCCTGCTGGTCAGACCGAGTAAGCAACTAATCACCTACAATTGGTAAAAGGCCGCAATTAATGATTATTTTCATTATTGAATAATCTGACAATTATTTTTAAATAATTGTTTGACATATCAAATGTAAAACAAATAGTGAGAAATGCACAGAGCCCAAGGTGACAGTTTGTCTGACCAACAGTTCAAAACCCAAATATAGTCTATTTACTGTTTCTATTAAATAGAGAAAAGCAGGCAATCTTCACATTTTAGAAGCTGGAACCAAGAATGTTTCATTTTTGCTTCATATATGACAGACAATGAATCAGTTATATTAATCAGTTTAATTATCTGTTAAATATAATTATTATTAGTTATTGTTTGAGCACTAAATGGGTATTTTATCATTAGTCTTAAGAGTCCACAGACTAAATGGTATATTTATATAATATGTGTACACACAGAGACACATTCACTATTGACCAAAGATTCTCAACACAAGGTCCACTTGTCTGCTGCTGAGCGACTCCATCTGCGGAGGAAGGCCTTAAGATGTGGTTGAAAGCTCCGGAAACACAAGTGGACTTTATGTTGAGAATTGTCTTTTGTCAAGCGGCTGTTTCTGAGGTCGAGATTAATAATGAGTTCATCACATTCAGTATACTTTGACATCTACATACATGCATTAGCAGAAATGTACGAGAAAATATTGATAACAGGAGTTGTCTGACATACATTTTTACATTTTTGAAAGTATGATATTGGGCGATTTACAAATCTGAAATGTTGTGGTACAAATGTACAACATTAGGAGTAAATACATGGTTTTTGAGTGTTTCTGTATTTAATGCATCCACAGTGAGCCAGCTGGGATTGAAATGGAAAGTAAACAGAAGCCTGCATCAGAAAATACAAATAATCTTGCACCAGAGACAGAAGCTGAACAATTTTAATACTTTTTCCTACCTGCTGACTCTCCCATGGAGCTCACTGAAAATGTTATTACAGAGAAAAACGTTCATGAAAGTCAAAGCACCTTTTGCAGGTCATCCTGCAGCCTCTTCAGCATGCACTCCAGCTGCGACACCTTCTCTTCTAGGTGACCTGGAGAGTCACTGCAACAAAGAGAGGCAGTGACACTTTGTCAAAATCAATTACATTATTTGTAATCAGAGAAAGTCTAAATTAATTTGTTTTCCAAGTAACAAATGAACAAGATAAATAAATAAATATAAATATATACATTTATATTTATTTATTTATTTATCTTGTTCATTTGTTACTTGGAATATATATATATATATATATATATATATATATATATATGTATGTATGTATGTATGTATGTATGTATGTATGTATATATATATATTTGAGCACCAATAGACTTAACAAACTGGTTAAGAAGGCCGGCTCCATCATTGACTGCAAACTGGACAGTCTGGAGAAGGTGGTGGAGAGGAGGACACTGAAGAAATTATTATCCATATTGGATAACCCTGACCCCCCTCTCCACCACTTACAGCGGGGAGCACTTTTTCCAACAGACTCCTCCAGCTCACAAGGACCGATACAGGAGATCATTCCTGCCCTCTGCAATAACACTTTACAATAAATCATCTGTGGCCAAATCAACCACCCAACTATAGCACCTTTGTTTGTTTGTTGGCTACATCTTGCACCACTGTTTCGTTTTGTTAGTTAATTTAATATTATTATTCTATTCTATTTGTTGTATATATTGTGCATTTTTCTTATTTTCTTCTTCTTCTATTTTTTGTATATATTGTTCTTTTCTTACCTGTATGTAAAAATGCTGCTGTAGCGAAAAAATGTCCCCTCGCGGGATTAATAAAGTATCTATCTATCTATCTAAATGGATATTTTATATATATATATATACACCACATGTTGTGATAATTGTTGCAATTTGCAAGTTGAGGTTCACTAACAGATGTTAATGAGAGGTGATATGGAGTATTCTGTGTGAGTGTCTTTTAAAAGCATTTTACCTGCTCGTTGGAGCCAAATTGAAAGGTGAAATAGTCATCAATACTGACCTCTACAGTATGTGTGGGGACGTCTGTAAAGACTTCCTTTGAAGAAAAGCTTCACATTGGTGTTTTTAATTTTTTATTGACACATTTTCTGTTTTTCTTTATGCCAACAGTTCTGGACTTTGAATGTTCAAACACAGCATGAAGGACTAAAATAAGGTGACCAAGGAGCTGGAAAAAGTGTAAAAGAGAAACAAAATGGATCAGAGTGGGAGCTTTACAGAAAGATGACAATGACAGTGAGTCACACAAGCTGTGTGTGTGTGTGTGTGTGTGTGTGTGCGTGTGTGTGTGTGTGTGTGTGCATCTGTGTCTGCATGCGCATAACTGCATCGCTGAGTCAGCAAGAGAGCTCTCTTTATGGGGGAGAGAAACCATCGCATTGACTCAAACAGTTGGATGCTGCCGTTAAAGTCTAAATAATTGAGAGAGAATAAAGAAGTAGAGCCGTGAAAAGGGATGTGTGCAATGATCCTGACAAAAAGAAAACCAAGAGACTAACTACAGAGGTATTGAACTGTCTGCTTCACCCTGTGTGTGCTGTATAGCAACCCACCTCTCCTTTGAGTCTCTCAGCTTGCCGTCTGTCTGGTCAGCTCCTGCTTGGGAGGGGTCTCCGGCTTTATGGTCTGTGGTAATGAACATTATCCACATTATTATAATTTAATATAACCATAACATACCATAGTGAAAAGATGAGGCAGACAAAGACAGGAGATGTTCACTTTCTCTCAGTATAGAACTGTCATTCATACACTTATCTTCACATAGAGTGCAGATCCATTGCACTCATATGTTGTTGTTTTTTGACCAAAGGTATATTTTCCCAGTCTTTTGCAACAAAGCCAGAAGCAAACTGTTGTCTAAAACATCTCTGCATGCTGTATCATTAAGCTTTCACTTATCTGGAACAAAGGGCCCCAAACCATTAGTAAACAGCCCCAGACCAAACCTATACAGCCAGGAGTGTTTGGTCATTTAATTATTGGCCAGTGCATCAAAGGGCAAACATTACGGTTACATTTATACAAAGATTTAGAGTCTATCTTGAATCTTAAGATTGAAAACTCAGGATAAGATAAACTTATCCTCTAGGGTATTTGTGGTGGTGCTAACCACTAGGACAGCTTGTTATTGTATTTTACACTTACAGTAAGTGAGGTGTGCATAAGTAAATAGTTCCTCACCTTCTCGTGACAAAGCCTCCAGGATGCTGCGGCAGGCCGTGGCCAAGTCAGCGATGGACTGCCACTCCTCCTCAGTGGAATCTGTCGTCTCTGAGAGAACTGAGAGAAAGAGGTTCAGATTTAACTCGCTTTTGTACAGGACAGAAGAACAGCAGAACCGTGGGACCGCGGACCTTTGAGCAGCCGTTCTACAGTAACAAAGAGCCACCACTGGGGGGTGCTGCTGTGTTAATGCTGGTCAGATTCGGGGGCAGAATGTAGAGGCACAAGGAGGAAATGTTATGATGTACTATATGTAGTGTGCCTGCAGGTTTCCCTGAATTATATTTCTGACTTATTTCAGTTAAGATTGAATTCAAGGCGGCATACTAAAATACAAGACAACGACCTAAATATAATTTGAATAACAAAATTTGGGTAAATTATAATGTGCAAATTTAAGATGCTACAATAGTTAATTATTTTAGGGTCTATTAAGTCCTTGAATTTGATGTTTTTGTTTAAAAGTTGTCATTCATTTTAACAGTCTGCATGTGAAAGAACGTGATGTGACACAATCAGAGTCTTCAGAGGCCGCCTCCGCAAAAATCAGAAGAATCAGATGAGAGGATGAGCAAGTGTGCTTTTATGGCGGATAAATGATGAGTCTCATAGTCTCAGCGGAGGCAGAGCAGATGGCGTAAGAGGGGCTCCTTGATTTGGGGCTGCCTAAAACTCCACCCCTCCCACCACCCATCTGTCCCCCTTTTATCCCAGCCCTGGCAGGGGGTGGCAGTAGAGCAGGGGTGATATTAGATTAGCGGGATCGGGGGCAGCGTGGATGAAAGAGGAGGGACAAAGGGGATGCAGTGGGGAGCAGAGGGAGGATAATGAAGAGAGGGGTTTAAGGCAGAAAAAAATCTGGAAAAAAAGGACTTTGAGGCTTAAATCAGGCAGAGATGATTTGCAAACATGTGTAATTGTTCCATTCTGGCATCATTTGAGCAGTCATGTCAGCTGTTGTGTCTGAGAATGGAGCTTTGTTTTAAGTCCATGATCAGGGTCAACATATCTCTTTGTGCTCTTTGTCTCCTAATTAATTTACACACATTAAATGTTTTATTTAACATGCTGCCATTTTAATATTTAAGCTATTATACATATGTATATAAATATATTATGAATATAATATATATTATGTATATTATGAATATAATACACATATATACATATATACACATACATATATATATATACATACATTTATATGTACATAATAATCAGCAGCAATAGGGAAGTACTTACTCTTGGTGATGGAGTTGTGAAGACTTAGGGCTCGTGAATTTCTTTCAGCTCGGTCTAAACACGACAACCGGGAAGACGAGTCACTCACTGAAGCTTTGTCATCACCAAACTCAGCGCCCATGAACTGAAGACATAAGAGATAGAGATAGAGGAGAAACAACACTGTCAGAGAGCGGACGCAGTGCTGGGGAGAGAAACCACTCAGATGTCCTCTCGTCTCAGTCTGTCACCTGTTCGTCCTCCAGGGGAACCTTGGGTTTGACAGCCAGGATCAGATCAGGTGTGGCGTCCCTCAGAATGCCTACGTTCTCATAGAGGTGGCATTCCCCCTTCAGCCCCACGTTGTCGTACACGTGCCTGTCCAGAATGAGAGGGACAAATGTGATGGTGGTGGTGGTGGGGGGGGGAAACACAAAGCAAATCTCTTGTTGATGCTTTGTGACATTTCTTTTATCCGATCCAGAGGTCAAAAAACAGAAACTAGAGCACTTCGACAAGCAATCTCCAGGATGGCTTAGATTTAGGCCTGATTGATGTTTTCTATCCTGCACTCACAAAATCATCTATCACAAATATCCTATCTGATGCGGTTTGGGTCAAATGATTCAGTTCTGCTTTGTGTGACAATGAAAAGCAGTCAAACTCATTCCGGTGAGCAGCAGAGTTTAATATTATCCTCATGAATATCATTTGATGCACAATTTCTGCTTCAAGCTATTGTAGCTTTTTGGAGTTCTCAGGGTGAAACCCACAGTGTGCTTACAATAATTTGTCTGGCAGACACATACATGTCCTTCTGCTTTTACATAGGTGTTTTTCTCTCTCCTTGGAGCCTAATATTTGGCAAACATTCGTGTGACTGTCAGAGAAGGACCTTCATACTCAAGAGGATGAGGAAATACAGTGCAGACCCTGGTAAAAGTGATCGTTTAATAGAAACAAGTGGGCTTTATTTATTTAATTTACATTACTTCTCAACTTTAATCTAAAATAGAATAATAAATAAAATCTATGGTCATTTTAATGTTTTACAACGGAAGAGTTGAAGATCTACTACAAAACTGTCCAAATAGTTTTTTTTCAAGATTTGAAAAAAGGAAAATTGTTGTGAATTTTCTAATGTGAAATATAATTTAAAACCTTTTGCATTAAGCTCACACAGTTCAGTGAAGCAGAGTGACACATTGATTGGTGTCCTTTCACCGTACCCTGTCCTTTGCAGGAAATGTGACGCACTATGACTTTGAGATTAAATTGTGATGAGTCGGCTTCAGTTTGAGGATATTTTCAGCCATGCTGGATGATTTAAGAGCCTTTTCACCTGACGGTCTCCCAGATTTCAGATGTAACTAGAAAGATCTCTCAAAGCAGCATTTTTTGTTATTCATATTTTATATCTCTCTATATAATATCTCCAAAACACTCATAGTCAGGCTATGAGA
The DNA here is from genome assembly GCA_016806645.1 of Ophiodon elongatus. Lineage (NCBI taxonomy): Eukaryota > Metazoa > Chordata > Actinopteri > Perciformes > Hexagrammidae > Ophiodon > Ophiodon elongatus. The sequence goes on from JACSYO010002141.1 coordinate 976,646, forward strand.
GGTTGAATGAACAGTGACATGATCTTTAGTAACACTCACCCATCACACGTATCCCCGTAGGTCGGCTGTCTCTCCAAAGAGCAGCTGCGTGTGAGCAGCGAGCCGCTGCCCTCCTGGCTCTGAATGGCTGGTTGGTCCTGCAGAGAAGTGGCCCGCAACAAAGGTAAGCCGGGCGGCATGAGGAGCGAGCCGTGACTTCTCTCACTTTGCCCTTCATCACACGACTGTCCTTCGCCCTCTTCGGCCTCCACCTCCGTCATGTCCACTTCATTGACCCCACTTGCCTTCAGCTTTTCCTCCTTTGCTTCTGCTTCCTCTTCTTCCTCCTCCTCTTTCTCTTTCTCTTCCTCCTCCTTCTCTTGCTGCTGCTGCTGCTGCTGCTGCTGCTGCTGCTCCTCCTCCTCCTCTTCTTCCTCTTCTTCCTCCTCCTCCTCCTCTTCTTCCCTCTCGTCCAGCACCCAGGCCTCTCCAGACTGATCCTCGCCGGGTTTACACTCCGCATCCTTGATGGCTTTCTGGTACAGCTCGGAGAAACTTCTGCAGAACATAAATCAACAACATACTCAGTTAGAATACATAAACACCTCTCTTTTCTGGCCAGCTTCTCATCCCACTTCTGAGTCATAAAAGTAATCGAGCAGCCAATAACAAAGCGCTCTATTTGCCTATTATATCCCTTTGGGAATACAGAGCCCCACTTCCTCTCAAGAATTATGACATCTTTGTGGCAATTTGTGCTTTGTTGTCACAGAACAAGCATTTCAGCAATGAAATATAACTAAACCAGTGGGATTCACTCTAAAGTTAAGACCTGCAGAGGTGTCCACGTTAATATTGGTTTTATTTGTTTTAACAGTTGTGTCCACAGCTGTTTCTGCCCTCTGTCTGACTTCAGCTGCGTGGAAAGTGTGCTGTTAACAGTGGGACGCTCTTTGCCAGTGTGATTAAAGATCATTAGAGGGATTGATTGGTTGTTAGCCAGCTGGTGTGACACTGACGGCAGGCCGTCATCAACAGCAGAGTGAGCCATGACCCCACAGTGGCACCGCTCTTGTTTTCCTGAACTGACTTGTCCCACTGGCCCCCTCCTCCTTATTTGCTGTCAAACCTTTTTCTCACCGCCTCACTGGGACTACTATCCACTTTCTGGAGCACGCTTTAAACCCATGAGCCCCTTTCTCCAGTCTCTCCCTGTGTCTGATGACCCATAAGTGCCTTTGTTAGTGTTCTCCCTCTCCTCGTATCTGCAGCTTCACCCACCTGCGTGGCTTGCCGTTCTCGTCAGGTGGGATGACGGTGATGTGGATCTTGTGCGCGGTGCGCAGCAGCCTGGTCCTCTCATCGGGGCTCAGGTGAACCAGCGAGTGGCCGCACAGTCGCACCACGCGAGCCCACAGCTGCAGGCCTCCGCTCTCAGCGTAACAGAACCGCTGCAGCTCCGTCACGAAGCCCTCCTCGTTCATCAGGAAGCCGGGCTGTCCGACGCCGTCGCGCAAAGGGGTGACCTCGAGAGCCTCACAGCCCCGCGTCACCAGCTGCAGATGAGCAGAAGAAGAAGAATGAATCAGAAAGACATGAACCACCCACTGCAAAATTTTAAAATCCGAACACAGTCACCCACCTCTAGTCTCTGCACCACCTCTCGTATATCCTCCGCCTGGCTCTCCATCACACTGATTGACACAGACTCCCCGCGCTCGTAGAAGATATCCAAGCAGGGCCCCCCCTCCTTAGTCTCCGTCACAGCCTTCCAGCCGATGACATCTCGACAGGAGCAGTTAAACACCACCCTGCGTGTGTACCTCTCAATGAGCACCACTGACTCAGCAGACACCCCGAGCAGACAGGGGAGCCGGAGTTCTCCAGACTCCCCATCATCTCCATCGTTGACCATCACAGCCCACACCAGTGCCCCGGCACTGTGCAGCTCCGCCCCTTTGGCGCCCTTCAGCTTGTCTTTGCGCTTGCCACCCAGAGAGAGCAGGGGGAACTTGGTGGAGGAATCAATCGGTGTGGTGGTCACATAGTTTTCAGCCAGGTCCTTCAGGTATTCCTGCCGTGTGCGGGTGGCCATGGAGCTGAACTTCTCTGACTTCTCTGCGGCGTTTTCAGCATTCACAGCCTTCGCCAGGAGAAAGTCTCTGAAGGCGGGAGAGCTAGGGAATCGAGCGCCCTTAGGGAAGAGTGGGCCAAATAATGGCATGTCTTTAGAGCGTGTCACAGCCACCCTGAGAGGGAGAGAGGAAAACAGGAATGCTAGAGTAAGAGAGAGAGTGCAGAAGAAGCATTCAATCTATGTCTTGTTTTTCAGAGCTTGACTGTAGACTTGTGTAGTGCTCTCCAGAATAACAAACATTGACACTGAATCTGCTTCAGTGGGGCACAGATTTGTGTTTCCTCCTGAGCTGCCCCATAACTACTAAGATGTATGAGACACATGTGTAATAGTGCGCATAGTAACACCCATCTTTTCATTGATGTACATGCATATCATGAATGACATGGTCAGTAAAATTGTCTGTGATCTATTTTTTTTGTATTTTCCTTAAAGCCCACAACTTATTTTAGTTCACTACTTCCTACGACACATAAAACCCAGTGGCCGATCATGAATTTATTGTCTCAAGAGACTTTCAGCCTGTAAAAGGAGGTACGTTATTTTTTGGGGGTGAAAAGAGATGTATTTATTTACAACATAGTGTAAGAGGTATGCTCAGACCTGTAATAGGTGTTGTCAGTGCAGGGCTCATGGACCTGAATGATGATGAAGACATGTTGGAAATGGGAGCGGATGGACTTTGGCGTGAAGGGCAGGGCGCCGGGCTCCTGGAACACGATCGTTACAATGTCGTTACCGATGTGTCGCTTCCTCAGCAACTGGAGAGGCAAAGTAGAGACACAGAGAGATTTGTTAAAGTAGCAGGCACGAGTCATTTTAGTCAACTAAGAATGAACCACAACTCAGTTTGCCATGTTATAGATCTCAAGAATCTACAATAAAGTTCTAAGAAGCAGCTAAAGAGATTACTCTTCATGAGTAAAATTATTACTTTTTATTTCTTGAAATACGGGTGTTAAAATGAACTGATTGTTATTGTTATTATTATTATTAGTAGTAGTTGTAGTAGTAGTAGTAGTAGTAGTATTGTTATTATTATTATTATTATGTTTTACTTAACCCATTTAAATGTTTCTGTTTTCAATGTTTTGTATGTATGTTTGTATGTCTCTTTATTTTTGGATGCACTGGTGAAGCTGTAGCTACATTATTTACTGTCTGTAGTAAAAGTGTAAATATCTGTTGATTATATGTATTTTCTTTGATTTTCAGACCCCAGGGGGAGTAGTTTCCAAGGCAACAACTAATGTGCATCCAAAGAAACAGAATGATAAAAACAAATGCTGTTAATCGAACTAAAGGCTCAGTAAAATGAAAAAATAAATAATAAAATAAGTGTTCTCTGAAATAAGCTTGTGTGTCCATGATGTTGCTATTGTTGTTAGCACAACTCAATACTCCAACGAATTTTGTAACTTCAAGTTAATTAATTATGCTTTTTTTTAATAACGAAAATAAATACATTCTGACAAAATAAAAAAAAAACTAGAACTGAAGAGCGATTTTAAAATCAGCTTAATCAATATATTAAATACATCACAAACTGTTGTTGCCAAAAAAGCAGACATAATCTGAGGGCTTTGTCACTACCATATTTTCTTTTATTTAATCTTTTAATCTATATTGAAATGGCATGTCCAGTCTCTTTGTAAGTGACAGAAAACAGGCTTAAACCATAAACTTTATATTAAAAAGCTGACAGTCAGCTGTACAGGAAGCCTGCCTGAGAGGCGACTGTCCTTACCTCCATGGTGGGAGTGAACACTGGGGGGCAGGATTTTTATGTCATGCTTGTTGCGGAGTACAGAAGCTTTTTCTAAAGCGTTTACAAAAGCATGAAGTCTGAACAGAGATGGGTAATGAAGGTTGTACCAAGACTGATGCAATTTTATTTTACGAATAGCGATGAAAACTTGGTATTGGAAAAATGGTTCTGCAACACAAAAGGCAAGAGAAGGAAATCATACATCAAATCTCTGTTGAAATATATACATACATATACACATATACATATACATATATATATATATATATATATATATATATATATATATATATATATATATATATATATATATATATATATATATATATATATATGGGTGTTATTTTTACCTGTTGCGTGTTGTTGGCTGTGTAGGGCAGCATAGTAGACACGTGAAACATAATCTCATAGTCCTGGTAGCGCGTGTAGAGGGAGTGTGTCCCGGTTGAGTCCGCTACACAAGCAAAAGACACACAGAAACACACATCACACAAAAGAGAAAGACAGATAGGGATTTAGCAAAGTCAGGCAACGTTTCTGAATGAAAGACTAAACTCAAATTGTCACAGTCAGGGTGAAATCGGTCTCATTTGCTGTTCTCTGCCGCTCACTGAGGGGAAAACAGCTCTGAGATAATCAGCAGTGACTATGCTATTTTGCAGGCATTACTCAGATTACATGCAGCTAGATAGGAGTTATCTTGGGCTTTCAGTGGTGCATTGATGCCCTTTGGATAATGGTCCTGCGACAAGGTGAGATACAGCCAATAGATGCTCACTCTTGTTGTCCAGCTGGGCTCTGTATTTCTCCCAGCCCTTCAGCCGCACACGCTCCCCGAGCAGATCCAGGAACTCTTCAAACGCCGGGCCCGAGCTCTCGTTGTTGTACATGTCTTCCTCTGAGCTCTGCCCGGCCCGGCAGTACATCACCCCAACCTTTCGCTGGAAATTCAGCTACATTAGAAGACAGAGAAGCACAGAGTTTATAATTATCCTGGCATGACCTTTCACCTAATGGGGCATCCTGATCATTTGACATCTTACTTTACAGTTTGCTTGTCTGAGATCATTAAACCTCTAAATCCTCCTCAGGTTTCATGCTTCAAACAGAAAGTTTAATTCGTCAAAGTTGTTCGTTCCTTTTCTGAAGTAGCTTACTTCAAAAGGTGGAGCTAGTGGCTATCTGGTGTGTGTGGGTTTAAATGGTCAGCAGTTTCAATTAATGTGAAAAGGCTTAAATGTCTAAGCGATCAGCAGAAAATTGTTTAGGAACATTTTGGTCACAGTTTCTTGACCTTGAAGATTTGCTTTTCCTCATCTCATTTGTCAAAGTTAGCAACTTGAGAGCAAAACTTCGGGCTCCAAGGACATATGACAAATGTTATTATGTTGGACATTTCTCCTTATTAATTGAAAATATTATGGCGATATTAATCATTAATTGAAAAAAATGTGATTGAACTTGAAAAATAATTTTGGTCTGTAAATTATTACACAAATAATTTGGGATATTAGAAAAGAAAAAGAAAACCAGAGAAAAGAAAAGGGCAATTTCTGGCACTAAAACAGCACAGTGGAAAACAATGCAGACTGAAGAAGCAAAGCCCTTTATCGAGCCCTTTTTATAGTGCGCAACCTGTTTTACATCAAAAGGTAGCACCAGACAGAATAGTCCTACATGATGAGTGAACAGTCACCATAGTGGCAGAGGAAGATGAGAGAAGAATGAACAGATATCATAAGTGCACTTTCACATCTAAAAAAAAATACCTGATTTCAGAATGTCGGCTTTATAACAAAAATGTTTTGTGTCTGTCGAAAGCTTTCTCTCCGACACTCTTTGGTGTCAGCAGAAGTAGCCTTACTCACCCCCTGTTCGTCCAGCTTCAGCAGGGTGTCCCTGACCTTGGGGGAGTTTGAAGCCAAGCGAAGGCAGTGCAGGTTCAGTTCAGGCATGATGAACTCCAGCAGCCTCTTGGGAGACAAGCCTCGAGGGGTCGTGTGACGAGCGGCAGAAGGCACAGACTCCTCCAAGATGGAACCTCGCAGTGTCTTCATCTGGGGAGACGATTCACAGTCATCACATCCAGGCAAACCAATTTCACATACACTGAAATTGAGGAGAGCTTTGAGGATAGCGAAGCGCCGGTTTACCTCTGTGGTGCGAAAGATGATTCTGTAATTGTACTGCGCTCCGCTGGATCCGTCTTTCTCCTCTCGACGGAAACTGATGGCCACTGGGCCGAGGCGGTCGTCCATGCCGAAGAAATTCTGGTGTTCTGCAATGACAATACAGTCAAATTCAACTGTGACAGCATTGGGGTGAAATATGATGCTCAAAGAGAACCGTATGAAATGATTAGGGTGCAGAGGGGGGCTAAATCTTGTATTTCATTCTATAAAATGGCAAGACCCTCCCAAGAGTTTGTACCCTCCCCTTAATTGCTACATCCTCCACTTTAACACCTTATCAATACATGACCCTACCCCATTTTTTACCTCCCCCTCCTCTTTAATACTTTTTGGACAGTCCATAAATGATAAGATGAGAAATGAAAAAAATTGAAGTTTCACTACACGTACCTTTCATGTAGAAATATTTGCGATAGTAATGGGCTCCCAGATCTGCATGCTCTATAAAGTAGTTGCTCTTGCCCTGCTGTTGAACGTGACTCTCTCTGGGCTCCTCCAGCACCGACACTGCATCGTTGGGGGTTCGCAGGCTCGACCAGAGTCCCCGCCTCCCCTGGGATCGACCAAGACCCACCTGCTCTTCTCCCCCCGTCTCATTGCGGAAATGGGGGCAGCTGAGCAGGAGCTCGTTATCGTTGCCATCACCTTCGTCCAGCAGCGACTGCTCAGGGTCATCTGCATTCACCCCGTTGCCTCCCCCGCCCTGTGCAGGTGAGGACGGGGTGGCTTGGGAGAGGGGGCGCAGTTGGGAGGCGGCTGAAGCCCCTGAGGTGATATTCTTTTTCCGTCCGATGCTGTCTCTGTTTGTGGCCGCCTCGGTGAGGTCAAACAGGATGCTCTGGACATCGTAGTGGGCAAAGTTCCTCACCCAGGCTCCGCCCCCAATGTTGTCGTATGGACCTGGTTGAGGGATCTGAGGGGGTTTGGTCTTCTTACTTAGACCTTCAGGCTTCGGCGGCTTGGCAGGTTTTGGGGAGTCCCCTGTGATAACAGACAGACCCCGAAAGAATCCATCAGGCTCTGGAGGGTTGCCCTGCAGGCCCAAAAGCAGGAAAGGGTCTTTGAAGCGTAGGGCATTTGGACTCAGGGGCCCCTGGTCATCTGCATTTAGCTCCTGTGCTTGAGTCTGTCTCTCCAGTGACGACAGGCTGCCGTATTCCCTGCGTAGCAGCACACCCCCATCACCCTGAGCCCCCGCACCCACCTTCTCACCAACCACTCGAGCTGCTTTCCCCCCTGCCTTCCCAGAGGAGTCCAAGTCTCCTAAAGTTACATCGCTGTTACTTCTCTGCATGATGTGGCCGCGGCCCACCGACCTCAGCGTCAGGCCCACAAGGCTCGGCGTGAGGCCGTCATCCTCAGCTCCATCAGCCTCCCTCCTTGGCGGCCACTCCACTAGACCTGCTTCCCGGTTGGGGTCATAGTTGACTGTGGCAATAGGCGGCCGCATGTTCTGACGGCGAAACTTGCGGATGAAGAGGTCATCTGACTGCATGGTGCCTGAAAAACCGACTCCAGTCCAACAATCGTATCTCCACTCTGGTCCAGAGCTTTCTGCTCTCCCAGTAAAATGTCTGTCCGGGTCTCTATGGTGCTGGTGTGAGAGGGAGCACTGTGCGCGAAGATGAAAAACCCCTCTCAGTGAAAGCAACAAATATAGTCCTCATTCACACCACTTAAGATGGTTGAATTTTCTCAACCCTTGGACGTCTCTGTGAGGTGCCACACTTTAGCCCAAGTCAACGAGTCCTTGAGTGTAAATGAAGAAGATTGAGGAGAATATTCAGCCGTGTCTGGTTGCTGGGGTCCGTCCAGGTGTGCAGATGTGTGTTTTGGTGGTGCTCCAGTTGGGCGGTGCTCATTCCTTAAGAATAAGGATGAGAGGATCCTCACTCGGGCTCCAGTCCTCTTTGTAGCAGAGGCTCTATCAACCTTTCTAACATGGCATCCATTTGTCTGCACTCTTCAGTGCCTGCTGCTTCCCTTTTGGTCAGGTCCACTGGCCACCTGCAGAAAAAAAAAAGAGAAAGAAATGTCTTTTTTAACCTCATCATTTACCCACACTGCTAATCTCTTAATCGACAGCCTTATGTTCAGCCCATAGCAGCTTGTCAGTGAGTTCACAGAAACACTTTGTTGAGAAGAAAGGCTTTGATAAACAAGTATTGAATTTCTACAATAAAGCAGCAGGCAGGTCTGACGTCTTTTATTGTTGAGTAATGCCTTGTACCTCTGTTTTTTTTTCATTATTATTCTTTCCTTTACACACTTTCCGTTCCAAAGTTTCCCTAAATAGTTCCATAGCAGACTTAAAGCTCATCGCATTCAGAGTGCACACGCTCACAATAGACAGTATTAACAAAGGGGAGGGGGCCTTCCTGGCTTACTCTGCCAACATACGAGAAATACGTGTAAACTGTCTCCCACCCTCACATACGGTCACAAACACACACACACACAGTTTTGTTAGTTCACTCCTACGCCAGCATTTAAAATAATATATAAATAACAACAACAGACACATTGTAAATAAATACTGATATAGTATATCGGATCAGCTGTTAATATTTTCACTAAGCGTTTGAAGAGTATGAAGCAACGCGCTTCCCTTTTTTTTTATGTCCTTAAATAATTAATTGTTTTAAGTTTTAACTGCAACTTACCAACAAAGTGGGGTTTGTTTCAGGTACAAATCAGCCAGTTTCTGTCATAATTCACCGCAGATGCACCGTCTTTGACCAACTGACGTCAATCAACTCAAGCTGAAACCTTTTGTCGCTCTCAATAAGGTATGAGGCTTCTTCCTGTCTAGCTTTTCACTTGCATCTCCTCTCTTGTGCTTGTCGCCTAAAGAGCAGGTGCAGTGGTGCAGAGCCGCTACCAGAAAAGCTTGACACACACACACACACACACACACACACACACATACAGACACGCTACATAAAAATGCAATAGAGTAAATTGAGGAAGTCACAAGAAATCTTTGTTTCCCTTTCTTGTCTGCTCTCACACTCTCTCCCTCGCTCATTTTCAGCAGACATTTCCATTTTGCTGTAAAGAGAAATATATTTAAAAGGCTGTGAACCAAATATGAAAGTTGAGTAAGTAATCAGAGGTAATCAGTAGTTTAAAAGGTGTTAAGAGATATGCCAATGTGTGTTGAGGGGTTTACATGCATTTATATAATCTAGAAGACATTTGGGGACACTTGAGGGACTCACTGTTAGCAGGAAGTGTTGCTGACTGCAGATTTAGCCAGTTTCTAAAGGTTTTTGTTAATACTGAAGTGGATCATGTTTGCTTCTCAAAAACGAAAAAAAAGGCTTTGTAGCACGCCATTGTTTTATTTGCATTTGATCACTTTCAGCATTGTCCTCTGTGCCTGTTTTCTCATTATAGTCGGTAATAGTGGTGTTGGACACATGGTAGAGAACAACAGTGATCCAAGGTTTTGTTTTGGAGGACTAAAAAAAAAAATGTATGAAAGCTTTTTTTTTAAAATATATAATATATTTGATCTGAAGCTGCAACTTTTCATTTGTGACTTGTTTCTTTAAAATAACAACCGCCTGAGTTGTGTGACATTAATATATTAAAGTCCCCAAAGAATGAAACAATCATGTTGAGGTTTGAGCCATTGACATTAACAATAATATGCATTTTAGTTTGGTGGTGTCACTCTGTCCATGCAATGCTCTGAAACAAGCTGACGCAGACTGCAATCTGCCCGGCAGAGCTTGAGGCGCACAGAATTTCATGGAGATGAGCACATATTGGAAGAAACATTCAAAATCCACATAAATCTAAATGTTAATACAAGAAGGGTCTGGGAAGGCGGGGTTAACATACTGGAAACAGGCAGGACGCAGGTGTACAGGATTCAACCCTACCTACCAATCAAAACAATGCACATTTTGATCATACTCCATATGTTGATCTAACTGTTAACTTAATTCTGAAGCCTCAAAGAATTATTTGCAATGCTAGGAAGAACCAATGCTGCATGAGAAAGACTATAACCTGTTATTTTATCTTATTGACCTAGAATGGTCAAATTTACCAATACTGACTCAGTATCAGCTTTAAAATAATCACCATGTGCAAACGTATAAATGAATGGCTGGTGTTACAAATAGACTGTGTTCATATATGATTGAACAATATGTGCAACATTGGACTATAAAATGACTTCCATGTCTGTCTGAACTAACTCGAGCCTTGATTATGTTGTTTGCTTCCAATGATAAAGAGAAGTAGTGATGACAATTCTAGACATTTCCGTCCATGTGTGGTTCCTCATCTGACACGCTGAGCACTGGGTCACATAGAGAAGCCTCTGTAGGCTGTCTGTATGGTGCCAGAGCTGCGGACATTAAAACCCTGCTCATGTTTCTTTCTGGGAACCTGCAAACGTTCTCAAGCATCCTTACCCATGTGGGCACAAATGATGTTTGTCTACGCCTATCTGCGATTATTAGGTGCAGCATCGGGTGCTTGTTTCACAATGCCTTGAAAAGGTGTGAGCAATCAATTTTCTCCGCTGTCTCAAAGTGGGAGTGTAGATTTATTGGCAGCAGGTTATTTTAAACAAAACAGATTGCCTTCATGCTGGTCCAACAGAAAGCTGAACTTCCAGGCTCGGCCAGAAACACTCTTGCTCTCCACCAACACAGAGCGCGAGCTGAACTTGGACACTTATCACTCACCGCCTTTGTACAAATCACATATTCCTGAGCTTCTTAAAGACCCCCGACCAATGAATCAGTCCTTGTTTCCATAGCAACCCAACTAGTGCCACCCTCTTTCGATGTGATATCCAGTCCACAAGTGCCTTATTGTTTACTCTACTCAGTGGGTAAAATGGCTCTGATTTGTCAAACAAATCTACAACTTATGATATTTGTGTCAGCGACCCTGGTCACATAACAACACGGCAACACGGACAAACAAGGCGGCAATATTGTGTTGTCATGATTTAACTGCTTGCTTCAAAAACCTAGTTTAACACCAAAGTCAATAACCGATAGTTTATAGCTGTTGTATCATAGATCTATAAACTATAATTGTTTTTCCCACAATTGAGCTGGATGCTTCGCCTAAAGAAACACATATGAAATCAAGTTGGCACATGAATAAAAAAAAAATACACTAGCATGATTCTTTTTTGTCATTGTAGCATGCTAACCTACAATGTTGAACGAGGTGACCATTATGCCTGCTTGACAACCACATGCATTGCCATTGTGCGCAAGCTAGCATGCTGATGTTAGCATTTAACCAACCACGGAAGTGTGGTGTTATTTAGCCTTTCCGAGGCAATTTTATTTCACGATAACTTTCATGCCCCCTTACAATTCTTAACCGCCGCGCATTCACTTCATCCTGGTGCGTGTTCTGGGTGTTGGACTTAAAAAAGTGTTATGTAATGTTACTCAGTACTCATACATCAGTATCATCAATGCCCGTCCCCACTTCAGAAGCATTCTGTGTTCCAGGGCTGTGCCTAAGGATAGTCTCATAGAGCCGCTGGCATAGCTGCAGACTCTTAGTCTGGTTAGTGTATTAAACATAAAAACAGTGTATGCCGTACTAGCCATGTTCGTTTTGTGTGCAGTCTACACATATCTTTATGCCAAGCTGTCCTTTTAGATAAAAAAAGGGGCCTAATACACTTAAATAGTGGTATCAAAAGAAAACTAACTATGGCCTGAATGTTCTCAGTTGTTGCAGTTTTCTCGGTTCCTAATTGGTCAGGACTGAACTGTAACTGGCTCTGAAGAGGAACCGCACAGAACTTGGATCATCAAGTTATTTGCAAGATTCGCAAGTACATTATCTGTCTGGTGTTTCAGCATCCATCCAGTAGTGTTATTACGTTCTTTTTCATCTGTGTTTACAGATATGTGGGTGTAATAAACACATTCCCTTTGAATCAGAATCAAGTGCAGAAAACAGAAAATGGTACTTCACGTAAAAGGAGCCAACCGTTTTAACAGCGAGACTAGAGATTTTATGACCATTACTGATGTGCAAAATCTTCACTGGCCCAGCCTTTAAAATACATATGACCACCACATTGACACTGGCCCCTGTGAATAGAAACTGTGTGTGTTACCGCTATAGAGAAGTGTTTGACATACCGTAAATAGCAGCACAATTGAAGAGGAACCAAACAGTTTTGTCCCTGCACGCTCAAGTTTCAGCTCAATTTATTTGGGAACCTATTGTTCATATTCTCATTATGTCACTGTGCACCCTCCCTACTCGAAAGGCAAAAAGCTTTTTTCAGTTAAACAACTACCTTTTGATCCAAAAAATACCCTAGAAACACCCCCCACATAAATAATTGATAACCATCTTAATGTTTTCCCAGGATACTTCTAGCTGATCAGTCTTACGAGTTTATATCAGTCTGGCTTAAACCAAACCCTAATATGATCATAAATGGATGACTTCGTAATAGCAGGACTGACTAAGTGGCAATAAAAAAAGAATTTAAGGGCATTATGAAGGCTTGAGACAATACACAGCAACGGGAAGCTCTTTTTTTCCAAAGCTTTCATTGAATTCTGATTGGCTTTTTCTGCGATGATGCTGCATCTAGCTGGTTTAAAAATATCCCAATAAACACAATATCATAACGTCAGTATGGATCTCTCTAAATACTTTGGCATGTTGAACTAAAAGGAAACCTGTGCAATATCTGCATCTTATTTGATTACAGCTGAAAACAGCCTGAAACTTGTCATTATTTGCATTATTGCCTAACATAGTAAGTACATAATATCAAAACATAAAACAATACGTCACTTGCCATACCGGTATAGCTGCTATTGACATTATTTTTGATCAGATATCTGGTGGCAACACACACCAATATCCTTCCTCCTGTACAAGGAAGTAAACTGTGTACAGTTACAGTTGCATACACTCCCCCACGTTCACAGTGCACACTTACGTCTCCATGTCAGTCAGTGCAGCAGTTAATGAAAACTGTGCATGACTTCCGATGCTCCCTGAGCCACAACTCTACCGCTACATCAACTGAAACTTGACCCTTTCATTGGGCTGCTTAGCAGAGACCACCTAAACACATTGTATTAAATGACTTTGAGGAGGAACGGAAAATAATTTGATGACTTAAATCAGAATAAAACAGTGTCTTTGTTTCTCTGTTCTGTCACAGGATCAGTCCTGGACAGATGACCCAGACATGCTGCTAATGCTCTCCAGGATTGTTTTTTAAAGATTTGGAGCATTTCCTAAAACACTTGGGAGAATGCAGCCCTCCTCTCACAGTACCAGAGCCAGTCTCCATCCCAGAGAAACTCAATAATGCATGTAGACAGCAGTGTTTAATCTTGCATCTCAGATCTTAAAACTCCGTTAGTAGCCAGTGGACAGTAATTATCTTTGTTGTGCTCGCATGATCTAGATAAACCAGACTTTTCTTTAGTGCTGAAAAATCTATTTCTTTCTGTACTGAGCTCCATGGTGTCCATCAGAGGTGATGACAGCGTTGGGTCGTCATGAAACCCTCGGAGCAGAAAAGGAAATGGGAAATGGCTGGATTATAAGGATTATATATATTAGAGTACTGTTGCTTCCTTTGTTCTTTTCGACCAGATTTACTTTGAACGGCCATTATGGCTCAGGGTAGATGTTTGGTTTAACTGATGACGGTGAATGAGGTCCACTTCCATGTCGAGTCCAGGACAAGGTTAATGGGCCTCTGGTGTACAATGTCAGGACACAAACTGAAGTAGGAGGAGAGTACTATTAAACATACACTGTTTTGGGGAAGTCAGGGTTGCTTGACTTATTTTGCTGCCGCTCTTGAAAGTCTGCGTCCTGTGAAACAGGAAGAGATGACTGACTTTTGATCCCTGGGAGGATGGGTGTCGTCATCATTTCTAATCAACCCTTCCACACCTAAGCAAGTCTGACTGATACACTGCAGCATGAATGAGCAGCTTCTTGCTTTCTGCCAGGAACTGAAGTCGACTTAACCTCAGCTTGTGTGCTTTTATTGTAATTAACGCTAATGTTGCAGTCATTTGAAGTATATAATGGTGAAAGAAAGATTGTGTCCTGATATAGACGATTGAGATTGGATCTGTATTCTGTTCAGGTGAAGCTGCGGAAATCGGCTTAACAGCTTAGCAGTTTCAGATCAATTAGATGTGATCAGTGACAAAAGTTGTGCGGTTACTGCAGCCTTATCAACTCTATCACGTCAAGTTGCAGCAACTGTTCAGACCTGCAACTTGATGTCGTGCTTCATTTCTTCCAGAATTGAGGAATGAAGTTGTGAAATACACTGCATGCCTGCACCTCATTATGCAAGTGTTCTTGCAAAGCAACAGACCGTTTTGACATGTGACATTAAAATGATACATAAAGACGGAGAAACCAGCACGAACACCAAAGTCCGGTTTCTGCACCTCAGTGAATATCTAACCAAGCGAGTAAACGTCCAGCTTCACAGTCTGGAGGTCAGCTGCCGTAGTGTCAATGTCTATTCTTGTAGTTAAAAGCTGCCTGGCCGATTCTCAACCACAAGGTCTAAATCAACTCCTAATAGTGATTGATTTTGGGAAATTTAAAGCCAGGCTTAGTCTCACTCTCATTTATTGATCCCACGCAACCCTGTTATGTTACATTTGAGATCAGGTTGCATCCCTGTTTTGCTGCTAAATGTGTGACACTGAACTGAACCTGGCTGCGATGCTTTAAAGAAAGTAAATGTGCATAAATGTGGCAAAATCTGATTCAGAAAACAAGTTTATTCTAATGCCCAACACTTGCTCTAGGCATCCTCAACGTACAACACCAACCCCCCTTTACCACACTGCGGACAGTGAACTGGGCCAAGTCCAGAGGCTGCTAAGTGGATGGTACTGCAGCACTCTCTTTTTTGTAACGTGTTTTATCTCCCGTTTTCATTCAAACAGTTTGCAAACGTCAGTCTAAGCTATTGGTCCCCAAAGACGTGTAAGCCTGCATCCCTGGCAACCGGTGTTCAACGGGCTGATATAAAAAAAGAGGATAGCTGTCAAGGTGGCAGGAAAAAGAGCAGGTTTTTGAAGGAATTAATTATTGTGAGCAATATTTTCCACCGACAGACATTTGGCACTCTCACCAAGTGTGACTGTAACCCGCAGTTTGATCCCGCCATTGATAACCATTCATTTCTCAACTGTGCAAAAACTTTTTCACACATTTTGCCTGAGATATGACATATGTATCATCACTACTTAACTCCTGCTTTTTGATTTGTTGGTCTAATAACACGTCACAGTAATACTGACATATAACAGAAAAGCAGTTACAACATTTAATGAAGTTGTGTTTATTCCCTGTACATATGTTGACTGAAGCATCACCACATAGAACATTTAAAACAAACCACACCTTTCCCTTGTGGCATACTGATGCTAATTGGATATTTTAGGGTTAATCTGTCTGAAAAAAAGCTATTTACTTTTCCTATTTCAAAGAATGGGCAAGATTAGCTCCAAAAAGTCTGGAGAGGAAAATATTTCAACTAGTGGAATTGTTAAAAAGAACCAATCAGCGAAATGCTGTCTTTACCTGCATCAGCTCTGCTGAGTAGCGCTGTTGTTGTGGAGGTCAAACCTCCATCTGGGCTCGACAGTAGGATCATGTATCATCTCCACACGAGCATATACCTTTAATTTCAAGGAGAACTGTCCTTCAAAATTTGAAAATAAAGTATTCTGCCTAATAAATTATTAATGAAGCTGGACGAAAGGGGGCGAGGGTTACCAAGATGTTAATTATTCATTAGTCGGTCGCTCCCTTGTCCACTCTCGCACCGTCTGGGATGCACACGCACACAAACCAGAGCTGATTTGTTATGATTTATATCCAAGTCTGTGTCTGACTTCCTTGTGCATGTGCGCCTCAAATCTTACAGTAAACCAATATGGTTGACGTCATCTACCATGTGACTTCAGTGATGGCTGGTCCAGTTTCAGTTCATGTTTTTTGTAAAGAGACAAGGTTTTACTACAAAAATAACCTGCTAAAAGAGTCGGACACTGTCACTGGTACTCATAGTGTATGCCTAATCAGTGGACCTCCCCCTTCAGAAAATACAGAGGAAGTATGCTCAGAAAAGCTCCCTCTGGTATTGTCCATATTAAAACCTAACTTCCTCTTGTAATAAATAGTACAACCAAAGACTGATGCACCCCCTGAATACAAATTTAAGCGCTATTGTTTCTAACATAACCTACGTGCTGTTCTGCCACGGTCAAAGAAAGTACCTAACTTGCACTATTGTTTGACATGTTATTTGTCATGACATCAACACTGTGTGCCAGCAGAGCACTGCCGCTTCCTGTGTATCTGAAAATACACCTAGTAGCAGGCCGCGTGTGTGACGGAGGGACAGGCAGAGAGATTTAAGGCCTAAATGTGAGACGGTTGGAGTGCATGTGTGTCTTTGTGTGCCTTTGCTGACTCTATAAAAGCCTTATACATGCGACACACTGTCCACACAGTGACAGGAAGAGCAGCTGTCCCCCTGTGACCGCCCTGTGTGTGTGTGTGGTGGGGAGAGGGGGGGTGTGGGGGTGTGTGACAGGGAAAGGAACTGACCCTCAGCTTCATGACTGCATCTATTATGTTGAGACACGGTTCACTGTTACTCCTCAGTCATCAGTGCACCCAGCTCTGAGGCAGAGGAAAAGAGATTGCTCAATATTGCTTTAATAGCACTCTGAACGGTTACTCTACCTCATCTACTTTCAGAGGAAGAGACGTTGACCTCCTCCACTTCCTCACTGTCCCTATTGTCCACTGACATGTAACCCAGATGCCATGAAATGGCTGCAGCACTAACAGTACCCACGCTCATCCCCATTTCTAATCTTGTTTACGGGAGCAAATCTCTGAAAGCTGTCTTCAGTTTCTCTAAATAAGTGTTGCTTATAACACAAATTGCTGTTGTTATTTGAAGAAATAGACTACTGTCTCTTGTTGACTATCCTAGCTCAGGCACTAGTGAAGTCTCAACACAACTTTGACAGAGAAATCAAGTCCTATTCAAGAAGGAGAAGTCTAAATCTGGTCTGAGTCTCAAACTCATTGCATTTGCATGAAAACCACCCTTTCCTTGAAGTGTGTCGCTAGTCAAGAAATCATGATTTGATTCTCCAAATGTGAAAAAAAAAAATCGTATCAACACACTATTCTGGTCAGCTCGCTTTACATCTGAACATTAGTGCTTACTGCAGTTTACAGCCTCTTGCCTGGTGTGCCTGTGTCATTTACACCAGCGGCTATGCACCTTCTGACCTACATAAAAAAAGAGCAACTCATGCACCAATATGCCAACTGTGGCGATGCAGATAGCGGCTGATTTCCTGTGATGCGATGTCGGCTACGTGGTCATAAGAAGGAACAGGTTCTGTCTGCACTTGAATGAAGTGAATGAAAACACACGTCACCGGGTGACTGCTGTGCATCGGGTGAATTACTAGTGCGCACTAATGGTTACACGGAAGGATTCACCGAGTCATTACAGACAGAACCTGCTCAGAAGTTTATCAGTCAATATGCCTGGAGCCAACACTATTATTTATGGTGCTAATTTTTCTTCAGCGAGGTATAAAATTGATACATGACCGCTGTGACTGCAGGGCACGTTATTTGTGTCACATTAAAAAAAATGACTCAGAATAGGAAAAGTGTGGCAGGAATTAATTTCAAAGCAGATGTGAGACACTCCTCTCCCCTCAGACAGTTTCTTGTGTGCGCATACTGTATGGTCCTGTATGGTTAGACAGTCACTGTACCAATGAAAGGTATGGCCTCAAACTGCTCACGCCTCTCACTTCTTCATTATCGCTGCCTTTAGCATGTAAATGAAACAGTTGAGGTTGCAACTTCCTCCTCATAGTTGTGACAGAACAAAGAGGCCCCTCAGTCACAAATAAATCCGTTGATGATCTCTGATATTTCAAGCTTTAGCCCAACAATTTAAATATACTTCACGATGTATTTTTACACTCCTCTCAGCGCGGGATGTTTTCTGCCTTTATTAAAAACTCTATCTGCCATAATGGCGATGAAGTGACAAGGAGCTCGTGTGAATGGTCGGTCCTGGTCTGCTTTCAGTGGCTCTGAATACCCTTGAGCGCACTTCTCCTGTAATAGCAACATGAACAATGACAAGGAGCCACTGCACTGCTTAATGGTTTAATGTATGCGTGTCATAACTGAGAGGGACATTGTGGTTAAGAACAACAAGCTCCAATGCATTTCTGATAGGGGACATTTTATAACGAACATAGTTGTTTTTTTTACATCTAAATATGTCTAAATATAACAGATTTAGCAGAAGAGATGTAAAGAATACAACATAAAGAATATTTCATGAAAGCAGCAGCTCACACATATTTTAGGACTATTATATCAGGGTTTTGTTGTAAGAAATCTATTTATTATCCTCACTTCATAGAAAACATGATTATTAAAACTATCACAACATCATTCATCAACAATGATTAGGTTCTTTGTAATTGAAGCACCTATTTCTTTGTTCACCCTTGACACTTCACAGCTGATGGATTTTGTGAGGGGTTTCAGAAAAGGATATTAATGACTATTATTCCTTGGTGTCATTTTAAACTTTTAACATAATTGCTTTATGCAGACAGTCGGTGTTCCAAAATCATCCAGGGACATTTTTTAAAGCTTAAACCGAGACGACACAACTCTTTATCCACTGAGAATTAACTCCCCAAACGATAAAGAACAAAAGTTTCTGACTGAATATTTCTCATACTAATTTATCTCAACTGTGCAGTCTGCAAAGTAATACTGGGCAACTAAAAAAAAGTGTGACAGCCTCAGATAAAAACCCCAGTTAGAAGGACAGTTACTTTCCGACCGGTGGTCAACAGGGGACAGGTGACAGCGTGTAGCACCAGCTAAGAGGATCTACCAGAGGCTTACACCGCCAGCATCCTGCCATTTGATGAGGAGAAGGCTCCGCCTGTCCAACTGCCGTCCTCGCTGAGCCCCCACAGGGAGCCTGCCGGGGTGTAGCCGTGCAAAATGGCTCCAAATGAGAGGAATGATACGATGCTGACTCAGACCAGAACTAAATCTCCCTGGTAACCTTGAGACATGTTCAGATCAAAGTCACTTTGCTCGTATCTATGCGGAATTTTAGACAACTTATTTTTCAAATATACATACATGGACCCTCTCGTATGGTGCAACTCAAACTGGAAGCACCTTTAGGAATAACTTTTTTTGTCACCTGCATTTTTCGTCGTATCGTTAAGCGCAGCCTGCTGATTGTTGACTATATTGTCAGCTATTTGCTAAAGCTGATGCTTTGTGGACAGAGAGTCATTTAAGGAGTCACAGTATATATCTGTACAAAAACAGGACAAACAACGTGAGCTTAAGTTTAAATCCTGGCAGACAAGCAGCATCGGGAGATATTAACATGAATCTAGTGACTCAATCTTACCACGCTACTGTGATGCTGCTAACAGACTGTCATCATCATTATTCAGTGTTAAGTAAACAAAGGTTATTCACTCCTCCACTCACATTTAAAAAGGGCAAACAACAAAGCTTTCTTCTACCATTTTTTTTGTATCTCTCTATGGTTTTGGTTTCACAACAGTAATGACGGTTTTTGATGTCAGAGGTCACGTTTGGCATTAGCACCGACTATTTTAATGGTTCTGAGAGACAACAGGCACTAAATCTAAATCCACACACACACACACACACACACACACACACACACACACACACACACACACACACACACACACACACACACACACACACACACACACACACACACACACACACACACACACGCTCTCTTGGCTCTTGTTTGGTGCAGGAAATAAAAGTAGGCCGATCGATTCGAGAGCCTCCTCTGACTCCCCTCCTACTCAACCCAGAATAGTACAACAGAAGAAGACTTTCATGGGAAAAGACACCCCTTGGTTGTAAATTTTTGCACTCAAAAAAGCAGAACTCTTGTGCATGTAGCTATTTTTGGGTCATGGACATATAAGATTATTTCTATGAGCTTGGACTACAACAAGTACAAGAGTATTTTTGGATTTGGTCAGCGTTTCACATATTAAACGTGTCAAATCGCTGTGTGTGTGTGTGTGTGTGTGTGTGTGTGTGTGTGTGTGTGTGTGTGTGGCTGCTGGACTGAAGAATGAACTTCATGAGGACTGACCATCAAAAGTGTCCAGACCAGATCAAAATATGCTCATATCCTGGATACTGAAGTACCCAAACTGGAGCATAAACGATTAGATCAATTAATCAACTGCAACCATTTGGATTACTGATTAATCGTTTCAGTCATTTATCGAACACAGATTCCAAACATTCTGTGATTCCACCTTCTTCATTTTTTTTCTGTTTTCCATTACAGTAAACTAAATACGTTTTAGACTTTTGGTCGGACAAAACAAGCAATGTGAATGTCAGCTTGGGAATTATGATTTTAGCAGCCAAACTATTAATCAATAATAAAAATTCTGAAAAGAAATAGTTAGTTTAGGCCTAATTCAAGCATCTCTTATCTCATCTCACCACTCACATACAAAGCAGTAACTCCTAACTAATAGCAGGCAGACGTATTATTCCTATTCATACATGTAATTGTTTGAGTTGATTAAATTATGGAAAATAATTAAAACAAACTGACAGTAATTGATAAACGACTTTACCAAAAGAGCACATTTCAATCAGTCTGACGTAGAAAACACGTCTTCAAGAGAGCAGGGAATATATAAAGCAGTTTTGTTTGGCAAAAAAATTCCATCATTAAATTTTCATGGAGATAGATAGCAAATCATGGACTACAGGGGGCACAATGGCTTCAGTTATTCTGCTATTATTAGGCCTGAACATTTAATTTATATTCTCTCTACCTGCTTTGTCAAATAACGCACAAGTACTCTGGATTAAGGAACGGATCGTGTTTGTGTCTGATCGATACACCGTTTGACTGAGGATTTGATTTATTTGATATTTAGCTACATAAATGCAGCACAGTGGACGGCAGCAGAACAAAAGTCGCCAGGAGCTGAGTTGGATGAATAGGCTGCATACTGTTGGGACCGTTATATCGGAGCACTTCATGCAAACACACTTATCATTTACCATAAAGCATGACCATGGCTACAGTAAAAACAAGGTGCATTCAAAGTTCACCCCGGCGAAAAACATCACACCCTCCTGCCAGCCTCGCCAGGAACACAAACACAATGCCATCAAGTCCCATTCAGTTATCACCCGTCCTTCCCTCCATCACGTCAGGTCAAACTGCATTTTATTGTTTGAAATGCTAATGTCAACCACAGTCAATACCACACTGCATGAGGAGCCATGCGGCTCAATGTAAATTAAATGACCCGTCCTTTGAGTGCACTGGCTTATGTAAGCTGCTTGTCTCCCCCCCCACCCCCAGTCCCCCCCCCCCAGCTCTCCATCACTGCCTTTCTTACCCTTCAGCAGCCTGATCCATCCCCTGAAACCCTAACGTCTCGTAAACACACAGCCCCATCCTAAACTGGAGAGTGCAGGGGGTGGTGAGGAGGGGGGTTTGGGTGTGTGGGGGGGGGGAGGCCTGACTCCCGCATCCCTCATTTTTCTCTGCCACCTTGAAAACAACACCCCAATTCTGGTTGTGGTTCTCCATTCCATCATTGTTTGTGCAGCACTGTTACAACGCTCTTCATCCACACAAACCCCTGCTGCACAACGCAGACTGATGGCCTTTTTTTAATCTTTGAAAATATGTATCGAGACCAAAAAAAAATAATCCTGCTCCTCTTTTTGTTCCTACATCTTCTTTCTCTCTCTCATTCTCTCAGTGTCCCTCCATCTATCCCTCCCCTCCTCCCTCCACCTTCCCCTCATCTCCGAGTCCTGCAGCCACGGATGCTCTACAGCAAGGTTTCGCAGTGGCTTCTTGACAATGTCACAACACCGTTTTTAAGACAATCCTGCCTCGTTGGAGGGTGCACAATGGAGAGAGACAGGAGAGATGATGGGGGGGAGGAGGGGGGTTAGTGTCGGGAGAGGGAGGACGGGAGGGAGGGGGAGGCCGGGGATGAAATGCGACAAAGGTTGCGAGCTGGATTCCAACCTACAATGTCGCGTGTAAATGTCATAAACAGGGCTCCCTGAGTAAAATGCATTTTTAAAGAGCTGACAACGACACAGTGGGTAGAGAGGCAGAGGGAGGGCAAACTAGATGGAGATATTCTAATGCCAAGCCATTATTTCATATCCTCTCTCGCTCTCATACATTGTCTTCTGGTTGGATTGTGTGAGCATGAGAGCATATACATGCCTATACAGAGGTATGTGGCATACACGGTGTGCGGATCCCTCCATCTGAATTCATTATCATCAGAAAGAGGACACGGGGAGTCTGGAATGTGAATTCTCCGGTGATCTCAATACAGAAAGAAAAGGCTTACCTCCACATTTCAGCTCCGCTCGACCCTGCCTTGTTTCATCCTGTTCCTCTCTGCCGACTCCCTCCCCTTCTCTCCCCATGACAGCATTTTTCTGCTATCTATCTCCACGGTGAGGCTGTTTCTCCTCCTCCTTCAGTTCCTCCTGTCTGCCGTTCTCTTCCTCTCTCCAAAAATAAAAACGACAAACACACTTCCCGATCTCTGAGTGTACCGGCTCTTCTATTCTGTTGGTTAAGTCAAGAGGCAGGTTGATTTGTGCTGTCCTCCTCCCTCTTTCTCCCTCTCGCGCTGATTCTATTCCATTCACATCACACTAAAGCCAACCCCCTCTTTCTCTTCTCTCTCTCTCTCCCTCTCCCTCTCTCTCTCACACACACACATACACACACTCACACACAGCTTCCCCCGGCCTCTCTCTCCTCCCCCCTCCCCCCTCCCCATCTCCTTGTCAGAGCGAGGTTGAGGCAGCGACGGACAGCAGCGGCCAAGAGCAGAGCTCTCTGTCTTAAACTGAGCATTCAAAATGCTTCAGTGGCAAGAACGTGAATTAAAAAATGTGCTGAATCAAAGACTCAAGATTCCCATATAATAACGTGACAAGCAAAAGCAGAAGTGTGGAGGATAAGATGATGATGCAACCTTGTTTTAGGATAGTCACCTGCACAGTCCTTCTTTTACGATATTATTAATGGAAACAGGCACTTGCAATATCAAACGCAATCATTTAGTCTCATTTTGTCTTTGCCAAAAGCGACATTTCTGCACGAGAGAGATAAAGGCTCACAAGCCCCGAGGGGCAAAGGTGAAAATGGCAGAGTGTGTTTATGTGTGTGTGAAAGTTTGTTTGTTTGTAGAGACATCTGCAGACTCCCCAGACGCAGCCGGTGTGGGTCGAGGCCACAACAAACAATCAACCTGCTTAACAATGAGAGCACAGGAGTGTCACAACACAGCTCCTTTCCCATCAGTCACTGCTTCTTAAAAAAAAAAAAACATACCTGAGAAATTTGGGTAAACCATTTAATGACGGTCAGGAGAGGAGAAGAGTCGTGCTGCTTAACTTACACCGCAGCAAAGCCAAGTGTCCGGCACCATCCCCCTAATTACTGCACGGAGTCCCGTCCTGGCCGTACCATATGGCTGTGTGTGTCAGCAGGTCAGCGGCTCTGGTCGGGGCTGGGGAGCGAGGGAGCGGGGGAGGGGGAGGGGGAGAAGCTTGCGTTGATGGTGCTGTGTGCCTTGAAGAGATAAGAGAATTAACAGAGGCACTAGTTGATAGTGGTTAAACTGTTTTCTTAAAAGCAAGCATACCTCAGTGTGTGTTCATCAGCGGTGACTCGTGAGGTGTCTTTAAGCCTCCTCCGGTGTTTAGCGTTGTGTTTTTAATCTGAAAAATAAGACAATAAAACAAATCATCACCTCATGTACAAGTGAAAGAAAGTTAAAATGCTCAAACCATTTAAAATGTCACACAACATTTCCAAGTGACAGTACAGAGTTCATGGTTATCTTACCCACATTAATTAAAATGTTTTAAATATTCTTGCAGGTTTAAGACGGTCTAAGTTTACGCCCAGTTCTGATACCACTAACACAATCTACACTTGACCAACTGGTATTCATAACGGTATGATGGTAAGCATGATTTGTGATGGTCTGAGCCTCTCAAACTGACACCAGAGGTCATTTTGGACAATCGGTGCTACAGTGACACCGTGTGGACATATTCCACCGAGACCGCAGAGACTCCAACGCTTAAAGCTTTTCTCTGCAGAGAAACACATTTGATTTTCTTGAATTGCGTCCCTCTTCTGACATATTACACTTCATGGGACCTCACATGCTGGAAACACGTGGTTTGAAACTATGACAGGAAATGGGCTATTCTGAGCCGTCAGCACAGTAAAAACAAAGGCTCATTCTTAAACTTCTAACTGTCCGGATAAGAAATATATTTAGTATATAATCATATAAACAGCAAATCGTCTTAGGGGAAAACCAGAGAATATTAGGTATTTTTTTTGGTTTTAAAAATCTTTTAATCTTTTCAGCTCTGGTGTATATATATATATATATTCTTGTGAGTATATAACAGAGTAAAAATACCTGAAAAAAAAATACTTGGATCTCAGCGGTCCAGATAACACACAATCTATAACCAGCCAGGAATCAGGATGAGGAAATGTACTGAACGTCAGAAAGCTACCCAAATGAGTAACGACAATGGTGAGGATATTAGATTAGTGTGAAATTCTTCTCGGCCCTTGTGGGGCTGGTGTGGCTCTGCCAAGTGCAGAAAGAAAATAGGTGTGAGGAGATTTGGGAGGTTTCACCAGAGATAAGAGGCTGATAACTCAACCTCACTGAAGTTAAAGCACATCGAACTAGTAAAGAATGCGCCTGCAGAGAGGAAGTTAATTAACTGTCTGCCTACCGTGTTCTGTCCAGCTGCACCGGAGTGGGTCAGCAGCACTGAACCAGAGGCACCGCTGCATTAACTTGCAGTTCTGAGATAAGATGACGCACTCAATTCAAGATCATATTTAAAGAGTTATGATTCTACCTGGAGCTTGGATCACCAATTCTGATCCACTGCTGGTGTCCATTTGTTCAAATTTCCTCAGCCCCTCACCAGCTGTAGTAGAATTACAATAGTGTGGTTGTAGTATTATATTTTCTTCTCAACAAACAGCCCCCGTGCTTAATTTTAGCTTGTGGTTTGAACTTTGATAATGCAATTTGGCCCCAACAGGGAGGGGAACTCCCAATGCCACCCCCTGGTGGCTATTAAACAGACCTGCAGAAAATAGAGCTTAACACGAGCAGTTTTCATGACCGGCATCCACAGTGCATTGATTTCATCTTTGGGTTTTCCAGATGATAATCTCTCCCACTAGGACCAGACCCAAGGTATATTCTACATAGCTCTGCATGGATATTATTGATTTTAACGTCAGGGATCTCTACCTTGAGGTTGGTGACATCTGTTACACATGGGTTTCATTTCTCACCTGTGCAGTTGAAGCTGGTTCTCTGCCAATAAAAATACTGCACACCAAATGGGGGAAATACTCACTTTTTAAAAACACATTTAAGACACTTTGTTTTTTAAGATGTTTTTTTTTTTTTTTTATCAATTCAAGAATCTTTTTATATCAAATGCTCAAATCATACTGTCAACTGTGTTTCACTTAAAGATTTACTAAATCCTTTCAACAGGGTAAATTTAACAACCTTTGTGACATGTAAACATAAAACACAAACAGAAAATAAGATACCATTTGTCTTTTCCTGTTGATATTGTGCAGCCAGTTAGTTTACATTAAGTAAAAAAAGACACAAAAGACAACTGTACACAAAATTTACATTCCTCTAACAGTTCAACATGGCTTCTGTCTTCTCAGCTTTTTTTTTCTTCTTTTTTTTTTTTACAATCAGGTCCAGTATGTACAGTTACGGGAAACATGTGGTTTGAAATGGGGAATTGATTTGTCTCATTGCACACAGACGATTATGACACTGAAATATATTTAAAAAGGAAGAATCTCCTGAACGATCACAAGGAGCATAAATACTTCCAACTATTTAAAACGGAAATGAAAGCAGACTTGCTACTAGAAAAGTTAACAAACCTGAAGTGTCCACGTTGGCTCTTAAGCAATATAACGGTCGATCTTGCTAGTATTTTTTTTATTTTTTTTTTTATACAAGTGAGCCATATTACTACTGGAACATTTCTGTCCTCGCTGTTCGTTGAAAGACAACAAAAATAAATTCAGGCACTGGAGGAGAATCACAAACTTAAAGTTACTATCTGTGCGCTGAGATGAGAATTTGAACTTTTGCTTTCGTGCTCCCAAAACAGATCCTAAAATTGTATTCCTTTGACCTTCTCACTGTTTACAAACTCACAATACATTTATCATTGAGTCTTTGTTAATGAGTGAGTGCAAGTGTGACTTATCAGTAGGTATTGTATTTCATAACAATTCAAACTCGCGTGTCCAGGAAGAGGCGTTTGAGAGACATTTTGAATCCTGCACACTTTGTATAAAAAGGTGCACTCAAAGTAGAAAGTGAAGACGAGACTCTGGAGTGCTGTCCCATTGTTTAAGGAGTGCTTTAAGTCCTGTACTTCTGTCATCAACTAAGGTTTCTTAAATATGACTTGTATGACGACAGTGATGTTGTTGGAAAGTATCACACAAGGAATTTGACACCTTTTGCAGGTACATTAATAATTTTGACGACAACATTTTAACGCCACTTCTTTGTGTGGCAGATACAAAAGGATGTAGACAAAAATCACACACTTAAAACAAAACGACCGTTCCTTGTTGAATTTAAGGAAAAGAAATGCTCTGTGGTTTTTACAGAATGTGGACTCGTCAACAGATGAAGCGGATTCACTGTAGATCTAGAAAACAATATAGTTTCCATTAGGTTGTCTGTAAGTTTGCCATTGAAGGCTTAAATGTACACTATTGAACAAACACCATATCTGACTTTTAAACGCACTGTTGGTCATAAACAGGATCTTTTACACAGTAGAAGGTGTGTTGTATATTTTGGCGGTGTCACGGTTAACCAGTCTCTCTTTTGTCCCCAAGTCTGAGAGCTTTTTAAATTCACAATATACAATGAGTATTCACAATAAAAGTTTATGCAGCTCAAGTGACAATTTATGTTCATTGTGTCTCATCTGAAAAAGAGTCCCGGGTTCAAAAAAGGTTTTGAGGTTCTGCGTGAGAAACCTTGGCAAAAACCTTGATCTGATCCACTGTTTGCTTCGAGTCTGCTACCTGGCGGTTTGGGGGAGGGTCTTCAGTGAACCGGGACTCTACCACTTGCCCCTCTTGCTCCAGTCCTTAGGTGTGAAGTGAAGGCATTTTGGATCTATGCGCAAGTGTCTCTTCTGCATCGCTCTTTCATGACCGTCCACAATGTCCTCTGAAAGAGTCAGGATGTACTGACCCTACATTCAAGAGACAAGAAAATCAAACTTTTAGATCGAGCGTCACATCGAATTTTCTAGAGCATACTTTTGTTTTGTGAAAATAACCACATCTGGTGACATCAATATGTGATCCGAGTGGAGACCACTAGTGTTTTACATCAGCCGCCTGTGCTTTGGCTTCAAATGTTGCTTATTTCATCAGCGATACATTTTTAAATCAAACAATGTTTCTCCCCATCATCACGGTAACAAATTAAAGATTCAAAACATCTGAAACAAAAGTCTGATGGAAAGTTGTGTGAAGACTAATGACAGAAAGTGTGGAGGATCAGTGTTTTACATACTGCTCTGATGTTTTACAGAGGATGGAATCCAAGTACAAAATCACAAGAAACACGCAACACTTTTAATTTACACAGCAAAGTTGTTGATTGACACACCACCATGCTGCAGATGAGATGAGAAAGGGAGGGGTTGTGGAGGGAGGAAATAAAAAAGGCAACACGGCGTTGGTCTCTCACCTTGTAATAGTTGATGAGGTTTAGATACTGAAGCGTTGAAATGACGTCTTCTTTCTTTACACTTGTGATTTCACTGATCTCACTGCAGGTTCAGAAGAACAGGTCAAATGAAACGGGAGCCAATCAGTAAACTGCTGTCATGAAACATTATTCTTGGGAGACAATTAAAGTTGGTGTCGGCAACATTTGAGAAACCAACAAGAGCATGCTTGATTTTTAAAGTGTCCAACCGAACAGCCCAGTTCTGTGTTGCCAACTCCTTTCCAACTAAAAGACAGCACTCGCTCTAAAAGTTCGCATGTTGGCAGTGTTGGGGTTAGGCAGGTAGCATGTTCAAAATAATTTAAATTGTGCCGAATAAAATGATGGCACAGGCTTATTACAGTCCTGCCACAGAGACCGGATTTTTTCTTTTTATTGACAGAGCATCTGATTTATTGATTGCTCTCAGGAAGTAAAGACAATTTCAACAAATATAACCAAAACAATCAAAAAACATTACCGACCCTAGCTTTACAAAAGGTTAAAATAAAACGCCACGAGTCACATACTTGATTGTAATCTGCGGCCTTTCTCCATTGTCAGGTTTAAGGTCCATGAGAATTTCCAAGATGGTCTGGGACCAGTAGGAACGATAGGACAAAAGACCCAGGTCAGAAAGTGGCTTCTCAGGAGTCCCCGTCTTCCCTTCTACCTTGGACAGCTCGTAACCTGACAAATATACAGTCAACTGATTAGCACGGGTGAGGTGAACAGATATAGAGATATAGATATATTTTTACTGGCACTGTGCTACTGTTTTTGCTAATACACTTACTGAACTCAATGAGCAGTTTGCCGTAGCCTCTCCGCTGGTAGGGAGGCAAGGTCAAGATGCAGGCTACGTTATAATCTTCAGTCGACTCTTTTTCCTGCACAAAGAACATTTTAATTAAGTTTTATTTAGGAACACCTATTTAATATGGGACTGTTTCCAAGCTGTTATGAGTGGACTGTACATAACCACTGTACCAGATGTGAAAATGAGTTTTGCATAATTTGCATACCTTAGAAAAGTAGCCCACAATGTGGAAGCCTTTGGAGTCATACTCGGTCATTACATAGAAGAGGAAAGGGTCTGTGTCGTAATACAAGGTTTTGTGGTCCAGGAAACACTTCGCAAGTAAACACAGGTTCTGGGAATAAGTCTGGAAAAATATGACAGACATATATCAATCAAAAACAAAAACAAACAAATTCATCCTGAATTACTCAAAAAACATTTTGAGGAGAGAGAGAGATATCTTCTTGTCACTAACTTTGTTTTTCCTGCCGTCAATCTCAAAAAATGAGATGGTGCCTTTGCGGTAGATCTCGTTGCCTGGAGGATGTCTTAGATTACATTTTGTCTGTCAAAGACGTAAAACACAAGAGGATGAGTGCCATGTGCAACCGTCTAAGCAGCAGGAGATTAAGGGCTGAAGATCGTGACATTCTGATGATTCTTACCAAATGCCTCTGGAGACACTTCAGGCTTTTGAGGTACTTGAGACAGAATTCACAGAGGTAGAGGATGGGCAAAGTGGTGAGTTCCTGTGGGTACGGTGAGAAGTACCAGGGCTTCAGTCTGTGGCGTCCTAACTCTATACACTCTATGTTTTTCATCCGGGTGACGATGTCGTCATGGCTGCGGTCGGACACCAGACTGCCCGTCATGCGGGGGGCAGACGGGATGCCGTCTGAACTGTCTTGGGAATCCTGGAGGTAAACAACGTGGACATTAGACACACTTGCTGCAGTTACTTTTCACGCAGTTAAAAATTGTGTTAAAACCAAACGCTGCTTGATCAGATGGGAGCACATGTATTTTAAGAGTTCTACACTTTTAGATTTTGTTAAATAAGTAACATGAATAATCACAGTGGTTACCAGAGAGTTGGGTCTGAGGTAACCAGCACCGGTTTTATTGGACCCACTAAGGCACAGCAACATACAAACAATGTGCGAAAATTAAACTGACCTCTGGTGGTGGTAGAAAGACACTGGCACTTTGAGGGTTGTTATACTGCAAAACCTTTATCATCTAGCGGAAAAAGACAAAAAAATAAATAAAAATCAGGCCTTTGGAAACTATAAAAGGGGAATAAAATGGTTCATAGTTACACAAAACCATCTGGTTAAAGGGCAGATTGAAAGCAATATTGAGTGTAACTTTTGTTTTAGTCAGTTGAAAGTTGGGTTCATCAGGAGACAGCGATTACTGACAATCAGAATTAGTGATGGAGACGTTAATGAATGAAGAGTGAGGAAAAGAGCAAACACAAACATTAGACCAATTATTTCATGTGGGTTTGACAGATTGTTTTGGTCACTTCTATGACAAACCCACCGGCCACTGTCATCAGAGATGATGTGAGAACGTGGGACGGCTAAACTTAATACAACAGCTGAGCTGCTCATGTTGAGTAGCTTGACAGAGTGAGAAGAAACCCTGAAAACAAAAGTATGATCTTTTTCTGTCTCATTTAGTGACATTAAATCCTTTTTAGTGTGTATAACTACCTTGTTAAATGTACATAATCAAAAAGTTACAATCAGTTCTTCTGCTCTCGAGTCGCTCAAAAACAAAGAACATACATTTGAGATCAGATTGTCATAGATCGTTAACATTTTGTAACACAAAACAAAATTAAAATTAATGATTTTTTGTGGTATAATAAGCTTGAAAATTACTCATGTCACAATCGTAATCAATACTCCTCATTGTACAGTTGCAAATAGTTCAGTCAAAACACTGAATTTCTAAATGTAGCGAAACAAAAAGCCAATATAAACGTATTCAATTTCACATGAAAATTAAACACATCTGACTGAAAGTTCTGTAGAAAATAACAATTACTGGATGTTGAACAATGTAAATGTCCCCAAACCTTGTTGGTATGTTGTAGGGCAAAATGTTTATTTCTAACTAATTTGAACTAAAGCAGGTCTTAACAAAACAGATTTTAGGCTCAGGAATGTGGAACCAAACACAGAGTTGTGACATAAAATGTCCTTCTTTAAATGTAATGACAAATTAACAGATTTAAAGGATTAGTTGGCAAATATGTTTTTGCCAACCTGCTCGTAAACGTCTGTTTTGTAAGGATGCTTATATAGAAATTAGCACAGCGAAAAGCTCTGTCTCTTTTAAAGACAGTAAAGAAGGATAGCAACAGAGTATGCATCTGTGTGATAAATATGTTAATTTGGGATTCATTTTCAGACAAATACTTCTGAAAAACTTTTTGGTGTTCATCTGAGCTTTTAATACTGGAGCATTCATAAACCTAAATAAAATGTGTTCTTTGACTAAGATGCAGAATTTAATTATATATACGTACGTATACTATATAGATTTTGTTTTAACATTGCAGCGCTCAAAATACAGATAACATCATGCATTTTTTTAAACCAAAAAGATGCAGAGACTCTGACATAAGGCATACATTTGAAATAAGAAAATAATAAAGGTGACTGTAAAGATGAAATATACTGAAGTTACATACCTCGTCAGTTCCCCCACAATTAGCTTTTCTCTTCCTCCCGGGTTGCGATGGGATGAGTCGCCGGGCGGTGCCGTTCTATCGTTACAAAGAAAGGAAAGTTACACATTAGCCCGTGAAAAAATACTTAAAAAATGTAAGAATCCAACATTACGTTTTCTTTACCGTTGTGAGCGAGGAGATCGGTTCATGGTCTTCGCGGGACTTAAACGTGTTGGGCTCCCTCACGGCAGGAAAAACGGAGGCCTGAGAGGCTTCAGTTGAACTTGGCAGGGAGGGCACAGGGGTTGCCGGGGGTACCTGCGTCGCCAAGGGGACGGCCTCTACTTTTCTCTTCTGCAGAAAACAAACATTATTTATTTTAATATGAGAACACAGACCAAACACTTAGACCAATCAGAATGTGTGTTTCCAAACAAGAGTTTTTGATTCCAGTCAGACCAGAGGCATTCATGACGACACGGCAACATAATGATTTAAAGCTTGGCACTCCAGTTTTATGTCATGAAGCAGTGCCATCTTAATATTATCTGCAGTCTGTTCACTGATATGAGCAAAGACTGTTTCTTGTTAAATGGCCACAGTATATTAAGCAGATTTTTACCAATTTCTGTTTATCTCTAGGTTAAACTAGTCAAATGTAAATGCCCTAATACAATCTGGTATTAAGATGCAACAGACACAGATCAGCTGCAACTCCACTGGCTTAAAACTAAAAACTTGGGGTTTTTTTGTGTCTAAACTCCCTGAAATCAACAACTTTCCACTTTTTTATTGTTGTGCAATTAATTATATTAGTTGCTTTTGTACATGCAATTAAACAAAAATCTACATCTGTAGATACTGAAAGCTCATAGAATAATCCATCTTCAGCACAACATGAACAATTACAACAAACAGAAAATACCAGCTACCTTGAAAGATTTGAAGTTGAAATGTGGCTTGACTAGTCCAGTGCATACACCTGACAAACATTTGGATACACTGTGTGTTAAACCACTTCCAGATGTGATCTGCACAACCGGATCAGCATCTTCCTTTTTTATTTCATGGTTGTTTATTTCTGGATTCCCATGCAGTTCACCGTGACCCGAAAGCTGTATGAGCACACAAGATGTATGTTAACACCAAGTTCAAACAAGGTCTCAGTCATTTCTAGAAGTTGTAGATTCAAGTTGTACCGGTGTGGGGAGGGTTTTGCCTCTGGAAGGAGCTGTGGCAGACTGTACGTTGAGATCTAGACTCTTCCTCTGAATTGAACAGAAAGAGAGAGAAAGAAGGGGTTAACTGACATTCATATTAACCCTCAGATTGAAACTCAGGGATTCAATGCACACACAATGTAACTAGTGTCTTCTATAATAACAGCATTGAAAATGAACAGCTCTGTGACGATCTAAATCAAATCGGAAGATGTATGAATATAACAATGGAGACTGAAAACGGATCATTTCAATGTTTCTTAAAATGGAGAGTAGTCTATATCTCGCACTCCATAGATGTTTTGCTAAAATGTTCCTTAAGAGTCGAGGCTGGGTTGAATATAAAAAAACATTGAACATATAATTCTGTGCCCGTACAGGTAGCAAACACACCATATACAGCGTTGGTGCATTTTAACAAATCATTGACTCAAGCAGCATGCAAAATATTGTATATCATTAGCAAAGTGACAATGTAAACGTTTGCTAATATTTTGTAGTTGAACTGCATTTTTATGCCCAGCAAACCAACCACCAGTGAAAATGATTAACACGTGAAACCATTAAACTATTCTTTTTGTTTGTGCTGCTTGTAGTATTGACCACTGATAACTAACTTGTTAGGATCTACGCAATAAAGATTATTATATCCACTTAGCCATATTCATAACACAGTAATTGAGATTGACATCATTAACCTCTATATTCTGTGAGTATCTTGAAACAATATGAGGGGCTAACTAGTCTGAAACATAACTTATCTCCTTCATCTAACAGAAACAGGGTCCACTGGCTTGCCTTGAAGCTTTCTTTTTAAAATCACTCAGTTGCTGTTGCAAACCGCTGTGATGTAAAATGTAGGCTCATATTGTGTTAACTACTGTCTTCACAAGGGTGAAATCATACTACTAAACCTTGGTGTATTGTTGGGCGTGATAAATAAAAATAAAAAAAGCATTTGGTGGCGTAGCGTACACTTACCACTTCTCTCTCTGGAGAACTGGGACGGGAGCCTGGAAGACCATTCTTGGTTGGCGTTTTAGCTTCTTTCTTTGGGAACTGAAGCTTCTTCATGTCCAGCCTGTCTCCTGTGACCCACTCATCCAGGCGCTTGTTGACTTTTAACACAAGCAGTTTGACACAAACAAAAAGACATGTGCCGTGATGTTTCTGTGCGTTGTAACTCAGTCTGTAAAGTGACTGCAATTGCAGTTAAAATGTCAGAGAAAAACAAGCTGTAACACAAACTATACTCACAGTCAATATAGTGGACATAGTAAAGCTTTCTCGAAGAGACTTCCTTCACACTTAAAATTTCAGCCAACGCTGTAAGAAAAGCAGATAAGTCATATTAAAACTTGCAATGACCTGTACACAAATTAACAAAATGATTGCCATGGACATCCATATAACAGCTGCTTAAACACAATAGATATAAAACCACTTAACAACAATCATTGTGGGTAAAAGGATTCATGTAGATTTCACTAAACTAGAGTAGCAAGTAGCACTGAAAGATGTGTGCCAAAGGTTTTTTGTTTTCATCTTCTCAATGGCAATGAATTGCTGCTTTTATGTTTTACATTACGTGTCTTTGGGGTTTTATAATGTTGTTCAGCAACAACAGTAACTAGAAGACTTCACACAGCTCTGGGAAAGACATGTGGCATTTTTTCACAACATCCTGACATTCAATAAACAATTACAAAATGACAACAAAAAATAAACATGAACTACATCCCTAGCTGCAAGATAAATATACGGTGTCACGGTATACTAACAAATACAGGGAAAAACTTGAAAGTATACAAGTACTACACAAATTATGTAAAGAAATATTCTTGTTCTTGACTTATATAATTAGTATGAGTGGCTAGTTTTAACTCTTGAGACCTCTATTATAAAGTAATTAAGATAGGAACATATCCTCACTCACTGCTCATAGACAGACACATGCAACCTGTGGCAAAGATTAGCGAATAGTTTTTGCTTTCATTTAAAATATCAATATCAAGCCAAGACGTTTAGGAACCACTGCACAAAACCCACTTGGACATTAAGTAGTGTATGTTCGTTCATTATGGTAGTAAAACTACCACAGTGGGCCTCGTGAAGCTTCACAATAACAAGCGTCACTGAGCTCGACTCATTTGACTAACTTTGTTGTGGCTCTTACTTTTCCCATCAGTCCGACCTGTCAAAACAAGCAACGATTGGACTACTTTGGCCCAAACATGGCTCTTAAAAGTGAGCAAATCTGCATCCAGGCAACCAACTGACTGTTATTCAACTCGAACAGCCGGTTTCAGATTTGTAAACAACAGCGAGATGCCAGATGGATTTCGCCAAAGTTTCCCCCATAAACGTCTTTTATTCACAAAAAAATCCACAACAGTTAGCTAGTTAATGACATGTTGGTTGTACGAGTGGTTCTGACTTGCATTAAGTTGGCTACCTTCACGTGGTACAGCTGTGAGTGTGGTGTTTACAGAGTTTAACTGGAGGCCGAGGCGCCTGGTAACAACAGCTGAGGGTCGCTGGTTAGCATTAGCTAGCTTAGCACTGGAAAAAACAACCGGACAATACTTACGCCATTCGTCCTCGTGTTCTTGGTTTTTACGGAGAACGGGGAGGCGACAGCCCTCAACAATCTCGACCTGTCGAAAATAACACGTTAATTTGCATCCTGAAACTGGTCAGCGTCTCTAAAATAAAATAATATCTCTTGAAAACCTACCGATGATGCGTTGTCCGCCATTTTCGTCATCTGTGCGAGCAGGAGCAGGGTGTTGTGGGAAAATGCCGGTCGACAACAAAGATGAAATAAACAGCAAGATGGTGCTCCGTGGGTGAATGTGGGGAGCGGAAGTCGGAAAAACAAACCCGGAAAAAAATAGCAGGAGTCTTCTTTGAGTGACAGGCGTGGTGCAACACCTTTATTAGGTCAGGATTATTACGACCTAATTTGAAAGCGAGTGCATTGAC
Source organism: Ophiodon elongatus (assembly GCA_016806645.1). Classification (NCBI taxonomy): domain Eukaryota; kingdom Metazoa; phylum Chordata; class Actinopteri; order Perciformes; family Hexagrammidae; genus Ophiodon; species Ophiodon elongatus. The sequence goes on from JACSYO010002141.1 coordinate 1,012,422, forward strand.
TCATCTTTTATGGGTTTCCAGTTAAAACCTATTCGATTACTTTGCAGTGAACAACCAGAAGAGTGAGTGCACACATCCCAAAACTTAAATCTAACCAGTCAGCAGCCTCATTATATCGAGATGAAGTGACATTTCACATATTCATTTTCACACATAGTATTGCAAAGAGACTGACTGCCATGACACGTAATGAAACAGGACAGGGGGTTTCAACCTTTTGTAGATTAAGTCCTAAGGCCCATTTCAGATTTTAAATAAATAAATCTCTGAATAATATTCCCTTATAAATTAGAAAAAACACAACGTGACCAAAGAACAAGGTAAATTGGCTGGCCCAGTGGCCAGGAATAGCTGACATAGGACATGCAAAAAATACTAATGTAGTCCTGCATATTTTCAGGAAAGGATGGTATAAACTTCTTGGCAGCAGGGGTCCCTCTTGTCTACAACCTAGAGGAACGCAAATAGACACCATTATTTAGGGCTTAATACACAGCCAAATGGAGATTTAGATATTAGTTAGACCATAAGGGATCTGAGTCTGAATAACAACCATGGAAACAATACTTTTTTCTCACCTTCTCTATAGGCAACAATGAGTCTAAAATCTAGTTTCCTAACCTGACCCAATCTAGCTACAGTATGTGTCTTTTTACACGTGAGTGTCATATACCACAGTGTGATTTAGAAAATTAATTAAAATATTGTTAAAGTCTCAGTATACCTTTTCTTTTGTCACCTGCTCTCAGCTTTTTCATGTTATGATGAATACGAGTTATGACTAAACTGCTTCACCACATTGGATGAAGCCATTGTGCACATTTGCGTAGGCACTTAAATTACGCTCATCATGCTGCATTGTGTTTACTGCTCTTGCAATTATCAGGACAATGGCGCCTTTGGGCTGTAAAGTGTGTATTTCTCAATTTTCTTTTTATTGTGTAAGTCATTCGGATCTGTATGGTTCTTGGTGATATTTACACCCAGCTTTCCAATTTTTTGAAGAATACTTTCTCCTCTTAACATTTGTCTCATTCTTTCCACAATAATACAGCTTACATTCCAAAGATGTTCAAAGTTAGAGGCATTTGCTTTCAATAACAATATGTTTTCCTATCAAATCATGACATGAAACACTGACCAAGCTTGTTAACATGCCTCGAATGGGACTTTAGTGCTGAAACTAGTGTCTCCTGGCACATCTATATGAAGAGTGAACAAAAAGTGGTTGGTAAAAAGAAATACATTTCCACAGACCACAACCATATACATATTAACTTAATACACTTTGTCACAGATACATGTAAACTAACAACAGTCATTGTTTGAGTGCATCATCTTACTGAGCGAGGGCAAAGGTTATAAATGATCTTTATTATAATCCTTGGAACAGCGTTCAGTATACAGAACTTGCATTTTTTGGAGTTGAAAAATCATAAATTAAACTGTAAATAAAAAATAAATTATGACAAACAAAAATGAAAGAAAAAAACAATCAGTGTTAAACAGCCTTCCATTCTATTATTCATTTTCAGTCAGAAAACATTATTATTTACCATGCATGATAGAGTGCACATAAGTTAGGTGGCTTATTATGACAAAGTGAAGATACAATGATAAATTATAATGTCAAAGAGAGTGAAGCATTTTGACTTGAACATACGCTGGTCAACATACACAGTCACTTACAGAACACTGCTTACACGTTATTTTACTTTCTCCAGTGGAGCCAGATCACATCTATCTAACCCTCTGACCTTTAAGGGACACTGCAAAAAACTAATCTTAAGAAATCAGGAAAATCCATCTGGATTTGAATCACTACACACATTTACTTTTGTAGAACTCCTTCTTTGGTCACAAGAGTAACTTTTTTTTTTTTTTGGTACCATAGGCCTCAAGACGTCAGGACTAGACGCAGACTCTTTAATGACTTCAACACTGACAATTATCTCTGCTTTGTTCCGGGGTTGGAGCTGTTTCTTTTCTCTCTTTTTTTTACCATACAAAGTCATACCTGCAGGTCTGGTATCAACTCATGTATATTAATATATTTTAGGGAAAGTTAAAACATATATCTGCTGTGTTGACAGTAAAACTGACTCTATGCAATACTTCTCCCATGCTACACATTTGTCCTCCGCTAACTTGAGAACCAATTGACGAGTAAATATCTGCCTGGTGGCTTTCGCTTACCCAGCCACCGGCTACAGTACATTTTTCTATTATTATTTTGCTTTCCAATTAAATCCTCAACATGGTCATTTATTAAACACACCCACCAAATTAGTTAGTGAACACAAGCAACAAAAACACAACTAAAATGAAAAGATGATAAAGCGACAGATTGCAGCATCACATTTTCCTCTGTTGAAATTGGCCTCATAGAGTTAAAACACCTTTGGATGGTTATTGCACATAATAAAACTGTTAGGAACAAAAGGACTCATATCAAGGTCTTAATATAAAACATATGGACTGACTGATGCCACAGCAGTGGGAGGTATAACAATTAAACATCACAATGTTGACTATTGCTATTAATGACAGAATCCAAACCTCCACCTGCAGCTTTCTGTCTGAGCAGGACTCCACCTGCCGATCAGTGGAGCAGATCTACGATCACTGATCTGCTTCACTGATCCAGTTTGTTCCTAAAGACGTCACCAATCTCTTTAGCAACATAAAGATACATTTCGTTGTCTTCCTTCCAGCATATTTCACACATTTCTACGGTACTTCTCACTCCTGATTCTTTCTTTTTTTTTATCTACAGCGGTGACGCACTCGATTCCAGATATTCTGTTCAGCAGAAAGCAGAGGATTTGCGTCTCCTCAAACATGGCAGGAAACATACATTTTGGATGAGGAAATAAAATCATTGCGCTTCACTCTGAAATTTTATATTTCATAAATTTCAATCCTAATGTGAACATGCAACATTCGGTTGCTGTTTTCCCGTTATACTTTCAAGCATCACATATATATATATATATATATATATAAAAATAAAATAAAATACAAATTAATAAGAAAGACCAAACATTGAAAAGTGCAAATGTACATTTGTTGACAGCATAACATATTCACTGTACAATCATTGATTATATACCTATTATTTTATGCTTTATAATAAGGGTTACTAAGTAGCATAGTTTAAGTAAGAAATATTTCATAGCAAGTCTATTGTAAAATATTTGCATTGCCCTGCAACAAGGAGGACTCTTCTAAACATTGCTAAGGGTGAATGTGAGTGTTTTTGTGTTTATGTCTGTGTGCATAAGAACCTGTGTGTGTGTGTGTGTGTGTGTGTGTGTGTGTGTGTGTGTGTGTGTGTGTGTGTGTGTGTGTGTGTGTGTGTGTGTGTGTGTGTGTGTGTGTGTGTGTGTGTGTGTGTATGTGAGAACCAGCATGTACATTGACATAAGGTGTATGTGCAAATAATGAAGCAGAGGAAACTCAAATCATTCTAGATCAGAGGCACAAAAACTGCCCAGCCAGCATTTCAAGTATCTAGCATTGTTTTTTGGACAACACACATCTGTCAGACATCAGCAAAGCAGAAGAAGAAGAGAAGGAGAGAAAAAACGTTATTTCCTTTCGTGGCTCAGGGAGGAGGCAGCTAAAGAGTCAAACAACGAGTGGAAACAAGCAGTTCAAAGAAATGTGTCAAAAGAGCGACACCGATTAGACTTTTTTTTAGACTGGAAACCGCAGTCATGCTTGATTTCACAATCTGCTCCCTGTTCACTGAATGTTTCCTCTCTCCCACAGGAAACAAACGTGTTATATTTGGGAGCAAGTAAGGAATCGTAGGCCTGGTCGCAGGGTGGATCCACACCAGTCTTTGTATAAGACTTGACATTTTTACAAACATTTCATCCATGTCTAAACAATCTAACACCTTCAATGGTAGGGCAGAAGGTCCTGCAAAAATGATCCACTGGAGATGGAAAGCGAGGAAAGTCATCCACTGGCAGTCGGTTTGTTACGGTCCTATTCCGTAAAGAAAAGCCATCATGTTCAGCGTCTTGGTAAAAGATACCTGATGAGATGATCCGACAGGAGAGTCAGAAGTCGCACAAAAGCTTTCTGGCACTGAAAGTTTCCTCTTTTCCTGATGGAAATAAGAGGGTATCCATCTTGAAATCGAGTTCCTGTGGCATTTCAATCTTTTTAAGCATTGGATTGAGAAGCTACAAATTATTGGACACTCCTGCACCATGATGGTCACTATGGCTCCCCATAAACCTGGGGCCTAAATCAAATTCCTCAGTTTAAAGACACATGCTTTCTGATACTTTGTTGGGTATTCTGTCTATGTATAGTGCAGATACACAATATTTTTGGAAGGTAATGGTGGGCTGAACATACTATAACCTGAAGGACACATAATAATGGGAGACAGAACAACACGTTTCTTCTTTTTTCTTGAATAACAAACCGTTTAAAAGAGAATATTATACTGTACAGTTTGGTGGTGCAGCACAGCTTTCTGATGGTTTTATGTGCTGGACTTGTGTATGTTTTTGTACATGTATGTAAAGTAAAGACAGAGAAAGAGAGACTATATGTTTGCTTACTATCCCACACTGCCGGGAAATGTGCAGGCGTCCAAATCCATCAGCCTCTGGACATCTTAACGCTCTGACTTGACTTTGTAGCGCAGAACCAGATAAGTAGCCAGTCTAAGGACCAGGAAGAAAACCCCCAGCACCATGAAGTCCACGTAGAGCTTTGCGTCCTCCACATCCAGCAGCTGCAGGACCTCCTCTGGCTTTTGGAACTTACACACCACGCCCGGACACTCCAGCTCCGACCGGTTCATCCCGTAGATGGAGAGTATCACGCCCTCAAAGCCGTACCTGAAAGACAACATTTTTAACTTGTAAAGGCTCATTTAAAGAAAATCATTTCAGATAAAAGAAAAACCTTGCCACGAAGACAGATAGCCTAAATACATTTAGCAAAAGTCAAAAAATAGTGGCTGAACTCTCTTAGAAATTTGAACTGCATAAACTACTGACAATACCTGACATAGGAAACATAAGAGCTCCACTGTAGGTATTTGGGAATGGTGTCAAAATTGACAAAGAAGCCAGAGAAGAGGAGTACAGGTATGGCTGTGACTGGACCCACGAAGGTTGCTACCTGTGGAGCAAATGAGTAACATTCAAATAAAAAACTGTCTCAATTAAATACATTTTCAGAAGATACTTAGAGGAATACTGCACAGATTTAGCATTGCACTTCTATAACATTGTTGGACTCACAATGGACAGTTTAAGAAAAGGATTAAAGCCAATGCAGCGGAACCAGAGATATTGTCTTATTTATTCCACTCATTCTTCTTTGTAGCGCCCACATTACCCACAATGCAACCCGACCATTAACAGTTCAGCTGGAGATTTAGGTGTGTCATGCTCGTGGCAGCAGATGTAGTCTCAAGCCACTGCCCTCAAGCAGAGATGAGGAGCAGGCTACACAGGTTTGCTCACTTCTTTCTAACTCCAAAGAACTATAATCAATTACTCTTTGCACATTATGCATTATAAAGTCATTACATCACTTTCATAATTACTTAAAAGGTCATTCTCAGTATATGTGCACTGGAGGTTTCACGTTTCCTTGCACAGTTAAGGTCAATCGCCCCAAGTGAAGTTACAAAAATCAAACTACATTTTCTGGAGGAGGGGGACTTAAAAGTATTCATGTTTGCCTACCTGAAGAGATGTGGATGCAGCCCCTATAAGCAGACCTAGGGATTGGGCCACCAGGGCCGTGGAAGTGGACAAGGCCATAAAGAGCAGGTAGCGAGCCGCCTCTGGAGGTTGATCAGTCATCCAGTACACTATACTACAGTAAATGATTGGACAAAGCACCTGCAGAAGAGATTTTGTAGTGTCGCTAATTTTAAATATACTGTATTCATGTCCAAACCATTATGTGCTCAATTATTTGAATATTACCTGGAATGGTATATCAGCCATGGTTTTGGCCAAATAATAGGCCTTCAGGCTGTACCAGTAGTTGAGATGTTCCCTCATAAACACGGACATCTCCAGAGGAACTATGGAACAACAGCAGTGTTAAAAAACTTTCATCTTCAACCAGAAAAACCAACAACAACAAATCAATGTTTCCCATCTCTCCCGAGACTCAGCATCTTACAGGTTAGGATGGTGGGCATCAGGGCAGCAAACATGAGGAACAACATGGAGAAAAAGAGGAAACCAGTGTTGTTGAAGACCTTGCTGGCATCATTTCCAATGTTGAGATAAAGCAGGCCAATCAGCACTCCAATACAAATATGGGACATCACCCTGAGGTGGGTCAGCACCTTGAAAACACAAAATAAACATCAACACAACTCAAAAGCTTTTAATTGATATCAGGAGTCTAGATAAAGCTTTTTTTTTTAAATATATAATAGGCTTTGCCTATTACAGTCTGAGTTTGAGCAGAATAATAATTTTACCATGTCTCTGCATATTGTTATAAAAGTTCTTTTGAAGAGGATGCAGAACTGTGTGAATGTACTGGTGGCAAAACTATGTTTCTCAAGTGTTCCTGTGTCCTGTGGAGAAAGACAGCGAGAACAAGGAGTTAATTATGTGAATAATATACAATTGTATATATATATATATACATATATATATATATGTATATATATATATACACAGTACACAGATACAAGACAACATTTGAAAGACAAATCATACCCTTTCCTATGTCACGTTGTGAAAATAGGAAGAATACAAATAGTCTGATTGTTTATTTCACACGTTTTTTTTAATTTGTTTTAAATTATGAGTGTATTTTTAAGTAATAAATATGTTATTTGAGTTCATGATTCAGAATGTATTTACATTGTCCCTATTCTGATGCTGATGAGACTGTTCACTTTCTCTTAACAATGTTATAATGTCAGTATAGACAAAAATGTTTTCCCAAAAAGGAATTAAACCTCTAAACACACTGCACACTGTGTCTGCACCACACTCTAATGAATGATGGCATATATTTTAAGTGGGAGTAGAAGGTAACTATAGTTGCAACAATATCTTGAATCATGCAATCAAAGAAGTTGAAAGTTTGGAGGATTTAGTTAGAAAACGAATAAGTTGGACGTATATAAGAATGAAAAACATCATAATCTCTCGTTATCAGTGTAAAGGTTACTTGCTGATGCCTACACAGAAAACACTGTATAGAAAGGGCAACAGACAAAATCAATAAACTGATAACATATTTTAAGGAGTAGAGGGGCAAAACTGCATCATACAGGAGTAATCGTATATCAGAGAGCTTTTGGTGGTCTACATTTACAGTTTAAGCATTTAGCTGATGCTCTTATCAAAGGTGGCTCATGGGGCTGAGGAAGCGAGGGAGAGGAAGCTGAGAGAGGCTGAGGAGAAAGATCGATGGAGTAGAAGAGAAGAGAAGGGGAACAGATTGGTTGATGTGTACAGGAATGGGTTACAGGGTATTTTATTTGAATTCAACCCTGTTCAGTGTGTGTTCAATTTGGGGTTCCTTTACTGGCTGTGATAACTTATTTAAAACCTAAAAAAAATTAAGTTATTGGAGTACATTCGGTCAAAATAGACGCTACCACTGCTACTTTATTATATATTGTTTAATACGGACAGAATTGGGCATTTTTATCACATTGTGGCGTTTCTCAGATTTGAAAAATATAGAAACTTTTTATGTAAATGAGTAGATCCCTTATTGCCTAATGGAAGCAGTTAATCCATCAGAAATCACTAAAGGAAACTAATGAAGTCTGATGCAATTTCCTGTCTTCCAACAATTCTTTGAGATTATTAAAGTCAGACATTTTCAGTGTTCTGTGGTTATAGGGCTTGCCTTTTTGATTACTACGTGATGTCAGGCTATGACGTGTGTTATTCTAAAACATATAGGTGTGGTGCTAGGTGAGAGGGGTGCTACCACTCACACTGTAACAATGAGAGGGAGAGGAAGAGTCATTTTTGTCTCTGGAGTTCTTCTTGCCCTCCTCAGAACACAGCCCACCCTGGACAGCCTCAAACAGCACTGGATTCAGATCGCCATACTCCCCTGACGCCACCTCAATGACTGAGGACAGAGAGGACAAGCTGGTAAGAACAAAAACACTGACAAACACAGACACACACTTGTACCAAAGGAGTTGCTTGACTTACTGAAGTCAGCAGGATTGTGATACGTTGGACAGTGGAGGCCCAGGTTCTTCAGATAAGGGATGAGGTAAGGGACTGTGCCCTTGTATATGCACTGACCCTGACTGAGGATGTACAGCTGGAGGAGGAACACAGGGACAGCGTAATCAACATTGTTTCCAACACACTGACAAAACAGCAGGACTGTGTATTGACTGCTGCGCTGCTTGTCAGCTTTAGAAAATGAATCATGCTAACCTGTAGAGCCCTGGCCTGAGCAGCAGCTAATGGAAAGCTAAATGTGTTCAGCACTAAAAGCACTCAAGTTACCTTATCAAACATCTCAAAGAGCTTGGCACTGGGCTGGTGAATGGTGCAGATGATTGTCCGTCCTCCCAGAGCCAAAGACTTCATGAGGGAAACTACCTGGAAGCAGGACGCACTGTCCAAACCACTAGGATGGGACACAAGACGAGACAGAAAACCTCAGAGACATTATTCAATCTGTATTTATGTTGAGATGTCACATTCAAAGCAGCGAAAGTAATGTCCTACCTGGTGGGCTCATCAAAAAACATGACAGGAGGATTGTTGACCAGCTCGAGGGCGATGGCCAGTCTTTTACACTGGCCTCCAGAGATACAGTTGGTGCGTGTCTGAGCACACTCCTGAAGACCCAGAGCAGTCAGGATCTCATCCACCTGAGACACAAACACAAACAGATGTGGTACACGATGACGCACACAACTGAATGTAGGGGTGGGCGATGAGGATAAAATATACAATCATGGTGACCTTATATCATAATGTTGATATATGTCCACTTTTAGTTGTCCATATATAGGAAGTCATGTGACATTAATGGCCAGAGTGTTATTTCATCTATAAAATAACCAAATCAAAATGCCTGTATTTGGCCAATCCAGTGAATCAGATTCTTTAAAAAAACAGGATACATCATTATGTTGATGCACAAATATTACAATAAAGCAGTCTGGCTCATTAATATGCAATACCATCCATAATGACTCCTAGCTGAGCACTACTTTGACAAATTTATATTGTCTTGCCCAGCTGTTGCTGAAAATAATTCTGTCATTTGAAATGCAATCAATATATTCAGACTTACGAGCTCTGTTTTGACCTGCATGCTCTCACTCAGTTTCAGATTGGCAGAAACCTGAAAGACAGACAGAAGTCGATTGAACATTAGGATTCAGTGAGGTATTTAGCTGTTTTTAAAAAAGTCTTTAGATGACCTCACCACCATGGCCTCCCTCACAGTGAGGTGAGGCAGCAGCATGTCATCCTGCATGATGTAGCAGGACATCTTCCTGAAGGTCCTCAGGTCCCTCGGCCGGCCATTCACCAGGATCTGGCCCTTCATGCCCGTCTCCCTGTTTCCAAACAAAAAACGTAATTATATTACAGCCATTTTCCAAGCAGTGAATTACGTCAAAAGTATGATCTTTCACATCTCACCTGTACCCCGCCAGAATATTCATCAGAGTGGATTTCCCAGCTCCAGAAGGCCCCATTATGCCAATTAGCTCTTTGCTTCTGAATCTTCCTGACAGACACTTGAGGAGGGCTTTGAAACCTGACAAAAAGGTGGAAAAGCTGTTATTTATAGTGCTCTAATTGGTCTGACATTTTTCTTATCAATCCTTCTCAGACATTTACATTTAGTATCTTTTTATGGTACACATTGAAAGATTTGAAACAATAAGCTTCAATTAATTTGTTATATTTACTATTCATGCCCATTTATCAGACTCACATTTGTTACAAGGTCTACAAAATATTTCTCTGGTGTATTTTGAACATTTACCAGTAAGAGGAGACATAACTGGTAAAAGACCAGTAAAAAGCAAATTGAGTAAAGATGGAAAAATACAAGTTGTCTAAAAGTGAGGTTTTTGAGAGCTAGATTCAACACAAGAGCTATAAATAATTTAAAAGTGAATTAATCTATCTAAGCTTCTCTGACAACAAAGATGGTTAAAAGTAAACGTAAAACATGTTATTGAATGTATAATGCACCATCTCACACATTACAGGTCAACTATTGAGGAATGAAATTATATTTTTAGTTTATTTTATGTATATTTTATGTTATGAAGCTCATGCGGAAGTTCAGTCAGGAAGACACACTCTTTGTCATTCATAATCTCAGTCTCTAATTCTCCCTGTGATTACTCCATCAGCTGATTGGGAGGCGTGCACTTTCAATTAACCAATCAGATTCTGCGCAGTTTCCTGAAGCAAATCACATCGTTGTTGTCAAACTTTTAAATAGGTTCTCCTCTCTGCTGCTCTCAGTTGTCATTTCAGCTCAAAACAGATGCAACCCTCCTCCACCCGAGGCTCCTCCAATCAGCATCAGTCATGCTCCTCATTCATCATCGGGTTACAGCAACTTCCTTCTTCACCACCACCAGTGTCTGGACACCAAGGGGTTTCTGCATTAGCACATATCAGCATCACTACCCCTCGCTTATCCTAATTCAGGATGGAGTCCAATCGCCAAAGACTTTGCACTATTCAAATGTTATGCAATTGTAATAAATAATTGTTCAACTCTATACAAGTCTCTCCTGATTGAAATATATTATAGAACTTACTGAGCCGTGTTGCATCGTGACACTCGGTTCTTAAAATACTTCTACAGATAATTATGCAGACAGCCAGCCTAATTTCACTCCAGCAGAGGAAGTCACTGGCTGCTAATACTGAACACCAGGAACCATCAGGCAGAGCAGTGCAGTCAGTCAGACGTACTGTCTGTTTAAACATTATCCTGATTAGCAGGCTATGAGCCAAGATTTAAAAACAAATACTAGAAAATGCTGGAAATGGAAAGTTCCACAGACAAAGAAGTGCCAGACGATTTCACAGTATTTTAGGAGAGCATCAGGTGTACAGCAAGACATTACTGTAAAAAAACTAAAGAAACAAGCTATCAGAAAGATTTAAGGTCATGGCTTCCTCAGTGGCGCCAACAGAAAAAACACAGACATTACTTCCCTGCAGGGATTTTAACAATGGTTGAAGTGGGGTGGTCTTCTAATGAAGATGGGTCAGGTTTTTTTTCATGATGCAAACCGGTTTTAGAACTGACAATCTGAAAGCTTCCAGATATGGAAAGTGAAAAAGCGCTGTCAGTATCATGTCTCGTCACCCCTCGCCTCACCCATTTCTGCAGGGATGCTTCGTTCTGTCTCGAGCTGTGTAAGGGACTCAACAGAGCTGCCAGCCCCCTTAACCCTCACTCTATGAGTAAAGTGGCCTAATGGCAGTGCCCCCTCCTCCCACGCAGGGTTATTACATCAGAGAGCCTCCATTTAGACAGCAGAGCGGCCTGCTGTAAGTGAAGCAGCCCTACTCTGGCATGTGGTGCATACTGATGAGCCAACCCTGTGCATAATAATGGTCTTATCCGTGCGGGGCTGCGAACACATCCTGATCACCCAGTCTCAGGAGAGCCACAGAGTATAGATAACCTCAGTCACCTCCCTGTCAAAGTCACACCAATTTAACAGCATGTGACAGTGCACATAGCGTCTGATCTCATAGGAAATATCAAAGTAATTGTTTGACAAATTATTATGAGTCACGGTTGAGGTGGGGTCATCACATGCCTCAAATTGGAGCCCTTGACACAAATGACAACTCAATTCTCCCACCAGGAATATCACGTGTCCACAAAGCGGCATGATCTGAAGAAAAGTAGTTTGTTTCATTACTACAATCATTCTATTCTGGACTGTCTACACAAAGACTGTTTAATAGGATCTGTGATGAAATTTGAGTACCTGTTTAACATTAGCATATTCTATATTCACCTTTTTTAATTACAAACACACACCGCACAGCAGGCAGTGGTTGCACCATAGAAAAGGCATTTTCTATCTTGTTCATATAAAATTCCGTCATGTGCACATAATAGATTATAATATATGTTAAAAAAGAGTACTCCATCTAGTTAGCATTTCCATTCTGCATATTGGTGGATGTTACAGAAGTACAACTAAATATCATCTTTTTTAATTCAATTTTTTCTCATTTCTTGTCAAAACCTGGTGCCTAGAGAGTTTGGTCAAAGATGCAGGTGTTATGCGAGTGGTGGCTAAAGTGTCTTCGAGCTGATAACCACAAGCAGAGATGAACTGCGGGTTACAGAGGTCTGGGAAGCTTGTTTAGTCTTCAGCTACAAATGAAGCTGACTCAAGTGACATCACATAAGGCAATTTATCAGACTTTGCGCAGCTCCTTCTGGAGACACAAAGGGCTACATACAACTTGTTCACATGTGCTACTCGACCTGTAAACAGAGTTCAATGTGTTACGTCAGTGGAGTTCTCTTTTAAGTGAAGCTATTTGAACTACTTATAACTGTATAAATCCACTCAGTTCAAGCTAAATTACTAATTATAGAAAATTGTAAGCAGCTTTAAAGAAAAAAAAAACACGTCTTTTAGTCAAAACCAATTTCTCCAATCTTGCACACACAGAGGGGATGATAGAACCAAAATGAAGCACTAAGATCTGTCTGATGTCCTTGATAATTTTCAATCGGTCCATCCCTCTCACATCAGGACATTTAGTAGACAACATACTCAGACTCTGTATAAACTGCTACCATTCTTTACATGACAACTACATAGAGCCTCGCTTTGACTTCTGCTGTACTTTGTCTGACCATATGGTCTACAACAGAACAGGATGAATAACCAAATACAAGGCTTCTTTCTATTAAAATATAATTACACCTAATCATACATTTTCATAAGCATCCAGCAAGAAAATGACAAAACGTTGGTAGTGCAGCAGCATGGGTTACTTTGCATCAAGGTCATAAATTTGAGTTATCGTGTGCATGGTGATGCATTCTCAAAGAACTGTCTAAGCGGCACAGAGCATGTTGAGTAGAAGATGTGATTTTATCTAAAAAGATGACCACACTCCATTTCCTCCTAACAATTCAGCAATACAGGAGCAGAGATTCAATTGCAGTAAATAGCAAAATGCAGAGCTGATATCACCTAAAGGCATGTAAACCTTTTCCTGCTCTCACTCTCTCTTCCTGTCCTTCCCATTCGGTGGCTGGGCCAATGTTTCACCAGTTAGGAGAATACCCTCAACATGAAAGAAGGTCACAGCAACAACAACCCAACAAGGGTAAATGGCCACGAAGAACCGATAACAAATGCAGACGGTGGGCAGCTCATACAGTACATCACCCTTTTACAATAAAATAAACAATTCTAAATTCACTGCTTTACAATATATTCCTGGGTAATCTCTTCCTATTGGCCACAAACATGATAAGGAAGGAGTCATAAGTATGGCGTCAGTGTCTCAAAGATTTAAAAAAACATTGCAAATGCCATTAAAAGGCTCCTCGTTCACGTCATCCTCTTTCCTATATTAGTTGTAATTGCATACAGTGAAGCAGAAATGACATAGAATTAAATATTTTTTTCAAGGATAAATAATCTCTGACTACCAAGGATCACAGCAGAACAACAGCCTCAAGCTCTGTGTGATTATACCTGTTGTACAGACACTGCAGAGAATCCGCTCTGAGCTTAGCTTGTCAAATGAGACACAAACACCAACAAGCACCTCAGTAAGCTACAGTTTATGTCAAATGTAAGCACAACACCCTGATTATATTACTGTATGAGTGGCAGAGGTAATTGGAGAGGCAGAATAGCTGGGTTATAAGTAGCTGGTGTACAAGTATCTGACGGGAGGCTCAGTCAGATTGCAAGGAGAGTAAAATGGCAGGCGAGCCTCCCTATGAAAGGCACAGCTTAATTAGTAAAAGCTAAGACACTTCCTGCTCACACATCAACAGCCTGATGAGCTGAAGCAGGCACCCCGAAGAGACAACACAAACAACAGCAGAAACCAAAGGTGGATTTAGACGAGACTACTGAAGCAAAAAACATTGGCATCAATCGTTTCCTGATCCTCCTCTTTCATACTCTCCATACATTCAGGTTTCACAGGGGAACAACGGACACTCCTCTGCCAGACTTTCATAATACACATCAATATTACACAAGACTGAAAATAACACACATGCAATGCATAATGTAGGGCCTCTCCTAAGGATGCTATGTGGCGAATGTGAATAAAGGATTCCTCTGAAGTCCATTGACCTCACCCTGCTAAATATACAGAACGTAACAAAGGCAGCTAAACATAATAGTTTACAAAGGGTGGCTTAGTTGATAAGCAGAAGTAACCAAAGGTTGGAGGCTCATAATTAATAACGTTGGTGAGTTGAATGCTGTTCATATTTCATGAGTAGATCAATCGTGGGCCTGACTCACCATCAGACAACACAGGGAAAAGAGAGGCAAGCAGTTTGCCAACCTGCAAGTGTAAATTATTTACTATGTCTAAACTCTGCTGAGCGCAGCAAAGCTTACCAGCACACTGCCTTCTACAACATGGTGCAAGTGTGTGTGTGTGTGTGTGTGTGTGTGTGTGTGTGTGTGAGGACAGGGCTGGGCTCCATGTGTCAGAACAATAGAGCAAAGCAAGAGGCAGACTGACACTGAGAAAGATAAATAATAATAATAATCTTAGATGTCACTACGGCTTTTAGATGCCTCCCTTGAAATTTCTGCACTCCAGATATTGATCATCATGGGTGGTGCTTGCTTTCTTGCTCATCCATCATGGTTACTATGTGAACTGAGCTTTGCAGTACCTCTCCTCCTCCACCAGGGCCCCTCGCGGATGGTGTACGAGAGCTCATTGAACTCCAGGTCCACAGCAGAGCGACGTGGGAGGTGGGAGAAGCGCTGAGCCTCAGTGATGTGGTTCTCCACTTTCTTCAAGTGGATGATCAGCGGCGCCTCCGGAGGCGCTCCGCTGTGGAGCTTGGTCTCCTCCATGGGGATGCTGACCGAGCCCTGCTCCAGTGTCCTCTCGGCCATGCTGAAGGCTGCAATGGAGGACATACATGTTTAGTCTTTATAACCGTCTTCAAGCTCAACTCCACTCTCCTGCTTCAGAAAAGAAGCCTCACATTTCCATACATGAAGAGCATCAGATGCAGATTTAAATCTAATTAGCCAGCAAGACAAACAATTCAATGACTGGTTTTGGTTCCTTTGTTTTCTAGTTGGTTGAAAACGGGTGCCTCAGCAGATGTGTGGACACAAAGGTGTGGTGAAGGAATGATTTTAGGATGACTGCAGACACCATCTTAAAACTAGGTGCTGGGTATGATTTGATTATAGTTTATTTCATGAGCTGGCTGGGGAATGAGATTGTGAGTGTGAGTAGTCAGGATCTGGTTTCAGTCCTGCAGCATGCTTATACTGCTGATTCACATCAATTTCCTTCCAGACAAGGCGGCCTGTCTGAAGTGTCTTTTATGGTATGTAGTAGCTGCTGGTCCATTAGCGTTACAATAATCTGAAACTGAACCATGTTGTTGCACCAATATCAGCATATTGAAGATGTCAGGAGGTGTGACAGCACGAGATTCAGTTGCCATTGCTATTTCATTCATCAGATAAAATTCAGTTGTTATTTAACCAAAATATACTCCAGTACTAAAGAATTATGTGCCTGGTTTGAATGAGTTTTCAAAAAATAATCAATTCGTACCTGTAAATAAAGAGCCATGAACATATCAGTTGAAAGTTTAAGGATGATCGTGTTTAAATGCTCAAGAAAATGGTGTGTTGAATTGTAAATAAATTGCGTGTTCTTATGAATTATAAAAGTGCACTCCTAACATACAAAAACATCTGATTCTGTCAAAAAAAGGTTAGAAAACAGTTCAAAACTACCTATTTTGTGTCCATGCACTCCTGACATTGGCATTAATTATCTACCCAAACACTTTAGGACTGCTTTGAACATCTTTGAGCAAATAAAGAAGTCATGGGGACACACAGATGTCTGTTTGGGTCAGAAATAGATTACTGATGAATTCAGGCACACTTATCCTCGTGAAAATATAATTTTGTGACACCAGTCATGTAAACTAGGTCATTGTAACAAATACTGACACATATGACACCACTCATCAGAGGCAAAGAGTTACGGGGCAAAGCAAACCTAAAATAGAGACTGAAAAGCAGCATTAAAGAAAATCAAAAACACGTATGAAGTTTGAACACATAATCGCTGTGCACAAACATCCACTGCTACTATGCAGTCTCTCTCCTATCCATGTCCTGAATATGTACTAAACCTCCTCATGTGAAGAGGGCCGGTGAAGGAAATTGACCATGACTTCTATTGATCACCCTGCCATTAGTGCATTTCCATTACAAGTCTGCATATAAGCTCAGTAAAACACAGACAGGCTTTAATGGCCTCTTAGTCAGATTGCGGGCCCCTAAGCAAGGACATGTGAGCACACACAGCCATTGTAAAAGTCTTCCGGGGATGAAATATGGTTAATAAATGTATAGCTTTGCAGTGATGTGGTGACCGTGTGCTCTGCAGTGACTTGTCAGTGATGGGGGATGCTGCCAGCTCTTCAAAAAGCACCTGTTACCAACAAACTGATGAGAATGAAAACACTATGCAGGCTGTAAAATGACAGAGCAGTAGGGAGAGGTGACTTTTTTTTTTTTTTTTTAAAGGTATAGATGAGTCATAAATAATTCTGAGGACACATATATGCAGTACGGCTCCTGCCGTGTGTTGCAATGCACATGCACATGCACATGCACGTGCACACTCAAACACTCACGCATTGCACATACTTAATATTGTGTGTTGAAATGACCAGGTGACCAGGTGAGAAGCTCAGCCCCGGTTCTCCTCTCTGGGTGAGAGCAACAGTGCTCAGTTGATCCCTTCAGACAAAACAGCACAATCCCTCTACATCAGAAGGTCCCCAAACCGTCCCAGCCAGTTTAAAAAAAAAAAAAAAACAACAACAAGATGCTCACTGTGCGCCACAATCCAGGAAAAAATCCGTGTCGGTCGAGTGGCATTAAAGGACAAGGCTGTGTTCTCCTTATCAATATATCTCGGGGTGCGGCGCACACCATCCCGCATCCACTACAGCAACTCCCCAGATTAAAATCATGTCCGGCCCCAGACTATGACTGCATCCCCGAGAATCGTCAGGGGAACAGGATGCCTGTCATGTTTCTTTTCTTCCTCGGTGGGATTATTCCTTTCAGTGAATCCATCCCATCCGAACTCGCATCGCAATACTCACGCGCATCCTCCTCAGCAGCGGTGTTGATGACAATCTCCGGTCTCTGGCATCTGGAATGCAACAAAAAACAGCCGAACAGCCAAACAGCGCTGCAGATGCTTCAGCAGCAGCTCGATGTAGCAGCCAGCGTCCTCCTCTCGCCGGTGAGTGCGTCTGTGTGGTACGCACGCCGGTCTGGGCTACAGGGCGTTGCTGACAGGATGATCGTGGAGGGGGTAAAAAATATTGTTTTTGGTTTTGATTTAATCCTCGCTCGCTAATCCTCGCCCTGACCTCGTGTTTTGGAATGAATTCAATTCAAAAGAAAACAAGAGAAAGAGAGAAAATGTTTGAGCATTTTGTACGGGGAAATACGTGCACAAATGGTAACATACAAAATGTAAGTCCACGTAAAGCCATTTTAGAGATAGTACGGTGTATTAAGGCTTGCTGAAAGTTGGAATTAATTCACAGTTGATTAAATGAATTTAGATCAGGTTGACGCCACAGTCTGCTTAATTGAATGAGCCCCTCGGATGCCAATTTAAAGTATTCAATTTCCTATTCTGAGGCTACTTGTCTCTGGGGAAATGAGAGGAATGGGAATAACCCAATGAAATTAGGATAATGCTCTGCTGTGGATAGTACTTTTCTATTTTGCCTCGTGTCACATACTATTGCTATAGATGATCAATTCGGCTCCATCGCTGTCCCTACTGTTGACAGTCTGTCTAAACACGAGGAAGGTTTCAGTGAGATTTGTAGGCCCCGCTGTCTCTTTAAAGGCCGCACCTGCGCAGCTGCCTGGTGCTGATGCTGCAGTGCCCGGGTTATTTTCGGTAAAACAGCCGGGGTTACTCGCGTTCAAGCGGGCACTACATGCCTTACATCACCCCTGAGAGGAAATCAAAACCAGTTTTAGCCATTTGTACCTCCCACTTAATCAGACCAATTTAAAACGAGCTTCACCGTCGCAACATGAGCAATTTCAGCACAGCGACCCTTCTCCCTCATTGTGTGATATATGCCTCCGTTATAAATGTATTATCAACCAGGATCATCTATTCAGACAGAGACACGGTATCACATGTAAACCTGGATCCATCACACTCATTGCAAAGCTTGGCCCCATCGTTATCAATCATCACAGGTTTATATACTGTGTTGCAACACATTTAGTTCTTGTTATGTTGTTCTGCAGCTCAATCTTGGTGTGATAGAGACGAGTCAGTGTCTAAAATAAAGATGGATGCTTTGATTTTAGGCACCGGTATATGTTTTGCATTGAAGCTTGGCCGACTGACAAGACTGCAATATACTGTAGGTACACGTGAGGTGCTATACTTAAACCCATTATTCTACCTAAAAGGCCAAATCCTGATTGCATAATGTAATATTTGCCTCGAGGAAGGAGATATGACCTTTCTTACACTCTCTGAAGAATAGCTTGAGTTTAAATACATAAATTATCTCAGATCAACCAACTATTCTTATTCATGCCCTGTGAGGAAACATAACCACAATGAAGATCATTAATCATCTAAATGATCATGCAGTCACCTCAGAGATAACCGTGGTTCTCTATTCATAAAGCACTTAACAGTGACTGACTGCCACATAAGAGCAAACACTCATGTTAGTTTTAGCTTCAGTCCGTGGCTGTGAATATTTAAAGTCAACAAAGACATCTTTGCAAAGTGACATGCAGACTGCAGGAGTAAAGGTTTTCTATAGGACTGGAGTGTGCTCGTGAATGAGGGTCAGGCTGCCACACTATAAGTACTGAGCTGCAGTGTTAGTCGACATCTGGAGGACGGGATCGTACAGGATGGCACTGAGGACAACTGCTCTCCTCTCTGTGGGCTTCCTTCTGCTGCTAACAAGAAGAGCTCTCACAGAACCAGGTAAATATATACGATGCGTGTTGTGTGCTTGTATCGTGCAAAGTGTCACTATAACTGAATATAACGGTGGTTTTCAGGTCCGGCGACTCTTCCCATCAGACTGTCTGTGGAGAATGACCTGTCGAACATGACTCCTGAGTCCCATCTCAGCTCTGTGGTAGAGGGAGGTGTGCTGCTGGGCGCCCTGAGGAGACTGCAGGAAACACAGCAGGACTTCAAGTAAGACCACCCATGACATCCCCTTTAATATATCTGCGTAACATCCTTTATTCTTAAAGGTGGCTCGGCTGTTTCTCCTTTGCAAGCTTGTGATTACCCAGTTATTCTGTGGACAGATGTCCTGACTCTCTCTCTCTCTCTGTGTGTGTGTGTGTGTGTGTGTGGAGCCAGGTTCACTGTGAAGGACGACCCAGACTTTGGCCTGTTACTGGAGAGTGTGAATGGAGTAGCTGGAAACAAGCAGGAGCAGACTTACTGGGAGATCCTGTCAGAGAGCTCAGGAGAGTACAGGAGGCTGGATGTTGGTGAGTATATCCTCCCCAGAGAGCCAATACAACATATCTGACTTAATGAGCTGTAATGAGACGGGAGAGTTGGTTGTCTTTTCGCTCACTTGCCTCAGGATGTCCTCTGGAGTGATTATTCTAAAATATTACTGTTGTGACGCGAGAACTCCCGCTATCTTTAATCTTTCCTTTTATTATTACTATGGACCCTCGTGCGAGTCTGAAATACATTTTGAATTGAATTGAATATATTTGATGTGATTTTTGCTGTTCATGAGCAGGTGGTGCAACGACATAATTACCGGTTATTTTAAAGTGCGTCTTCGGTTTTTGGATTAAAAAAAGATGCATTATTGGTTCCACATTATTTTACAATTGCTAATAATGCAAGAGCACCATGTCAACTGAGCACCATCTCAGAATCTGTGTTTATATATGAACCCTAATGTTAAAGTTGCTGATCCAAACTCGTCCCTTTTCACAGGAATTGGCTGCTACAAACCTAAAACCAATGAGCACATCGTCCTTCGGTTCAGCACCTGGCGCCAACAGTGATGAAGCAGCTGTTCAGAAGGAACTCTTCAGGATCAGATGTGGAAGAGAATCCAAATTGATTTTAATTATTTTTTCGTTTATGGCATTTATGGTTGTGTCAAGTTCCTGTAAGTGCAAAGGGAGGTAAATGTTCTGACCTGATATCTGAGAATAAACAAAACAGCAACATCTAGTGGCAGTCAGGAGAAATTTAATTTATCAAATGCACAGAAAGTATACTATACTGCAGATTCAATCTCGGAATTTTTGTTTTTAACACAATAATCCAGTGAATAAAGTCTCTGAGACCAAAAAACTTGAAACTTGAAATTAAATGTGTCTTTGCAAAGGATGTGTGGATACTTTGACTTCAGATAGGGGAGCAGAATATTGTTCTTCCTTTCAGATGCATCATTTCATGTTTATATAATCCATCTCTACAGAAATAAAGATTTGATTTTGCAACCCCAAAAAAAAGATTTATTTTGTTCTTTTCACAGTAGATGATTTACATATTAAAAAGTGAACTTGGTCTACTACCTAAAAAAAATCATGTACAAGTCTTCAACACTGTTTGTGTTAACGAACTCCTGGGCTCCCCGACCAAAGCTCCTCCCTTTGTAACAAGATTAAGGTTTCATCTCCTTCCAAGACAGATGGACTGAGAGGAGGAGCGACGAGTAGTCACACTAATCTCCGTGGTCTCACTTCCCTTTCTTCTTGTCTTTATTCCTTCCTACAGCTAGAAAAACAAACATGTTTACAGACACATTTAAAAAAAAAAGAAAAAAAAAAAGCATGTGAGATTTTCCTGGTATAATTTGTGACATAAAATTATAGTACCAAGTTAATTCAAATGACCAGAAAGTGCTGTCTGAGCTCTCAAATACTGTGGCTCCTGTGAGTTATCATTTGCCTAACCCAAATTAGCTTCTCATCAAACACAGACCACAACTTGGCACTTCAGGTAAAACTTTTTATTTTAAGTATTTAAAATAATTATTTGACCCAAGTCTGACCCGGCCTCTAAGACTGTATTAAAATTCATTTTTCATTCCTGACCCATTCGACACCTTACATCACACTGATATCTCCTTGGCATAGTGTAAAATCCTATCTTTAGAAACCAAGGAGAAATTGTAGGTGTCAGTGTGCCAAACAGATTAAATCAATGTCTTAAAACATCCAGATTTTTGGTCCACTGATTTACCACACAATTGGATGAAGCAGCAAAAACATAGCGTGGCTCTGCGGCGTACAAGCTGTCTGTGTATTTCTTCTTCATCTGATGTCTCACTGTACAGTCAACATAGGGGTTTCTCCATATTTTAGCTTGTACATGCTAAAAAATAAAAAAGACAAAAGTGTTCTTTGCTTTGAAACTTCTCAGAGAGAGACAGCTATGCAGGTTTAAACCAATAACAAATAAATGAAGTGTATTTGCCCTGAGTCAACATTGCATCAGTTCATCATTTAAGCTAGAGAGTGTGATGAGGAAGCTACTCACCACATGACAAAGCGCAGTCACAAATGCAAGGGACACACTGTGCAAAGAAGCGCTTCCAGCCAGTCTCCTTCTTCACACAGTTGTCTATCCGAGAGCAGCCTTGTTTTGGTGGGCCGAAGTAGCTCTTATATGCACAGGTGGAGTTGCACGTCCCATTTAGTTCCCCCTCACTGACTTCAATGCGTCCCCGCTGACACATTCCTAAAAAGACATGTAGAGGGAGGTCACGTGATAAGCTAGAAGGTTCATAAGGCATCATGGGATCTTTGTGGTCAGGGTTTACTCACTGAGGCAGGTGGGTTTCGGGGTCCAGAGGCCATTAGGCTGGCAGAATCTGGTCGGGTTTCCCACCAGCATGAAGCCAGGGCGACAGGTGTAACTCACCACAGAGCCCACCCACCAGTCGTTACCATTAACCACCCCATTATAGTCCACATCTGGCCTCCCACAGTTTACTGCCATACAATGCAAAGGAAACGCTCAGGCAAAGCATGACACGAAGCTTCATAACAGGTTGATCAGACAAAGTGACTTCTATCTACTGTCAGCAGAATGTCAGACTGTGGTGTGGTGGTCTTACCTCGGCACAGGGACTTCTGGCCGAGCCAGCAGCAGCTTGAGTCCCCACAGCGATCTCTCCTCAGCTCCTCGTGTCGCGCCTTACAGCCGCCCAAACAAAGCGGCGCTGACCCGGACCAGTATACGTCGTCTATGAAATCTGGTTGGGGAATCCATTCTGTCTCACCTACAGTAAAACGTTTTTTTTATTAGCTTTTGCATGCATCACAACTGGACAAATCACAAACAATCATATGATATATTAAATATTTTTTATGTGCAAACCTCAATTTGGAAATATTTCCAGGCTTCAAGGCCAAGATTAAGAAACATGTTATTGTTGTTATAGAGGAACCCATGAGCGTGCCAAGACATGATTGAAACATAACATCATACTGCCATGATAGGAGGTCTTACCACTACCTTCCACATCACCAATCCATCCAGGAAACTGAAAATTGGCTATTTGGAAGGACCCAAAAAACAGCAACAGCAGGGGATTCAACCTCAAGGCGTCCATCTTCAGAGGCAATCAGTTGCTGTGAAAAAACTGCAGACGGATCTGAGTCGAAGTTACATTACTGTCCAGCAACATTCTATACATCATCGTTCCTGCTAAGTCAACAGACATGACGCCATTAGAAGCTGTCCCAGTAGAGCGGAGTGCACCGGCTGCAGAGTGAAGAAGCAGAGGGCAGTAAGCAAAACTTCAGCTAAGCTCTGTGTGCCACCTAATCTTCTACACGCTGCTAATGCCACTACGTAGTGTGTCATGCTGTGACAAAGACATGTCATGATTTAGGTCACCTGATCACCCGAGCTTTTGTCACGAGAAGATCATAGTCAGGTCGGTTATGGAAAGCTGTCATTTTTATGTTTGGATATCAAATCACTGATATTGTAAGAACGTATCTTTTGAGTAGTAGAATAAAAACATGAACAGTATGTGCACATTTTTGGGCTTAATATACGATTTTATCAAAAGGAGGAAAGAGGAAGTGAAAGTAGAAGTAGAGTTAAAATAGTCTTTCTAGATATAGACTATGAGTGATTAATACTAGAGCGACAACATTTCAGTCACCTTATAGCCGTTTGTCTACATTTTAGATCAATAAATGACTAGTCTCACAAAGCCCGATAGAATCATGACATTAAGCTGCAGTTGAGCAGTTAGATTCAGCAGGGGGCGCCATAATGAAGTACAGATAGTAATACTATCAATGCAGCTACCTGTGAAGCATGTGATTTAAATCAAAATTATGCATTTTCCTCTCTTAATGACTTATTTAAAATGACTAAATAGAACTGTGTGCACCATTATAGACACATTTTCTTTCTGCGAAAAAACCCCCCCCATTAAAAACATCTGAATAAGACAAAATAAATAATTGAAAATGTGATTTTTGAAAACATTTTGTCTCAACTTTATTCAAGTTGTAGATGAAGTATAAAAAAATACACACTGAGCTAATGAGGTATGCCCTCTTAGCTGGATTCTTCAAAAAGGTGAGGATGATGCATTTCTGAATATCTGGGACAGCATTCCCATCTAAAAGAGAATAGCAACCCACTAGGCATTGCACCGTTAGTATCCAACTGTTCACATGTGTTACAGTATAAGATACAATGAATAACTTGAAAATAATAATAAATACTAGAAAAACAGACTATCCACAGACTCAACATCAGAAAAAAGAAAACACATACAAACAGGTTTACCTAACATAGGCTTATAGTCAAAATGGGTCATCATGGAGTATGCATCCCTTCATTTAGACGTTTTAATTCATTATTAAGTGTCTCCAGCCCTCATTAAAGGCTCAGAATATGTGCCATGATCTGTGAAACTGCACAGCTGATGACAGATCATGTATATGACGTGTGTGCTGGACTGTAGCAGTCAAACCACCTGCATCCCATGCTGCTGGGCAGTATCCTAGTCCTCCCCTGCTTGTGACAAAACTCCAGTGAGAACGTACAACATGCCCTCTTCCTGACCGCCCTCCTCGACGCTGGCGGAGGGCTCCTCAGTCCTCTGCTCCTCCAGCAGCACCCCTCTCAGCTCGACCTGCAACTCGGAGGGTGCTGCCCCCGAGCATTCTTCCTCAGTCTGGCCACTGTCGTCGTCATCATCCTCCTCCTCCTCCTCCTCCGCTTGACTACTTTGTCTTTCCCTCATCAGCTGCTCCGTCAGTTCCACGCTCTCGTAGCGAATCAGCTGCAGCCGCAAGAAGCCGTCCTCGTGCTCCTTGTACCTGACGGAGCGATGGAGAGGCCGTCAGCGCTGCAACACCCCACACATCTCAAATTCAGCATTACTGGGTTGATTTGTTTTTGTCAATGCAAGACTTACCTGAACCTGGGGTGTCCGGAGGGCCATTTGAATTGGTGCTTTTTGTGCAGATGGACAGTTAGGTTGTTGCCCCGGGTGAAGCACTGATCGCACACATGGCATTTGTAGCGAGCGACAAAATTACCCTGATTCAGGAAGATAACGGTGAGAGAACTATAAATGACATTCAAACTCCCCCAATCCGAGGGCAAATGAACAATGATTTAAGAATTTCACCTTATGTTCTCTTTTGTGGTGAATGTTCATGGTGCCGAGGGTACGAGAGGTGAAGCCACAGCCGGGAACATCACAGTGAAATGCCGGCTCGCTGCTGTGGGTATCCAGGTGTTTGCGCAAGTCTATCAGATTCTTACAGCTGTACATACAAAATAAAGTGTCGGAGTGTTAAGAAAACAATAATGCAAGTGTGCGTTTAACAGCGTAATCTTGTTTTGCAACTGCTGCAACTTCAGAGGATAGAGACCTGTATTCGCAGTATTCACAGCTGTACGGCTTCTCGTTACTGTGGCGGAACTTAATGTGGTTGCGAAGTGAAGAGGGCGATGGACAAGTCATGTCACACAGCGGGCATTTGTAGTGGCTCACTGTACCAACGAGAAAAACACAAACAAGTGATGAGATCATATCAGCTAATAATACTGCAGAGCTGTTTGATGCTAGCAGGAATCCCTCACTCACATGGGCAGCAAAGTGTATCACATGGTCAAAAATAGAGATTATAAAGGCCTATTTTTAGCTATGCTTGTCTCAGGCCAGGAAATCACGAAGAAAGAATGTATTTTTAAATTTGACTCTGTTGCTATAACAACACAGCTGTCTATCACAGAGATTTCTTCGCTATGCGAGTTGCTTATAGACTGCAGCGGTCCAGAGAGTGGAGGCTTACTAACGTTGCTGCTGTCAGGCTGCACAACCAGCTCTGCTCCCAGTAGACCACAAAACATCTAAAACCTGTGCAATATAAAATACACTGTGCAATAATACTTATAATAGTTATTCTGTCTGTGTATATAATATTTCAGTTATTGTGGATTCTTTTCTGTTTTTTATTGCTTATTTAAAATACTTGTTTTGATCTTGTTCCTTTTTTACTAGGTCTCTTGTTTGCACTATGCTGCTGTAAATCCTGTGCATTTCCCCGCTGTGGGACTAATAAAGGATTATCTTATCTTATCTTATCTTATCTTATCTTATCTTGACCTGTGCAGAAACTCAATTGTCAATGTTTTGTGGGAAGTGGGTAAGGATTTATTGCAACGACAGTGAAGAAAAAGAAAAAGAAAACAATGCAAATTTGTTCAGGACTGTTTTGGACAAAATGTTCACTGGTGTGGAATTGCTAGTATATAATACAGTGATTATACCTATCTATCAGTTCTCATGTTTCACTTAGCACAGGCAAGACCGTTTTTTGGCGCGCTTCAATGAGTAGGATGTCTACGCATCCTGGGTGAAGTTCCCTTTTAATCAAGAAGAACTCAGTTAGCAGCAAAATGACTTCGCTATTGATGGTGATTGTCGTTGACAATAAACACAGTGCAATAGTATAAGATATAATTGAAGAATAAAAAAAATGAAAAAAAAAACATGATAAATAAACACACAAATTAAGATTATGTTAAAACAAGTCTGTTATTAAAGTGTCATGTGTATATTTAAGTAAAGAGTTGAGTAGGGAGGTGTAAATTTATTTAATTTTTCTGGGTCCAAGTCAGTGGGGGTGTCCCGGGCTTTGTTTATGACCCCCAACTACGGACGGGAAGAAACAAACAAAAAACAAACAAAACCCTGTGTGGTGATATGATGGCTAAAATTTGAGGCTACAACTATAAACAGACAAAATACACGGATATAATTAATAGCTCCTTCACCAGTGTCTACCTGGCAGGCATAAATAAATGTACAGATGTAAGGAATGGTGTAGAAAATGGTTGTAAGAGTTTAAAACTGTGTGCGATTTAAAGTTATTTGGCTTAAACATGCAAACAGAACAGTGTGGTCTTTTAAGTCCATGGGAATAACAACTGTTGACACTGACGAAGGAGGCACTGACCGTGGGTTCTCATGTGGTCTCTCAGCAGTCTCTCTGTTGCAAAACGTTTGGAACAGTGGGAACACTGGAACCTTTGACCTACAAGCACACACAAGCACACACAAGCACACACAAGCACACACAAGCACACACAAGCACACACAAGCACACACACACAACCACACGAAGCAAGAATTCTTAGATGGTAAAATTGTAACCAGTTGCGAACCTTGTTATTAAGTTTCCTGTCATATGGAATGTCACCTTCCATGGCGCTCTGTCGTATGATGTGGTCAAAGAACTTGGTGTTGTTCGCGTACATCCCCCCACAGCCTGGGCATGCCACCACCTTCTCTTGGGTGTGGCTGCGCAGGTGCTCCCGAAGTTTAGGACGTCCTTTAGCGGTGGCTTCACAATCTGTGGAGTGACGGCGCGTGATCTTCAATGACATTGCCATTTCTGATCTATAATCTTGAGATGAATCGTGTTAAATGACGTACCTTTCCATCCACAGCGTATTGGGAATTCATAGTCTCCCGCTGGTACGTCAACGCACAGGCTATGCATCTCTACATGGCGATAGAAATACTCTGGGTTTTCATACGGTGGTTGCTTTAACAAATGTGGATAGAAAGAAGAAAAACATATCCAGAAATATTTAGAGTGTGAGAACAAAAAGGTTTAAACTCTACTTCACACACAAATGATATCTCCAATGTGTGGACATGGAGGTCCAGTCACTGCTTAGCTTCTGATATAATCTGCACAAAATGTATCCGTTATATCAAGTGAAAGTATTTAGGCAAGTGATGCTGCCATTTGTTGTGTATGAAATGTGTTACAGAAACTTTTTGCTTTCCATACATGGTGGACTTGCATTAGCTGAACCATACAGATGACTGTACCTTGCATACTAAACCGAAGCCTGCATTTGAGCATTTGGTTAAACACTCTACAGGTAGAAGTAAATAAATGAGTAATCTTGCTTTGCTCCGTCGGCACTGGCCTCTGTCAAGCTTACCTCACAGTCCTCCCAAAGGCAGATGAAATTGTCTGGGATATCAGGGATGAGGTTGCAGTTCTGGTAGCAGATGGAGCAGGTACCGATGTCTGGCTGGGCGTTGAGCACCTGCTCACCCAACTGCTTCAGCTTAGTGTGGTAACAGTGAAAGAACAGATGTCTGCGCAACTCTTCAGGACCCTCCACAGAGCAGAAACCACAGTCTCTCCAAAGACAGTTTCTCTCCCCTTGGCACAAGAAACAAAGAGTTTGCATTAGTAGGCATCCACCTTTTATGGGCCATGCAATGCACCAATGTGCACCAATGTCTGTTTTTTTTTTTTTTCTCCACATAACTTCATACAGTTCTAAATAAATATTAGCTAAACCACAGGCAGCTACTTTTAACTAAAAATACTAAAGACTCCTCACCTTCTGTTTCTTCTCCGTCCTCCTCCGCCATGTTTAGGGCTTCAAAGTGACCCTCCGCATGTTTGCAGAAATTATCCATCCGACTAAACGACTCCTGGCACGAACTCCATCCGCAAACCAGTTTCAGAGTTTTCTTATGGATCTTTTTGCTCGGAGGCATTTCTTTCAATCTGAAATTGCCTAAATGTCGTGCGTCTTACCCACAGACTGAAGCTGGACCATAACCGAGTGCTAGCTACCAGAGAGTGTTTCTGAAGCGGTGACCGGTCCTCTACAGCTTCACAGACATCCCGCAGGAACACTTTAACTAACGAAAAGGCAAAAAGCGCGTTGTATTCTTACTTAAATAGGAGCTTCAACACAATAACATGCTGTTCAAAAGCACGGACAAGATGTCAACATGAGTTGTTTTGGCCAACCGCAAGAAACACGGGCTGTGTGCTGTGCAGATGTGTCCCCCAGAAACAAAGTGTACTTCTGTAGTTCCGGGTGTGACACGCTGTTGCCTACTTGAGTGTAAAAGTACTTTCATTTTCATTTTTATGTTACTTTATACTTCCATTCTGCTCGCTTACAAAGGCAAATATAGGCATTTTACACCGCTACATTTATATTTACAATTTACAGATTAAGACTTTTTTTTTTTTTTTTTTTTACATACAAAACAAACCGTGTCTGCAGCGTTAAAAGTTAAATAATCTAACACTATAAAAAGTAGTAGAGCCTGTGTGATGATTTTTTTTGAGGTACTGACTGACTAGCATCTAATAAATCCGATGAAAATATCTGAACACAAAGCACAACATCAACAACCATGTTCAGCAATCATTTTAAGTAATTGTGGACAAGATATTGACTATTAATCTTTGGCATTCTTATTTGTTAGGCCGACATTCACACTGATAACAATACATCTGTGATAACCTAAAATCAGGTGATGAAAACTTTTCATTTTGATACTTAGCTGAATGCAGGACTTTTACTTATAGTCAAGTATGTATACATTTTCAGCTTGCTCCTTCTCATTAATAAACTGAATACTTCTTAAACCAGCAATAATAATGATGACAACATATTATATTTTCATTTTCTCAGCTTTAATTCCTCAATTTTAGGCTTCCATCTCAACAGTAAGCAGTTTATCACTTGTAGTTATAGTCCTAAGCAAAATACTCCAGTGCCAGTTTACTTCACATTGATGTCTGCTGAACCCTCGGGCGGAAAATGCACATCAGTCATAAAAATACAGATATAATACCAAGAAAGGTATAAACAATTATCATTTCATCAGGACACCCTTCACCTTCCACGGACTAAGTAACTTTGTCAACAACTCTTAATATCCCCTCTATTTACCCGTCTCCACCTAATTATTGGTCTTCAGACTGATTAGAGCCTCATCTCTTCACAATGACCATTGTGTGTGCATTTGTTTAGAGGTAACAAAACAAAACAAAACAATAATAATAATTATATATTAACTTATTAATTAATATTACTCATGTTGCATGGATTGATAGTCATGGTAAATTAAGTGTGAGTGGGCACATTTTCCCTAAGCCATGTTTGCTTAAACAGCAGATTCAAGTAATGGACCGCAGTGTGAACAATTGATATTTTCTGAGAGCACTTCTACATCCATTAAGCTGTTATCAAATCGAAGCAATTTAGTGGCATCAACAATTGTTGTTGGCTGACCTGAAAACCAAAAGTCATCCCCACTTACTGTACTTTCCTTTAAAAAAACAAGTACAAAAATATACTTTCAGTTCGGACACATACGATCATTAAGACCTGTTTACTCTTTCCTGTTTGTAATTACTGATATTCAGGAGAAAAACACACCGTACTGCTGTTTATGTCAGACCCCGAGCAGTTTATGTTCAAACACTGTATGCGAAAATGTTGTACAAAGTAAAATACAGCTTTGAACCTTGCACTGGGTCTATACTGCAAGGAGAGTCTGACGCAGAAAAGTAACAGTGAGGTAATGGAGTCTATCAAAAGGCAGATGAACCACAAGCCTGTGAAATAGTTCCATAAAACAACATCATATCTTCTCAGTCGATTCTCTCTCTCCTCTTTTCCGAGAGCGCCGTCTAGACGTCGTAGAAGAGACGCACCAGATGATAACGGATCCCAAAAGCCACTACACTGCCCATCACCTGGGAGAGACACAGAAATGAGCATCCAGTGAAACATTCACATACTTCCCAATGGCCGACACTATTCCAGGGCATTTCTCATACCTGTATGATGAGCATGATGACTGTGAGGTTTCTCTCATGGGTGGGGCCGAGTAATTTCAGGACCAGATTTATTAAGGTCATGTTGTTGCACTCAATAAAATCATCATCTCCCTCCTGGCCTCTTCGCACCTCTAGCAGCTTTAATAACTCGGCCACCTGTTGAGGATCATTGAGACGTTATTGTTACAACCCAATAAACACAGCAGTACGCCTGCCACTCTACAAGACCTCTGAATCGCTGCCTCCATCTTCAATCGTTTCAGCAGTTCATAAAGTAATGTAATGAGATCAAACAAAACGGCACTTGTGTCTGATTATCTGACTAATGATATTCAAGTTTAAATCAGGTCAGACACTGGTCTTTGTGTTACTAACCAACTGGTCTGCTAGTGTTGTTGTTTCAGGAATTTTTCTACTTTTCTCTGTTTATCGTTTTTAATTCAAAATATTTGCATTTTTAACAGTTAGTGGGACAAAACAAGCAATTTGAGGACAATATCTCTGGCTCTGGGAAAATGTAATTTTTCTAACATTAAAATAAGAGAAGTGTGCAAGAGCTTTACCTTCAGAATGAGGTTTCCTAAATTCGAGAGGTTCTTTCTTTTGAACTTAGAGTAGCTCATCCCCAGTTTGCCTGTGTCTGGATTCAGCCTTTTATTGGGAGAAAGTCAAGAGGATGAATGGACGACATTGAGAGTACATAATCAGCAAAAATGATGAGTGAAAAGATGTCAAAAACAAATGTAAAGGTCGTATACCTGGGGAGCCGGTGTCTGGGACAGGGGATGACGTGAAAGAGTTGAGGCAAGGAGTAGATAAAGTTAACCACTTGAGGAATGAAGAAGAGAAGCATTGTTTTGCTGAAGTGTCCCAGAATGCCGACTACAGCGAAGGTCATCCCAGCAAAGTAGCAGAAAGTATCTCCCACAAACACAGACGAAGGGTACCTGTGACAAAAATAGGTTGCAAGTTGACAGAATTTATTTATTTATTTATTTATTTATTTATTTATATATATATATATATATATATATATATCATATATGCCTCTGCATTTAAAAAAAAAAAAATCATAAAACGGCCTCAGGTAAAAGGTTTAACTTACCAGTTGTGGTAAAAAAGTGCTAATGTGGTGAAGAAGAATGGTATCATGAAGTAGAGGGAGAAAACATGGTCATCGCGGTAATCTCCTGAGAAAGGTGAAACATGTTCAGCCTTCTGCACGTCATGCAACAGGAAAGTTGTACACCGTGAAATATCCACATTTATAAATCATGCAGCATCACATTCAGTCGGAAAAAGGGTGACAAATTCCACCAGCGTGATACGATTAAATCCACACTATCTTCACTTGTTTCAGGAATCTTCAAGTACAATCAAGTTATACATATCCAAATACACGCATGACTTGCAGAGTGGAGGGCGTGGTCTGTAGTGCTGGTGGATGAGAGAGAAAACAGCCACACACCACTGAGCTCCACCAGGTTGAAGACGATGATGGAGCCGGAGATAAACAGGGCTTGACCCGACTCGATGCCATTGATGCCTGCTAGGATGTTGATGGCATTTGTGCAGAAAACGGCGAGCATCCCCATGTAGACGTAGTAGAGAATACCTGCAGGAGATCATCGACGATATAACTCACAGAGTGACTGCAGCAGTGTCATTTCCTACATCAACTGAAACAAAACACGCTGTATCCAGAAAACAAACAAAATGTGTTTCCCCAAAAACTTCATGTGTGTTCATCGGAATAATGGGCAGAAAAGATAATAGGTAAATACAGCCACTTTATGTTTTCGAAGGAAGATCCATATTTCACAGTTAAATTAGTACCCAATGAATGCACATGAATCATTCCTGTCATGTGAATTGAATGTGTTGAAACTCTGTTATGCTGTTCATTCTGTACACATGACATCTATATTTGTACTCTGTCCATCCGGGGAGAGGATCCTCCTCTGTTGCTGTCCTGAAGGTTTCTTCCCTTTTTCTCCCTGTTGAAAGGGTTTTTTTTGGGGGTAGTTTTTCCTGAACCGATGAGAGGTCCCAGGACAGAGGATGTCGTATGTGTACAGATCGTAAAGCCCTCTGAGGCAAATTTGTCATTTGTGATTTTGGGCTATATAAAAATAAATTGAATTGAATTGAAATTGAAAGATCCTGCTGGAGGCATTATATATCCCATCTGGCCTGGGAACATTTTGGGAGTTGGAGGATTTGACTGGGGTCGAAAAAGCATCTGCACATTGCTCAGCCTGCTGCTAACCAGACAACGCAGCAAACAACGGCACAACTCACCCAGATCCAGATTCAGCCCGAGCAGGGCTCTGAAGGGCTTGGGCACCACGATGACCGTGTTGCCGAAGTTGGTAAAATACACCATGAGCAGCGGCAGGGACGCCATGGTGGGAAGCAGGAGCTTGTGTCTCCACCGCAGGTTCAGCACGTCATCAGCGAAGCCCAGGAAGATCATGCAACAGATGGCCAGCAGTGCACCTATCAGCTGTACAAACTGCCCCCCCACCCCCCCCCCCCAAAAAAAAGAAGACAACAACACAGAGAACAGAGTTGAGCTTCAGATTTGATAGAAACAAGCAGGTCTACTATGCATCAATTGACCCACCTCATCGTGTGGGAAGCCCTTGCACTGATCTCCCACGAAGCAGCTGAGGAAAGGCACCGGGATGAAGCAGAAGAGGATGATGAGGAAGACTGTCCCACTGATGACTCCTTGGGACTCTGGGCTGCGAAGAAAGGATTGACCAGGGGGAGAGAAACAAGGCGAGAATTAGAGCAGGGAATGAGCACGTTTGACCTAAAATGTCATCAAGGCTAATACGTCAAACGACGGGAGGAGAAAGTTACTCACACTTCCTTTTTGGACGTTTTGTTTAGGTCCATTCCGTACAATCTGGCCGAGATGAAATGGTCTTTGAAGGCAGGGATGAGTTTCAATGTGGCCATACAGCCGAGCGCAGACAGGAAGCCGTTGATCACCAACGGGAGGACGGGGACCGGGGACATGTTTTCAGGCGTTTCGGTCCGTGTCTGAGAGATCAAATCACGTTTTCTGAGCTAGTCTGACGTTGTTGATCGATGAGCGAGCTGTGGCTGTCTTCACTCCGGTAACAACATGGCATATCGTTATTCTACAACGAGCCGCATCTCCCTGCTTCCGGTGTCAAAGGTAAATAAGTCCTCGAGTTGCAGAGGGGATCCATACCATCGCGCTTTACGCGTTATTAGGGCTGATATCTGCTCACTGCCTGGTTGTCTGAACTCCACGTCTGTTTAACCATATCCCGAGTGACACAGGGAGGCGGGAACTTCCGGTTGATCTCTTCAAAATAAAATGTTATTTAAAACGGCATAGTTGTTGCATTAAAGTACTTTTTTTTTTATGAATACATACAAATTATTTACTTTTTTCTAAACAAAATACCACCGTATTTGCGCTGTTTTTAAGACAGCTTTCTCTGTTATTGCTCACTTGACTTACATGTCAATAAACATTTAGATTGAACAGCTTCCTGCCACTACCGTGTTGACACGGAAGGAGGTGAGGGTGGGTACGATGCATTTATTTAAAATAAATAAACCACAATCTAAAAAGAAAACGTTGTTGAGAGGGCAATGAACTTACATTTGAATAGAGTATTTAAAAATAAAACAACAACAGACAATTGAAAACTACTAGTTTAAAATACAGGACATGTGACTGTGTCAGTGGGAAGAGGTATAATGGCCAAATACAGATTACTGATGGGATAAGTATTCAGATCCATAACTTGATGCAATGCAAACATGTAAAACTATTCCATCAAAAGTATATTCAACCAAATGTACCGAACCAGATCGAAAGTAAAAGTACTATACAAAAAAATGGCCCATCACTCAGAGTTATAATAGATCATCATATAATATATTATTGGGTTTGTACTTATTGATGGTGATGATGCATTGATGTGTAAATAACATAACATTATTGAAGCTGGTTGTAGGCCTATGTAAAAGCGTAATATGTAAATTAACTAGTAACAATAGTCATGTAAAAGAGGAGAAGTATAAAGTAGCACAAAAATGAAATGCTCACGTATGTGAGTAAAGTACAAATATTTCAAAATTATGTTCCACTTGTGCAGATAGATGGGGATGCAGGGATTACTTTTTTGGGGTCCCAATAGTGTAACCACCTGGCCCCAGTTTTAAGTGTGTACATTTTATTTTGTAAACACTTACATTGGATTATTCACCATGTGATTAATTGATTGTGATGATACATTGTGTGATAATGCAGAAGCCAGTTGATATTGTTTATTGTCGGTAACCAAGACTTGTGGGATGGGTGCAAAAAAAAAAAAAAGAAGAAACATTTAAAAATGAAGTTGAACGTTTTCTGCTTTTATTTTGAAGGCTCTGTCTTCCGCTTCCCTTTTGCCTTTGCGCTCCTCTCCTGCAGCGCCACCTGTGGGCCACTGCTGCTCTTTGTCAGATCATCATTGAAGAGAGGTTACAGAGGCAGGAGGGTACGACCGAAACCCACCGATGTCTGTAATGCAGAGAGGGCAGAGGGCTTCATTGTGACTCGATAGTGACAGCAGAGAGACACCGCTTACGACTCGGAGATGGGACGAACACATTTGTTGTTGGATGCATATCGCCATAAAGCCAGCCTCGTATTACTAATGCATTGCGTCCGATTCCCTGCAGCCTGCAGCTCGGACTGTTTGAGTTAAACGGTAGGTTGTTATGGAGCCACGATTTGTCCTCTTTGCAAATGCACGATTCATCCTCGGATATCTAACATACATAACGCAGTTTTAGTACACGGGATTCTGCCACACGCAGGCACGCACACACACACACGTGATCTTTTTTTTTCTTTAACGTGATCTAAAAAAACAAGCAAATTCACGTTAAAGCGGTCACAGCCACCATGTCGGTGCATCCTCTGTGTATTTTGGTTTACTCCTCAGTTATGACTTGTTAGTAACGTTACCCTTTGCATCAAGACGACTGACTGTCTTTTGCTGCCACTCACAGGCTACAGGGAGCTGATCTGCTCTGACTGACAGTCCTGATATTTCCATCTGGAACTGGTGACATGAGAGGCTCCAGGAGGCGGTGATGGAGCTGCAGGAGTTGGGCTGGCTGTGTCTGGTGGGTCTCTTTCTAACCTCCTTGCTCATTGTGCTGGGATGGCTGGTTCAGTACTTGCTGACCGTACTGCGTCTGTGGAGATCCAAGAAGACAGCCGAGAAGGACGGGAGAGGACGAGCCCGGCAGCCGCTCCCCCTCACACAGCCCCACCAGAGCCTGGCTGAAGGTGTGTGGGGATTCCTGCTGAAGCTCCGCTTGGGCCGGGATGGAGGACCCATGCCTGAGGCCGGGGTTAAAGGCTTGTTGACTTCTCTGTTCTCCTTTAAGTCCTTCAGGGAGCACTGGCAGAGTACCTGGGTCAAAGCTCTGAATGAGCAAGCCTGCAGGCATGGGGTAAGTTGTTTATTTTTAACCCATGAATAGGGGGAGATGTAGCACAAATCATATTGCAAATGAGAGCTGAATATACATAATGGCAGTGTGTAGAGGAGCACGCCTAAGGTTACTCCACTAAGCAGGAGCAAAAATAGTTAAGCAAGGGCTATGCAGTTGGTGTGCCCATGTGCACTGGAAGTGTGTGTAGGCAGGGAGGTGGAGGTGTCGGAGTGTCTAATCGGTAAGAGGATGGGGGGCTGAGCGTTGCATAACAGCTCTGAATCAATGCACATAAGAGCTGAGAGGCAAGACCAGTCAGCGTAGGCACGGCGTGAACACCCACGCTTCACAAAAATAGTCCGATACCCCGGCCTGTCGGGGAAATGGATGTGTTTGATCACAGTGGGAAGAGTCAAAATCTATGTTGTTGCTCAAGACAGAAGAATTATTTGGCTGACCTCTCCCGCAACACACAACCTGAAGTGAATCAAATTGTATTAAAACTGCAGCTGGTAACTGCTTCACACAGAAATATTGGATTCAGCGTGGCGAGTACTACAGACAGTTGTTCGTCTGGCACATATTACAGGCTTATAGCGAGTTTCTAAAGGTCTTTCTCCTTTCAAATAGTTCTTTGATCTGCGTGACTCAAAGTCTGACACACAGTCAGATGTTTGCTGTGAGCACTAAGAGAGAGATGGATCCTCTACACCCCCTTACTCAGAAATTCTGTGTGTTTTGAAGATGAGTTGGCGGGGAGCTAAAAAGGGGTCAGATCAATCCACAGAGCGAACGTGCACAACAAACAGCACTCGATTCTGAGTCATATGGGTCACCTCACCATGGCTGATTGAAAGCCTCCCTCAGATGTTCAAGTGAACACTTTGGAGGAAGACTCGTTCAGTGACAGTGCAAGTGTTGTATATTGGTTAGGAAAAAATATATACTTGGCACTGAGCCTAACAATGCAATTAATAGGCCACTGCTTGTTTCGCAAGATACTCTTTGCTTGTTTTAGCACCCAAATTTGAAGTAAGATGTTCAACTTGCTCAAATCTATCTGTCTTTTTTTACTCCGCTAACAAATACACAACAGACAGGAGTAAAAAAATAAATGATGACATTGTTCCTCACATCAGAATACTAGTTATTTTGTTTGGGCCATACTATAATTTATCAACATTCATTAGTAGTGTATCGTGATGATGTGATCATCATGTGTTGTCATTTTACAAGATTTTGCCAAATTAATGATTTAGAGCAAATTGTTAACTTAGATTTAAAAAATATGTTTAGTTATTTATCTGATTTAGTACATAACACTAAAATGTAATAACTCGACTTGTGATTTTGCG
Organism: Ophiodon elongatus; assembly: GCA_016806645.1. Taxonomy (NCBI): domain Eukaryota; kingdom Metazoa; phylum Chordata; class Actinopteri; order Perciformes; family Hexagrammidae; genus Ophiodon; species Ophiodon elongatus. The sequence continues at coordinate 1,049,685 of JACSYO010002141.1, forward strand.
TACATTTGCCATACTGTCATGTATATACATATTGGAAATATAGTTAATGTCATGACTATGATTTGAACAAAAATCATTCAGCTAAGTAATACTTTGACATTTCGGGAAATTGCTTTAGAGGTGGCAGATTTTTTTTAACCTTTGGAGGTAGCCAGGCTAGCTGTTTCCCTCCTTTTCCAGTCTTTATGCTAAGCTAAGCTAACCGCCTGCTGGCTCTAGCTTCACATTTAACATATGAGAGTAACATTTATCGTCCCATATAAGTCTCTGCGAGAAAAGGCACATTTCCCAAAATGTCAAACTCTGCCTTTAAAGTCTGACAGTGTTTGTGTGAAGAGTACAACGTCACCCATGGGGAGGATATGCGACTCTAATATACTGTACAAACTGCTAAAGCTAGAGCACAGACATGTTCGTGTGTCTTCGTGTGAATCCTTCATGGTTGGAGGTTCTACATGTATTTTCACTGCATACCAAATATGTTGTGGTATGCAGCATTAATCCAGCTGTCTCTGTTTTCATCAAAGTGTTAAGTGTTCTTGTGCTGGTAATAAGAGGTCAGTTAAGTTAAGCAGTGTGATTCTCTGGAACTGCTTCCCTTTGATATGTGGTGATAAATTGGAGCGTGCCAGCTGAGTTATCTTACAACGACCTAATTAGTTGATCCATTGTGACCTTCTTTGCTCTCAGTTACCAAGAAGCTCCACATCACTGGAGTAAACCTTGGGTGAACTTTAAAGTGTTTAGTGAGAGTTAGAATAATGAGGTTTCCGGGTGAGAAATAAATACAACCTAGTTGCTAGTTGCTCATAGCACAGCTACTCTCTTTGGGATATAATAGGTTGCTATTTTTGTACTTAAGAACCCCATACCTTCATGCTCCTCTATGGGATTAATCCATGGTGACTGTATGACCTTCAGGCTTTTCAAATGCTTAAAAAAACCAAGTAGATACAAGGCTTTTACCCGGCAGTGATGAGGTATATCATGTTTACTGTAAGATCATTCTCCAGACTGAGCAAATGCGTCAGTGGTGGAGGAAGGAGATAGACAAGCATTCAATGTCTGTCTGTCCATGTGGTGTTTAGTTTGTGAACCGAGAGTGTGAGCTGAAGCTTCCCGATAGCTTCCACTCCTCACAATAAAATATCTGCTAGTCATTGTGTCTGCGTGCAGAGCAATCTGTTATTCTAAATGTGTCTGGGCCATATGCAAATCACTTGTGAGGATGTTAATGAAACCTTGAACTTGATATTGAGATAACAAATCACAAACATGTCTCGTTGAATAGATATCCCTCCAGGAGTCCGTCTAAGAGCCAGCGTGGCCTCGAGATTGAAGACACTATCCTTGTCTTGTAACTTAAAGGTCACATGTTGGGCCTCCATAGCGTTCATTATTAAGTTGTAACATTATACATTAACGTTATAATAGCCAGTATACTCTGTCCTTTGGTCTGTTCTGTTTACACTTAGAGTTGTAACTTGGTTTGTTGTTCTGGTGTTTCACCTCCTCACTAACAAGACGGCCTGGAAAAACCTGCTGGGGATGTGGTTGTGGAGATATTGCAAGTATTAAGTGGCCACAAGCCAGTCACATCACATTCTTCACCTCTCACACACAATAAGCACCTGCCAGCCGTGTTGCCATGCCACCTTAAAAAAAGACACTAGGGCAGCCGGCCCAAAACATAATCCCGAAGACTCACGTTCTCCTCCAACTTGCATTTCCTGATTATGTTTCTACATCCAGCAAAACATGAGCTTCTCAGCAGGAACACGGCACCAAGATACACAGAGATATTAGCACGCACATCCTTTATAGCATTAACCTAAGTACTTCTGCAGCATTTAAGATTGATGCGGACAGAGGGCTTTAAATAATTATGTTGAAACTTATCCAAATAAAGGCAAGTTGAATTAGCCCGCCTGGAAAGTTGGCGCAACAAACACCTTTCAGCAAAAACCTTTCCCCTGCAGACCCCATTGTGTTTGGTCAAGTATATCCACCTGTACCCTCCATGAAATAATTATATGTAGAGCAGAATTGATTGACAGAAAATTAATCAGCAACTATTCTGACAAAAGGATTAAGGGATTAAAGGTTGGGCGTTTTGGGGAATACTTCTATTCACTCTCTTGCTGGGAATTAGTGAGTATGCCATATCGTTTATACCATCATAGTTATGCATTTCATATCTTTTGAAGTATAAGGCCGTGTTTTTGGCCTGTCTGGCTTTCCATAGGTTAGGCAGTGCTGTAGTAAGACTTCTGACATCTGGCTCAAAGACTAGGCAATGAAGGATGTAACAGTCAAACTGGACTTCCTGGATTTTATTTTATTATATCACCATTATCTGGAGATTTATACACATACTGGTTTTTAACACAGAGTCTCTCTTGGGATCATTGTGAAAAATGATATTAATTTCAGGATCTGTGTTTTCCCCACGAATGGCACATGCCATTGTATTCTATTCAGTGTAGATATTCACAGTAATATGGATGAACATTATGGATATTTCAGTAGCAGTCAGGAAATGAAGGTTTCTTCCTTTCGTTGTTAACGCTTCTACTGTGGGTATTTGGTATTCATGGGGCGTTACCTATCTTCTATCAATCTTATCGTGAAGATTTCTTAAGTGTCAGTGGGTCACTGTCCCGTAGTTTTGAATAACTGTCATTTCAAATGTCTGGTTTGGCTTTCCCCGTCAATATTCTTCTCACTACAGCAGAGAGCGACATAAGCCAGGAACTCTCCAATACTAACGTGTAAACGCTACTAGCTTCCAGAACAGCTTATGTTGTTACACTAATGTTGAGTGTTGTCAGAATGCTGTATGACGACACTCTGTTCTGACGGGAGACCCGACCCTGACTCCCAAATTCCAGTATTTAAAACAGCAGGGCAAGACCAAAGAATGCTTTGGGGTGCTGAATCCTGACAGGACGGTTGGGGGTTGTTACATAAATATAGAGAACAGCAGCAAACAAGCGAAAGCATCATTTGGCTTTGTAGAGACGAGAGAGATGGTGTTAGTGGCAGTGCCCCATTCAGCTTCTGCTTTGAAGATATTTAGCCAAGATATTTGTATTTTCATCTCCGTGATTTCATATTCTGAGAGGAAAGATTATGAATTTGTATCGACTGAGGAGACGGTAAATGCCTTTTTTAAGATATAGATTAGAGGAGACAATTGCTACCCTAGGGTAAAAAGCCGAGTGGGTGAGATGGGTTAATCACAATTTTGCAGATATGTCAAGTCTGGACCGCCCTTCCTCTCTACAACAATGCTAATAGAAGGATGCTCACTTGCTCCATGAGCAAAAAAACACATGTGTATGGTGATTTCCATGGAGTCACGATAGTTCAATAGATTTACTTGTGTACCCGTAAAAACGTTATGAAGTCAAATTAAGCGTAATTCTGCTTTAGCTGTAAGCGGTTAATAAGCTTGGTTTGCACACCGTGGTTCCACTTAAACATGAGCCATTTAAATAGAGAGATTAAAGACCCCTAAATCAGTTCAGCAGCATAAAAAGCACCTCCTGCACTTTTTGGATGATGCAGCTTGTTTCACGGCTCAGTTGTTTCAGAGAAAATGTCTGCTGAAGTATTACTGTGGAAGCTTCTGGATATAATCGTGCCTTGGCATGCAGACTTGATATGGAGCTATTCAGATGTCTCTGGCCCGATTATTTCGTGGCGGAGGCTTGGAGGACTGAACTGGTTGGCCTCTTCAGACCAGCAGATCATAACAGCATCCTAAACTGTGTGTGCTTCTGCAGCTGACAGATGATGTCAAGGCATCGTCACTGGGTTCAGTGGGCGGTAGAGGAGGACTAATAGAGCATACGAGTGTGCATCTGCAGGGAAGGAAGTTCACTGTCCATTCAAGATCTGCAATTATAAAGAGCCTGGTGATTATCTTGAGGCCACAGTTCACTTCTTCCCTCTCTGACTGTGAGCTGCCGGTAGATGATTAATTCTGTGTGATTATGCTCAAGTACATTTCTTCTAAACAACAGGGAACGTTAAGCACTCAGCACTCATTTGCAATGACAGTTCAGGAAACTAACGTCACTCACTCACAGAAATTAAAATTCACCAGAAAGTTCTATTTTTTACAATACAACATTTCCTTTTATTTTTACAATCTTTCTGTGGCAGGCAGGCATTGCTCTATAAGGTGGCTACTTTGACTCAGCATTTAAAGTGGAGACACACATTATGCATTATTCTAATATTATTTTGGCCCTGAAAAAATTATAAAATTAAGCTAAATCCTAAATGCTTAACACAGAAGTCCTTGCAGTCTTGTTCCATCTTGTTATAATTTTAATATACTGTACTTTTGTCAGATTACATTTGGTAGTTTTATGTACATTGTAGTGTACATTAGTTCAAAACATTATAATAGCCTACATACCAAATTTGAAATATAAAATCAATTGAAATTCACATGCAGACATTAGCATGCTAACATGCTAATATTTAGGAGGAGGTGATCAGCTAACGTTCTAAATCAGTTTAGTATGTTAGCATGCTAACATTGCTAACATTGCTAACAAACATTGCCATCCCTCCAGCCGCACTGCTACTGTGGGTAAAACAAATGTTTTAGTCATTCCAAGTCATCAAACCAGTGTGTTGTCTGTGTAGGCTAAATGTATTGAATGCTATGAATTACAAAACATGAATGTTAGATGTTTTACTGTAAATAGCTATTTTGACATTTGTACCCTTTTGGAGCCTGAACCTGAGATACACGGTACTGAAAGAAAGATGAGGGTCAACAAAAGCCACAGGGGGGGGTGTATTTCTGGTTGACCCACATGCTTTTCAGAGCCATTCAGCCAGTGGAACCCAAAGGGGTGACTCTGACAAACCTGAAGTGACACCATGGATGTCCTCAGGAACTCTCTTTCCAGAAATACCTTCCACACACACACACGCACGCACAAACGCACACACGCACGCACGCATGCACGCACGCACACACACGCTCAGTCGAACAGTGGTGTTTCACAAGGACAAATCAGAGGTCATGCTGCTAGCATTGCCCTTTCCATTACAAAATTAGCTCTGTAGCCTCTGCCAGGAGTATGCACAATGCCACAGAGCACCAGATGGCTACCTAAAAAGCCAATGGATGCAAAATATCTGCGTGAACTCCCTTTTAAAGAATAAAAAAACATAAACCAGTTAGATATGCAAGGCTTTACCAAATGAGCAAATAATATTTAAAAATGTCCAACCATATTTCATTTCAGGCTCCTGAACAGACCTTAAAACTGGGTGATGGCTGCCATTCTAATTTCCAAGCATGTATGCTTAATATTGTTAAACTAGCACTTTGATAATCACCCAAATGTAAGATTCTTGGATTATAGTTCAGCCCAGATAGGGATTTTAAAAGTATATCAGTGGAAACAGCAACTGACCCAACCTTCTCTCAGGCACGCAAGAATTTGACTGACACATATTGGCAAGCCTGTGCTGCTGTGTGTCCTGAAGTCTTTGCCTTGTTTCACATAAAAAAAAGAAAAAAAACTCAAATCTGTGCTGTAAATGCACTGTGGCTTGTCATGGATTGTGATTTGGACTTAAGGGTTTTTAGGCTTGAAAATTGCAAAAACAGGGCAACACAGGGGAGTGTCTGGTGGTCTAGTGGGGATGTGTACCAAATAACTGTAACAGACATTTTGCATGTCATAAACTGTATATAAACAGTACATATAAATATTTACATACACATTCATATACATATTTTATATAATAGGGTTAGGGTTAGGGCTAGATGGTGATTGATTTTAGTTATTGGACTTAAATGGTAAATGGACTGTACTTGTACAGTCGCTGTGTAAGTGTTACATACACATTCATATACATATTTATATATAATCTATGACCATACCCCACACACTCCCCCCATATTTCCTGTTTATGTCTACACTATCGGATAACTAGGCTACACATGTCACACTATTTTCCTCTCATCATGCTCATTATTGCGGAATGTGAGTGTCCCCATAAAAAAGATCATGGAGGTCTTTATTATTATTATTTACTATTATTATTAATAACACTTCTTGATTGGTTCATCCTGATGACATCACAGATGATGTCATCCTTTCCACAGTAAAAAAAACCTGACATTTAAGAGCATTTTCTCACAACACTGTACTGACTAAAATTTGCCTCATTGAAAAGATGCCAGTGACACAAACCTTTAAATAATGTCGATCTGTGAGCCACACACAATCAGGATATTGGGATTAATGGGTTCACTACATCATATTCATTCTGCACTTTGGATGTAATGAACGGTTGGGTGACTGAGCAGTTTTAGAAGCTCCAGCCAACCGAAGTAAACACAGCCGGTTGTACACTCTAGTCATGTGGCTGCAGTGTTGGTCCAGGGAACCTACGTAAGCTTGCAGCATCGCGTTTGGCTTCATGCCCTTCTTGCTGAAACACAGACACACACACGCCTGCACACGCACACAGACACATCCACACACACACACACCACAAACTTTGTTATATCATACTCCCACTTCTACCCCGCCTCCACTGCTGTGTTTGATAGAGATTGGACTTGGACCTAGAGGAACATATGCCCTGACAATAGGGGATTTGTTTTCTCTCACTTGCATCTCTCGAGCCAGTCAAAGCTGTCTAATGAAACAGATCCTCTGGCACACACACACACACACAAACACACACGCACACACGCACACATGCACACACACACGCACACGCACACACACACACGCACACACACACACACACACACACACACACACACACACAGTGATAGTAGGCCACTGGTGTTGCCGCCGTTCTGGTGACTCTTTTCTCACAACTGAGATACTGATTCCTTTTGTTCGGGGGTGTCTACCAAGTCTAACAGTGAAAGCTGCCTTGCTGTAAGCATGACTAAGCATTGACTGGTGCAGTCTTCATAATGGACACTGTTGTGGGGCTAAGGCAGACTGATCAATAGGGGGAATCCACAGCTTCTGCATTATGACAGAAGCTCATATTAACTTGAACATACTACTTGCCACCCTTTGGTCAAACATATGTTGTCATTATTTTTGCCAGTGTCTTCAGGCACTGTTCATTTGAGTGCACATATCCACAGAGCTGCCTAGACTTTAACCACAGTTGTGCTTTGCCATGCATGGTGAATACAATAGCCTCATGTTTGTTGGCATGTACACATTATAGCACCTTACAAGAGTCTGTGTATTGATTCATGTACATTTTACGCACGAGACTTAACAGTGTCACACACCCTGAACCATTGGCACGAGAAAATAATCACACATTAATAATGACTCTTTCACAAAATCTGCCAAAAGGAACATTTCTGTGCCTGCGAAGCTTGTGAGGTTGCAGTGGTCGGGAAACAGAAGCATTGTGTGATTAGCATGTTGATGAGGTGATCAGTACCATAAGTGAGTTCAATCACTCTGAGCAAAGATCAATGAACTACCTAGTTTTACAAATGATTCTCTCCATGATTCCGAACATGCTTCAAATTCATGAAATGCAGCAGTTCATTTATTTGCATACTAATTGAGTAAAGATCCATAAGGATGGTGACTAACTGCTTACCAGCTACATTAAAGGCTTTATCACTGCAGCACAGAGTCTTTTCTGTTATCCCTGAGTGTCACTCCTCTTTCTCTTATGTAATATTTAGGACATTTGTTCTCTTCCTCTGTCTTTCCCAGAGCTCCATCCAGATCACTTTTGACAGCAGTCTCCAGTTAACTGCTGCCTCTGCAATAGATAGTGTGACATGCACTGACCAAACGGCACACCGAATGGTACGTAATCTTTGTAGTCTCTGTTAATTACAGCCGTAACTAATTAACTTATTTGGCCAGTCAATTCTAATTGGGGCGATACACGACAAAAATCCAAATTTCTGTGTCAAAACATGAACGTTTTCCGCCATTTCTGTATTTCCCTTTGACAGCCTCTTCTTGTTTTACAGGTTTTACACTGTAAATGTTGGGTGGACACAGTGACGTTTCCTGTGACAGTCACTCAGCAGTCACCAGCTGCCATTTCTATGGAGACCTATCAGATCACTATAGCACCAATGGTGGCAGAGGTACAAACGCACACCACATAGAATTTTGCAATTTGCACATTTGAGGGCAGGCTTCTAAAACAAATGAGAATCTCAGAACATCATTTGCATTGTTATTCAAATGTAAATAATCATGTGTAATCCCACCATCACTGTCATTGTCATTAAATAAAGAGTCCTAGTAAATTTTACTATTTATGGCAATTAATAGCCTCTCTTATTTCAGTAGTGCAAGTATTTATCACAACTAAGAACCCATTTCCCATTAGTCCTGTTGCTTTCTGTCTTGGAGAGCAACTGGATTGCTTTGCTTTTTTCTTCAGATGCTACTACAAGCAACAAATTTAGCAATTTGTTCAGACCATCAGGGAAAAGCCACGAAATATATTCAAATATATTACATTGTAATTCATTCCCAATGCTGCTCAGAGGAAACACAGTGACTAGTTCTTCTGCCAACATCACAGGGTCTCTCCCTCTCCTCTTGCACCGTCGCTGCAACCAACACAACCGCTAATCTTTATGCAAATAAATGCATCATGACGTCGCCAATATGCAAATTGGCGTAAGACGTCATCTGGCGACTTTTAGCAGTTTTGGGAGGTAGCGCTAGCTACTTTCACTGGAAAAGAGTTGGCAATACTGCACAGGACACACTGCATTTTGTTTTCCACGACTAAATGGAACCTTAATTTTCCTGGGAAATCATCACGGTGAAAGATAGAAATGGACAGTGAAAGCGAGGCTTTTAGGGAACCAATTAAAATGTTGACGTGTAATTATTCGATCAATATTCACTTCATAATGATAAATTAAAGCAAAAAACTTGTCTAATTTTACTTCCAGAGTATAATTATGTGATTTTCCAAATGTGCGTCACTCCTTCCCCATCTACCATTATGAGAAACTTTTATTTTTGGGAATAAAGCGTTTTCTGCTTGTTTGCTGCTTACAAATGTTACCTGTTATTTTAATTTGTAGAAGCTAGCAGAGACTCCCAATACTGTCTTACTAAATCATCTAAATTAAATAGTGTGGTGATTATATATTAATGAGAAAATACTACATTTTTAATTTGTTAATATATTACTCATGTAATCTATCGTAAAAGCATGCCGGTTAACCTGCTGTCTGTCTCCGTCAGGTGGTGGTGCGCCTGGAGGAGGTGGAGGACGAGGGTCTGCTGATGTCCTGGACTCTTTCCAAGCAGCCATCATTTACCTCGACCGTGTCTCCATGCAAGCTGCAGAGACAAGTGAGAATATCGGATACTGATACCACTAATATGATATGTCTGTCAGCAGAGGCCTCGTTTCTCAACCTGTTTACAGTTTACAAACTAGGTTGCATACATTCAAAATGCTTTTCTTGAATATCTTTACATTAACGAGCATGTAATTTAACAACACCAGTAAAATAACATAAAAACATATATTAAGCAGAAGAAATTTAACTACTACTGAAGACAATTGTCGGGCATACCCACTGATTATTAACCAGTGGGTATGCCCGACAATTGTCTATGTAGTCAAGCCAAATGTAAGCATGAAAAATTGGGACCGATTCAATCCCTCAAAGCTGCTTCTGGAACCAACTAAATGGCTTTAATATTAAAGCAACAGTAAACAAATACAGTCTATATGTTCCTCTTGGATATGTTTTGTTTATTATCATTAATAATCTTGCATGCTATTATATATTATTAAGTAAGATAATGTCAGGCATGTATTAAAAGCCCCAGTTTTGTCTATAGTTGAGTTTGTTGACCTGCCATGCTTTGGTGTATCATCAGAGAATAATCAGCTGCTTTTTTTTCATCTCAGGTCACTGAGGGGGGTGCAGACCTGGACATGATTAAGGGTCTGATAGAGGATACTCTGTTCAGCACTCAGCCGGCCATGGTCCTCAACCTCAAGACTTGTGCATCCAGTCCTCTGGTGAAAACACATGTTTTGTGCTAGCTTCGCAGCAATAAGAGAAAATAACAAGGATCTTTTTTTTCTTTCTTAAATAAATAAATTGCTATGACTGGATACTGAATGATAGAACCTGTACTCTGCACTGTTTTTCTGCACGCTCCCAGGCTCCCATGGACCATCTATCAGTGAGATTGAACTCTGTATCCCAGAGTGTCTTGGTGAAACGACTAACGCTCCGGCAGCTCAGGGCGACCTTAAGTAAAGGTCAGACATTTTCCCCCATCGTCAGAAAATTTCCGCCCGGCTTCCTGCAGATAGCCGAGGTCTCACTGTCTGCCTTTCTGTATGCAGGTCAGTGGTCTAGATCAGGGGAGCTGTGCTGTGTCCTGAGCCTGGACCAACCCTCCACAGAGAGGTCAACATGCTTCCTGCCTGTGCCCAGCAACCCCAACGTCCCACTGGAATGGAGTGAAGAAATCACTCTGTAAGATGGCCGCCATGACGCCTAACTGCAGTTAATGACTCATGATTGTGTACATTCATGCCAACATCAAAGGCCCTGAAAATGTATTCCCTCAATCAGCTAGAACAGAGTCACATGAGAGATTTCTGTTTTTTTTTTTGTTTTTTTTCTCTGCTCTTTTCGCTGATTTGAAGTGGGTGATGTCATATTATGTGCACCAATAAGGATTTAGCAACATTTTAATCAGAATCTAATGACAGTTGGTGGGTTGTTACTGTCACTGTCAATCAAATCTGATCAAACCACACCCACCAATGATGAAGCAGATTCGCTTTATTAATACATTTAATACATAATTTGACTTTGACTGTTGCTTATATAGGCACGGATATTAATGTTAAAGAACATTATTTTAGATTTGGAAGTTTTCAGGAAAAATCAGCTCGAGGAAGAAGCCCCACTGTTTGCATAGTGGGGTTTTAGTGGAATTCTAACACAGTTGTTTCCTTTGTGTTGAAGGGAGCTGGGCCGAGAGACCAAAGAGCTGAGAGTAAGACTTCTGGACCGGAACGGCAAAAGGGAACGTAAGGCATTGCACGATAGCAATTTAGTATTGGCTGCGTCTCAGAAACCTGATCAGCAGGAATGTTTAGTCTGCTTAAGCAAGATCTCCATGCCTATTATGCACTGTTAGCAAGCTCACTGTAATGGTTAGCGTTTTAGGATGTATAGAATTGTCAGGAGATGCTCCCATTATGGCCTCAGAACTACAGAGAAGGAACAGCTTTGATGATTTTTGTGAAAATATGTTTAGACTTTCCTTTTGTTTTTAATCTGGATAGAATTCCTGCCCGGCCACGCCTGCATTGCGTTGGACCTCCGGTGCAAAGTTCCCACTGGACAACATACACTGTCAATAAGCCCCGGCCACGGCCTGGCACCCAACGCTACCATCACAGCAGAGGTGAGGAACAAGATGCAGCTCATTTCTGTGAAAATTACGAAAAGCTCTTTCAAAGCCATTCTAATGTTTTGAAGTGTACAGTTACATCACATGCTATTATCTAACATCAAGCAAGCTGGACTGAAACAAAGATGTACCACAAAAGGACAGGGAGTGTTGTACAACAGCTGATACGTAGTCCATCGTCATGCCTGTGATTGCTGTCTCAGCTCTCTTCTGACCCTTTCATCTGCCAACTTTTTGCCTTTTTTTCACTTCTTGCTATTTACATATTTTTTCAAAGACGACGTGGACATCTGCTTCATCTCTGCAGGCTAACATTTCATATTGGTACTCTCCCTGTTTCCCTGTACCTCTCATGTAACCTGTTGTGCTTACACCGATAAGGCATCTGAAATTTGCCCTGCAAGTCCAGATGTCACTTTAAATGCCTGCCTCATTAATGAAGTGCCCAGCCCCACTTCACGCATTATTAGCTAAATGAAGATTATCCCTAATCCTCCAGCTGCTGTATGTGGAAACAGAGGAGCCCCGCAGCGCCCACAATGCTTTGCCACTTCGTTCCACACTCACCCCCACCAAGAAAGTAGATGTGGACCGAACCATCATGCCAGATGGAACCATCGTCACCACTGTCACGACCGTCCAGTCCCGACTGAAACTGGACCGCAGTCCAGGTAGATGCACAGAGTGAAGTATTACATTGTGCCGGGGTAGGTGTACGAGAAGATATGAAAGAATGTTATGATGATATTAACAATGACGTGAAATATTTGGGATGCCTTTTAGGTGAATCCCCTTTGCGTTCGCCGTCCAAAGTTGAGGTGACCGAGAAGAAACCCACCATCCTGTCAGATGGCAGAAGCAGCACCAGCCCCAACCTCAGCAGTGAGTTCTAGACCGAAAGGCCAGATGTTGTTTTACATAACAAATGCAAAGTAGGATAAGCAGCAAGCTGCGTTGTAACACAAGATGAGAGGAATGCAATTTTCAGTACACATGATGCACTCTCGGTGTAGGAGCTCCTGTTCAAAAACCATAATTTAATTTTACAACAGGTTTACGCAGAGAAACAACTTGCTTATACAAAGCAAGGAGGAAAAAAGTATTATAAACACGATATATAATGTTTGATAGATCTAACTACATATATGATTTCTCTTTTTTGATACAATGATGAGCTTTTTGTGTATATTTCTGATAAACTATACATTTTCAAAAATATATATATATATATATATATATATATATATATATTCAATAATGGGCACCTTTTTATATATTGCAGTTTACTAATGTGGCGCTGATTTACATATTTATGTTTTTTTGTTGCTCAGAGAGCAGCCGCCTCTCTAATGGCCTGGATCCTGTTGCAGAGACGGCCATTCGGCAGCTGACGGAGTCCGCCTCCAAAGTAGCACGAAAGACGCCCACGAAGAGGAGCACACTGATCATCTCGGGCGTGTCAAAGGTCAGGGAATTGAAACCGTGTCAAATGTAGTTTGAGATGGCTAAGAGATGGTTTCATAGATAAGTTACAGCCATAGACTGCACATCTTTTAAACCAGACTTCCACAGAGAGAAAATAATAGAGGGAGAGCAACTTCATTCTCTGCTCAGGCAGACATTACTCCACTATATCTTTACATTGGAAATAATTGTTTGCTGCTATATTAATGCTCTGAATTTCACCTTTAAGGAATGTGAAATACAATGACATGGAGCCGGGCAAAATTAGTTTGTTCTCATTTTAATCTACAGTCACAGCCCCCCATTGTTCCACATTAAAGGCGAATTAGAGTCCTCTGACCTGATTTTTGCCTGAACGACTGTAGAAATGTACACAGTGCAAGAAGCTACACTGAAACTTTCACAAAATTCACTGGAATATGTCAGTGTCATGAAAGTTGTAAAAATGCTGCATGTTATAAGTGTTTGTCTTTTTAGTCTGAATTTCCAATAAGTAGTTACACACTCCCATCACTCTTATTACCCCTTAGTTAATCATGCTAACATTTTTTGAAGGAAATAATTTGATTCAATATCCTAACACTCAGCAGGTTCCACTCTCAGAAGATGACTGTGCATTATCGAGCGGCTATGCTGCAGCCATGGACGCAGCAATGCATGACAACCATTACGGGGCGGGGCATCATCAGGACCCAGATGAAACCACACCCTCTGACGTGTCGGAGCGTCCCTCAGTGGACGATGTGGAATCAGATACTGGCTCCACTGGCGCCTTGGAAACCCGCAGCCTCAAGGACCATAAAGGTAACACAGTCGTCATAGTTTCAGAGGTTCAGTTCCCACTAACATTGATCAGTTATGTGGAACCTAAGACAAAGGTAATGTCTTATGGTAAGTGCCAACACAATATTCAGCCATTCAAATATTGTTTTTGCAGATTGTTCAATTGCATGTTGCCACTTCGAATAGATTTTTATATTCCTTTTGTCCATGTAAAATAAGCTTTTTTTATTTAAAGGCTCACTGCTGTTATATTAAAGACAACAATTTATTTTACATGCAAACAAATCTTGTATAGCCTTACATCACATCAAAACTTCAATTGAGCGTAATGCGGTTTTGGGCCATATAGCATGAGAGACTCTACTGCCCTCTGGAGGCCATGCTGCAGCATCCAACCAGGGCAAAGTGGTTTTGAATGGATCAGTGCATAATTCTATTTGATTATCAACTTGATAAGAGAGCTATCTCATGAAATCTGTGAATTCATTCATAAAAGTAGGAGTTGAGTGATTGGTTAGTGTCATTCAACATGGCCCCAATACTCTAACTATGGATTGGCACTTAAATACAGTGACGTATTCCCTGTGCTTTCTCTAGTGGGCTTCCTACAGAGTGGGACGAAGCTGTTGTTCCGCAGAAGACATCGAGAGAAGGAGCCCTGCCTCAGCCAATCCCATGAAGACGTCTCCAACGCGAGCAATAACTTTGCTGCTGCCGCTAACATCAGCCGTAAAAAGTCTGGCAGCTTCTCCCGGCGTCTCATCAAACGCTTCTCTTTCCGCTCATCAGGCAAATCGAAAGGCAAAGCTACGAATGGAGGAGCGAGCTCACTGGATAACTGATTATCCTTGATGGGGTCGGACAAGGGTCATCCTGACTTCAGCGTTGTTTTAAGGCCTCTGTTATTACTGTCAGAAGAACAGCTAAACCTTACAAGAGTCCAGTCCTTGACAGGCTGAACACCGCAGGCGGGTTTTCACCTGTACATTTTGAAAGGAGGATACCTCTGGGAGGGCTTTACTCTGGAGAGAAATGATTGCACCTTCAGGAGAGAAGTCATGTTTAATCACATCACTGCAGTTGAAATGTGATTTTCAGATCTATTTCTTTCTAGGAGAAATCTGCTGCTTGAAGAGAAGGTAATAATCACAATGAAATGTCTTGTGCCCTGTTTGAACACAAACTATAGTGGGAGTGTTTGATTGTGACAGATGGTGGAATTGCTCTTAAACTATTTAATGTTATAAGATGCCAAGATGATACTATTGGTTATACTTTGGACTGTTTTTGTAACAGCACATGTAAAATTTCTCGGTTGTATAACGGTAATTTATTATTATGTGGTACTCATGAAACATGTGCTATTTATTTTACCCCCCAAAAAACAAGTCATTATAGTTGCATTAAACTGTAAAATAGAGACATTGCTGTGTGTTTTTCCATGCAAATGTGATTTTAAACACATAGTTAAGTAAGTTGACAAAAATCTGTCTTAATCTAGCAGTCCATTCATAATTGCTGATGTATTGGTTTTAGAATGTTGTTCACTGTTGTGTGTGTCTTATCTTATATAAGAAGAAGAAAAGTTAATATATTTATTGTACTTTTTATTTTATAAAGGTACTTTCTGTGGAATATCATAATGCATTTCAGTTTGCTTTTGAAACTACAACCAGCCAAGAGCTCTCGCAGGCTCTTCAAGCCAGGCAATAAGTTTAAACTTTTTTCTGTCAGTAAAAAAAACAAATGGGTCTTGCTCTCCTTGTGGCCCCTGTTGACCCCAATGAAGTTTATCACACTATCTACACACATTATGGAGACTTCCGTTGATGCTCATGTGGACATTTCAATATTGCAATAACTATCATTATTGTGCAGCAAGACCATATTATATAGTGCGAAATGCCTTGCATGGGTAGCAGGCAAAATCGTTTGCAGGAAATGCTGACATGTGATCAGCTCATAATCATAAATTAAACATAACAAAACCCATTATGTATAAATATTCAGGAGCATTATTCATGATGCATTTCTCATAGACTGTATATAAGAAGGCATTTCGTTTAGAATAAATGTAGGTCTCACATGAGTGACAATATTGCAACAGCTCTGCGGTTTAAATTGTAAAAATGGAACTTTGCGGTCTCTGGGAAGGTTTCAGAGATGCTCTGCTGCTGAAGCATTGTGAGCAACAATTGTCAAAGTTTACGACAAGGTGCTGGGTGGAGTTGATATACTCAGGGCTAGAAATTAAACTGCAACTAGCAACTTGAGATATGAGGAAACCCGCTGTACCAAAAGCAAACAGAACCATTATGTAAAGATGTACATACATTTTTGTCCATTTGAGTTTTGGCAGAGAAAATCAAAAATATTTTAACCGACTGCATTGATTATGGGACTTCAAAACAATAAAATGAAATGATTTTGATAACGTTTCCAGGGTTATTTGCATTAATAAAAGGATAGCTATTAAAAGGGATCACAGAGGTGGAGCCTGCAAAAAAAATAAAAATTTAATTTAAAAAAAAGATATGTATGATTTCTGTTATTATATTTGAAATGTTTAATTTATTGCAAATAAATTATTTTTGGAGCATCACTAGATTACTTCTGGCTATCTTATTATTTTTTTTAGGAGGTAACATACTTTTTTTTTTATATCAAGACCCTGTGCCTGTGTAGAGAATGTTACTTAGGTTAAAATGAGCCAACACTTTCATAAAAGCCAGACAAATAACCTCACACAACTGGCCTGATGTTGAGTTTATATCTTCTCATGAGTGTTTGAGTTTCAACGGCTCTTTCAATGGTTTCCTTGTTGTCACAGGCAAGCTATACTCAGGAGACATACCAAATGTTTAAATGATCTGATAATTTACAACCAACGTTTCTAATTTCTATATTAGATTTGCTGTACTTTTACTGCATAATGTAGCGCCAAAACATTTAAAGCAGGAGGGAAGATACTCTATTGGTCTTTAATGCCCGCCCCTTCTACAGATGACCACTCACAACACGCAGAGAAAGCATCAGCCAATCACATGCGTTCCTTTCTTCAGGCCCATCGTGATTGGTTGGGACCATACCTGATACACCAATAGCCATTGACTTCCGGTCCGTCTTAGATCTGACAAAGCCAATCATTCTCAACTAGTTTCACTCCAACAGCCAATCACGTCTTAGGGCGGGACAAATCGGGGGGTTTATATCCAGGTTGTGTGAGTCTCCAGCCTGTTCCTACAGTTGCAGTGGTTTGTTGTGGAAGATATACTCGACAATCAAAAAAGATGTCCGGAAGAGGCAAAACTGGAGCGAAGACCCGTGCTAAGGCCAAGACCCGCAGCTCCCGCGCCGGTCTGCAGTTCCCCGTGGGCCGCGTCCACCGTCTCCTCCGCAAGGGTAACTACGCCGAGCGGGTGGGAGCCGGAGCCCCCGTGTACCTGGCCGCAGTCCTGGAGTACCTCACCGCCGAGATCCTGGAGTTGGCCGGCAACGCCGCCAGGGACAACAAGAAGACCCGCATCATCCCCCGGCACCTTCAGCTGGCCGTGCGCAACGACGAGGAGCTGAACAAGCTGCTCGGCGGCGTGACCATCGCCCAGGGCGGCGTGCTGCCCAACATCCAGGCCGTCCTGCTGCCCAAGAAGACCGGCCAGTCGGCCCCGAGCTCCGGCAAGGCGGGAAAGAAGGCCTCCTCTCAGTCGCAGGAGTATTAACTCGCCGGCTAATAACTATCAACCCAACGGCCCTTTTAAGGGCCACCCACTCGCCATCGAAAGAGCACCATTCCCCGTCTTGCTTGTCCCTTTTTTTCCGCTTTATTTTTATTTAATAAACGCTTGTTTTGTAAATGTGGTCCGCACCATTTGTTCAGTTGAGCTAACTGAAGCTACACGCTAGCCTCGATAAAGTTTTGGTATCTGGTACATTAATCTTTTTAACCTTTACCTCCATAGAACAGATCTCAATAGGTCACGTCCTGCTTTAATGTGAGTATCGTACATTTAGTGTTAGTTTCTCTACACTGGTGTTGATCATTCAGGTCGTTACGTTTAGAAAACACATGGCCTGATAACACTGCAGATCCCAGAACCTGGTGTGACCTGCTGGTCACTGTCCATCCGGTTCATTGTAGCATGAGTATGCAGCTTTTGAGTGAACTGATGTCGTTTTTTTTTTTTTTATATTCCTTAACTAAATCCTATAAAAAACCTAGTGAACAGTTTCCAATAGGGCTGCACACTGCAATATAGTCTGCTAACCTACAAGCACAGTAAGTAGTTTCTTCAGTCAAACAATCCCTCATCCTTGAATTGTCCCATCTTATTTAATGCACCTTTCTAAAAGTAACCCAGTATAGTCCAACAACAAATTTACCTTAACGATTTAATGTTGAAACAGTCCTTCTGGAGGCTGTGGTTCGGTAATTTGTCCATCCCAGCTGAACTAAACATGGGCAACACCACAAACTAGTCTCCAAAAGGACAATAATGCTAAAATGACACCTAAAATAATTTCAACAAGAACATAGCTTTTTAAAGTTATATTCATTGCAGCACACTTCTCTTAAATTACATTAGTTAAGTGTGTGTGTGTGAAATGTATAAACCCATTTTAGATGTAGGACAAGTAGGTTTGAAACACTGGGATTTCATTCGTTAACAGTTCTTACAGTAAACGTGTCCTGAATGGTGTTTACATCAGTGGTTAAAGCCTACATAACACAGTAACGGCTCTTCCTCATCTTGCTCCAGGTGTTTCCGTGTTACGTATGAAGAAACAAATAAACTGCAGCTGGTCTACTTTATCTGATCGAGTGCAGCAGGCATACATACTGTTGTGAATAAATGTAATCCTCAATAATGCACTCTACATTTTAAACTCCACCATCCAGATCAGTAGTATGTGAATTTAGAAATTAGGAAGTTTATTTATTATTTACATGACACACGGGCCATATAGAAGCATTTCGATCAGTGATTCTCAACTAGTGGGTCGCGGTCCCGTATCCTGTGGTTTTATTTTGAAGGGGATTTTTTATGCAGCGGAGTGTCGTCTATTCACACTTTTTTGCCGGCTCTGATTTCGACTTGTTTTGCTCTGGTCCTCCATGTTTTCAGCAGCATTGCTGCTACGTTTCACTTTGTTTGAGCTTTTCAAGGCGGCGGTGATTGACAGGTGATGGCAGGGGGGCGTGTGCCAGGGTTGGGTCAAACCATCCTGATATGGGGGAGACTCTGGATTTTTAGGATAATGAAATTGAATAGCCTACTGAATATAAAATTCAGCTTATGAACTTACACTTATATTTTATTGAAAATGTATTAAATAAATATTTTTAAAGGATTTTTAAGTCGATGCTAATTTTGAATATATATATATTTTTAAATCTTCACGTACCCCCACCATTTTACAGCATAGAAGATCACCGTGACCCGCAAAATTAGTTTTCTAATCAAACATGGCGAAACGATCGATTTGGGTTGCGGCTTGTCATTAAGGGGTGATGGTGGGTCCCCCAGACAGACCAGTTGAGAACCACTGATTTAGATGAAGTCCCAGTATATCATTCTGGTCATTTTGAGTAGTGTGGGATTGCCATACATTACCATTTGTTACACTTTATAAAAACGTACTGATGATTAGCTCTCATGCTGTACCACGTGAAGGATTAGTGTTTATAGAGAGATTTAGGTTAACGAATTGTGTCTAGTCTGAAAGGGATGTGGTCTAATTACACAAGGAGCAGTGCAAAACCCCAAACCTCAATTGGCCAAATAAAACCTTCACTGCCAGAAAACTCCACCCTCCAAGCTCCATGTCAACAATGCACACTAGGTTGCATATATGAAAGTCATGACTTCTGACACCTTCCCAGACATCGGACTACAAACGCATGCAGGAGTTGCAAATGTGACTGCTACAGTTAGCATAATCAGACACAACATGTCAGAACAATATTGGTGCACTTCTCTGACTTTGCCACCAGGGGTCAATTGTTTCATGCCTGAAAATCTGGAATATGTGTGACGTGTGTTTCCATTTAATAACAATTGAAGACAGCTCACTGCATGTATGGTTCCAACAGATATTCAACCCACAAACCCTCACCATATTAATAGAATAATGGACATTGTCCTGCTGGGAATGAAAGACTTAGAGTCATCACCAGTGACATTAAAATAGTAAAATATCTGGAAAACTATCTTGAGGATCCATCAGTCCTTCCAACAATCATACTTAATAAGTCAATGTGTGGGATTCATAAGAGACACGGTTATTTTAATGTCATCTTCGGTGGGGATTACTTGTTTTCTCATTACATCTCTGACATATGCTGCTACAATCACTCATAACCTTTCCACAGGAGGAGAGCCTGCAGACATTTCTGTCTACTTCGGCTGTTTTATTAGTGGCAAAAACAGCATGACGCACCAAGGCTGAACTGAGCCCAGGACAGGCTGAACCAATTACTCGGGCCTTGACAACGTGTCCAATACCAGCAGCCGAGCTAAAAATTCCAGCCTGAGAGGAAAAACTTCAATGTCCATTGGCTGTGACAAACTATAATTTCCTGACTGGCACTCTGTCAAAGACTCTAAATGTACCAGCTCTTCTCAGCTGTTTGTGACGAAGCAAAGCAAACACAGTGATACTTAGTTTTTATTAGTTTACCTCTTTTTCTGTGGTTGTAGAGTATTTATGTAATTTTATACATTTAAAGTCACAGAAACTGTTGACTTGAGAGAAAGTATGCCTGTGAAATTCCACTCTCTCAAAGAGCAAACAAAGCAATCTAATCCCGCATGAGTTTGAAGTGATCTTACCCGGACACTTTGACCATGCTTTGTTAATTACAGCTTGGTGGGATGACAAATGGAACCCAAAAAAAAGTTGACTTAAAGCCAGATAAGGGATATTGAAGGGAAAGTGTTTACTAGGTGTTCACCGAGTCTGTACCTCTGAGAAAGTCAAGAGATCAAATCTGTGGGAACCACACATCAATGTTAGATTGAAATGAATGGGGAAAAGGAATGATAAGTGGAGAGAGAAAAAGGGCCGGAAAGAGGGGAGGACCCGGTGGAAAGATGTATGTGGATGCACTGAATGTTTCACTTTGAAACGGTCCCAATAGCAGTGAAGTACTGGCAGCGTCTTTGAATCCTCCAGGAGAGAACCAGGAGAGAACTAGGAGACCTTTTCTCGTGGAGAGATGGGAACACGCCTCGCTTCGAGTTTTTGATCTTGGACTGAATCAGCCCACAGACAAGATGATGTTCCCGGCCCACTCTGGTAATGAGAAACAAAAATGTTTTGCTTCATGGTGTGTGTGTGTGTGTGTGTGGGGGGTGGGGTGTGTGTGGGGGTGGGGGGGGGGGGTGTTGCAATGAGAAACAGAATAAGTGGGAGAGAGTAAGAGATAATGGGGCTATTGTGGCAGTTTACACTCAGGGTTTTCAGTCTAATATGACCCAGTTATCTCTCAGACATTGTACACTGTGCGTGACAGAGTTTACGCACTTTCATTATCATCTTTGCTATCTTTTATAACAGTACAGCGCAGTCAGAGCAGGTGGAAGTCATCTGATTTCGCAAAGAGAGTGGGTTTTATGGCCAAACCCAGCTTTCTCTGTGAATGGACATTTTTTAGTGTGTGTGTGAGATCCGGCTGCCTTTGGGGCTCCTGCATCCAGTAATGTACTTTGGTGGAATTACAGGCTGATGAAGTATTTCCCCTACAGGAGTATGAGGTGCAGATGTGCCTGAGTGAGTATATTCTTAACTTTAAAGTGCCCAACACCTTCTAAAGGGACGCATTTCTGCATTTATACTTTACTTTCTGATTACAACTTGTTTGCATGGAGATGATATGTACTTTTTACTATTCTTATGTGCATTTTCTTGGTGTTCTGATACATTATGAGAGACAAGTGGACAGTTGTTACAAAGAGTATACCACATCAGTTTGGTAGGAGACTCTCAGAAAAGGCTTTGGGAATATCAGCTACTTCCTGTTGATTCTTTGGGGTCGCCTGGGGTCGTGCCTTTTTATAGTAGCATTTGGCACACGATGTGAGTTGGTATTTTCTGTACTCTGTGGTGATTATTGCAATATATTTGAATGTGGGTGTGATATCAGATCAGGAGGTTCAAATGGCATTCATGTGGACACATTGTTAATATTTGGCTGCAAAACAGGATTTCAAATTGTTTATGTGTTGCAAAAAGGAGACACAGCAATGTCCTGCTACTATATCTGGGTCTTTGCTGTAGATGAAGTTAATCTGTATAACCCATCAGTATTTTACTACACGAAACATGGTGAGTCTCACATGTAGCATTCCTCCCAGCCACAACAAGCTCCACCACTCAAATGGTTAACTTCAGCTCAAGGTTAGGGCAAAGCTCGTGTTTTGGCCTGTCAATCTTTTGTGCACTGCTGAGAGGAAGTGCTGCCTGGGTTCAGGGTAAGGAAGTCCCTGATATTTCAATTAATGAGTGGAGGAAAGTGAAAGGTGTTTCTCATCAGACTGCCACACATTCTTCAGCTTCATGGATTGTGAGCTGCCTCCACCTCTTTGAATGCATCCTGCTCAAACATTTGTACCAAGCTTCCACTTGTCTGTTGTCACGTCCTGCAGAGATCTACAGACATCTGATCCCCAAGTCAGATGAGACAGTTTAGAACCGTGTGCATCTACAGGGCACACGGACTATACAATCTGCAGCCTCCCACCAGACGCACAATTCAAGTACCGTAAGAAATCATCATACCAGTGCGATCAGGAAAATACACACGCTGATGCTGACGGTGCAGCTGGCAAATCTTCTTCGTAGTGGTGAACTTAGTCATCCTCGACTCATCACCTGTTTGAATGCTGAGGCATCTCTACGGTCAATTCAGGCTTACAATCAAGACCATGTAGGGAAAATAGAGTTGCATAAGGACAAGTCGTAGTATTGGCTATAGGAATCACGATCAGAAGGTAAACCGAATATTAATTATTAGTCCATCCGGATCATTTTGCATGATTTAGCTGGTTAAAGTCCAACGCAAAATAAAAAATGTCTTCATAATCCAAATGGTTTTAGCTGACTGAAAGAATGCATCAACTTTTTTGTTAAAAGTAACAAGGAATCTCACTCCAAGAATAAATTCACTCTCTCCAACCCCCTAAAAAGAATTGTCAAACTACATCTTTTCAGATCTCTCTGTTAATAATCGTATAAATCCCAATCTTTTTTTAATAATGCTACATTTGTTTTTTACTTTAACATCATGTTAATGCATGTGCTCCAATTAATAAGATGAGATGTGACACAACAATCATTGTCATTTCATACTTTGTTAGTTATTAAGGGTTGACACTGAAGTATCCCTTTCCTCTACTGTATTACCGTATTTGCTGTGGTTACTGTAGTGTAATCTACATTATAAATCACTATTTAAAAGGACATTGAGCACTGCTGTAACTTCCACATCATCACTGAGGGCGACTGACTCAGAACATCAACCCTCTGCAGACTTCAAGTCCATCTGGTTACTTAGCTGCCTCTGTTTGTTTGTTTTTATTTTCCTTAGTGACTCATCATCTCCTTCATTTCCTCCAGCTCCTCTCTGGCCCCTGAACATGGGAAAAGCCTTGAGAGATCAATAGTGGAGTCTTTCTCCCACTCTCTCTCTCTGTGTGTCTGCGAAGGCCAAATCTTTCCTGTGGGACGCCTAAAGAGATGACTCGCATGGGTTCGCTCACTTCCTGTGGAACATAGTATTTCTCTATCCCGTCCTCATTGATGTCGCAAGCGCAGTGGACACATTATAATCCACCGTGCTGAGTCATATCATCAGAAAATGTTATTCAACAGTTTTCCAGAGGGGAACTACACACTCTACAGTTTGTTACTCCAGTGGTACAGAGCAGGAAGCCGGAGGACACAAGGTCTTTTAAATCTCCTACTCCTACGCCACGTTGTATTTCCTCCCTGGATCAGACTCTTAACACCTGCTTTACCAGTAGACACAGCGAAGGGGTTTGGTCTCCAGCCTCCTCCTCTGATCATCTGGTGCGGTCCAGCTGATCTTTCAATTATTGAAAATTCTGTAGGAGTTAATAAATCTCAGGGAATCTCTGAGGAGGCTCTGAACTATGACACCAGTGCCTCTCTTAATGTAGAATTGATGTTCTGCCAATTGGGTTTATCTGCCAAAAAAAGAAAAGAGAAAGGAAGTTCATAAAAAAAAAAACCCAAAAAAACCCAAGTACTTTAGTGAGACGTAATAGCCCATTTTAGAGGGCAGTGCCGATGCCGGGTTCCCCTTCTGTAACTCTGCTCTCAGGGAGGAGAAGGGGTTGGGAGGAGGGAAATAGCAGAGGAACTCAGTGAGTGAATGAAGAAAGCTAGGAGCAAGACATAAACAATAATGTGGACACTGCTCTATGGATAAATACACTCCAGACAAACTCATGGACCTAGCGATTACCTGGACTCGGTAAGAGTAGAGTAATGGTAAGAGCTGCATGCCTTGAAAGTAAGCATTGAAGTAAGTAAACTGTTGACTGTGTTTGCAGCACTGTTGTGTTTGTAACTTGTGTTCTGCCTATTTTTTTTATCTCATCCTTTATAAAATAACACTCTATTTCATTTTATTCATCATGTTAAATGTAAATTTTGTCAGTGTTTGCTCTCAGCAGAAATCATTTCTCTTTAAAAGTAGCAGCCCAGACCGTGTGGCTGGCGGTGTCTATTTTCAGAAGCTCATGGCAACTCTGAAGGGCATAACTGCCCCCATAATCACAGGTTACAGTGGAAGGCCCTGTATTTTCAAGCACTAAAACTATTCTCTAGCCTGGGTGTGTACGTTCAATCTCTGAGGCTTGTGGGAGCGGGACCATATGTGTGCACGTGTATATGTGTGTGTGTGTGTGTGTGTGCGTGTGTGTGTGTGTGTGTGTGAGTCAGACAGCCAGAGAGACATTACCCTGCCCACTGTCCTGTCCTGTGTCTGACTGCGTGGCTCAAAGAGGGCTAGTGTTGACAGCCAGTGGGCTGACAGCAGAGGCGTGAGGGGTCCAGTGTCAGCGGTGAACAGAGGGGACGCTCTGTTCTCCGTGCCACTGGGTCCTCTGAGACCCACACACTGGACGTGATTGTCAGATATGTGTGGTTTCATGCGGCGGCTTCGTCTGCAGTGACATCAGACAATGATAGAACGCCCTGTTGTCTCAGCCGGGGCTAAAGTTGGAGCGCAGCAGCTGTGGATGGTTTTTGGCTATTTTTTTTGTCACGAATTTGACTTGAACGGTGATGTCAGCATGGAGCGACAAAGAGCCCGAGCATTTGTCTCTGATGCAACAGTCATGTGTTGGTGTGCGGACAGGCTGATGTGGTCATTTCCTGACCAACAGACAGGTGTGAAATTAAAGGAAAAAGATGAATAAATGAGAAACACAGATTATTGAATGGTTTGATGAGTATGAATGTGATGTGAATCATATACTATTACCTTCATAGTCACTATATGTCCACCCAGTTGAAGAAATTTTCAACACAGTCAGACATCTTACTCCACCACCACCATCAAAGCACCAAATGCAGGAATATATTTTGGAAAGATGGTGTTCGTTCCTCTGGAAAAGTTTCAGAAAGTAAAGAGATCTCCTTTGAACAGTCAACAGTCAGACACAGCAGTTATTTAGGTTTGGTTATGGTAGACACAACAGACACTAGATAGTACGTAGTTGTGTCTAATTCAGTTTGGCTTGGAATGCTGAGCTGATACTAAATTGTTGCCAGGGCAAGCAACACATGTGGGTGATAGTGAGAGACACGGATACCAGCTTTTAGTAGAAAAACATGGTGAGTCATCTGGGTTGCGTATGTGTCTGTGTGTGATTGTTTGAGGTCCGTCTGGTCCTGTTTCCCTCCCGTCTGATGTGAGCCGCGATGAGCAGACAGCTGGATCTAATCTGCAGCATCTGTCTGCAAACATGGAGCTTGTGTGTGTGTGTTTGTCTGTGTTTGTGTTTGTAAGATGTGTACGTGAGTCACAGTGACTCATCGTGGTCCGAGTGAGCGGTTATTGGACCTCTGATGTGTGAGGGACCTGCAGAGCTCATCCATACCTTGTGCTCCATCTCAAAAGTACAATTGTGATGATATTTCCATAATAGCAGGCTGTCGTCAAATGTGGAAAACGAGTAATCTCTCTTAGATTGAGGCATTAAAT
The DNA here is from genome assembly GCA_016806645.1 of Ophiodon elongatus. Taxonomy (NCBI): domain Eukaryota; kingdom Metazoa; phylum Chordata; class Actinopteri; order Perciformes; family Hexagrammidae; genus Ophiodon; species Ophiodon elongatus. Next base: position 1,075,626 of record JACSYO010002141.1, read on the forward strand.
CTTTTTGATGGATCCTTTTTGTTTGGTGAAACAATTACCCAGTATAATGGTTTGGTCACATGGGCTGATAAGTGGGGCAGGAGGTTGCTAAGGAAAGCACTGTTCCCATTGTAGTACAACTGTAGTAGCAGTATTCCCAGAGCTCCCATTCATGCCCTGCGCTCTCTCTCTCTCTCTCTCTCTCTCTCTCTCTCTCTCTCTCTCTCTCTCTCTGCATGTGTGTTTGCTTCAGGATCTTCATGTGTCAGATAAGTCTGACAGTCCAGACGAGATGGAGCGCGTGAGCAGGAATAAAGTCGAACATGGGAGACAGACGCATCAGGTCTTACAGGTGAGTCATTTATCATGATATACAGGTGATACAACTGCTGTGCTAAATCCTGAGAAACTGACTTTATTACTATTATATATATATGCTGTTGTTACTGGAGTAAATTATTTGTGTAAGAATTTAAGATTATTTCAAGGACTTAAAAGTGTTTAGGAATAAATTGGCTTCAAATCAATAAACAAATGAATCTACCAATCAGTGCTTGCAGTAAGAATGGACAAATCTTTTACATACATATATATATATATACTTTATAGGTATATAAAGACGTGGTCATTTCTATGCTCTGTCTCTCTGATATGTGTAACCCTCTTTATTTCTACAAGTAAGTCTGAAATGAAACAATCTTTAATTACAATTATACATCTCCATAGGATTATATAATGATGTTTTTATTCTTGGTTTTGTTTTGACAGAGCACTCCTTTAGACCTGATTGAGACAGGCAAGTCCCTGAAAGTTCAGGCAGAGCGCCCCCACCTGGTTAGTTTGGGGAGTGGACGCTTGAGCACAGCCATCACCTTGCTACCTCTGCTGGAAGGTGAGCACCTGTGTGTGTGTGTGTGTGTGTGTGTGTGTGTGTGTGTGTGTGTGTGTGTGTGTGAGAGAGAGAGATTTGGAGTGTATGTTTGTGTGTTGGTGGGATGGGTGGATATTAAACAGTAGTTTTAAATGATATATTTTCTCACTTAACTTATGCACCACTTATTTCATACATATCTAAATGTCCTTGTTGAATAGGACATTAGAAACCTCATTGACGTTGAGGAACCCCTTGAAAACGAGACGGTACATCTCAAGGGGTTGTTCCTAATAAGTAATTTCCATAATAATTGAGAGCTTGTTAAACTGCCTAATCATGCTCCATCATTACCTTGTTAAAGTGACTAACTAAGAGGAGCTAATCATATCAGGGAACTCCACATCTTTTTAACCTCCATGGTAATCTACAGTCTGCAGCCCAGACATGACTGTACTGACAGGCTCTGTAATCTATGTTATTGTTTGCACATGTAGACATTTCCAGAAGCACGTTATTAAAAATAAGTCAGTTTTTTAATAAGTAGGCAGCACAACTTGTCATGAGTGATGAATTGCCGAAAACTGATAACACGTTACCTTCTGACCATCTTGTTACGGCGCCAAAGTTGCAATTACACCCTTGTCTGGGATTTTCTTGCAGCACTGAGCGTGGACACCACAGAGGAAGAGAGAGAGAAGAGTTATTGACTTAGTTCATTAACTCCAGAAATATTTTTTATTTGAGCTCCATCAGCTATCCCATAAGAATAAATAGTGTTACAGTTAAATCTCCTGCACTCAGACATCAATAAAAATATGACTGATGGTCAAACTACTACACGGAAAATAGTTTATGGGCGTATTAATTTCCTTTAACAAGATTCCTTTCATCTGCCTGGATAAGCACACCTCTTGAAACTAACACCTGTTTTCCAACATTCAATCACGGGTTGACTCCATCTTTGACCGTGACCCCTGAAATGACACCCGTACCTCGAACTGAACCCAGGAATACTTCAGAGAAATATTCACAGGTCCACAGGGAGCTCCTGTAACTGACGCTGAGAAAATGTTTTCTCTTGTTGTAGGGAGAACCACGCTGGGCAGTGGAGAGACAGATATCCCTCTGCAGGGCCACGGCATCACAGCACAGCACTGCTACATTGAAAACCAAGCAGACAGCATCACCTTGTACCCATGTGGAAACCAGTGCTCTGCAGATGGCCTTCCCATCACCAAACCCTTTCGCCTGACACAAGGTAGCTCTGTCACAGCCTTAAGGGATGGCTGTTGGTGTTAAAGCTGTTTCTTTTTGCATCTTATATCAATGGAGTAGCTTAAAAAATGAACACAAAAACTAAACCAAGCAGATTACTAGTGATTGTGTAGGACAGTAGTGTATATAGTGTTTACTATTACATTTTGTACATTATCCATCCTTAATACTTCTGTAATGCCCTGACCTTTCATTTTTTTAAACCATAAGGGTGACATGTTTCGCTGTAAGTGAAATGTCTTACAACCATTGTCTGGGTTGCCATAAAATGTTGTCCCCTTCTGGATGAATTGTCATAATATTGGTGAATCCTTCACATTTTCATCCAGCGTTGTCATCAGGTCAATATTCAATTTGTTCACTACTTTAGTTTCTGACTAAATAATAGTAAAACTATAGATATTCCAATCAGACTCTGTACCCTGTCATTAGTGCAATTAGCAAATGCTAGCATGCTTTATGCTGAGCTAATATGGTGATTATAGTAAACATCACACCTGCTTCCGATCAGCATCGTCATTGTGAGCCTGAAATGATGATGATTGAAATGGTAAATCCATTACAGTATTTCATACTCATACATAAATTGAGTTCTGATGAGCTTTAAATTCACTGAAAACAAGGTGGACGATAACATTGCCTAGCTTCACAAAAACAAAACTCTTTCCAGTAACATGCGTACTTGCCATAAAAAAGGCATAACAGTCCCGCCCCCCCTGGCTCCCCCAGTCCCCCCTCCCTCCATGGGATCCAAGCCAGCAGCTACACCAGAATGTCATTTGAAGCCGGGTAATCAGCCGGTGTGCGTGGACGCAGCAGCTGCTGCTGAACAAGAATACTTCAGGCTTCATTCAAAGGACTCATGACATTTTGAATAAAACAACCCAGGAATGGAGGAAACTGCTTCATTTCTATCATACAGAACAATATTGCAGCCATGTGGACCTTTGACTTCACTTTGAAGGATGAGATAAATGTTAAACTCCCTGTGGAATATCCAGAACTTGAAACAAAACTTCAGCGTGTGACTCTCAGGGAATATATCAGGCATTCTTGAAAGCCACCGGAGAGGAAATGCAGGAGAAGGAGTTGATTTCACTTACTGGTTAATTACACGTGAGTTAAACTAGTCAGTTTATTTATGAATCGTAATAAAGAAATATACAACAATAGTAAAACTGTTAAGCTCTTTGCCATGTCTGTGCCACACTAAAGGACTATTTCGTCTCTCATGCTGGATTACCACTTGCTTTCACGCTTCGATACACTTGTTTTATCAAATGTCAAGCTACAGTGTTGTGTACATTTCACGTTAAAATGAAACTTACAGAAAAATCGGTCTATATGCTCACATCTCCTATTGTGTTGATTATGTGACGCTATTAATCAGGGCAGTATTGTGAAATTGTTTACATACACTCAGGCGTTATACTGTGGCCTGTAAAAAAAACAGTGACTGCAGCCATTATAGACATATTTAATTAGTTAGCCATTTAAATTGAAGGCTGAAGTTACTAATAGTTACTAAATATCAAAATAACACAGTTAATCAGTCAGTTAAATATTTTATAGCAGTGTATTTATGGTGGTGTCCATGCTTTTCCTCCTAGAAGATGTTAACTAACTCATCACTGACAGCTTTCTACCCACACGGTCTCTTCTCCTGGCAGGGTGCATGCTGTGCTTTGGTCAGTCGGTCTTTTTCCGCTTCAACCATCCAGAGGAGGCCCTGCGGATGAAGAGCATGCTGCCGGGAGGAACCCAAGGACTGAACACTACAAGAACTCACTCTACCGGTAGGAGACCCTGCTTTCATAATTACACAACACCGAGCATCAGATTTTACAGTTCCTGTGTGTCAGTTGCACAGGTCGTGTTCATACTCATGCATGCAGTTAATAATAATAACTAGGGGCCCAGCAAACACTGGTATGTATGAAGGTTGTACAGTTTCTTCAGTAGTTATTCTGGGCAGAGTAAATGCTTTGGGCTAATATATATTTAGTCAGTTAGGTTCTTACTACCTTAGTGTACAAATCAAGAACATCCGGTCAATGCTGCACCATCGTACAGCTGTTGCAGTGAAGACCTTGGGTAGGATGACATACTGTACATGAATAGCTATTAAAACTATCTATGTTTTAAGGCTTACGACATTTTTACGTAAGCCTACGTAAACTACAGAACTGACTTGGACATTAAACTTATATTCTCATGTCAAAAGTTTAAAAAAAGTTGTATTTGTTTTCTGCTTCTCAGATTTAATACCAGTTTTATCAGCTCTTGGTTTTCATATCTGCGGCACAATTGGTCTTGAAGTCTGACTGCAACATTGGTCATTATCCTTGATAGGATGCAGAAATAGCTTGTTCAGGGCTAATTATCGTTGGCCTACATTGTGATCTAGTTCATTTAAATCTGTGGTTTTTCGCTCTAGGTGTGACCCCATTGTGACTGAGGATTGTTGTAACCTTTCATTTTAGGGTTAAATTCAGATGACGATATATTGTTCTGTCCCGTTAATTGCGTTGACTGTTGCCTCGTGCTGTTGATGATATTTAGAATCCATTCTCCTCTGACCTTATTCGTTCGGCTGTCAGTTCTTGAACTGTGCGGTAAGAGCCACCACACCCTGCAGTGTGTGTATGGCCCACTATTTCCTGACCAGGCCCTGATTTCATCTGCTCTGAATGAGGTAGACCGCTGCAGCTTTTATATTTAGCAACTTCAGATCCCTGTAGGATTACAACACAACTGAGGAGCGCACCATCCCGACTGCCGGGTTTGGTTCATACAGGAGAACATGGGCTCCAAGACTTGTATTACTATTTAAAGTGGGCAACCAGGACACTGTGTATGTTCAGGCATGTGTATTTGTCTTTTAAAGGGCGACCCCCTTTGTCCTAAACAGCACAGACTGTGTGGCGGACGTCAGTAGTCAAAGACAACACAGGACAGATCCCTTCAACTGTGTTTGTTTATGTGTGTTTTTGCAACTGTCTTTTAGGGTGTCCTCCTCCTTTATTTAACAGGAATGCTCATTTACAAGTGTTTCTGTCTCCCTGTGCAGACTCTCAACGTGTCCTGAACGGGAACCATCTGTCTTTTTCAAGCAACGGTGACTCCAAAATCAGCCACATAGCAAAGAACCTCCAGGACTCTTTGGTGTTCAAGGCTGGATCTGGTAAACAGCCTATTCCTCAGCCCTCTCATCCAAACATACTCAATGGGAGAAACGGCTCCATGACCGAGGACTCCATTTATGAAAACAGCAACTTTCTGGGCCAGCACCTCGGGAACAAAACCTCTCCAGTACCAGCGCAGTCCGCTCATATCAACCACACTCCTGTCCCCCATCCACGGACCTCACTCTCAAGCGGTACTAGTGGTGCTCAGTGGGTCCAGGAGAGCCCAAAGCTTCTTAGAAGCACAAGAGCAGAGGCCACGTCAAGCCCCACACCGCCTAACAAGGGGTCAGAACAGTTCCCAGTTAAATTTTCCACAACAGCTCCATCCAGCCCTCGAGTAAGAGGTTCTTCCCTACAGAAGAGATCCCCAAGTCCTATGCGAGATCAGCCCCTCTCTCATGTTGAAGTCCCTCAAAGGCTCAGGACTCCAGAGCCGATCGGGTCCACCAGCCTGAGAGAGCTTCCTCCTCTCAGCCCTTACATGTCCCGCAGAGCAACTCCAGGATCGCAGGGCTCGGCTTCCTCCCTCGCCTCACAGGGCTTCACTGTTAAAGGCGTCCCAGAGGGACCCCAGGGCCACCTCAAACTCACAACTACTTCAAAAGAAGAAGCCTTGAGGGCAATGTATGCCCAGGGTCCATCACCCCGCTCTGGGCTGGAGAAGGAGTCTAGAGGCAGGCAGTTAAGGTCTGGCCCGGGAAGTGCCATCATGTCAGGCCTGGGTTCTCTGTCTGGTTCATCTCCTATTACTAGCCCTCATAGCAAAAGAAAGACTTCCTGCATGACCATGACAGGATCCTCCAGCAAAGAACTGAACCTTGTGAAACCCTATACCCGCGAACGTAAAAACAGCATCTCTGAGATCAGTGACAATGAGGATGAGTTGCTGGAATACCACCGCTGGCAGAGAGAGGAGAGGCTGCGAGAGCAGGAAACGGAGAAACTGGTAAGTGATCGGCACTTTGGATATGACTTCACAGCAGATGTGACTGTAAAAAATAATTGAGCCCCAATCTGGATGCTGATGTGCACTTTGCTCAGGAAGTCATAAAGAAAACATTTGCTGCTCTGGTTTGTCCTCTATGACTGTTTGTATATTCTACATCCTGTGGCCCGGCGGAATTTGTATATACTTAAAGCTGACAGGTAGAGCCACAGCTGTATCCGGGCGTGAAAACTGTTTACAAAAAACATATTTTTAAAAAGAAATATTAAGCATCCAGCAGGCACAGAGCAACAAACACGTGTGACAGTCGAGGGAAGGTGCTGAGACCGCTGGCAAGGCAGACACCATGTCTGCATTCAGATATCTTTTCTAAATCCCCTGGCATACATCCACGAGCTCATCTCCCCAGAGCATTACTGGCATCGTCAGCCCATTTGGCCCGAGTAACACGGGGTGAACATTCCTCCACCAGTCTTAAGGTCCAGAGCGGAGGGCGAGGCTGCATATGGCTCAACACTATATTTATCAAAAAGGAAGAGTGGCTTTTACTTTCAAAGCTGTCGTGCTCGACTGAAGGCTCTTTCTTATTCGAACACACACTATATCATAGACTGCATACTTGTTATCCATCCTGAGTCCACACCCAACAGCCCCCCCCCCTCCCCCCACGCCCCCACCCCATCATTCTTCAGCCCCCTCCCAGCCTGCTTCTGACAGCTGAAGGGACCATAGGGAGAGGAGGGGGTGGGGGTTCCCGCCCCTTCATGTCCACAGACTATTTCTGGAACCAAAAGGTTTCTGGTAACAAATAAGAGAGTTACCGACAACATGCATCAGAGTTGTACTGATAAGGGTTGGACCGCTATGGATACAGTATGGTCCGTGTTTGTGTTGAGTCATCCAGTATGTATAGATAAGACATCACCTCTCGTACATAAATAGATAAAGAGCTGATATTTCTTGGCCCAAGAAAATGTTGATTTGTGTTTTTGCTTGAGAACCATATTTGGAATTTCTTCCAAGCTTTGATATTATGCTGCATTCATAAATCATACAATTATCGAGCTGTAATTTGACAATTTGAGATTTGTTCACTGTTGGCTGAGGTTTCCAGTGATTTACGCCTATGTTGTGTTATATTGCTGGCACTTGATAAATGATGCTAATAATGCTTACTGTATGTGTGTTTACGAGAAAATATGTGCACACCTGCACACAAAATCGGACACACGTGAATGTAGATAACCACTATGTGAAAAAAGTTACATTTTCACAGTAAATCACTTCATTAATGTCTCAGAGGACAAATCCTAGAGGTGGATGGAGCTTCAGAACTTGATGAAATCAAGGCACCTGTTAAAGGAATAGTTTGACATTTTGGAAAACTTGCGTATTTACTTTCACGCTGAGCGTCAAATCAGAAGACTGATATCACTCCGTCCAATAAGTTTGAAGACAAAGCCAGGAGATGGTTAGCTTAGCTTAGCATGAAGACTGGAAGGAGAAACAAACAGCAAGACTGGCTCAGTTAATCAACACCACTTATTAACACAAATATGATATTTGTTTAATCCTTACAAAAATGTGTAAAACTGACATATTTTACTATGAAGCTAGAGCCAGGAGACGGTTAGCTTAGCATAGCAGAAAGACTGGACAAAAAGTGTAAAATTTGGACTGCGGAATAAACTAATGAGATTCAATATGATAATTCATGAGATTTAGAGGTGCTAGTTGTCTATGATAAGCTATGCTAATTATCCTAGATGTGATGTTAGCATCATAGTTAGCGTATACAAACATGAGAGTGGTATCTATCTTTTCATGTCAGCCTCTGGAAGAAAGCGAATAAGTCTATTTTCCAAAATGTTGCTTAAAAAGAAAGTACTTTTAACTAGTCTAGAAGCTCCATCATATCACCTCTATGCTTCCTGCTATTTCTGTTGCAGTTGTGTTTAAATGGTTTGTATTCCTATATAAAATGCATTCAATGACAAACCAGCTGATGTGGTGAACTAAGTTTGGGGTCCCTGACTATGTTCGTGGTTTGTTTGGTATCGCAGCCTTGAAAGAAGCACACAAAACAGATCAACTGTAGACCTGTGGATGAGAGAGACAAAGAGAGGATTTCCTCACAGTGGAATGAATGCCCTACATTTGGCACACTGCTCTCTTAGCACAATTGGCACAGCCATGCATGATTTTTATTCATCTCACTTTACTGAACCCAACCTACATACATAGATATGGCTGCATTTTAAAAAAGCCCATGCGGCAGTTTATCTCTCAGCAAAAGTAAAGGGCATAGCTAGAGAGGAAGCAATGTGAGTGAAAAGTTAATTTTAGCATCAATTCCACTGAGAGGAGGCCAAACTGTGGGTTTGCAACAGAGTTCAAATATTTCTATTTTTTTAGGTGGTTTTGGTTAATTGAGAAGATTTCTATGGAAATACATGAATACAAAATATTTAAATTGCAATAAACAGCAACATTTCAGTATTAACGAGGCAAAGGAGTTTATTTCAGTGTTACACTATTTTTTGAAATTTTCGCTTTCTTGTGTCTGTAACAAAATCGACCAGATATAACATTACATAACATAACATAAAACAATATACCATGTTAGTTAGTAGCTTTAGAGGTGCTGGTTGGTAGATTTGTTTCACCTTCAGATGGAGCCAGCTGTTCCCCCTGTTTCCAGTCTTTGAGCTGAGCTAACCTAAGCTAACTAGCTGCTGGCTGTAGCTTAAATTTAACAGACATATATGAGGGTGGTATGGACCTTCTCATCTAACACTCTGCAAGAAAGCAAATGAGCATATTTCTCAAAATGTTTAACTTTTGCTTTAAAGGATAATGTTTAACACAACTGTCAAATCAAAAATATTTGGTTCATTGTGGCTTTATATTTCTAGTCTTATATCCATATTTCACTCCTCTGAATTCTGAAGTCAAGAAATAAACCAGGCAAACAGCACAAACAACTTTCTAAGGTGTACATCTTGCCGTTAAAGTCAATGACTTTTATTTCAACAGCCTGAATAATTTAAATACCAGACAAAAGCATCCTAGCGGTTGTGGACACAACAATACAGACATCAGGCACAATTCCCAGTCGTGCAATTCCTAATTATTGTTTCACATTCTGCGCATTTATTCTGGTAGATCAAAGCAAACATCTCATTGTTCGGCGTGATGGGAGACAGCCGACTGGCCACAAGCTGGAACCATGTGGCATAGCAAACAAATACAAAACATGATGACGAGGCAAAAAAGAGCCACATTGAAAGCATCTCTGATTGAAGTAAAAAACAGATGACAACTGGTGTAGTGCAACCAAAACCCGCCAGTGTTTTACATTGATGCTTCTTGTCAGATTCTGTTAAACAACTTTGGCTCTGACAGGTTTTACTCGGAGCTCCCTCCTGAGAGACAAACTACATCAGCTTCGGCCCTCCTGCTATCAGGTTACCGTTGTCCCGTGCCAGTGGCTGAGGGACAGCTGTCTAAATGGGACAATGTCACACAAGGACACTTGCAGCTTATCTGCAATACGATCTATAATGTAGGACAGGCCCACTTACGTCTCACATCTCTTCTGCAGGAGCGACAGAGGCTGGAGACCATCCTCAATCTGTGTGCAGACTATAATCATGATGACAGTGCTGCGGAGCTGGCTGAGGTGGTGAGGAGTGGACTGTTGGGGGGCGCTAGAGGAGCCTGCTCGAACACAGCGGGGGGGATGGCCCTTCAGGGAGTAGACAGACCCCAGAGGCTGAGAGAGAACGATGAGGACACCCAGAGAGAGGAGTCTAGCAGCACAGAGAGCACACACCAAGAGGTAATAAACACATGCATGACGGCATGCAATAGATTATGTCTGATGAGGAATCTTAAAACAAAGTTGTATATATGTTCCCTCAGTGTGAAGAGCTGTTGGCTGGTCAGGAGCAGGTCTACCTGGAAGAGGAGAGGAGCAGGATCTTGGCCAGGGTTGACGACTTGAAGCACAGAGTCAGTGAACTGGAGCTGCAGCTACAAGAGACCAAACAGGAGGTCAACACACACACACACACACACACACACACACACACACACACACACACTCTTAGATCAACCCTCAAAGTGAGACGAGTGGAAACTGTTTCACCTTGAAGGACTTAGTGAGCTTGACAGGTGGTTTGCAGATTCTGACTCCATGTTGGTGTCTAGGTGGAGATGGAGCAGGCCCTGCTGCAGGCAGAGAGGCAGGCGGAGCAGGAGCAGGTGGAGGCTGAAAATGAGATCATCTCTCAGCTGCACCTCAAACTCAGCCAGCTGGACAAGGCCACCCAGAGAGAGAAGGACAAGGTGGGCAACCAGGAAAAAACAAAACAGGAAATGCTGTCGGTTTGCTTATAGCCATTGGTCTTCTAAGTACAGTTTGCACGTGAATGTTTCTGAACATCTGCGTTTGACTGTATACAAACTCACTCCTTCCTGAATTTGCAAACAGTCTTTATCTTTTTCTGAGATCTCAACTGACATGCACTGGTTATTCATGAGCTGTATGTCCTAAAACACAAAGCACAAACTGTCTTCTCTTTGAAGTGTCCAACAGCTTTAAAGCTTTTGAAATAGACAAAAACATCAACAGTGGAAATCGTTTAGCATTTAGCTGGATGTGACCCACACTAAAATGTTGATTCAGATGTGCATGTACCTTTTGATGTTTCTCCCATTTTAACATTGTGCGGATCATTACGACCTCTCAACACACCTGCCAACCTAACCTCTGCTTCAACCCTCTAATACTTTAACTGCTCTGGCCTTTTAGCTTGGCGCATGGATTTGAGTTATCTGTGATTTTTTTTTTTGTTTCTTCCTGGGGTGGTGTGTGTGTGTGTGTGTGTGTGTGTGTGTGTGTGTGTGTGTGTGTGTGTGTGTGTGTTTGTGTTTGTGAATGCGGACCCAATTGTGTGTATGTGTGTGTTTCTATGTGTTTTTAGGGGAGGGCTAATGTGTCGGCTGAGCGGAAGGCCCTGGAAAAGCAGAGGAATGAGTACAATGAGCTGAAGAGGCAGTTTGATAAGTGCCCCTTGTCTCTAAGGGAACAGTTACAGGAGCAGCTCAGCAGGGTCAGTGTTCTCACGCAGCCCACTGGCTGGCAACAGTGAGTTATGATATACCAAATACCACAGTTGTGTATGATCTGCACAGAAACGGCCGCAGACATAACGCTGACTCTGTTTTGAAGCACTCAGAGCCACTCATACGTATGCAGACTGTGCATTTCCTCTTTTTCTGTTGTTGCCCCTCATCATCTAAACATATAAGGTTATAAGTGTAATTAAACAGTAAGGAATGCTTTTGCTACTCCAGCAGCACTTTTAGACTGTTGCTTAATCTCTGCTGTGCCCTCATTCTGGATGCTTGCAATGTCAAATGCTATTAGTAATAATTAATAATGTCATTAACAGCGCTGCTATGAAAAGTGTGCATGCCTTTTACCATGAATGATTCAATTTACATACGCACATTTAATGATTACAGGCAGATCATTGTCAGACTTAATGGTATAACATTTTGGCTACTTCATCGTGGACGTTAAAGGACAAGGCTGGTATTTTGTATACATACTTTTCTCATTGTGAACAAATCCCATGAAAACACCAAAACCAAGAATGTGTTAGTCCATCCCTCAATACTTTCTGACCTCTCCAGCCTGAAGAAACCATCAGTTGCTACTGAAGATGTAAATCTTCTATATTGGGTCACAAATTTAGTTTATTTTTTTAAGAAGGCAAAGGGGCTTTCAAACAATTGACTACTGTAGTTTTTTAGCAAAACATTACTCAAAAAGGAGTAAACTTCTTTTAATGGGGACTATTTTCAACCGTGCATAAATACGTGCTTACAGCAGCAGTGTCTGTGTTCATCATAGGGAGAGTAAGAAGATACACAGCTTTGGATACACAGACAATACTAGTTAATCATTGATGGTTTTATTCTTTTATGGGATTTTGTTAACAATAAGAAACAGCAAATATTGCAAGGCTTATCATTTGATATCTCAGTGAATGATATAAACAGTGTGAATAACCTGCATGTATGTCTGTACGTGGACAGGGAGCTGACGCTCTGGAGTCTGGGACCAAGCAGTTTGAGGAGCTGGAGTTCTGCCAGCTGGAGGAGGAGAGCAGCCTGGAGGAGAAGAAGGAGACTCAAAGCTCGCAGCTTCACCAAGAGCGAGCCGAGTATCACTGCAGCGTGGCCAAGAGGAAGGTGTGGATATAATTGTAGCAGAAAATACGTATATATGTTTGTAAAATATGATCGCCAACTCGAGATTATACGTCAGCGTGACGTCACGGTTTGATTTGCAGGAGAAGATGTCCGCTATGGAGGCACAGGTGAAGCAGATGGGGTTACAGGCGGCTCATGACTGTGAGAGGATGTCTAAAGACAGGACGGTGACTCTGCAGCTGCTACACAAGGTTGGCCTTTCACCATTAATAAACCTATCCGACAGCAGGCATGTATTTAATTCATAATAGTGATGCATGGCAAGCTCTGAAAGCGCCTCTATGTCCATGCTGGTTTTGTATTTTAGGAGCAAGACAGGTTGTGTGCCCTGGAGAAGAGGTACCACATCTTGACAGGAGGGAGAAACTTCCCGAAGCCCAACAGCAGCATGAAAGAGGTGAGCAGGAACATGTGAGACGTGATCTCACAACCAGCTGTGGTTATTAAGCTAGAGGAGGAGTACAACAACAACAACAACAGCAAAACACTTCCTTCCAAATGGATTTTGTTTTAACTTAAATGAACTTTTTAAAACAGGAATTTCTACACATCAGCGAACCTGACCTTGTCTATGTGGACGGTCCTCCTCATAGCCCCTGTCCCTCCTCTGCCTCCTTCTCCTCCTCTCACATGCCCTCCCCTGAACTTTATCCTGTTAGGCTACAAGAGGTAAACCTCGACCAAATCAATCTTGTAACAACACCTAACAAAAGGCTAATAAATGCCTGTGCTGCCGTTTCTATGATAAAAAAAAACAGCATGTGGTGTGTTAGCAAATAATCACAAACAACAGCAAGCTTGAAGTTTGTTTGTTGTTGGGTCAAGTTCCTGCCATTCTCTACATATTATGTTTGTTTGGGGTCATTCTCCAACTTGTAGGGTTACAAAATCTATAATTAAAGCAGTAGAGGATGCAACAACAACAAAAAGAAACTTGGAAACTTGGAAGATGACCTTTGGGATGTTTAAACTGTAACCTGACCCTGTTAATTTCAAAGATAGAGACCAAAGGAGTTATGATGCCCACGTGTTTGCTTTGTGCGTCTTTGCATGACTTCTCTAAGTGTCCACTATTGCCATCTGCATCCTTCTTATCCCTGTGTTTTGGCTGTCGCTGCAGGAGTACCTCAGGCTCGCTGATGTCTATAGGATGTATGGAAATGCTTCTATGCAACCTCACTCTTCCTCTCCTGCTGCTCTCCACTGCCTCTCCTTCGCTGTAGGTCCGGCTCTGCCATGTGAGGTAGACACCCCGCCTGCTTTCTGCCATACTCCCTGTTCCTCTGACTCGTCAGTCTACTAAATACTGAACCCACCTAAGCACATTTACGATATCTCAAATTATTAGATTGGTCTTCTTAACGTTTATTTTCCACTTTCTTCTCTCTCCATGTTCTGTAAATGTATGTGTGTGTCTCCTGTGTCTGCATTGACTGGTTGTGTGTGTGTGTGTGTGTGTGTGAAGGAGTACATCACTGTCAGTCAGTTAAGCCAGATCTTTGGGATGCAGAGAGTTGATCCCTCCTCCTCTTCCTCTATTCCATCATTCCAACTTGCCTCCTCTGAATCCACCTTCTCGTGCCACTCAGCTGCATGTGGTCCTTCCTCCTTTCTCTCTGCGCAGGTTTGTTATTCTCTCTTACCTGGCTTTTAAAAACTGACGACACCATTCAGTTTCTCCAACATTGCAGCCATCCACTGAACAACTACTATTGCTGCGAGGACTGTTTCGTGTGTATCTTTCCTACCTGCTTGTTGCTTCTGTCACTGATGCTGGTGCTGCTCCCCTCCCCTCTCTTTGGCTGGATGTTTTTCATCACCTCAGAGCCAGCCCGAGCTGAGCAGGAATGCAATGCCTCCTATTAACCTCGAGCGCTGGTACCAGGACATCATGGCTGCTGGAGAGCAGTCATGTCCTCCACCGCTGCCTGCAAAGTCTTTTTCCACACGCAGACACAGTCAGGTAAATGATCCACTCTCTCTCGCTGTGTGTTGCTACAGGGCACTAACAGCAGGTCAACACATTGCATTGCCAACACGCTGTCTTGAACCCCTGAAGCCAGGAGATCTTCACACTAGCCACTCGAGTATCTCTATTTGTATGACTTGGAGGCCCTCTAGTGGATTGAACAAGACAGGGCAGTATTTCTTGAGTTACAGGGAACTTTGCTTCGATTTGTCAATGACAAATGCTGATATTGGTCTTATTATCAGTTGGGTTCTTTATCCTGAAAGCATTAAATAAAGCATGTTATAACTTACTGAAAAAAAAAAAAAGAAGAAATATTGCAAGCTGGAACAGGAAGTCTTATTATCATAAAGCGTAGTGCTCCATGTAGACAAATAATGACATTCAGTGTTGGGCTGAGCTGAAGATGTGAGAAACAGAAAAACACCAGTTATAAATGTAGAGGAGTAAGATATAGCAGACAATTTAAATACTTGTGTAAAGTACAAGTACCTAAAAATGAAGTACAGTACTTGAGTTAATATATGTACACTGCCCAGAAGAGCCCAGCAAGTCAAAAACCCACAAACTAAAGTCAAATTCAAAATTTGTATCAGTTTCTGCCTTTTGAAAGAATCTTCCACATGAGGACAAAAAAGATCTGTCGTTCTTCTCTCAGCTATTGAAGTCCAAATCAGACGGAGAGGTTGCACAGGCAGCGTCAAACACACTGCCGCACTCCAGTGGTGCTGCTCATGAGAAAAATGCATCCACCAAGGTGAGCACATCAGTTTAAGACATCCATCCATCCATCCATTATCCAAACCGCTTATCCTTTTTAGGGTCGCGGGAGTTTAAGACATGTAAATTGTAAAACAAATCTTCTATGTCGTCACACACGTGTGATGCTTTCGATGTGTTTTTCAGGGGTTACAGTTAATGCTGAGAGAGATGTCACAGACATTAGACATGGACTCCAGGAGAAAGTTGTCTCTGCAGAGCAAAGGTACGTGATTCCTTCAGCCCGTCTCATCTATTTAGCACACTGGAGGGTTTTCACCTTCACTCAGAACATAACTGTGGGAATGAATATTACCAGCTTACTTTGGATACATGCTTTGGATGTGATTATAATCAACTATAGCACCTTTGTTTGTTGTTGGCTACATCTTGCACTACTGTTTCGTTTTGTTAGTTAATTTAATTTAATATTATTATTCTATTCTATTTGTTGTATATATTGTGCATTTCTCTTCTTCTTCTTCTTCTTCTTCTTCTTTTCTTTTCTATTTTTGTATATATTGTTCTTCTCTTATGTAAAAATGCTGCTGTACCGAAAAAATGTCCCCTTGCGGGATTAATAAAGTATTTATCTATTTATCTATCTATCTATCTATCTATCTATCTATCTATCTATCTAGTAGCAATGAGTTGACACTGTCAGTAGAGGGCACTGCAAGTCTGTGACAGCTGTCTCTGCACCCTCTCCGCTCCCACAGATCTGTCTCCGACCGTCCATCACTCCATCCTGCATCATCAGGCGCCGCCGAGTGGCAACCAGGCGTACGACACCCTGAGCCTGGAGAGCTCAGACAGCATGGAGACCAGCGTCTCCACTGGCAACTCCGCCTGTACCCCAGAAAGGTGAGAGACTGGAAAATGTGCAATTGGCTCTGTTTCCATGGGAACACTCAAGTCTGCCCCGTCTCCCAGGAGAAGGGTCACTGCGCTTTGTTCCCGTGACTGTAGCACAGTAGCTGTTCAGAATTCAAAGACTGTTTACTGTTCATGAAGAAAAGCTTGCCTCCTCCGTCTCTTACCGCTGTCAGTGCTTGATTTTCAAGCACGTGTGTGTTTACTGTTTTTCATCCAAAGTCTTGTCGTGGCCGTGTCATCAGACACTCCTCTTCCCTCTGTGTGTTGTAGTGCCTCCGGGTTAGAGGCCCAGAGGATAGAGGAGATGGAGAAGATGCTGAAGGAGGCGCAGCAGGAAAAAGCCAGACTGATGGAGAACCGAGTGAGTGTCGAACGTTAGTGCTGCAGAGTTTTATCAAACCGGACTGTCATCAGTTATCATCAGTTATCCCATCACTTCCCACACTCTTTTCATATTTCAACACGATTAGTCAATTACTCGATTGGTCAACAAACAGAAAATTTATCAGCAACTATTTTAATAATCTATAAATAATTTGAGCCATTTTTCAAGTAAAAACGCCAAAAATGAGATAGTTCCAGTTTTTAAAATGTGAAGACTTGCTGCTTTTCTGTGTCATATATGAAGGTAAACTGAATATCTCTGAGTTTTCGACTGTTTGTCCAATAAAATAAGTAATTTGAATGAATCTTCATGGGCTGTGGGATATTATAACGGCCATTTTTCACCATTTGTTTTACATTTTATAAACAAAACCATTTACTGATTAATCGATAATGAAGACTGTCGTTAGTTGCAGCCTAGTGTCAACTGGTGAAAATGTGTTATTGCCTCACCTCTGGCGTAACGAATGCTAGAACACATTTAAGCTGGTTTCAGAGTTAAGTATAAAATAGACTCACACTCACCCACACTTAAAAGTAATATTTATGCTTCTGGCAAATATTAAAAACATTATTAGATTAAAAAAAAATTATGGCCACACATTTTGTTGCTGGCCTTATTGATAAAATCATACAGCATTTCAATATATATATATATATATATATATGGCAAATGTATGGAAATCACATAAGCAAAGTGCAAAATGCAATAAACTCACAATTTGTATGAAATAATTCATTTGAATTGACCAAATCCCCTGAAAGTTGATGCGCAATACCTTTGAATTATCTCATGTTTCTCCTGTTTCTCCTGTTAAATAGATAAAAAAACACATTGTATCAAAGTGATTCACTCAGCTCAAGGTGTGGTGAAATGATGTTGTAAGTAGTTTGTTTACCTTTGTATTATTTCTACATGTTGAAACAAAGTAGACCTGTATGTAAGTATCTGAAAGCTGCAAAGGATCATTTTACATCAGCAAAGCTTACCGAGACTTTAGGGATATATTTTACAAAACCCTGGATTGGGACTTTGAATTCTCAAGTGCCTCCTCTGACAGTCGCTCACTTTCTATTGCAATATTTGCCTACTATTTACATATTCTCCCCGACTCCCTTTTGCCCCTGTTATTTTCTCCTCGCTTCTCTCCATCTGTTCCTCTTTCTCCTCTCCCGACGCTCCCAGGAGAGGGAGGTGCATGCTCGGCGGCAGATGTTGGAGGAGGAGCGGAGGAGGCGCGAGGAGGCCGAGAGGAGGCTTCAAGACGAGACGACCCACAGGCTGAGGCTGGTGGAGGAGGAGGTGAAGATGAGAGAGAAACACTTCTCCCAGGTCAGTGGAGCAGCGGGAGGAGACGGGCTGGCGGGAAGAAAAGAGAGGAGGGGACGGGAGACTTGGGGAAGAGGATGAGAGGCGAGACAATAAAGAGAGGCTGGGAATATGGGAAGATCAAAGATTGTCATGGGGAGAGAATGGAGGGGAGGGTGAGAGGAAGAACAGAGAGAAAAAAATGGATGGGGGGAGCATGGGGAGTGGGGCGGGGGGCATAAAATATAATGTACACATAATTAAAGCTTTAATCTTGGCAGAGTGTGTTTAACTACCAGTTGTCTGTGGTATAAGTATGTAAACAAATATCCTTAAATCATCAAGTACAAATGCACCCAGTTCTGCAGCTGAAAAGAGCGTTTTACCGTCTTTTAGCTCAATGTTGTGGTTCACTCTCACGGCTCAGGCAGACAGATGTTTTCTCATAAAGCGCTAAAAACCCACTCAACACTACCTGCTCAGCCCCAAACAGCAGACGGACACAGTTAGCAACTAGCTGGTGAACCCAGTGCAGCATTTAGCAGCTAAAGAGACTTGGGAGTTGGTAGAGACCAAAAAAAAGCTTAAAGTCGAGTGAATATTGGACCCATATTCATCAATAGACAGAACCAGGACTCAGAATGAATGCTAATGTTTCTCTGTAGCAGGATTATAAAAGGTGCAAAGGTTTCTTAACGAGTTTTCTCATCTTCTCACACCACTTGGTCATCAGCATTAAAGCCTCACGAAGCACTTTCTTCACAGGCCCGTCCAATGACACGCTATCTGCCGAACCGCAAGGAGGAGTTTGACTTGCGAGCCCATGTGGAGTCGTCCGGCCACAGCATAGACACCTGCCCCTTCGTCATCCTCACAGAGAAGATGTGCAAGGGCCACCTGGTGAAGATGGGCGGCAAAATCAAATCGTGGAAGAAGCGCTGGTTCGTTTTTGACCGCATCAAGAGGAACTTCTGTTATTACGGGGGTGAGGATACAATGACATTTCATCATGGGGTATATTTGTTGAATTATTACTGCTAATTTGTTCAGTTCAGCTTTATTCACTCAGGAAGTCTCGTTAATATCAAGATATCTTTTGCAAGAGAGACCTTGTAACGTGGTTGGTTTAGGTGGAGAGAGCTAGCAGCATGGGCTAGTTAGCAGGAGCTCACTTTATTCTACAGTACTTAACATCGACCACACAATGCCTGGTCGCTACGGCGATATATTCACTATTCATACATGAGCAGTAGAACCACTAAAAAAACTCAACTCTCAACACATCCTAACAAAAGGAGGCACAACCTTGTGGCACTGTTTAGCATTACAGTAACACCATAACTCCGGCTGTTACAACCTGAAGATAAATCACATGTATTTCAGATGATTCAGTCACACAATTAAAACAGTCTTAATTCAGTTATGAAAAGTATCCACAGAGGAATGAGTGTTTATAACTTTGAGGTGGGTTGCAGTTAATTCTAGTAATGAACCAGTCTTCTCCAGTTCAGAGTTGGTACGGGGAACTTTTAAAGGGAACCTGTCACTATAAAAGTACACACTAGTACTATTACCGAGTACTTAGTGAAGTTCAACATTTGCAAATACTAAGAAAGATGAAGAAGCCAAGAGCTCACTCAGTTTCATAGGCAGCAAATACAGGGAACCATTTAGGAGCTCCTGAAGATGAAAAAACTGATAACAGAAAATAAAAGTTGTATTATATTTGGCATATTGGTTAAAATGCTGATCAGTTTCGACCTCACAGGTTCTTCATCAGAATGGAAATAGTAAAAACTGACTACACCAGATACTCTCGATAGACAATACACCAGAAATAAAGATATATTATATATTTCAAAACATTCTAAATTTCATTTAAAAATCTGCAAATTAAAATACCACTTAAAGAGCAACTTTGAGGCCTAAAGGTCACAGCCTCTGTTAAATACTACAGCGCCCTCTGCACCAACAGGATCCTAATATGTTCTGCTAACTTGTTCAATTCAAGTCTCAGGCCTCGCTTACAGAGGATTAAAGTGGTCAACCCGGTTTGCTCACATAAGAGTCCACTCGTATGTGGTATTCATGAACTCAGAACTTTATGTTGAAGAGTTGCTGTGCATCAAGCCGGGACCTGATTTATTCAGTTCACCCGGCAGCAGTGCCGAGTCTCTTCTGAGAAACGTACACTTCGCCTCTCTTTGCTGTGTTTTTCAATAAAAACCCGACTTCTGTCCCGACCGGCGTTTTTATTCATCTGGAACCAAACACTAATTAAAGCTGCACTAAGTGGAATTTCCCGCCTCGTTCTTGTGTGTTAAAAGTCAGTTTGTAATTTGCGTCTATCAGACTGTCCCCTGAATTTGAAACGAGAACAGTTAGTTTTCTGAATAATTCATGAGTTTGTTTTTGAGGCATTATTTTACAATCAAGTTGAAAATAGAACCCACGTATATTTTCATTACTGTGGCCCCTGTTCTCTTTGCTCCTCTCTCTCTCTCCACTCACTTGCCTAGCCTTTTCACCCCCTTACTCCTGACGAAGATGATGGTGATGATGGTGATGAAATAAGATGCAATACTTTCTCTAGATGTGTTTTTCTTGGGGAGGAGGCTAGCTCCTGGCTTGTTCGTGACTAATAAAACGAAACTCACATTTCAAAAACATTTATCTCATTACTAAGCAGATTTGACTTACGGAAAAGGGAAAGCAGGAGAAAGTGTCGGACGTATTTCAAAAGATTGCCTTCAATTGTTGCTGGATGTTTGTTTCTTAGCCGGGCGCTACAGTGTGCACGGAAGAGACAAAAAGACCACTGTTTATTTGAACAAGAGCGGAATCCAGAAACTCTTTGATCCGATTATATTTGAAGAAAATTGATCTTAGACGTGAGGAAACTTAAATGCCTACAGCTTAGCCCCAAACTAGAGAAACCCATCAGTCCAACGACTGCGTCCGTTGAGCTTCATCCGCAGGTTTCCCTGAAACAAGTACAAAACTCCTCAGTGTGGAGTGACTTGAACATCCTCAAAGATATTCTGTGAGAAGAGAACAGCAATCTACACGTGACCGGACACAAGGTCTGACCTGCTGGAAGGGAAATTGTTGAACTGATCTGATATACAAAAGAGAGGCACTTCTTTTTAAGATTTACAAAAGATCTCAAGTCGTGAACCTCGCCAGCAGGGGAAAGGCTGAAAAAACCACAGAGACAATCCAGAAAGTACGACTGAAGAAAACAAGTCAAATTAATAGGATGGTAAAGACTTCAGGCATAGCTTGAAATAGACTTGCACTTTTAATTAACTTTTACTGTGATACAGTGCTGCTCATACCTATTCATGGCTTATGTGTTGCTGGGAAAAAGAGTTAACACCTTTCTGCTTTACAAGTGTTATTTTAAGTTAGAGTTCCTCTGTTTTACTTACTTACAAACTTATTTTATGGCATGATTTTATTTTTTGTGGAGGTTTAAAAATAATATTTATGAAATTATACAAATGTTCTCTCTGAAGTAATGTGATTAAGTCACAATTAACAATCCTCAATGCAATTCACTATTGAACTGCATCGACCTGCGAGTTGTTTTCAATCAAGTCATCGCCGATAGAAGAGGCAGAAGGAACTCAAAAATAAAGATGTTTGGCTTAAGTAGGAAATCAAAAAAGAATAATAACTAATCACAATCTGATCTTGGATAAGTTACTCCTAATGTACAACTTTTACTTTCTGCTGGGACTCACCATTATTGTCATTACACAACACCTGATCCATTAGGAATGGGTTTACATTTTATGTCTGCCTTGTTTAAAAAAATATATATTTTGTAAAATGGCTTTAATGTCATACAAAAAGCCACATGTTTTGAGATGGAATATTGTAAAATAAAATATTATTTGTGACCATCTGTCTATAATCTACAGGTGTGTAAGAAATATTTGATAAAGAAATTAAATAAAAAGACTGCCGTTTATTATTTGACCAAAGACAAACATGAAGTGTGTCCCCACATCACTGGCTGATTGCACTGTCTGCTTGGTCTGACAGAGGTCTTGCATCAGTAAAAGGCGTAATGTAATGTATCTTAATATGTTTTTTTTTCTTCATTTTTCTCCTCTCAGACAAGCATGAGACCAAGCTGAAAGGACTCATTTACTTTCAGGCGATTGAAGAGGTTTATTACGATCACCTACGCAGTGCCAACAAGGTAATCAATACTCTTTTTTTTTACATTTCTTATCATTTAGAACTTCATCCGCAATTTTATAATGTTTTAAATAGATGTTTATTATTTTTAAATGTATCAATAAACATAGTGGATTAAAATCTGTAGGGTTTGATTCCAAAATGCTACAGATTCTCTCACATTTCCCCATAATAAACCTTATGTATTATTTTTTTTATAGCATAAAGCTGCATGTTTACAATCACTCACAACTGTGAAAATATTGTCAGAAGTTTTTGAGCCGCAACTAAACACATAATTAAAATGTCCTGCTGCCAAATTGCTCTGTTGCATCATACATCACACATACAAATGGAAATGTTTTCAATTGGGAGTTCTTTTTAAATGGAAAGATCAATATTAGACTGGATTAAGTTGTTTTGTCTTGTCTTCTTAAATTAAACTAGTTTGTCATCTTATTTTGCACACGTGCATTTTACACTGTTAGTATATGCTATTGTATATTTTGTTTTTCTGACAAATGCCTCTGAGGAAAAAAATGCAACAGGTGCAGCTTGCAGTCTGAAAGTCTCCCCCTTCCCCGTTATCCTCCAGAGCCCCAACCCGTCTTTGACCTTCTGTGTGAAAACCCACGACCGCCTCTACTACATGGTGGCCCCGTCCCCGGAGGCCATGAGGATCTGGATGGATGTCATAGTAACGGGCGCCGAGGGCTACACACAGTTCATGAGCTGAGGGACCACTGGGTGACAGATCTGGAGGATGACAGGGACTAAGCAACACAGACACCTGCAAGCCGACCTGTGCTGCTATCTGCCGGAGCCGAAGCTGAAATACAAGACACACGGCCCGTTGGTGTGTAAACGGATGGACGTTTGAAGAGATTCATAATCTGGGGCCTGATGCCGACGAGCAAATGAGGGCTTAGTAATGACAGAGGTCCATTTTACTGAATTTATGAGTTGTATTTATCTTTCAGCCACTTTGAGAAGGAAAAGAGTTTCAGCAACGTGCCAATGGATCTATGATGGGAGCTCTCAAAGTTACCAAAACGTATTGTTACTATCATTTTTGAGGTTTCAGGAGGAACACTTCTTACTTCATATAAACTCAAACTGTATCCACCTTGAAGCCGATCTATGCATGCAGTGTTTTCACTCTAATTGTTGCCTTTTTCCCCCTTTTTGATACATTTGTACTGAGTTTAACTTTTCTCAGATGAAAAAATTATATCTTGATATTTCAAAACACTAAAAAGTTAACAGATTTTAGTAGCAAATATTCTAAAAATATTTTAAAAGTCATATGTTACTTATTCAATTAAACATTACTTGGAGCCAAATACTTTATGTAATGTTTTGTCAGATTTTTACAACGCAAATGTTAATATCACTCTATATATTGTGTTATATATTGTTTTATTCAGGCATATAACACAACATTAATGTGTCTGTATTTCACATAAATAGGTCAAAGAAAACCTTCTACAAGTATTTTAACAAATTTCATAAATTATAGTCCTGCAATGATATTGTAAAACGACCATGTACATGTAATAAATAAAAATATATGATGCATCTGTCTGTTTGTTTGTCTAATTAACTAGTTTGTTGCTGACAAATTGGTTAAACTGAGGACATTCCGCTACAAACCACTTCTTGCTTCCTTAATTTGTGTTTCTCGCAAACAAGTCGTTAATTACCAGCTTTCTTTAAATAATCTCATACGCCCTAATGAGCTGCTAGCGTTCACATTTAAATGAGCGCACACAATAGGTGTTCCATTTAAAACACTGCAGCTTCCCTATTTACATAAGAACAGTCAGGTGGTTTAATTAGTTAAGTGGCTCGTTAACCGGAGAGATGTTGCATATAATGCATGTATTTCTGGCACAGTGCAATTAATCATCTGGCTCGCCCTACACTAGGTCGGCGACATATAAATAAAAAAACATGAAGTGAAATTACATGCAACTTAACATGCATGATTCAACATCGAGAAATTTGAAATCATGTAAAAAATAAAAAAAAAATCTCACGGAGAAGAAAAAAAGTCCATCATAAACAAGTTCCTGTATGAAAATAGATCCACACGGTGTATATACTGTATCCTGTCGGGCTCTCAGTTCAAATCAGTAACAGAGATGTGCATGTGCAGATAGATGATAATATAAGACTGCGGCTGTGTGATTAACGTATTTCAGGGAACCACTGGAATATTTAACAGACGTGCCGGTAATCACAGAAACACACCTTGCCCCTGACAGGTCCCAATTAGATTCAACACATTAAAGGTTAATTTTCAACTCCCCGTTTTGAAGTGAAAATCATGTAACGTTTAGTGATATTTATTAAAATGTACAGTTCACTACAGGTACATTTCCCAACAACTCAGAGGCTAGAGAGGACTACATCTATCCTCAGCTTCATTGACAGCGTTCACACCAATCGCTCTTCTCTGACCTTGGGAGAGATTTTCACACATCGTGCCATTCAGTATGTTTGAGTCTCTGGCGCACCCGGCTGAATAATAAACAGATCTTTAAGAGGGCAGTGTGAGCTCATTACCGTGGTGATGAGCATGAGTGACACCCAGCCTTATTGTCGGTGAAATATTAATGAGCCATGGGTGATCTCCCCTCACTTTCACACGCGCAGACCGGCTGCACAACATAACATAGTCAGGCTGTGAATTAGAACGGGTCTCACATGGTTTTGTCAATGTTAATGGAAGATATTAACCTGGTCTGAAAACTGCCTCAAAAATTCTGATGAAATGGAGACATCTCACGGCTAAGAGGGTGAGTTTATAGCATCACCTGTCAAAGACTTACACATCCTTCACAAAATTTGAGCAGAGACATTTGTTATTTAGAAGTTTTCATATCCATATGTGAGTTCAGACTAATTTAAGAGATTAAAGAGAAAAATCTTTTGCCCAACCCTGAACATGAACCCCCCCCCTCACACACACACACACACACACACACACACACACTCAGACAGAGCAGATGAAAGAAGCTTTCACTAAACGCATCTGATACACGCGTGAAAGTTCCACTCTTAATGTTTACCGCTTTGAACAAATCATCTTCACTCTCTTTGAAGGAAATGTAAAATGACAGTCATGAATTCCAAATAGGGCACACGATGTGCAAATCATTAAACTACAATAAAAGAAACATGTTTTCGGATTTCATGGCGAGCACAACAATGATATCTGAAAAATATCCAGAGGGGAGAATAAGCAGAAGCACCAGCGTTGACCTAATGAGGCCAACAAAAACATAGATTGTGAATATCACAACTGCACCCCAGAGTGGGATATTCTTCTTCTTTTTATTTCAGTCACTAGCAGCCATGAAAGTGAAGTACTTTCCAATATCATTGTCTTATGAATACTTGTCAGTATTTTACTGTATGTTTTCAGATCTACTTCTATTCAACCAACTTTGGATAATAAATAGGTTTTAAAAACGGAAAAATACAAACACAATTCTTATTTAAAGAAAGTGAAGTTAGCTCTGTTGGGGGACATTGTTGAGATGCCATGTTCTTGACCTACACCCTCAGTAAGTTTGGGGATGTAGGAATAAGATTGTTAGTTTAATTAATGTAAAAGCATCATTTACAGTGGTTATTTGCAGAAAACAGCCCTAAAATGTCATGTAAAAATGAACTGGTGAACAACGAGGAATGGAAATGTTTTTGTACAGTATAGCCAGTTGTTTTAAATTGACTTAAACATATTTAAAGTCCACTGTAAAATAAAGTTAAGTGACTGAGGAGTGAACGGCTTAAGTTGCGTTATGAGCAAGAAGCATATGGCCCGGATGAATATCGGCTGTGTAAAGCTCAAAGGCGATAGACGCTGAGCCTCTGGGGTTGAAATGGCTCTGCAGGGCAGCATGACACAGCCTGAGTGCTGCGAATGACACTGAGGATCCATTTGGGACTTGTTTTCTTAAAGAGCTGAAATTTGGAAGAGCACAAGTGATGCACGAACCGTAAGTTTGAGTAAAAAAATCTGCTTATCTTGGTTATTCCCAAACTTTTCATACAACACTTAACATTTCCATCCACAATCTATCGACCTGCTGATGTTGAAGTTAACTTTTACAAGATGGGGTTTGAGTTTTTTTCACGCCATGTCAGTATATGGACCGAGCTTTGTGCGCCTTTAGGAGTTACAGCTAGTTAAGAGTGTTCTCCAAAAAGCTGTGACATCCCAGAGGGGGACAAAACAGACGCTGTATCAAACACCTCTAATTTACCATCAAGTCCTTGAGGAATAGTAAATAAACATAAACCTGTGACTGACTAGTTCACATCTGTCAAAGCTGAATGCAAATCACGTTAGCCTAGATACCACACATGAATGAAAATTATATCACGCTTGTCACCTTTTTGAGACTTGATTAACTGTTTTCGTGCCAAACAAATAGGAGTGATTTGTAGGCTGAACACACACAAAAACATCCACAAATCCCCACCTGAGAGGCTTCCATTCACAAGTCGTAAGTGAATTCCATGTTTTCATCGTATGTTCAAAGAGGGGCAAAAGTTGAGGACAATAAATTCTGAGAGAGATGATGATGAAATGATGGTGTAACCCTTACTAACGTGCCATACGTGCACTTGGCATGCGGAATCAACTTTTTTCTGACTTCTCGCCTCATACACAATATTCAGACAATGAATTTGAGCATCAGCTGATTGGACACCCTTGTATCGCTGGAGAAAATGTTAATATTTATCAAATATAGTCCAGTTTGAGCCAAAGTTTCACAGCTTTCCCTTGACTCACTTATTGCTACGTTTATTTACGTTGTTTAACCTGGATAACTTTAATAATCCAGATTTTGCTCCGATACTCTGAGCCCATTGGATTACCAAAAGCAAGAGCGAAAATTTAATTTTGCTGCACATTTCACACATTTGACATCTTTTCCTAAATAATGACAAAGGTAGAACAGGTGAATGCAGCAGCGCTGTCGTGAGCTGCACTTTGTATTTCTCTCCCATGATGCGCAAACAGAAGGCCCTCGGTGGACCAATTAATACAGACAGAGAGAGCAGTCAGCGATTTCCTGGGAGACCCTCCGACTTCACCAGCTACTACTATCTCAATCTGGTCTCCATTACAACCACATTTATCTAGATTGCATCAGGTTGCCTTTCTACAAATCTCCCAAGCTCCGCTCCTATGATAGCTACCACATGGTGGGCATTTTGCTGAATAGCTCCTCTGTAACATACAGGGCTGTCCTTCTAAATGACTCAGATTAACACTGATGGACTAGTGTATATCAGAGTCCTACTCAAATTCAATATAATCTACAGATACAGAGTTCCTGTAACTCTCTTCAAAGGACACGTTTCCCTTTGTGTGGAAACAACTCCTCTGTAGTCACTCTGGATAATGTGACTGTGTACAAGCAATTTGAGTTTGATGTTTCCCAACGTTCACTCTAAACTCAGACATGCTGCTCAGTGGACACATCTATTAGAGGCTAGACGTGAGTGTCCCATCAATATGCAAATTCAGCACAACTGGAAATTTGCCTATTGATTTCTTACAAAATCATAATGTCATGGAGATGCAACTCAGCAAATGAGATGGAGGAATGGTTGAACAAGGAGGGGTGCAGAAACAGAGGTGAGGTGGAAGGAAAACAGCAGGTATGGAGGGGGAGAGAGAGAGACAGAGAGAGAAAGAGAGAGAGAGAGAGAGAGAGAGAGAGATAGATGCAAATCCCATGGCAACAGCAACCAGAAAACAAGTCTAAAATAGGGGGCAGTGTCCGCTATTACTATAGCAACAGGAGAGCAGCACATTCACTCAGCTTCAGGATTTGCTGAAATGAGAAAAACAAAATCTTTATTTCTCACATAATAACTGACAGTCATTACAAGTAAATTAAATTGGTTCCGCCAGCTGCTTCTCACAAATTAGCCAGAAATACGGCTCCTCAAAGTACATTATGATAACACTCATTCTGTTTTGCAGAATGACAATTAATTAATATATCCTTGAATACAATATCTTCCGCTCTTCACTAACTCAGTGTCGTTTCATCAAACAACGTCCTGGTGTAGTTGATAAGCTGACAGCTATTGATTCAATTAACAAAAAAAGAAGAAAGATAATTAAATAGTGATTTGACATATTTAGCAACTGCTCAATAATAACACAAAGAGACTGCATGCCTATGATGAGAACATGACTTCCTATTGTAGAGCATCTTTTAAGTCTGGTGTTGAATGCCTTAAACTCTCATTTGGTTTGCTCTTCTGCATAATCATTCTGACTTGATTACCACAAGCTGTTTGGTAAAACCGTGACACAAAAAGCTTTTCTCAGCTTTAAAATCTGCAGCACCGATACCCACGCCCGGTTTGTTTACCTGAAACATGTGCACAGTCTGCACTGCAGAAGAAAAAAAAGACAACAACACGGCGACGCTTTGCCCTGCCTACCACTGACCAATCACATTTCACATGGAGCCCAAATCCAACCAATGGCAGAACGGCAGCCCGTGCACGCGCAGCCAATCGCTGTGAACGTGGACCACTGATGCAACGGCGATGCAACAGACTTCTCAACAACAAAGTGCGTTGTGAATCAAATAGTCCCTTATCAAAACAAGACCATGCCACATAGTAAAAGTACAGATTGTGAACTGCATTGGTGTGTATCTGAGAGCCGGGTCCACGTAGATCAAGTCTATCAGCTGGTTTTGGATCAGTTATGGTGGTGTGTGCACATATATATATACATAACTTGTAACTTACTGTCTCTATGTTTTTTTCTATAACCCATTGGAAAAAAACAACAATAAAAAGTTGTAAGGCGTTACATAATGCGAGTACTTTTCGCATTACTACTGAGATAACAAGTACTGAACCAGAGAGGTACTACTTGTTATTTCCCAGTTTCATTGAATCGTTGAGCCTGTAGTATTTGTCCACTGACTAACAGCTGATCCATTGATACTCAACATCTAGGCGCTGGACAGTCACTGTAGCCCACGTGTTATTCTTGTGTTACCTTTCTATTTCCTTTTTTTTTTTCTCGGTTATGTTTCCTTTACACTCAACGCGATCATTTAAAAGCCATCTCTCCATTGTGTGGCTGTATTACAACCGCAAGCCTATTGTAAAACAAAAAACACACACACACAACTACTCATACTATATTTCACGGTGGTACTTTTGAAACAAGCACGAAGGAGCGAGTACTTTACTGAGTAGTGTACTTTCTTCTATAACAAGAGCCCAGCGGTGAGTTAGTGGGACGTCCTTCTGTGAGGCGCGCAGGGGCGGAGGGATCTACACACTTTGTCCCGGTGACGCAGTCGGTTGCTGGGTGTGAATGGACTGATGCATCCTCACAATTAAGCAGCGCCTCAGTTTACAGGTCGACCACAACAAAGCAACAACTCGTCCTTTTTGCGCCGTCCCGGATATTCCGAGCTCAAATATGGCTCTTTAAACTCGTGAAGTTGTTGGACCCGATAAGAAACCGTGCTTTGCCTTAGCAACGCACCCTAAGTGCTCTACCTTTTTCCTCTGCAAGAATGGAGTAAGTCAAACTCTCTCTGTTCGCTGTGCACACAGTTTGGGTCCAGTTTGTTTCTGCGTTGTTGTGTGTGTTGTATCTGCTCCGTTCTTTGGCTGGTTTATCTGCTGTATGCAGTTTATTCTATTCGGATATCTTCTTTTTAGACTATTTGCCTAAATATGTAATGCTTCTTTTGTGACGTTTAGTTTGTTTTTGGGTTTGCTTTGATAACAGTGTCGATATAAATGTACAGCCTCCAGTTTATATGCTCTTGCACACTGGAGAGCATCACATTTCTGTCACTTTCAGTTGCATGTGCCTTGCCAGGTTTCCATCCAGGTACCACATTACCACATTACCACCTCACCCCGCTAAACTGCTTAAGTCGTCAAACAGAAGTGATTAATTTAAAAAGGAACATGCTATTAGAAGCAGCTGATCTGCATTAATCCGACTTCATGATCAGGGTGTATCTCACTTTGGAGGGCTGCTCTAATCTGGTGCCAGCCTCCTTGACAACAGTTGGGCCGTTGACAGCGTTACTAAGTCCCACGTGTTTTGAGGACGTCAAGTGCTTCTTGCTTTGAGGGAGTTCAAAGCTCAGAGGACACAGATCTCACTTGTGCATCACTGACTTTGTCAATTCTGAGGGTTGGTTTTTGAAATTGTTTATGATCCATTCTAGCTGATATTGGCTATAAATGTTTGTGTTTTTTGGAATGTTATTTTCCTCATAGCTTAAAAACTCCCCATTATTCTTACATGATGACCTGCAGGTGATTTCTTTATTGTAACCTCTCCATCAACAGACAGACCCCTGTTGAGAAACTTGCTGAGGGCAGCAAGAGTGGTATTCCTGATTCCTGGTGGACTGAATAAGTTGCATCTTTTTTTTTTTGGCAGCATGTTTCTGATCCATGTTTGTGTTTACCCTCCAGGTTTCATTATGCTCACCCAGCCCTGCTCTCTGTGGCCCATCTGTCAGACCCTGCTTGCTCTCAGCATATGCTTGGACTTGAACTGAATCGAAGCGCCAACAGACAATATGATGGCAACATCAGCTCCTGTTTGGAAGACTCTTCGTGTCTGCCCGGCAGACCCCCTCGCTCCCTCTCACCCACAGGCTAACCACAGCCAATCACAGGGGTGCAGGGGGGAGGTGTCAGAGGAGAGTCAGCACTTAATTGGTGAGTTGCAGCGAGTACGCTTTTTTATATTTTTCCCCATTTCAGGTGGGCTCGGCACTGCAGCACATTCGTCCTTCTTGAACAGTAAGTAAAAAACTAGCTACGCCTAATATGTTGATACGCTACAACTACAGTTCATACAAATCTTTCTTTGGCTTTTGCTATTGTCGATCAGATTTTACCTTTCTTGATCCGCTTTGTGCAATGTTGGATGACTGGAATTTTTATGACGTTTGCATGAACGTTGTTATTTAGCTGCGATGCTTTCCTCCACCAAACAGCTTGTCACGATTGCAATTGTTCTCTCTCCTCAATAGGTGATGGTCTCACTGACTGGATGACGGAAGAAGTGGATTTCTCCTCGTACCTCCCAAACCCTCCTTCCCCTCCCTCCTCCACCAATGCCTCCCTTCCCCCTTCGCCCCTTCAGAATGATATCCAGGTGCCCTCCGACTTGGAGGTCATGACCTCTCTGCTGCAAGAGGAACTTGCCCAACTAGAGGACTACTTCCTGTCTGAGCCACTGCCAGAGAAAGGGCCGAGGCTCGGAAAATGCGACCGGGGTCCACTGCCGGCGGGTCCTCAGCCGTTCAGTCAGCTGCCATATGCATCATACTCTACATCCAACCAATCGGAATCCAGCCCACTCCTTGTTACCCTGGCAACCGGAGAACTGGACCTGCTGAGTATCTGTGGCGGGCCCATTGGGCGATCCAAAATTCCAAGACACGCCCCGTACAGCTGCAGTCGCCCCAGTGGGTGCGTTAGGAAAAGAGTCCCTGACGGTGTGAGGTTCGGTGAAGGCTACGATAACAGTTTGTTGAGTTCCAAAGTTAATAACTCAGGTAACGCAGCGTTGACCCTTCCAGGTAACTATGACTGTGTAGAGGACGAGCAGCTGTTAGGGAAAAGCTACTGTCTGGGTAGTGCAGTTGAGGTCAGAAGATGTGGCGTTCTACCGAAAGACGACAAAAATTGCTGTTTCAGTCAAGATGTCATGGGTGGTGCGAAGGTTGGTGGTGGTGGATTTGGCTTTGGTGGATCACTTAACGTCCCGCACAAGAAAGAGGATCTACTGATGTATAGCATGAGGGAGGTCAGCGGGGGCACCAGTAACAACGAGGTGCTGAATAGTATCAAAACAAGTGTGGAGATGACAAAAGCCTCCGTTTCGTGGAAAACGGAGAGCGGCGAAGGTTGTTATCTTCCAGCAACAGCACAGTCCGAGGCCTATCATAGCTTCTTAAGCAACATCAACGAACAGGTGAAATCAGAGAGTCTACAGATAGCGCAACATGATTTGCACTGTAATTTCCTGGAGGATCAGGGCCCAGAGTGTCTTTTAATGTCGAGGGAGAGTCTGAACTTGGAGCCTTCAGGGCACAGACAAGCATGCAGGCTGAAGGAAGACCACTGTGTTTTGGATTACGAAGAGGAACTCATTCCAGCTGAAGGCGGGAAGCGCAAACAGAAGAAGAGAGATCAGAACAAAACTGCCGCTCACAGGTAACCGTTTAGTTTCTGCTTGATTAAAAAAATATAACCGTCGACATGATTTCACGGGTAAAGATCTGCATTTAATCTTGGTTTTCCTTAATGCAGGTACCGCCAGAGAAAAAGGGCGGAGCTAGATATCTTGGAGGAACAGTTGCATGGCCTTGAAGGGAAGAACCGGGAGCTCCGGGACAAGGCAGAGTCGGTAGAACGTGAAATCCAGTACGTCAAAGACCTGCTGATTGAAGTTTACAAGGCCCGCAGCCAAAGGCACAAGCAGGACACAACAGCGTAACACCAAGCTCCTGCAAGTACATTTAAAGAGGGCGCAACAGGGAGAATGTGGCGCTCTTTGTGTCTGTAAGATTGTCCAAAATTGAATGTTTAATTTTTTTTTTTTTTGTATGGCGGGTGGGGTAAATGCATGCTTTGCTAATGTGAATTATTTTTTACATTTTAAGTCAACACTGTCCAATGCTTCCATTGCTTTCACACTCTAATCCCTTGAGCCTGCACTGTGGTATTGCAATGCTTTAAATGACAATCATTTTTAATAGATCTCACACTGCCTGGATCTACTAATTGAAATACGGTTATTTCTGAAGAAGTAATGTTATTCATTATGCAGGTTTAATATTATTAACAGCCTTACATTGGAATTGATGTCAGCAATAGAATTTAATGTTTTTTTGTTTTGTTTTTCAAATTTGATTTACAATTACTATATCACCATTTACGTTTGTTGAAGTCGTCAAATATGTTGTTGGTGTCTACACATGAAAGTGCATCATTTCATTTTGAACACATCTTTCAAACCAAATACTTTTCTAGACTAATTTCTCGCCTCTCTTGAACAGCAAATGTTATTTCGATTGCTATGAATATTTTAGAATAGTAGGATTGCGCTTGAAGATGTATTGACTTTTACAACTGCGGAAAGAACGGACGATGTACGGAAGAGCGAGAAACATCTCGTCATCAACAGTAGCAAATATTTTTATCAGCTTAATATTGTTACATTTCTTTGGACAAAGCCTTTGATTGACTTCAGGTTTAATGCAGCCCAACATATTCAGGCATTAAAAGGATTTGGATGTTTTGAGCATGTAGTTCCTTTACACTTTTACTGAAGGTCAGACATCTACATTTTACCCAGCTTAAAATAACTTTGTTAAATTTTTGTTTTTTCTCCTGATATTTGCATTACTTTTAATGCCCAAATCACCCATTTTATCCAGCAGTGTCTAAATTATTGATTCTGTGACCAAAAGAGAATTAGCTAATGATTTAAAGAGTTTTCAAGCAAGAAACTTACATTGTAATGTGTTTGTTGCAGTTTGCAAAATTTTGCAAATTATACAATCTATTTTGCAGCTCAGGATATACAATTTGTTCTCCAGTCCTACAAATGCCAGTGGATGATTCACGGCAGGAGACTTCTGTCCTTCATTTTACATGGTAAAGATTTCACTGCTATATTTGACATGCAGGTTTTCCTGATGTAAAAAAAAAAGAAGTTTTTTCCATATGTACAAATATTGTAACTAGTGGAGTTTTATCAGCCTTCCTCTGCACGTTTTTCCATAAATGGAGTAGAAAATGTAGAATTTCAAAAATGAGGGGGATTTTTTCTCTAAACTGCTTGTTAAGGCAATACGTTTTATAGGCCTCTGGCTGATCTGCACTAATTTGTAACAACTTTTGTATGTTCAGGGAGTGAAGTGTGTTAGCCTTTTCTTTGTAGAAAATGACTGCAAAAAAAAAATCTCATTAGGTTATTTGTTAATGCTTTTGCAGTGTTAGCGTTGGTGTAAGAGGATACTGTCTCATTTATTTTCCAATCTGATTTATTGCTGAAGAAATAACCACTATGTTGCTGTTAAACATGCCTATACCGAGGATAGATTTTTTTTCTATGCATATTTATTTGAAGACAATCTTGGATATGAACGCTGACTTATAGCCGTTTATTTAATGTGTTTATTCAGCTTTTGGCAAGACATTTATGTCACATCGTTCGACCCTGCTGCGGTGCACTATCAACTCCGATTGTTAAAACCAAAAATATGTGACAGCACATAATAACGCTTTGTAATTCCATGTTCATTTAATCACATATACATATGTCATTTGTGTGGCGTCGGGTTTCTTTCTTAAAAAAAAATAAAAAAAATAAAGTGAATCATCAACTCAGTCCGTTTTGTTCTTTCAGATGGTTTCTCTCTGAGTTGGGGAATTAACGGGAAATGTTTTTTTGTTTTTTTTACCTGCTCCGACTGTTGTAATAATCCGAAATTACAATCTGATGTCTAATTTATCTTGAAAATAAATGGTGCCCTCTTGAATGTCATCCATTCTTATTTTTGGAAAAGCACATGACCAACCTGCGGGGCCTGATGGACACCGACACGCGCTGTGATCCGACACCGCGGCCCATCACACGCTTCCCTCACGGTTACAGCGGAGAGAAATCGCTTAATAACTATTTTTTATTCGGCTATAAATGTCATCATTATTATATATAATAATAATAATAATAATAATAATAATTATGTATATTGTTAGTCGATGTTTCGCTGAAAATTGAACAAGTTAAAAAGGAGTTAATTAATGCAACGTCCAGCCCCACGTTTGTTAAAACGCCGTTCGCAGTTGCACAGCAGTTAAAAATAAAAATAAAAAAATCAAGTCGGTATTATTTATACCGCCCAGAATTACAATTTTGCCTCAAAAGGCCTGAACATCTGTAGACGACATCCTCTGAATGACGGCCCTGAACTACAAGCTGCGCTACTGTGGCAGCAGATAAACTATTTTAATGCAAACGTTTATACTCCACCCAATTGTAGCGCTTATAACTACTCGTGTTTATTACTGGGGAGTACAAAAGGTAAAAAAATAATCTCGTCTCCAGTTAAAAAGACCCTCGTGTCTGTGGAATTTCGATTCCAGTTGCATTGTTTTTTTTTCTTCTCATGAAATGTGAACAGCTGGCGTCATTAAAAGAAACATCAGATAACAGTAACAACACACTTTGGTTTTATTTCAACACACAGCCACAATTTCTGCTGTGCCAATAAAGATCTCCATGAAGAAAAGTTACTTTTTATATCCACCATTATGATTCCATGTATTAAGTTCACTAATCTTTAATAAAAATAAAAAAAGGCATATGATTACTGACTGTAGTCCTCTACCAAACCGCTCAAGAAACAAGAGGAAGGACTTTTGTAATGTAAGGAAGGAGAATAACTATTTACACATGGCATTTAAATCTGCTGTCATTCCCATTTAACTGGACTCACTTACAGCCTTCCGATGAGCTGGTGGTAGTCACATTGTGGAGGTGCATGTTGTGAAGCCTGAAGAAGTTTCTTACTGGCATCGAGGGATCTCAGGACCTTCAAATGAACGCAAAAGAAAGTGACTAACTTAAACACACTCGTTTACATGTTTAAAGTGCCGACACTAGCACAGAGGTGACTGATTGAGGCAAAATATCTGTCCAGCACATTCAAGATTAAAACTATGATCATAAAACAAGTTTATATAAAAGGAAGGAATGGGCTCATGGTAAGGATATTTGAAGGCATTAAATGGAAAATAGTGTTAATTGTTTTCCACCATTAAGAAACTAAATATAGTATTGTCAATAAATAACAAAAGTTTTTCTTTCTAAAAGTCTGAAAACTGAAAAAGACTGATAGTAGTGTCGACATCGGCCCTCCTGTAACCCGTTCATTGTATTACCTGACGTATCGCGTCCTGCTCGCTGTACAGGCACAGGGTTGCTATGGCAGCTTGTCTCACTGCATTATGGGAATCCGTGCACGCAGCTCTCAGAAGCGAGCTGCACGTGTCTTCCGCCAACAACAGGGATACAGCGCCATCAACGTGCACCAGGTTCCCCAGGGCTGCACAACAGTGACGGCGTGCGAGGGCGTCGGGGTCAGCGATCAGAGACGTCAGCATGGCCGCCGTCCTCCTGGCTGCCTCTGTCCAACTGCGCCCCTCCTCGTCGTCCAATCCCTGTTCTAGAATAGTAGCCAAATCTCCTGCCGCCTCATTGTGTGCCTTCCCTTTGCCCGACCCTGTAGCGTCAATGCCCTTCGCATTGGAGCCCCCCATTTTAAACCTCGCTGCAATATATCCCAACCAGTTCCCAACTGCTCTGCAAGCTGTACGCCGGACGGGCACGCAGGAGTCGTGAAGACAGTCTATCATGCTTTTGAAAGTGTCAGGTTGCAAGGTGTGCAGCGTAGGAGGCCTGAATGGATCCACATGTCCAAGAAGTCTGCATGTGGCGGCCCTGATCTGGTCATAAGGGTGAGCCAGCGCCTGGTGCAGCGCTGAGGCTTCCAGGTAAAGCCGGAGGCGGGCGGGCCGAGGGGACCAGCGGGCTACTTGGGACAACAGAGTTAAGAGCTCCACGGCAGAGTCCCACAGCACATCCAGCTGCAGCAGGTCAGAGAGCAGGGAGCTTGCAGTTCTGCACAGCAGCGTCGGGTGTTTGGAGGCAGTGAGCTGGCCGTCCCTCGGTGGCGCGAAAAAACCACAAGCAGCTTTTCCGAGGCGGGAAACGGAGCGCTCGGGGTCACACAGGAGCAAACGGCTCAGCAGGGAGAGAGGCACCTCTAACAGCGGAGGAGGAAGAGTTTGAATCACCTGCCAAGGCATGAAAAACAAAAAAAAAACAAAAAAAATCACCCAGACAACTCGTCACAGATCAAACAGCCGACAACAAACAGCGCAATGCGCTCGCAAAAAGAACAGAGACATTAAGATGTACAGTAGTGTGCGGCTGATGTGAGCCTGTTGCAAGAGTTATCCTGTGTTGCATCAGAGAGTTGTGTTTGTACGCGAGGTCTTTACTGGAGCATGGGAAGGCCCTCACCTGCAGGAGGCTCGCAACTATTCCACAACTGGCGTACATCTGTAAGATCGTGGACATGGCGTCTGAGGGCAGGTCCAGAGCAAACGGAAAGCACAACAAGTGGCAGCTCAACACAGACAGGCTGTCGGGAGTCAGATCCACCTCATGTCTCCCAGGATCGCCTCCAGCAGACAATGGAAGACTGGAGGGTATATAATATGATATTGTTAGCGCCAGACGTAGATTTGTGCTACAAAAAACAAAATGGTAAGTTAAGAAGTCTGAACACCGACCAGTCGGTGCCCAGCAGCCGGCCGAGAGTGTAGACACATTTTGATTCATGCTCAGAAAACAGAGCAATGCACGAGTATGGATCCTTGGTGAAGACAAACAGCGCAGTAGACAGAAAGGAATGAAGCCCTGATGTCAAAAGAAAATGAAGAAAAATGAGTAAAGACGCTATTAGTGTTGTTAAATAATGGTGGGCCTCATAAGACACGTATATTTACCATTTGCCGAACAGAAGTCCGTGTCTGGTGTTGTCCTGGCTAGTGAACTGCCAATTGTTTTCCAAAGATCCAGAAACATTACTGGATCCAAACATGAAGATCCAGAGCTATTTTCATGCTGTTTCAAGACAAACCAGGCAAAGCTCAGAGGAAGAAAGTGCAGGTTTTTATCTCAAATTGTTTTTAACACATTTTAGTTGTTGCCTGACCTCATAGAGTGTGTGTAGGACTAAAGACAGGAGGCCGTCACAGAGTCCAAAGCCAGAAGGAAGAGAAAGTTGGGGCTGACAAGGCACATGACACAATAGTGGATCACTTTAAACTTGCATCAAAAATTAAAAATTATTGCCAAATTACTTCTCACAGTTTCTGTACCTCATAGGAGTCCAAAAGCAGTTTTTTCAGCAAGGAGGTCAGATTGTCCAAATCCACTTTGACATGAACATCGTGTTGTGTTAACAGAGACAAAACAGACGCAGCCAGATGCTGAAGAAGAGATCACAAAGTCAAATGTGTCACACAACTGACAAGATGTATAAACCAAAACGAATTGCCAGTCACTCTATAAAGTACACAGACTAACGTCAATGAGTTCTTACCGCCAAAGGAAGGAGGTTTGGTTGACTGAGAATTGTGATGAAAGGCTTGGTGAACTCTTCTAGACTACAGTGAGAGAGCAGAAGATGAGCTGCAACAGCTGAACGACTGTGATTTAGGGTAGTGCCTCTCTTAACGCGACACTATACATGCAGCATTCAAATAATTAGC
Organism: Ophiodon elongatus; assembly: GCA_016806645.1. Lineage (NCBI taxonomy): Eukaryota > Metazoa > Chordata > Actinopteri > Perciformes > Hexagrammidae > Ophiodon > Ophiodon elongatus. Next base: position 1,114,053 of record JACSYO010002141.1, read on the forward strand.
AAGATCAGCTTCAGTGAAGAACGGGACTAAATCTAACCTGTGCTCTTCTTCCACCCAGTCACAGTGCTTCTCCCAGTAGACCATAAGCACAATAATCATTTCTCCGTATGCTGGGACACTCCATGGTTGCTGAGTTGGGAAAAAGTAGAAAGAAAAAAAAAAGTAAAAAAAAAAAAGTCAGGAATACTGTTCCTGGACCAATTCATTGCTGAATATGGTTCCATTCCTGAGCACCGACCTTGAGGAAATTTGAGTCGTCTACAGCATCATGTACGAGGTCAAAGAGGACACGGGGTAGTCCAAGTTCATGACCGATGTGATGCGACTTTTCGAGGTCAGGGGTCAGAATCAGGTTGCGCAAGACCTTCAGCGGGAGGTGAATCCGCCACGCTTCTTTCACAACGCCACCGCTTAGCTAACCAAACACAGACAAACAGACTAAATGTGAAATTGTTCTGAGGTAGACACAATTTATGCTTTATTGAAAATTGTACCGAAGTACCTGAGCTTTAAATGCCAGGATCTTGGATTTAAGTTGAGGTATGATTGCACTGTAATTGAATAATTCATTCTGCTGCCTGCTTGGATCTGATTCTTGGGCCAGTTTCTCCCAATAGTCCTCACCGTCAACATCCTGAAAGAACAAGACATTATCGATACTATAAGACATGTTTTCTTTTAAAGCGTAACTATGGTATGTTTCAACAGGGAATTTTCCCATAATTTGTGTCTGAGAGACTAATCGGGACAACCACTTTTGAAATCGGTCCAGTATTGAACAATAACGCTATAACCAGCCGGCGCAAGACAAGGTTCATTTGTGTACCGTCAATACGAAGTAACGTTAACTAAAAGTGCTCATTATTGCTACTCAGGTTGTATTATAAGTGTCTGAACAACGATTTCTGAAATTGGTCCAGTATTGAGCGAGCGCGAATGCCGACGGCAGCCACTCACGAGCTGCAATGTAATCACATCTGGGCAATTTGGCAACGTCAATTTACTTCCATTAAAGGTACTTGTGTTTGCCATCGACAGGCGCTGACTGTTATTATACGTGTCAGACAACATTATGGAAAGAGTCTGGCTCAAGGAGAAGTCTCGCTGTCTCTATAATCTTGCGAGATGATGTGTTGCTGGAGGACAATGTGGCTGCCCGTAGCAACAACAAGCACTTTTAGTGAATATAACTTTACATTGACGGTGCGCAACTGCTCTCGCAGCTCGTTTTGCGGCTGCCGGTTACAGCGCGCTCGTTCAATACTGGACCAATTTTTAAAAAATAGTTGCCTGATTAGTAATTTAAGACACAAAACATGGTAAAATAGGGCCTAAGTTGAAAAAAAACAAAGTTTCCCTTTAAGATAGCAAACAGTTGATTTATAACCAGGGCAGATTTGCAACTTGAAGGGAATATCCTCTACTTTATGGAACAAGACACATTTTCTAAATTGGGAATGTCACCAGAAAAAGCAGCCGGCACTGACCTGCCTGTGCAGTGTGGTCCGGCTGTCCGCGTTGCCTCTCTGCACTAGTCGCGGCCCGACCTCTACGGAGGGGAATTCCTGTTCATAGTCCCGGCTGATCTGACCCCTGCAGAGCAAATGACCACGATCGTGAACACATACCTCATTCTGCTTCGGTAGTATATTGTACCTTTTTTCAGGAACTTCCATACACACCTGTGTTTTGATTTCACGCAGGCTTGACTCTTCGGGTGTAGGCTTTGATTGGCAGCTGTCATGACCGAGTGACCTGAGGTAACGGAGACGTCACTGGAAGGGGGCTTGGCTCTCGGGGATGCTGCTGCCATTGCGTGGTTGACCCTTTCGTTTCCCACTCCATCCTTCTCTTTCTGTCAACGTACATAGAACGCCTTAAAGCCCCACCATGAATGTCCATGTGGCTAATTTAAATCAATATGTGACTCACTTTCGCACCGTCACCGCCTCCTGGTTTCCCTCTTTTGCCGTTGTCCGTCTGTTCCCTGACCTTCCGCAGTAATCTGCTCCCTCCAGGAGTCGGTACCGTCTTTGCCGCCACTTGCTGAAGTTTCAGCGCCATCATGTCTGGGCTGGGTGTGACTGTCAGAGGGCTGAAAACGCCCGTGTCTGACAACACTGGACCAACACAACAGTACAAATCAGACGTCAGAATTATCTCAAAAACAGACCAGCGTCACGCATATTTGGCATTTTTTAAACATCACCTAAAACACCATCAGCAACAAAGGGATGATGCAGGAGGTCTGGCCATGACAACCGCTTCTGAGGGTCTTTGGTCAACAAACCTTTCAGGAAATTCTGGAAGGGAAAAATCAGATAAGCATCGATAACTTGTCAGCCCTTTAACAGGCTTGTAGCTATCACTGAGAATACCAGGGACATGTTCTCAGTATTTATGAATAAAATGTGAGAGTTTGAGTCCTCTGAAGTGCAGTTCACCTTCACTGGCAAGTTAAATTATTTAAGAAATTAGTTTTTTGGGTTCTGGTCAAAAATGATCTGCACTGGTCTGCGGGCGTAGCTGTGGTATAAAGCCTTAATATTACTAAAATCCTTTTTATGGTCCTGCCCGTAAGCACAGCTCTGGCCACCTGGCTAACAATTTGAACGATACTTTACATTTTCTCTGCTCAGTCAGCTTGCCATGTTTGAAATCACATCTTTGTTGGATGTGAGCTTTGACCTCAACATGAAACAGCACGACCAGACTGCAGCTATACTGTACCGTGCACGTGTCGCTGATGGTGTCTGGCCATTTGACTGGGTCTCTCACTATAAGCTGCACCAGGTGGAAAATGGAGTTAGTGTAGAACGGAGGCGCCCCCGTGTGGAGTTCATAAAGGATGCAGCCGAGAGACCAGAGATCAGCAGTGTGGTCATATGGCTTCTCCTCCACCAGCTCAGGAGACATGTACAGTGGCGTTCCCTTGATGGAGGTCAGCACCAAGGTGGAGACGCTCATGGACCGAGCAAACCTACAGCAGGATGGCATCACATGTGGCTTACTCTTTGTGGAAATAAATGATGCAGCTACTTTTTCATTAAAAAATAAATAAAATGACCTACCCAAAGTCACACAGTTTCACCACCCCACTTTTTCCCAACAGGATATTTTGTGGTTTCATGTCACGATGAAGAATGCGATGGGAGTGTAAATAATACAGAGCCGAGACCAGCTGGCAGGCGATCTCACGGACCTTGGAAGAAGGGGAGAATGAGCACATGTTGATCATAAGGAACCCTGATGTGTCTGATTTCTGCCATTACTCTTTACACTGACAATGATTACCTGGCTCTCTGGTAAATTCCCATCATCCTCAAGAATCTGGAACAACTGACCCTCTGCATACTCTGTCACAACCACAACCTGTTACAAACATAAAGAGGGATTATTATGCTCATGGGATTATGAACTCACATGTAAAGATAAACAGTTAGGTGGATCAAATTATATCATATTTTGTGAACTAAGCACATTCATAACTTTATAGTAAATATAGTTACCTCAGTTTCAGTCTCAAAGCTGTCAAAGAGTTGAACAATATTTGGATGTTCAAGACCCCTCATGATCTCAATCTCCCTTTTGAGACTCCGTAGCTCCTTTTCAGAACGACCCACCTTTGGCATGAACTTCAGAGCCACCACCTAAAAGGACACGGACACATAGGCGGTCAAACGGCGAGGCCCAACACAGCAGTCATCAAAGCACTCAAACCAAAGCGACTTACTTGGCCAGTGAATCTCCTCCTTCCCTTGTAAACTCGACCAAACGAGCCCTCTCCCACCAGCTCCAAGACGTGGTACGAGTTCATGTCGACGGTTAACACACGTGTACTTGTATACACTGCTTTTAACTTTACAAAGCACAAGGTATCCTAGCTAGCAGCCTAGTTTACATGCTGGTGTGAACTTAACTTAGCAGTTGCGCTACTTTTTGGACGTGGTGTCAACAAAAATGATTAACAGTCGAGAGCAAGCTGCTAACTGCCGTTTCACAAGAGTAGAAAAATACACAGTTAAGTTGGACTTGCCGCACATTTATAATCGTGGCGTTTTATTTGCGTGTTTTATGTTTGCGTATTTTCACAACAAACAGTTGTTTAAAGCATTATTACATTTTTTTATACAAAAGTCAAACCAGGCTATTCAGTGGACGACAAGCAAGCAGGGGTCCTTAGCCTAGCAACTATTGTTGCGTTCCTGACAACGGACTGAGAATTGACAACAAAGCAGGATTCTAGCTGGAGAGTGGCCTCATGTTAGCTCCACAATAAAAGTCCTGAATTCAAAATGAGCAAAAGTATAAATGCAAAATGAACTTGACGTAAAAGTAGCCCACTCAGTATACAGCATGGGCCCATTCAGAGGGCTTTATAATAATAATAATAATAATAATAATAATAATTATTATTATTATTAAATATTATTATTATTGCTATTATTATTATTATTATTATTATTATAGTATCTGGCATTATTGATTATTAAAACAGATATAGCTACATTAGATTAATTTGATAACTACAGGTAGTATAAAACAATTCAATATATTTAAAAGGGTGATCACATGTTCTCTAAAAAAAGGTTTCATCTGCAAAGTAAATAGTAAATGCAATTGAGTAAAACAACATTTCCCTCTGAAATGTAGTGGCCATGTACTCTAGTATATGCTTGCGTTATCAGTATGTCCTAATTAAACCAAAATACAGTAGCCTACTTGTATTTGTGTCTTTGAATTACAGGATGGATGGACACACAATACTACACACACTATTTAAATTGAGGATCCCAGTTCCTGTGCTGTCCACCAGATGTCGTACGCGAGTTACGGAGAGAAATCGATCTGCCCATGACATGAAAGCTGAATCACAGCAGCCTCATATTCCTCTAAATGACTTCAGCTGCAATATTACAGTGACTTGTGTCATGTTCATCTTAATTTAACATATCTGTAATATTGCAGCCCACTGATGTTCCATTTAAGATTAAGGTAAGTGAAGCATCCTTCTTAGTTATATATAATAAACATGAGCGTGCTGCTATTTTTGTGAGATGAAAAGTACTTTTATTGAGTGCATCTCTACAATGTGGGCAAACGTGTTGAGTAACGACTTGCATATTATGTGGAGTCAGGCAGGGTCTGAACGCACGAAGCCCTGGAAATAAGTGGGACATCTAATAATTCATCCCGGTGTGTCGGGGCATGATGATAGGCCTGCTGTTTGCTGAGTTTCAAGTGGCCGCAGAAAAAGTCGTGAGCTGAGACGCGCATCCAATGAGCGCTTCCAAAGACTGCCCCCTCCAAAAGAGAGATTGAGTTTCCATATTTTTTACACATGACGAAAATGCATAAAGTCCGCAGAAGGCAGCAGTCGACTCAGCATACACAGGTGGAGAATGGGTCATGACCAGGAGGAGTTTGCACTGAGTGGACTTGTACGACCTGCATTGTTTTAGAGTCCTGCGCATTGGATTATGCTCTTCATCCTGATCTCTGATTCTCACCGCATCGATTGAGCTTGCAGGTTCAATATCGTTTCGTTTTCTCTGATGGTCACTGCATTCTTTATTGAATACAAACATCGTCATGTTTATCAGAACAACTTTTCTCCTCTGCTTTGTGGTTTCACTCTCAAAACTTGTCCGTTGCATGGAAACTGAACTTTGCTTCCCCATTAGATTGGATAACCACAAACATGACAGGAGGGAGTTTGACAACGACGTGGAAATCCAAAATGGAAAATGTGTCTTAAAAATACGAGCTTTCAAGCAGGAATTTGTGATCGATTTACACCAGGACTCGAATTTCATTGCGCCTTCCATTTCCAACCAAGACGCAGTCTGGCTCTCCAACAGCGATGTCAGCACTGACCTGAGCCAGTGTTTTTACTCCGGATACGTGCACGATGACCCACATTCGTACGCTGCTTTGAGCCTCTGTAAGGGTTTACAGGGTGCATTTGGCTTCCAAGGCTGGGAATATTTTATCAGCCCGGTGCAAAATGACACCACAAGCGCGGAAGGTGCGCACATCATTCGGCGCAGAACCAGCAACGACCTGAAGCTCAATTCAACCTCTAGGTGCGCAGTGGACAGCGACATAAGTCTTCAGGTTGTGCAATCGTTGGAGAAATACAGGCGACTGCAAGACTACACCAATGTGACCGAAACGATGCTGAAGAAGATGGGGAGAACCAAAAGGTTCGCTTCCATCCCCAGGTACGTGGAGACGCTCGTGGTGGCGGACGAGTCCATGGCGCAGTTCCATGGAGATGACTTAAAACACTACCTCTTGACACTGATGTCAGTGGCTGCAAGGCTCTACAAGCACCCCAGTATTCTCAACTCCATCAACATCATGGTTGTGAAGATCATGATTATATCCGACGAGGACAAAGGACTCAAGGTGTCCGGGAACGCAGCCATGACGCTGCGAAACTTTTGCACTTGGCAAAAAAAGATGAACAAAAACAACGATAAGCAGCCCGACTACTGGGACACGGCCATTCTTTTCACCAGACAGGTAAACAAGGGCTTCATCTGAGTTCACGCTGCAGGGTCTGAAGAGACACGCGAGCATGTGGTATCTTAGTAAGCGCCATTACGCACAGAAATGCCTAATTCTTAATTTCTCTCTGTGCTCTATAATATTGAGGCGCTGGTAAAGATAATAACATCCAGTGTCTTTTGTGTGTGAGACATGATTATTTTTGATAAGCGATGAACTAGACTTTATTTCTTATTAAACATAATCACTCTTGCTGTGTCAGGTAATTGGTTTGCTCTCAAAACACACTCCCCAGGCACTCAGGCAATCAGTGAATATACAGTTCACCAATACCATCAGAGCTTTGACATTGAGGCTGGGTCAATAAGGAAATGAGCAATAGTCTCTTGATGGATCCTCAGAGGGTAGTTTTATAGACTTGGAACCCACCTCCGAGTTCTCTCTGTACTCCCAAATATTTGGCAGATGACAACGGGTCAGAGATGAAGTCATTGCTCACATTCACGGGTCAGTGTGTAAACCGCTGATCTATGATAAACTGTCTGCTCTGTGGATTCTGGCTACTTCGATTTAATTTCAAACACTTGATACTTTGAACTCTTCGAATAAAGTTGACAAATCAAATCAGCGGGTATATATTCAATTACTGATAATTGTTATATTTGGATACTGCTCAGTCTGCAGTCAAAGGGTTAACTGCAGATGAAAGAGTGAGAGTGAAAGAGTGAAAAGGTATAATGTGCTGAATTACCTTTGGCCAATGCCACTAACATGACACGACACACGATCGTAGCAGACCTCAAACAAATGCTTGTTTTAACTGCAACTTTGCCAAATTTAAGTGCCACCAGGGATGCATTAGTCGGCAGTGTCCTGTTTCTCTCAGCATTTCCCATTCCTCCTCCAGCTGTGGGTTTTCCAGCCCTACCCACCACCTTGCCTGCTCCTCATTAAACAGGCCCCTGAAGGGAGAGATGGAGGGAGCGGGGGTGTGATGTAGGAGGGGGGAGGTTCCTATGTGCATGTCAGAGATGACACATCCCTCCGTGTTTCGGCCCCACCTGCTCAGCTCCGGTCTGAAACAAGTTGCTCCGCAGGGGCAGTCCTGCACAGCTGCAGTCAGCCTGCACAGTTGCATCTTCACAACACATTCTTCACTCTGTCACACGCTTCCTCTCTCATTCATTCTTTTTGCTGTAACGCTCATAGCATGCTCTTCCTGTTTAGGCCATGACATCGCAAAGATGGGCCTCATTTTCCATAAAAGTATTTCAGCTACATAATCTAGGGCGTTACCAGGTTCTGGGATCATAAGCTCCACGTGCAGAGTTTGTGTTATAAACTCTGCGGCCAGTTTAAATGACGCCATTCAACTGCACTGGACCTGCCTAGAGACTCAAGATACTTAATATAGTTCACACTTTAACTTCATATATCAAATAAGGCGTCTGCACAAAGGTCCTATGATAATGACGCATTCTGCTTAGCAGATCACCAAAGGTCAGAAAGTCAACAACAGTCCATCTTCTGTTGATTCGTGACTTGGTGACAGAAATGAGTCAGTTTAGTAAGTGTTGTTGTTCTGGTTTGCCATGGCTTTCAATGGGCATTTAAGGTGCTATTGTCTGCTGTTTACCAGCACACAGTGTAATTTGCTGGTTTTATGAAGACCAACTCGGTGTTGTCCAGAGGCAACTGAAGTTGTCTTTAAACTCTATAGCCAGCATGACTGATGTGTAAAGAATGTTTGCAAGTTTACTCAGTTCATTAAGTTACACAGAAAGTTTATTGAATGCGAACATCCAGTCTGTTAAAGACTAAATCTGACGTTTTTAGGTTTTCCCAGGAAGAGAGCAGAGAGGGGGGGAGGGGATTGATCTTGTTTTCCTTTACTTACGGGATAGATAATTGGTTGAGAAAGAAAAGAGTACACCCAAAAATGTCTGCACGTTGTAAACCGATACTGTCTTATCGGACGTATTTTTCCACTCCTCATAGTCTGTAGTTTAAAAAGTACAAACTGAAACTCTGAAATGGTAACGAGCCAGATGGTAGTTAAATGCATTGAAATCTGTATACAAAATAAAATGGAAATATTTCTTCGCTGAGATAACTTGCATATTGTTTTTAAATTGCAGAAACACACACAAAATGCATAGATAGATGACAGATGTGAGAAGTAGGTCAAAGCAAAGAACAAACTCATTGACACTGATGTTTCTTCTCTCCTTTTCTTTTGCAGTTTTATTTTTTTTTGCTCATAAACGGCCCAATCGTTCAGATGTCGTCTGCACACATGAGCACATCTGGACTAGATTTGCACTGGCCAACAATTGTGGTTTTGTGGTTTATTCTAAGAATGATTTGTCATAGCACTCAGGGTCTTCACTTGGCTCTGTGTTTCACGTGTACATCCAGTGCAGAGGAAGGCTGCAAGGGCCGCGTGACATTAACCCGGCGCTTTGCTTTATCTCTAGTAGCTGACCTCCATTGGTTTTTTGTGTTTTTGGGTATGTAGAGACAGAGCTGTTTAGGAGCCAGGCAGATGGGCGGTGCTCTGTGGCGGTTACTGCAGAAGTTGTCCTGTGATTAGTATGTTCAGCTCCAAATGGATGCTCGCTAAGATTGGGTTTTAAAACCTTGTGGTGGAGAAATAGGTCATCTGGAAACTCTGCTCTGGCATGGAAATGTTATGATTGGGGACAGTTGCATTACCTCATAGAAGACGGTGCGCTCTAAACACTGTTGCCCACTAAAAACACTTCAATACTGGGTGGTGGAAAGCCTGATTTAACACTATTGCATCTTTTCATAATCTCTAGAAATCAAATATTACTGTAATGACAACAAGACAATTTAAGGATAATTCAAATTTGTTACAACCTGTCTTATGTTTGTACTTTTGGCCATCGCTTCTATTGGCATTAATAACATTGTAGTCACCAAGTCAGTTGCTGAAGGGAACAATGTGACATCATTAAAAAGAGGTCAGACAAGGCAAGAAACGGAAACAATCACATGATCAGACAGGTTTCAAACAAACTCCAATGTCGAATGTTTCAATAAGATTACAGTGTTATCACAACACACAGAAATGAAGGCCAGTGTTACAAAAATTTGGACCCAAATTGTATTCAAAAGTTCTTGTTTGTCTGACTTTTTCCTCTAACTCTGGCTCCCATATGAATGAATGCAAAAAATATAAAATATAAAATAAAATGTAAAAAAAAAAAAATATATATATATATATATAAATATAATATTGTTTTTTGTCCAGGACCTGTGTGGAGCTTCCACCTGTGACACTCTTGGCATGGCAGATGTTGGCACCATGTGCGACCCCAAGAGGAGCTGCTCTGTGATCGAAGACGACGGCCTACCCTCAGCCTTCACCACTGCTCATGAGCTTGGTGAGCCCACACCACCATTATTCAATACACATTAGTACTGCAATATTTCCTATAGCGTGATATGCACAATTTACAGATTAAAGAATAGGTCTAATTCATGAAAGACATCTGACGTCTCGTTCCCTCTCGACAGGACACGTGTTCAACATGCCACACGACAATGTGAGGGCCTGTGAGGACGTATTTGGGAAACTACAGGACAACCACATGATGTCTCCCACTCTCATTCAGATCAACCGCACCAGCCCATGGTCCCCCTGCAGTGCTGCCATCATCACTGAATTCCTAGACAGCGGGCATGGTGAGCTTCCACGACCCCTGACCCCTATGTTTGACTGCAAACAGCCCCACAGTGTGTTTGAAGAGGCGTAAAAAGTAAAAGTCAAGACAGACACAAACAAACACTTACGATCAATAAAGGGTAACTACACAGATTTTATGCATCAAAGTCTGTTAACACGTTTTGGGGAGCGCTACTACATATGTGAAAAACACTGTATATAGCCTTTTGTTGCTCCAGAGGGAGCTGCGTGAGGACTGATAAATTGTCTCAAGAGATTTCTCAAGATGGTGTGACAGCATTGGTTGTGGTTGAAGACTACAAGCTCGAAAATAAAGGGGGCGTCGAGTTTGAAAGAGGTGAATATATCAGACCTCTGTAGCTCGCTGCTTATCTCTACTTAAGGCTAGCAGCTCGAGGCTACATTAGCTTCTACTAGCATAAGACACCAGCGGTCAAGTTGCATTGTGGGTAATGTCACCAGATTTTGAGAAGGAAAATATCTCTGGGTTTCTCCGATTAATTCAACAATGTCATAGGAGAGCAATACTAAATTGATGAAGCACTCATTTACGGGCCACCAACAGTGCTTAACAAACATGTAGTCAGGTGTTGATCACATTAGAAGGGCACATATTCATTGTATTATTCATATAATCAGACCCTTTCTCTTTACGGTTCTGTTTGTCTGTGGATCAAGATATGCAGTTGTTTATGAGGAGCAGGCTCTTTTTGCGACATTTACTGTGTTTTACTTAATTTTCCTGGGTTAAAGAAACATTAATTTGAGGTAAATGCAAGCGAGAGCATGATTGAATTTTAGAGCCAGTCTTGCTTAAAATATGACATCTAACCCTAAACTTGTCCAGCACCATGCTCACGAAAAAGACAAGCAAAGTCAGGGAGAAATTCATTCGGTTGGATGCAGATTGTTTGCCAAGCAGGCCAGACCACAGGACTTAGCCTCGGAGCAATGCTAAACGTTTATTTTAAAACTGCCCCCACATCTGTACCAAATTAGAGAGCTTGTTCTGGGGAGAGTTGCCACAGTAGTTTGGACAGGTTGGTGTATCTGCCTAGGGTTTCCTATGCAGGTTTACTCCAAAAAGACACACTTTTTTTTTAGAACTTCCAGAGATGATCTGAGAACAAAAGAACACAAACTTGTCCAGAGCGAAGAACATTTTTGACTTGACAGGGAGTAATTTCTATCTAACAATCTTGTAACTTCGTTTCTCCTGGCCATTTGTCATAAATCTAGACTTCAAAAAGCAGCGGAGAGAAAAGAAAAAAAAAACATGTTGCCACATGTTTCAGGCAGTTTTTATGCAGTGCTGCGCCCAAAATGATTTGTAACCTTCATTTCTCCACACACACACGCACGCACACGCACACACACACACACACACACACACACGCATACACGCACACACACACGCACACACACACACACACACGCACACAAACACACACAATACTAGCTATTGTTTTCAATGATTGCTCTTTGGAGAGAGAGTAGGAAGGAAGAGGTGAGTTTCAGCTTGTTCAGTGTAGAGTGACTTGTTTATATAGGATATGTCAGTCAATCAGTGTGTTTCTTCTGCCAAATTTGCGGTTAAATGGGAATAAACACATTTGCCATCAGTTACAGCTCATTCACTCACTGCCTTGTTATCTGTTATGAATTCACCGCTACACAAATGGCATAAACAGTTCAAAGCGAGTGAACGTAGTTTTTCCCCAGTGCAAATGCTTGTTTTGGATGTTTAAATTCCCCATAAGGTTGAGAAGCTGTGTGATAAAAAACCTTCTACTGGAAACCTTCTTATCCAGTGACGTTGATCTTTCATGTTTCCAAGCACCTGCTCGTCAAACTCTTCCTATTATTAGCCTGTTCCTGGAAAGGTTTCTGTTTGCCATTTGTTGTAAATGGAGTCCTTTGACCTTTGAACTGCTTGCTTGCCTCATGTCATTTTGGTTTAAAGTTAAGATTTTAAACTCATATCTAAAAATTTAAGATTATTCCAGTATAACTTTATCCCTGGGTGGGATCAAACATGAGAGGAAGAGCTTGTGGGTTTTTAGGGAGAGGTTAGGATGGGGGTGGGCAAGTGGGGGGAGGAGGGGGCTGCATGTGGGGCGCTCATGCATGTGTGTGTGGTATGTGGCATACACTGCATCAGGCTGTATTTTCACTTCAAAGAGCCTAAATCACAAGGGCAATGTCTGTTTACTGCCTCCAACCCACAATCCCACACACACACACACACACACACACACACACACACTTAATGAAACCCTTCTCAGTGGAAATATTGATGAAGAAGAAATGCACTGTTTTCCATGATTTTGTAATAATATTTTGGTGAAATGTTGGCACTAACTTTAATAAATGGGTGTTAAGTCCTCAAAGTTGGACAAGACAGGCAATGAAACCAGAGATAACAGTTGCTTCAGTGTGTTGCTCACCGAGTCTCCCTATTCTAGGGGAATGCTTGCTCGACCAGCCTCAGAAACCGTTGGTCCTCCCTGAAGTGATGCCGGGAACATCCTACATCCTCGACCGTCAGTGTGAGCTCGCGTTTGGAGAAGGCTCCAGGCCCTGTCCCTTTATGCAGCCACCATGTGGCCGTCTGTGGTGCACAGGAAAGTCCAACGGCCATTTGGTGTGTATGACTCGTCACTTCCCCTGGGCAGATGGCACACAATGTGGGGACAATCAGGTCTGCAACCAGGGGGTCTGTTCTAACAAACAGGCCCGAAATGTGAAGGTAAGGCTCACAAAAAGATCAAGTACTTGAGATAGATGTATATCTTGACTGGGGTGTGATTAAGGATTAAGGCATTTACCTGTTCTGCAATAAGCCACTGGTTTGTGTATTTCCAGGTGGACGGCCGTTGGGGGAGGTGGGGCCCATTCGGTTCCTGCTCGCGCACATGTGGAGGCGGCGTCCAACTCTCTAAAAGAGAGTGTAACAACCCAGTTCCGTCAAATGGGGGTAAATACTGCCAAGGGGTGAGGGTCAAATACCGCTCCTGCAACCCAAACCGCTGCCCTGACACAGGTACGAGGCTCTTACCAGACAACTATAATCGATGGCATTTTTCCCAGCGCTCCCCCCTCTCACCTCGTATCCTCCCCCCTGTGTAGGTAAGACTTATCGCGACGAGCAGTGTGCAAACAGTGGCCGCAGTTTTAATAGTAACCGCATCGACCCCTCTGTGGTGTGGGTACCCAAATACTCTGGCGTCTCCACCGATGACAGATGTAAACTCATCTGCAGAGCTAACGGCACTGGCTACTTCTATGTCCTGGCACCCAAGGTAAACAGCAACACTGCAAGTTTATTTTCTGCTTCGTCTGAACAAATGTAAAGATAATTTGATTGGAGATCGGACAAAAGTCTGGATGAATTAAGGTTTTGAGATATGAGGTCAAGTTTGGAGAACGTGAATAAACGTCAGCCAGCTGCCTCTGGTAGGAGTGCAAAAAGTGAAAGAAGGAATGAAGGAGAGGAGGAGGACAGTTTAATTATTTCAGATAGCAGGGTGTAGAGTGAGCTTTAGCAGGAGTGAGGCAGAGTTCACACTTCGTTCCATCATACAGGAAGAGCAGATAAGAGTGCTCAGGGGACACGTAGCTCTGAATCACAGAGCAGCTGGAGGTTTTAACCATCTAGTCGTGACTTTGAACCAAAAAATGACTGTACAGTACGTTCTGTGGACAGTTAAGTTTAAAAAGTGAGTGGGAGTTTGGTTCTTATGGTGTCGGATACATTTTAGGATGAAAAAATGTCAGAGTCAGGGAACTCTCAACCGCATTAAGTCCACTTGATGCGGTTGCAGATATTTGCAAACAGGCAAAACTTCAGGCAAAACAGACAGGCTTACTTCAGATGAAGTTGTCATATGTATGACATTGTATCTTTAATTTCCTGGTGTGTTCACTCTAAAATAAATTGGTCTGTAACTAGTACATTTATGAGGGATAATTTCAATGTTTATTTTGTCTTCTTGCCTATTTACCTCAATTAAAAAACTGTTTTTATGTTTTAACAACCTGGAATAAAGACATAAAGCAAAGTAAACTCACAAGGGACTGTTATATAAGAGTATAGACCCGTTTAAAAGTTCCTGTTGTGTTTGCTCCTTAATAAAAATTATTATTCTGTACTTTATAGTATAAGAAAAGCTAACCTTATAGTGTCTTTGTACAAACAAGGTTGTGGATGGGACTCCATGCTCCCCTGACTCCACAGGAGTGTGTGTCCAAGGGAAGTGCATTAAGGCTGGCTGTGATGGAAAAATTGGCTCCACCAAGAAGTTTGATAAGTGTGGAATCTGCGGAGGTGATAGCAAGGGCTGCAAAAAGGTGTCGGGACTCTTCACAAAGCCTGAGTGAGTATAATCCACATCGTCATGGGATATTGCGAACGTCATTCTAATTTCCTCCGTCATTTAAACATGATAGCATTATCAACTTCACTATTTTGAGCCTTTATTGACTGCAAAATGTTTTGGCATGCAGGCACGGCTACAACTTTGTGGTCATATTACCAGTGGGCGCAGCCAACATAGACATCCGTCAGCGAGGCTACAAGGGAATGAGGAGTGATGACAACTATTTGGCGGTTAAAAACAGCGAGGGCCACTACCTGCTCAATGGGAACTACGTAGTGTCAGCTGGAGAGAGGGACATCATTATAAAGAAAAGTCTGCTGCGCTATAGCGGCACAGCCGGCCTCGCCGAGACCATTCAGGCTGTGAAGCCCTTGGGAGAATCCCTGACTGTGGAGGTGCTGTGTGCGGGCCTGTTGACGCCGCCTCGCATCCGCTACTCCTTCTACCTCGCACGTCAGATTAAGGAGGACAAGACTCTGAAGAAGGAGGCGGGTGTAAACTCCCATAACAGTGTTCTAGCTGAGGATAGTGTCAAGGAGAATGGGGGAGACACCCTGAAGAAGTCTTATAGCAAGGAGGATCCCGCTCTTGGGAAATGGATATCCACAGGGTGGGATCGATGCTCAGTGACCTGCGGCAGTGGGATCCAGAGGAGGATGGTGCAGTGTCTGAGACCGGACGGGAAGCCAGGGTTGGACTGTGATCCTTCACAAAGACCCTCAGCAACCAGGGTTTGTGGAGACGCCTGTCCAGAGTGGCATATTGGGCAGTGGTCACCTTGCTCCAGAACCTGTGGGAAGGGCTTCAAGAGACGACCTTTGCACTGCCAAACCCAAACTGGGCATCTGCTCCCAAGGGACCACTGCACTGGCTTACGCAAGCCACAGGAGCTGGACTTCTGTAACCTTAGGCCTTGCTAGTGACTAAAACCTATAAACTACAAATCTTTGTTATGTTTTAAAAGGACTGAATTGAATCCACCTGCAAGTATCACACACACTGTGTCTGTCGGGTGCAAATCTTTCCACCTGCCTCATGGGAAACCAAGAATATTGGAAGGAGAGTGAAAGTCGCAGAATGAATGCTGCAAGAAATTTCACTGCCACCACTCTGACTTCAAAAGACATTGTCCAGGTCTAACTCTAATGACAAAATACCGTGATAGAAAGGTAAAATAAAATGCAGTGGAATCCTTTGTACTGTCAGCAAATACAGAATTTCTATTTGCAAACAATTATTCTAGTTTACGTTCTGAGTCTGAAACCCACTTTTACGTCATGTTTTAACTGTTCAGGTTTCAAAGATTTGGTTGAGTCTTGCAAATAGATCAGTGAAGCCTTTAGGTTTTCCAAACAATTACTCCAATATACCAGGTTTGACATCCATAACTTCTTACTAACTGGACAAATATATAACTCTCACATGATTAACATTATGTGCGATCTTCATCTGCCATTGTGTTTCAGGGACTCTTTAAAAATCTTGGAATTAATTGTGAAATGAAACAGATCACATCATTTACATGGTTGTACTTTTTGTTCTGCTGTTGCTGCATTTATACAATACAAATTAAATCGGTTGGTTAACAGCTATAGCAGATAAAGGTTGATACAAGATTGGATAGATATCTTTAGTAACAACCACTGTATATTTTAACATGTTTTACTCCTGATACTTTCACGAAAACAAAAAATAGCCCACATTGCTCCTCCAAAACTAGGAAGCTGTAAACATTTTCTGCAGACCTCACTCAGCAGCAGTCATGGAAACAGTTTAAACTAGAATCTGAAGTCACTTTGGTGGTTTTCATGACAGATCTGACTAAACAAAGCAGGGCAGGAGACAATGGCCAGTGGTCCCTGTCAGCTGGTGTGCCCGCCAGCTCAGGGATTTCATCAAGCTGCACCCACCATAACACTGCTCATCTGAGATGAGGGCTATAATATAGCCCTCATCTCAATATCTCAATAATGTAAATAATTGCCACACATTCTGCATTCAATTCCCGACTCCTGTGTTCAGCATGTCTGATTGCTTCCTTCATTTCCTTTATCATTCGACCACAACAATTGTCTTCTCAGTTCATAGTGTTCAGCCATGTCGAGTCACGCCTGTCTGGCACAGTTACCACTGTAATTTATTATCAATGAAACGATAAAGCGGAGAGGAGAAGAAAAACTGGCAAGACCTCCGTTGTTCTGTACAGAATTTGTGTTTTCCTGGATCGCCTTGTTCGTGGCCCCAAAGCCGGAGCCAAGTTGTTCTTTCTACAAACTTGCTGAAATCCTGTAATCCATTATATTCTTGTTTTGTTTCTTAACGGGGCCACATTTCCAGTCCAACATCCAACTACCGGATGGATCCTGCATTAGTTGGGTTATCATTTTAATTTTGTATCAGCTTTTGCACTTTGTACAGCAAAAGAAAACTATGACCTACATGGGCTGTATTGTATACTATGTATATATTTATTCAGCTCTGTGCAAAAAATTATGTAAATACTTTTTAAATACTTTTTTACACAGGCATTTGTAATTGTCTTTGACTTCAGTGTATTTATTCCAAAATAAAGCCATTCATGTATAATTACAACTCATACTGCATTTTCTTTGCCCTGTTCTGCAATTATTCATTGTTACTATCAAGGCCTTGTCACAAAGGTTTACGCAAATGCAGTTCATTCAAATACAATTGCCACAATTACTAGATTCACTTGTGGGGATGAGGTAAATCCATGTATGGTTTGAGCTGTTTATTCGCACCTTTGAGAAGAGTCCAAAATGGAAGGAGCTATCGCAGCACACTAACTGTGTTGCACCTTTTACTTTTATATAATCTCCTCTGCGGGAGTAGGCTATAACCTTTATCTACTAAACAGTTTACACACAGTTATGAGGCATACACACAGTTAAGAAACGGGAGTATAGGGGACAAAAAGGCCTTTTAAATTAACTATATGAACTTATTGACCAAACTATGCTAACAAGCTATCAAGCTTGCTAAGTGACCAAGCTCATTAGCTCAGCTTTATTTTCCTCTTCATTTACTTTTTATTGAATGAGATTGTTCACAAAGGTGAACAAAATGCCAGGAGGCACAAAACTTAAAGAAGGTCCAGTTGCCCTTGACTTAGCACTTCTAGATAACCTTCATATGACTGCTGAGGGACATGTATCCAAGTCTTTTCAGATACCTTTCTGAGAGGATGCTATGTCATTTGAAATTGTGAATCTAAATCCTTAAAAATGGTTGTCTTAGTATAAATAAGCCATATTTGTCCATAAGCTACTCCAGAAAGTTTGAAGCAAGGCCAAATGCACTGAAAGACATTTTTCAGTTAAAGTAATGCATAGTTTTTGCCAAAAATGTATAATACTGCCAGAGGGAGAACAATTACAGAACACATGCTGAGTAAACCTGCAGCAAGGGTCAGCATTAAAAATTAAAGAGAAGAAAGAGAGGAAGCAGATGAGGTGTGGACTATGAAACATGTGCCAGGACATATGCTTCCTCTCTGTGAAATATCCAAACTAATCACCAGCTCTCACATGTGCAGCCACAGCATAAGCGCAGAGGTGAGATGGGTGGCCAGCATGCCTTGTAGCAGTTCACCGTAGCCTATTAACTCTACTTTGCCGTGCATTCGTCTCACGGTCAATATTTTAGACATGCAACTACTGATATTTTCCACCGGTTGACGTGGACTCATTCTCCCTGTCTGTGTCTACGACCAGTCCAAGAATGCAGCTGTGTGTGAGAAGGTGGAAAATTTGAATTGTGCAATTCTGGCATGATGACTTATGCATGTCTGAGGACTTTGAGAAAAAGGTCAGACTCTAGCATGGGAGGTCTTGTGTCAGCCTTTTTTTTTTACTTTTTAAGAAGGAAGTGATATGTCAAAAAGGCTGAATATTCTGACCTACATAAGAGCAGATAGAGGACAACCTGGAGGAGAGCCAAAGGAAATATTTATTTGTTCCCCTCCTTGCCTTTTGCCTGTGTTTATAGTCATATCTAGTTGCAGGTTTTATGGCTTTAATTGAGCCAGACTCCTTATCAAAAAGAATGTTTGGCCTCACCAGCTTCTCTCAAGTGAAGCTTTTGAATTGGGATAACAAATCTCTTACATTGGGAGGCCCATGTTATATTTGAACATGTAGAGTAACTGCACACTTAAATGTTTTAAAAAAAATATATGAACTAAATTATATGACTGTACTGTGATAAAACATATTCATGCTGGTGCTAATATTTCTTGTGAAAGAGTGTATTTCACCGGTGTTTTTGAATAACCGCCATGGTTACTCAAGGCAGTTGTATTGCTCAGGACCCAAGGAAGCACATTGTTGAGTGTATGAGCGGTTCCTACCACAGGCCAAGCACTCGGCCCTTTCTGTACAGGCATGTTTTGAACAGGCACAGCATTGATTAAAATGAGAAAAAAAGGTTTGAAAAACGTATTTGAAAGAGAAAAAAAGGCGAACAGCAAAGTTTCTGACCATACTAGCCTTTTTTAAGCATCCATCAGGTAGTCAAAACTACCAAAAGTTTTCAGAAATTTGAATTGGAAAACACTGAACCACCAACACCTACATCCTTGTCCATGGTAAATTGACATGTCTTCCAACAAGGAAGGTTGTCTTCCAACACTGATGGCAGGCTACTATACAGGTTGCCACAGAACTCCAGCAGGACTCATCAGCATTCGGGAGCAAATTGGTGTCTTGGACTGGAGGAATCAGCGTGTCAGACAGAACTACTCTGACCATTGAATGAGATGACAAACTCTATTCTATTTCTGCAAATTATAAGTCCAGCTTCTTTCACCACTATTGCAAAGGCTTGACATTGAGCCACAATCTTGACTTGCTGGGTCAGCCAGCAGCGCATCATTGCATTTCCTGTTTTTAAAGAAATTACACTTAACTCCACATTCTTGTGGTCCCTTTAATAGTTCCCCTACCAAGGAAAGGCTTAGCCCTAATTACTGAAACCATTTTAAACTGGTTGAGACCTTAGAGTTTCTGTAAGTAATTAGGGTGAGAAGCCCAGTGACAAATTTTCTATGTGGCGTCTTCTGTCTGATCAGCAACACATTTTTGTTTTTGCAGCTATTGCTGAGTCAGATGGACTGCACACCACAGACCATTTTAAAGATATCCACCCTCAAAGAAGTGCTTTGTACAGAGTCCATGTGATTCTGAATGGATGCATGGAAAGGCCCAATGAGCAGCCTAATTAATGCGCATCTCTGAGGGGGTCTGCTGACTGCAGCAGAAACGCGATCTGTCTGCAAACAATAGTGATGATAGATAAACAGCTGATCTCTGTTCATGGAAAAAGATTCTAAAGATTCATCTTAGTGTGGCTGAGTTGAACTGCATGCCACTTTTTTGACACATTTCTGTCTGTTATGTGGGTGAGGCTTTGTTGACCACCAAACATTATCATCAAGTCAGAAGCAACAACATCATTTAGTCCTCTGCTGTCCTGAAGATTTGAGTATCTACCAAAAAACCAACTTAGAGAGAAAGTTGAGAGGATTCTTGTGTGTACAGTAAATACGAAGCTACTGTCGGCGAACTGAGCTGAGCACAAAGACAGGAAACAGAAACAGCTAGCCAATGGATCTGTCCAAAGGTTATTCATGCGTTGGGGACGTACAGAGGTGACACATGAGGTTAGCACTTGTTATTGTACAACGTCGTCTATGAGACGACAGTGTCCCAATATAAAGTGCTGCCATAAAGACTTTAGATTGGTTCTGCTGTGCAGGTTGTTTTATTTCCACTCTAATTATTTCCACCCAGTTTCAACAACGAAATCAAGGAGATTGTATTCAGTCTCCTGTTGAGCAAACACTTCCATTTTGTCCAATCAAACAAACAAGTTATAACATGTTAATTGGGGAGCTTTAGAGATTTTGTTACCTTTGGACAGAGCCCGGTTTCCAGTATTTGTGCTAAGCTAAATTAGCTGGCTGCTCCAGGTAGCTTCATATTTAGCGTACAGGCATACAAGTGGTATAACTTTTCCCATCTAACTCTGGTTACAAGTGGGTTTTTTTTTAAAACTTAAAAATTAAAGTCTCAATCTGGGATCCACTTGTTTGATGCTTACTGCTCAGTTAATGTAAACATGGATATACTAGTGATCTGGAAACTTTGCAGGAAAGCTTTCTGATACGTCTGTTGATACATAACTACACAATGTGACACAATGTGATTGCAACACATTGTATCAGCTCCAAGCCTAACGGATGGTTTGGTCTCCTGTCACTGAGACACTTTCCTTTGACCTGGCTTGAGGGGAAACATGTATGAAGATAAATGGGACAAAGATGGTAACATAAATTCCAAAGTCTGCTCTACTTTTTGTTGTCATAGTCTTCTAAAAGTAATGTTCAAAAGGTGAACATTTTTGGCTCCAATCTTAGTGTCTGGTTTATAATAGTTCTTTAAGAAAAAAAATCCTAAGAAAGGACAGAAAACAGTCAGCACAGAGTAATTAGGATATCTCAAGATATAAAGTCCTGACTTCAGTGTGGGATTGTTTGTGCTGCATGTCTTTGTGAGGATACGGTCACTGAGAACATTCCTTTGGCCAGAGCTTAATATTTACTAAATCTCAGAGCATTTAAGACAAGTAATGACTATGTTCTAAACTCTAGTATTTGGTGTCTGAATACAAAGCTTTGATAGCTACACAATGAGGACATTTTAGCCTTTATCCATGATGTTCATGAGATTAGGCCGGTGTGAGTACAGACACCAGACACTACAGAAAACAACAGCCTTTTTACCTGTTTGCAATTGGAGAGAATGGACCTTTTCCCTTTGATGTTAAGCCTGGCATTATAAAGAAAGAGCTGGTGACTGGCATAATATATAATCGACAGCAGTATCACTACCGAGCCAACAATAGCACCACCCTATAGTTTCAACTTCAGACGAGGTGTGAATTTAAGATGTGTGCTTCGTAAGGCTGTCCTTGACTGAAATTAATTCTTAGTAGACTAACTCTCAAATGATTTTGTCAACTAATCGATTAAATCCACAATCAGTAAAACTGAGTTTCTCCTAAAAGAATCATGCAAAGGCACCACCTTAAATCTTGCACTTACCAGACATGTGCTTACAAGTTTCTAGGCGATAAGTCATTCAGCTGGAGAAAACAACAAGCGTTAAAAATGACACTATTGTGTGCAAATGTTTTTCTTTTATTGGTAAAGTTTGTGTAATAATCTCAGTTCCTGTGCAGTCTCACTTTCCTCATAATCATCTGAAGCACTGACATTCTATAGAACAGTGTTTCCCAACATCTTGTGAACCCTTAAAGCAAAGCATTGGCTGACCCTCATCAGTGGTTGCATATGTCAAATATATTCATTTTTAGAGGCTTGGAGGGGTTCAACAGTATAGTAATTCACTAGAAAGGCTGCAAAGATTATAGAAAAGTCTGAAAAATAAACACAAGTTGTGTTTCTTTTCTGGTTCCTGTCCTGTTAATCATCTCAGGGGTTGCAACCCCCAGGTCGGTAACCACTGTTTTAGAGGGAAGCCCTTCTGTTTTCTGATCCTTTCTTATTTGTCAGTGTTGGAATTTATGCTGCAACTCCCATCATTAGTTCTCCATATGAACCTCTTTAAAAAAAAGTGGAAAACTGGAACATGACCATTTATGGTTTCTTTTTTTTTTTTTGTTTCAGTGGAAGTGGAGTTGAGCGTCAAGGTGTGTGTTTGATGATAGATGAGTTCAGTTTAGTTGTATCTGCTCAAGCCAAGGGTGGAATGTACATTTTAGTGTTTGAGTGCAATGTTGTTGATATTCAGAAGAGCAAAAACTAGAGATCAAGAGTGGTCCGTATGCATCAGTGCATATGCTGATGTTGAAGTCCTGTAAAGCAGCCAGCTGAACATTGCTTCAGTGCAGCTGTATGATAAATAATTTAATGTTTCATTTGAGTTGCTCATCTAAGGACACACCATCGGGCCTAAATCTGGGGTTTCATATTCCATTTACTCTAATCAAGAGGTTTTTAAGGTCCCAGAATACAGAGAGAGATTAAGTAGAACCATGTGTGTCTTTATGAGAGGGGATATGGTAAGTACCCAAAAGTGGGGGGCTTGTTTTAGAGTTCTGACATTTATTCTTCACACTATAATTTGGATCACAAAGACAAACCCAGGCGAATGAAAAATATGGCATCAATCATGGAGCTGTGATCAAAGTCACAGAGTGTATACAGAATACTGGAAGAGCAGTACGCGGGCTGGCTGCTTTGGCCGCTCATATTCTTACTCATGAATATTTTGGGTGGTCTGGCTGCTTTGGGTCCTTTGTTTAAGCCAAACTCAGAGCAAGCTTGACATGCCTATAACATGCTCAGGAAAAGTCCAGTGGTGACTGGCCAGAAAATGACGGAGAGTTACCCTTTGGCATAAAAATGCAATCTGTAATTCATCAGCAGAATGAAAGTATTGCATGTGCATAACGTATTCACGTTAAGGTTTAATCTGCAACAATGTAGCGAAAACTCTCTCATTCCTTGGGTTTCTGGCTGGCCGTGCCTCCTGGTTTCAACAGGGAATGCTAATGATGCTAGTGAGCCACTTTAGGGAAACAAAATGGCAAGTTTTTCCTATAATGTGACAAGTTCCTGGCGGAGACAAATAATCTGCTGAATTTCAAAACGTCACGTTATGCCTTTCACCTTGGCCCAGAAGAGAAGTAAAGTCCTGCTGGCTGCATATGTGTATGCGTATGTGTTTGGATTTCGGCCACATCAATCCGGCCCCGCCGGTCCCCAAAGACCGAGTTCATTTCTCATTGGCTTTGCATCTTGAAGGAAGAAGTGAGAGGATGAAGTCATGACGCTATAAATCTATAAAAACTGAGTCTTTAGGAGGAGAAAAGCCATTTTATTCAACTATATCTCCGTCTCAATCAAAATGTGGACTACAATGTGCAACAGACAATGCAGCATTATTAAAGTTCATGAACATACTTTAAGTCTCTAATCTCTAAATGAGCAGTTGAGAGCTCTAATCATAAGTCATGATTTATGAACAAGAGCAATCAAGGCCAGGATACCACTAATCCAAACCTGATGTGGGTAAAACAACATAAAACATGCATGAAAAAAAGCACCAGACCTGTTCAAAAAACACATAAGGTCACATGCTGTTAGTGCAGATGAAAAGTAATGTTCTGCTAACTGAGATAGCATGCAGATCGATGCATTGCCATCAAGTTTTTAAGAGAGACACAAGGTTTTGTTCACTTCAGATATTTCAAACAGAGTAATTAAATATTATTTCATTATAACATTGTGACTCAAACTTGACATTCAGGTCAGCATGTTCAGGTTAACATGACATGCAGATGTTCTTGCTAGAACGCAGTGAAAACAACACAATAAAGAAAACAAAGAGAGAAACCTGACGAGCTTTTCCAGAAGAACAATATAAAAGAACAGCAGAGCTGATCCCCCCTGTTGGCTTCTCAATGGCAGTATCGGTTGAACTGGAATGCATATCAGAAAAGCAGCGAAAGTGTAGTAATTAATCCTGGGAGGGGATGCATAGCAAATGTCCCTGCAGCTCTCTCTCATGTTCTGCCAAAGTGTATGGCAAGCATATTCATTTACTGCTATTTTTTTTTATCAAGCTTCAGTCACATCAAAAATGAAATCAATATGAAAAAGCTAAGCTCTCAACCTCTCTATATACAGTCTACCACACCAAAGGGTGCCAAAGGTATTAAGATATAACAATACGTTTGAAAAGATATATTTTTTTCCAGTTGCAAATGTGCAATGACTTCTGGGGGAGAGTGCAAACCAGACACCAGACTTGATAGATTATTTTCAGGTGCACCACTGTTTTTTTTGGTGCTTCAGTCTCTGTGAGTATTTAATCCTGCGAGTCTGATTCATCAAACTAGCCACAGATCATCATTCTCCAGCTGTGAAGCTCAAAGATCGGCTTGAGTAATGATTGATATTACAATGATCATGAATAATGTGTTTTCCTCTCTCAGGTTTCTATTGAACTGAGAGGGGACCAACAACTGTGACATGGCTAAGGGCCAGAAGACGGCTCAGGGGCAGATTTGAAATAGGAGACATCGAGGAAGGTGTAGACAAGATTTACAAGAAGACTCAGTATTTCATGCACTGAATGCCAGTGTGACACATTTTATAAAATATAGAATTTAACTCTTCAAATCCTGGACAATCAAGGTCAGGAAAAATGCATTTTAAAACAAAAAGCATAGATAAAAATGTCAGTTCATCACTATAACAAAAATACATGTCATATGAGTTTGAATGGTACAACTCTTAAATTATTATTATATAATGTATTCCATAGAAACATAGTGTGGTGGTGATACCACTATACATCCTGGGAGACATTGAGGGCCTGTGGTTAAGTGATGAAATGTAGGGAGGCACTCAGCTTTCCTCCTGAAATTGAGCAGCTTGAACTGATCCTTTCTATTTAAGGCTAACTGTCTACAGTCAGGCACATGGTGATTTGAGCTAAATGCTAACGTCAGCATGCTAACATGCTTACAATGCTAGCATGCTGATGTTGAGCAGTGTTTACCATGTTGACCTTTTTAGTTCAGCCTGTTAGCATGGTGACATAAGTAAGATGTATTTAGTCATAAACTAAAGTATGGGACATATTACAGTTTTTACCCGATGGTGGCAATACATGAAAAGTCTGGTGATCAATAAGATATGACAATTCATCATGAGGGGAACATGAATGTGTGCACAAAATTGAATGGCAATCAACAAATGTAAACCTCGTAGTGGCGCTAGAGGAAAAGTCAGGGGATCACTTAGCTCATTAGGGTTCATCATCTGGGAACCATGAATGTGTGAAAACAATTTGTACCAAGCCATCCAACAGTTTTTAGAAAATATTTAACTCTGGTCCAAAGTGGGGAACCGACCGACCGACACAGCCATCCCTACAGCAATGCTGCTAGCATGATTAAAAATTAAACATAAAGAAGGGAACCCCTCCCAGGTTGCTAATGGTCAAGTCCTTTCTTGGCCTAACAAAGTATTATCATAACTGAACTGAAAGGAAACTGAAACACAGTGTTCATGAAGTCAGAATTCCTCTGTCGTTAGAGTTACGACTTTGTGCTGTAAAGCAAATGTTTCCACTGTAATTATTGAACCTTTCAAGGCAAGAACTAAAAACACGTCGACTTACTCCTCGGAGGCATCAATACATTTATAGGTAATGAAAAACTAAGCAGAAAAAACAACATATGGTAATGATAGCCCCTCTTTTATTTCCCTCAACTCATTTAATAAACTGTCCAACAGTCAGTTTGTGGTTTTTGAAGGTAATCATTGTTTTATGCAATTTAATGTGATGTTTTTGAAGAGGCTCAAGAGCCACTTGACTGCACATTTGTTGAGAGTAATAAATCGAGGGCCAATGTATTGAGTATTTAAATTCAGTGTCATACTGGTTCTTGTTTCTGCTGATTTCAAACAGCAAGGTTTTTTTGTCGAAGACACAAACTATATCAAAGACTCAAATAGCAAGAAGGATTCGAAGACTAAAGCCTTTAAAAAGGTGTGTGGACTGAAAATGCAATCGCATTTACACTTGTGTTGAATGTGGTCACAATGTGTCCACGACCACCTCTGGACGTGTTTTGGCGATCAGATCACATCTGTCATGCGCATGTACACCAGTACTTTAATGTGGTCAAACGCTATCCGATCCAATCCCCCAAAACTCATTTTAATGCCAGGTGTAAAGAGGATAAATATGTATTTTCATCTTGTGATTGATCTCAATTCAGAGACACATCAGCAAAGGGGTTTATTCCTGGTGCTTTATGGTGATGAATTTATGATATTCCTTGTAATTTATTCAACCTAAATTCTCATATGTTATGAATAGAAATTTTGTAACAGTGTCACGGACTGAGGAACAATGACGGCAGGACTCAGATGCAGACTCAAAAAACACGGTAGTCGGGTGCAAAAAACAAGGTCTTTACTTAAGCAAAGGTCGGTACACAGGGAATCAGTCCAATAGGCAAAGGTATCCAAATCGATGGGCACAAACTCGTTGTAAGCAAAAAGGTCAAAGCACGGGGAAACATTCACTGGGGAAAACACTGGGAGGCTTGCTGGTAACAACATGGGCGAACTGGCACAGAACAAAGGGTTGACACAGACTAAACAGGGAAGGCAGGCAACGAGGCACAGGTGGGGACAATTAGGGCGGGGCTTGCAATCACACACATGAGGAGGGAGGTGCCTGAAACGAGAGACAAGATGAGAGACAGAAAACACAGACAACCTGACAGTGACGACAAACTACACAGAGGGGCTGGACGTTACATGCAGCACTTGCTGTTTGGTCACCGTCATATTGTGATTGACAGAAAACAAAAGACACAAAAACAGTAAGTAGGTGAGGGTCTAACTGTGTAGCATAATCATAAAATGGGTTGCAAATACATAATATGGCTTTAGTTAGGCAGGGATATCAGTCAGCTGGGCAATTTATGGAAATACCAATTGAACGGAATCCCATTACTATAACAAAGTCTACCTTTAAGCGTTCTGGACTAAATCAAACTCTCAACGGGTCAGGAGTAGCAGACTGTGAAAAATAAATCATAACCCTAAATTTTCTTAAGATGGTCCCAAGATGATAATCTTCCCAATATTATATTGCTTTATGGCCGAAACAACACCAAGCTATGCTCATTTGTCAGTCACTCCCACATGTTGTTGAGGCCGTGCTGCGGAGTCGCCAACTGAACGCGGACCCAAACTTTATACATTATGAGTCTATTGGGCTGTCATGATCAGAAGTTAAGCTGCTAAATGCATCACCATACAGAGCACAAAAGAATGTGACTGTATAACTGAGCTTTCCTCCATGTTTTACAACTGCTGTTTTTAATTTTTTACATTTGTTGAGAGGATAGAAATTAATCTAAAAAAAGCATGCATGTTGCACTGAATAATATCAAATGAGGGAGGTAGATCTTTTTCAAAGTTTTTAAGTAATGAAAATAAACTACATGAATTTACAACAGGAAGAATTATGATGGATGAAGGTTTAAACAATGCAAGCATAGCAAACGCAGATTGTTTTTAGTCAAGCATATCCTAGAAACAAAACAAAAGGATACTAAAACTCAGCGGCCTGGTGTTGATGCCACATACCAGATGTCTGTTGCAGGAATGAAGTCTTATGGCAGACCTCTCTACACCTCAGGGAAATCGTCCAGAGGTTAAAGAGATGCATACTATGTTATGAAGCCTTCCATTGGCAGACTGTTGACTCTTTTGTTTTCTTTACGTCTCTCCTGTGCTCTGCAGGTACATGCTAATGATGAGAAATGTGTTCAAAGATCTGAATGGCGCATACGGTAGTCAGTAGCCGTGCAAAATGCTCCTCAACAAGAGTCAACATCGACGCTAGCGGCCAGAAGAACATAAAGCGAGTACAAATCAGCATATGTGCTGTACAGTGGCGACAAACAGCCACTATAAAAGCTTTAACTAAGAACCATCACGTTTGGCCTTTCTTGCTTTCTTCTTCTACAGCAGCCTTCCTGTGTGCTTGCTGTAGACAGGTCCACAGTGTTGGAGATCAATGGCAACTCCTGCACGAACAAGAGGTCGGCTCACACAACGATATCCGGCAGGGCTTACTAACAGTTCCAAAATCACGAATGGTCCGGGCCCCTCAGCTGTGGAACTCCCTACATGGAGATCTAAGGTTCTGGATCTTATTTGCGTGTATATTTTTTATTGTGTAGCACTTTGTAATTTTGTTTTGAAAGGTGCGATGCAAATAAAGTAATTATTATTATATACACTTAAAGTGTTCTGGAGAGTGTTAACACACAGCAGTTAACTCAAATTACAATTGAGACTGATGGGAATGTTATTAGTTTTGAAAAAATGCCATCATAAAACAAAGTATTGGACATTTTGGCCTGATGATGGCAATAGATGAAGAATTTAGGGATCACCAAAGTTATTACTCATCATTACTCATATTCATCCTGTGAGGATGAGGAGTGTCAAACCTAATATCATAGCAGTCCATCCAGTACTTCTCAAAACATTTCACTCAAAAAGCAAAAATGGCAGCACTAGAGAGAAGTCAACAGAATGAACGTCTGCACCAAATTCCATGGCAATCCATCTTATGGTTACCACAACTTTCGCTAAAAACATCAAACTCAAAATGTGTTCTTCACCTATCCCCAAATAACCCTCCACATTCTGTGATGACAGAGCACCGACTTGCTGTGGTAGGTCAGGCAATGCAAGAGTTCGATGTATTTTATGCAGTTGGAGTGGAAAAAAAATCAAATTTCAACCACTGAAACAAACATGTTGTTTTTGTTACAAACCAATTGCAGATCTTACAGAGTTTACAATATTCATTGCTTTTGTTTTATTTTTTCGTTGACACAGGGGTTTTACTGTGGCCAACAGTTGCTATTGCCCTGGGGCTACTTAGTTGTTTACTGATGAAGTTTCTCAGAGATCATACTGGAAAGAATCCCCCTGGGTTGTCCGCTCCCACAAATCATCTGGTGACTCACTAGGGAAAGGGTTGACATTCATAAAACATCAGTTATTTATTTTATTTTTTTTAAATGTATGGAGTATTGCTTTGCCACTCGCTTCTAAGATCACGAGAGGTTTATGAACCTTTTAATGCACTTTTGCCACAAACCACTTTATCGTGTCTGACATCTAACCTTTCCTTGGCCGGGGAATCTATGCTGCTTATCCTGGATTTAGTATCGATGGTATTATTATCTGAGCTTCTCCAAACTACCTTAGACTCTTGTAGTTTGGTAACAGCTTCACTTGGTTCTCTAAATTCAGAAAATTCACTAGGTTTGCTACGGTAGCCGACTCTACATTAAAGTATTAAGACCTTCAGCCCACGTAAAACCCACGACCACTGACTTTGAAAAAACAAGAGAATATGAAGTTGTAATTTCTCTGAGATTAAAGTGGTAAATTTACAAAAGAAAGTCAGCAAAAAACCAAAAGGTTTATGTATCTTTCAGGACCTTCTCCTTGCTCAGAGGCCATCATTACCATAATAACAGTTCTGTAGGAACAGCAAAATTCAGACGGTTGGCGTTACCACTCTTTTGCAATCCACTATTTTTCAAGTTTTTTCTTGTAAATGAATTACTTTATAATCTTTGAAATTTATGATTTTTTTCTCGTAAATTTACGACTTCAAACCTTCAGAGAAATTCAGATTTCATGCGTTGTACATTTCTCTGGTACAATTTTAACTACTTTTTTTAAGTCAAGGTTTTTATTTTCTTGAGAAAACAATATTAGTTCCATTATTAGTTGGCTCAATTCTAATATAACATACACAAAGACATAATTTGACAAGATGCAGGACAACTAAACAAATTTTCTCTGGCTGTACATCACTGATTTTGCAGATGACACAGAACAGAGCTCAGCTGGAGCGTGTCTGTGTTTTGGGTGGATAAAATAGAGATAACGCTCCATGACAAAGTGAACAGAGATTGCACGGACAGACGATGTATCCCTCCATCCTGAAGCCAACTCTAAAGGTGATATGGGGAAACGCCGCGGGTGCAGAGTTTGGATGTGAACTGCTATTGGACACAAACATGAGACATATGTTCTGCTTTACCTCAAGAAATCTCCTGACCCACGGGTCTCCCAATGTTTGTCTTTCTCGAAAGCAGGGAGTAAGAACATGGTCCAAAATTGTCTGCTTTAGTCTCTCAGGAGAAGATGATTTCTGTTTCTTTTTCTGCATAATTGCAGAGTGGATAATAATGAAAAGATTGCAGAGATGAACTTATCTCCCACTTATAACTTTATCTTAAGTTGTCAGCAGTAAAAAATCCATTACCCACGGAGAATTAAAGCTGAAGCCAAATGCAGATTCCAAATATAAAATATGGGTTGATAAGTGATATTTATTACTATTGTAACATTGTGTGTGAGTGTTGGTGAGACCTTCCCAGGAACATTAGAAAATGATTTTGACCATGTTATGGTTTGGAGCTTTGCCTTGCCTGGCGAGTCTCCCTCTGTGCTTTTAATGCCTTTCTGGTTGATAAATGTCCCCAGAGAGGTTGGTCTAGTGGTCAGAAAACCCACAACTATAGCCAACGTTCCTTCAATCCGTGACGCTTTCTTTCAAAGTATGAACTATGATTGATGTTCATGTTTTAGCGGAGAACCTGGGAATGGTCCCTGGAGCCAGGGTCTTGACACAGGAGGCTGGGAAACAGTTTTGGGGAATGAATTAGCTTGAAGACGTTGAATTCCAATAAACAACATTCCAGCTACATGGTCTGGCTTGCCACAAAGACCAGCGCGCTCTTTGTAAACCCAAGTGTTTTAGGGACTGTATCAAAAAACACGTTTCCTCATCTGGAAGCTTGCCAGCATCTGCTACGTCACATAAAATACTATTTTTGTATTCATTTGAAGAAACATTTGTCATTCATTTCATTTTTTTGAGAAGGTGTGAGATTTCAGATATGACAAAACATATAAAAAGGAGAAACGGCGTACAAGGCAGAGACCAGTGTGGCCCGATGTAACCATACCACTACGCCCTTAGCGGTCCCTGGTCGGCAGCATGCAGCTCAGAATCTGATCGAATATGAGGAGTAAAAGGAGATTTATGAAAATAAAATTGATTGAAATAAGCATTATTCTAACAACAGCCCAAGGAGTCTAGCTGTCTGTTAACTGGAAAAAAAATTGTTAAAAAGTATTTGTACACTATAACCACATCCACATTCTAAAAACTTTTAGTTCAACATAGAGGATCTCCTGGAAAGTTTTCTTGGCAAAGGCACTAAAATAGTGAACCGCTTTACATAACTTACAATGTTGTAGTTTGGCTTGTCTACTTCTGCTGACAACACAGATTATTCTATTCAGTTCATCAGTATTTTTACAAGACTTTTTTTTTTTTTTTAAATAAACATGTAATCAGAATGATGGCATTTAAACAGACATTAATTCCTCATTTAATGGCTCATGGATTTTATTGACTGATCATCCAGTGCCTGCATGATTTCTGTTTTAAATGTATTCATCACGGACATGATTTTCTTCCAATGAAAACAACCTGATTTGTTTCCTCTAAAAACATGTCAACCTACTCAATATGTGAGTCTATATATCTGTTTTCAAAGGTTCTTAAAAAGTATAGCGGTGGGTGAATAGTTCACATTCCAGCCTGATACCATCAACCAGACTGAAACCTATAAGTATCATTTCACAGCACCAATATTATTTATTTATTTATTTTGTTATGTTGGGGCACGCTTCTCATTTAATTGTTTCATGCAGCCTGCAGTGCATTGGATTTTAAAGCACATGTGGTCTAATAAATGTGAAACTATTGCTAGTGTTTTTCTTTATTCTGATTTACACAAGATATGAAGCTAGATAGATTTGTTTCAGAAAGGATGTCTAAAAATATTCCTGCTGTGTTGTGGAAATTATGTGATAAATCAGATTTTAGTTTTTTTTAGCTCATAATTGAACAAATTGTTGCTTGTTGTTCCACTGGTTACATAATTACAAAATTAGGATAATTAGGTTGACATAGGAGAAAAGTAAGTAAGTTAATAATATTTTGACATGCAATATTTCACTGGCAATATTCAGTGCAGAGCTTTTCTACTGTTGTGGACATCAATCAGAAAAAAATCTGTTGCTTGCCCATACAATTCCCCAATGAAAATGTTTTAATCAGCAACACATTATTATCTGATCTGCCCTTTGCTCAGCTGTGCACAGAAGCTTCACAGAGACTTCTACTCTCTTCACATGCATGGAAACAAGAGGATCAAGAAATGCAATAAAGCACTGACTCAGTAGATCATGGCTCTGGATTTCTTCAAAATGTTGAAACGTGGAGCTCTGGGACACCTGACTCGCAGTGATCAATGATCAATGTCCTCCTCCTCCTCCTCCTCAAAGCCATGCTGGAATGTAACTTGATTCATACAAGTGGCCAGAAAAGTGCCTGATAAAAATGCAACCGTAAGATGGAATAACACTCAGCATTTCTCCCGTTTGTATCACCCCTGTACCTTGGGCACAGGGGTGATAGGATACATATTTCTGCTGACTGCTTATGTAATGCATTTAAGTGTACAGTATGTATGATACTGCACTGACAGTACAGAAAGATGGCAGTGTCCTGTTGTTTGCTGGATTGCAGATGTTTTTACTATCCTGTCACATGTTTACTGAATAGGTCCAGCCAAATGCATGATGCTTTGGAAAAAGGTATTTATAGCTGTGTTTGGACTCTTTGTTTAGTTGCTGTAGCCCGTGTCATTGTTTTGGTTTGGCTGACTGAGTATAGCAACCCAATTCTTTTAAATACCGAGGTCATTATGTATTTTAAGATGTTAGAGTAACCATAATTAACAAGCTGCTCTGTCTCCTTCTGCTACATGACAATCAGCAGCAGTTGTATTAGGAATCGTAATTAGTAATAGTGATAAATCACAAGTTATATGGACCACACTGGATGTTACAGTCAGCTGGTAGTACTGGTAGTACTGGTGGTACAGATGATGTATCAATAACAGGATCCTGCATGAACAATACATGTGGAGCTGCGTTACGGGCAATTTGTTTGCAACATGTAGTGAGTTTCTGCACATTAGGCCAGAATCCAATCATGTCCGTCAAATTTAAATCCAAATACAGCTACACTTTTTGACTTTTCTCAGTTCTTGCAATGCAGGAAAAACTGTAAAATTCCACAAAAAAAATTGTTTAATAAAAAATCAACTATCTTTGGTGGAAATTATCAAAAAAACTACTTTTGGGCATTTCTTTTTCAGTAGAAAATATTATTACATTATCATTATATTACAGAGACAACCATTTGGGCACCAGTAACTTGCCCTTTCTTACTTTCAAGCAGAACATTAACTCCTTTGTTGTAAAGAAAATAGCTGCATACTGTGTTCTGTAGAAGTGCATTTTAGGCTAGTTCAAACCGCTTATCAAGTGCACACATGTCTGGCAGGATATTCATCTCTGTTGTGTCCCTCACTCTACACCCCTGCAGTGCCTTGACCTACAGGCTCTGTCTGGCTGACTGCCAAAGGCGTCAGTCAGAGAGACTCGAGTTCATCCAAAACGGATGTGGATGTCTTCATTATGGCTGTCACAGCAGCTCAGGGACCTTTCAGCTCACAGACGTCTTTGGCTTCCCTTGATGCAGGTGTGGTTTTGGGTCTAAGCCAGTGCACCAGATAAAGGGATGCCATCAGCATATAGGTTCATTTCACGGTACAGAGACAGTTAATCAGTTTCTTCAGTGACGTCATACAAACATAAACCCAAGGGCTGACATCCGGAAATTAATCTGCTGGGATTTTCTCAGAGTGTTTTGATTCTTTGATCTCCACTTTTTTTATACACTAGGGTCTATATCAAGTTTTCAAATAATGAAATAATGCATGTGGTGGAGGTTGTAGACAAAAGGGCCCAGAGGGGCTTCGATCGTCTGCTCAAGAAAGAATGTCTCAATTTACTACTTATGTCTCTATGTGACCTGCATGAGAAAACGGGACCATCAGCGAGAAGATTGACAATTTAGTCATTCTTAATGCTTGTCATTGATACTACCGGGTTCAATTCCGGCGAAATCAGATAAAATCATGCAGGTTTACCAGAAACTCCTTCAGCTCAGCAGCGTCTCCTCCTCCGGCAAGAAGCTGAGCTTCGCCTCACTGCTCCGCCAGGCCCGCTGGGAGCCAACACCGACCCCACGCTGCTGGAGGCCCAGGCCGCGTTGCTGGGCCCGCTGGAGGGAAGGGAGGCATGGGAGAACCAGAACCAGGACTGACCGGGCCCTTTTGCAGTAAAATTCGATTTTTTTCTAAAGGGACTCTGCTGCTCACAAACCAGTAAAGTATTTTACTGTTCACACTGGTTTTAAATTAGACAGGGCAACAGATGTTACCTAGCAACTGATTTAAACATTATTGAGGTCTTTACAAACTAAAACATTCATTCAATTTGAATTTAGTGAATCGATGGCTTAAAAATAGCGAGCTTTGGATGGTTTATATGCACACAATTATTAATGGATTTACAAATAGCTGATGCAACCTAATCTATCTTGATTGTACTCCTTGTAGTTTCTGAGATACATGCTTATAATACCATATTTAGTATTTTATTTTTTTATTCAAATATAATGGATTATAGTGTAAAAACAGTAGTCTCATGTGCACAAAGGCTAGATATAGTATGATAAGAATACCAATTACCAATTTTCAATTGTCATCTCATTTGTACTTTGGCATGCCCAGAAACATTTTCACCAAAAGGAAATAGAAAATGTCAGTTGCGGCCACAAATGCATTAAAGAAACAAAAAGATAAATCCGTACAACTGTTGAAATTACAGCAATTAGCAGGAGAGCATCGATGGAATTTGTAGGCAATGGTGGGACAGAGATTAGGATGTCATCACGTTTCCTTTCAAAGATGACAAGAGGATTTAGACCGAGTGAAGTGGTTAAAGGGGTTAGAGAGGGTAAATGACATTTTCTTGCGGTTAGAAACTAACAGTTCCTGGTTGTTTTACAGAGTAATTTACCACAAAGAAAGAGAAATGGGTCACTTGACAAGTGACTCATTGACTGCTGCAGTTGCAGTGGGACCTCAAAATGAATTATCCATTCAGTTGTCTCTGTGCCTACAGCCTGTAATTATCCTCCTTGAGGATATCCTGCTTTTACCGTCTTCCATTTAGTCGTTCATAGCTTAAAAAGTGGCCGAGAGAGAAATGCACAAAGCTCCGACAGCCACAAGTACGTGATGTTTGGATGTGTTTATATTTGCTCACTTGTTTGCTTTTCGACCATCAGTCATTTTTAGATTAGCTGATTTCAACAAAACAGAGTACACACAGGAAACGAAATACAGCCAAGTCATCACACTGCCATGCAGCTGGCTAATTGACGTGTTTCAAAGATTCAAGGATCATTTATTGTCATTATGCACCACAGGGATGCACAACGAAATTCAGTTGTAGCCCATTTGTAACGAACACATGACAAACCAAACAAAAACAGTAGTACATTCCAGTAGTAAATTATTTTGAGTTTGCTACATAAGGAACGTAAACAGCAGCAATAAAATCTATTCTCTGGGTAGATAATATGGCCGACATCTTCACAGTAAAAATTCAACATGAGGAAAACATTGTCCATCAACTCAGACTGTGTTTGAGCACCAAGCATCACGATGTAAACACAGAGTCCACTTCCAATCGTCCCAACGGAATCCCAACGGAGTCCCAACGGAGTCCTGGCGTCCGCCCGTCAAGTGCAGCTTGATGAACGACGGAGCCAAGTCTCTTTGAAAACTTACATTTTTTTCTGCGACCGGGCATCAGACAGCCAGCAGTAGGCTGGGTGGTGGAGTAGACTGAGGTCTGAGCTGGGTTAGCTCCCATCTGGGCTCTCTTCCCACTCCTCTCAGGTGGTTGTGATTTAGCTTTTCTCCTGCTTGAATCTGTCTATTGTGACATCAAGGCTGCATTATGATGATGAGAGGCTCCCACATTCAAAATCATTTAAAATAATCAATATTGAACATGTTTAGAAGAGAATCAAAGTTGACCTTCTATGGTGCTCTCACCACACGATGGTTGAAGACGATAATCGTTTAAGACCAGCTGGATACTTTTAGCAATTGTTGGAGTAGACACATTTTCTTCCAGGGTGTGCCAAGAGGAAGATACTTCCTCCTCAAACAGAGCTTCTAGCCTCTTTTAGCTCACTGTATTGGTTTTGCAACCATCAATTTGCTTCAGTCTGAGTGCTCTCATCAGCCTCACTTCCAACAGCAGGAGGTGGCAGCTGTTTTCAGCAAAAACAACAAAAAAATCTCCAACTGTACACTTCCTGCCCACCAAATGACAAGCAGTCGGTCAATGGCTGGAGCTGCTAAAGATTAAACCAGAACTCAAAGAAGAGTGAAAATTAGAATTACATTTGTTTTGTAACCATACATCCCACTCCAAATTAATGCTAATGTGTCTCAGTGTCTGCTGGACCCTAAGTAACAACCTTATTTCAATCAGGAGAGACCAGTCAGATAAAGAAATTGATAGTTTATTATTAACAGATGATATGCGATGATAAAGTATTGACAGAGTCTTTGGTGCATGGACTCTAGAGGGAGATTTGTACCAGGTGGTGGAGGCTGATGAGGCTGATAGAATGATGAGTTGATGAAGCTGATGGAGATGGGGAGGTGGAGGGGTGAGTAACAGCAACATGAATGAACTGAAGGTAGAGAGACAATCATGTTTAAAAAGAGACAGCAGCAAGATGATAGGCTAACAATGTAATTGTTCCATTGTGCTTATTGTATAGAAGAGACATGTTGATTTAAACAGCTTGTGTCATGATTGACAGCCCCGAAAAATGACAGCAAGTAAATAATGAGTGAGCATGTGTGAGAAGTGATTGGCAGATGTATGAGAAATAAATTATGGGCTTAGGCATGCAAGAGTATGGTCTTCCGACTGAACTTACATTATAGCTTCATATGGCAATAGTATGTAAGGTGTCTGTCTCTTAATGAGCCATCGTTAATACCATTAGCTACACCTGTGCTTACAACCCCTGCATACGTAAAGGTCAAAGGGCTTGATTTTTTAAAAGTGAGCTGTATTTTGTATGTTATTTATTTTCATTTCATTTATTAAGAGTCTTTCAGTGTGTCCATAAATGTGGCAATAACGTCAGCTTGATGGGGATGCTCCATTTTTCTCTCCTGCTAGTTAAATTAAATGTCCTTATATATACAGACAGACGTATGTCTGTATCTTGTGAAATTAACTTTAGTTAGGTTAGTATAGCATAGGAAGTGTGTGTACTGTAGGACCGTAAGGGCTATGAGGCCTTAACATGACGTTTCCCCATAGTTACCCCTGCTGATGTGGAGATGTATATGTTAAGTGGGACGTCTTATAATAAACATTTAGTACAATAAATGTGAAATACAGTAATTACTATACATTAACATCATATTAATACAAGGATAACTGTGAAGCTACTCTACTTTTTTTTTACTTTTGTAAATAGATTTTAATGGGAAGCAGCATTTGAATCAGTTGTTTCATGGAAAGCACCACGGTCATGAACAATTTAACATCTATCTAATCATTCTCAGTGTTAGGAGTGACCTCAGTCTGAGGACAACCCAAGCCTTGCTAGACACCGTTTAATCTGCAGGCACAATGTGTGTGTAGTTTATTGTATCGTTTGTGTGGATGCATGTGTGGTTGTATGTGTATTGGTCTGTGCTCAGAACAACTGCTTGGGTCCAGAAGGCCCCAGTGATCCTCATGGTGCCCCCCACCCCTCCACCCCCAACTAACACACAAACACACACACACACACACACACACACACACACACACACACACACACACACACACACACACACACACTCTCTCTCTCTCTCAGCTGTGAAGACTGGGCCGACATCACTCCGCCCTTCGCCCTGTGACTCATTCACAGAATATTCTATTTTCCCCTTCTCATTTATATTTTTTCTCCCCAAGGCTAAAGCTATCCATTTTATTTAGCAATGGCCTTCAAACAGCTGTGGAGAAACACACATTTCTTCAGCAGAAAAGTCACACATCGGCAGCAGTTTATCTCTGCTGTACAAATATAACATACTGTTTGTACATGTATACATTGTGCTGTGTATTCCCTACTGTATTCAGCTGCTGTGACAGCAGCATTATTCTTCGTGAAAAACAGAATTATTGTTCAAATAAAACAAAGAAAATTACATTTTAATTAAAATACTTCACACAGGTTTCTTTTGAAATTTGCAGTCCAGGCACTGCCGATAGGAATTGAAGAGAAAACACCTGATATTAAAATACATCATCAAGGTAAACATGGAGCCTGAAACGACTGTGCCCTTCGTAAGAGTTACCTCAGCCCAACTGCACTATCTCCTCTCTTTTCCCGACTACAGTGTAGCACGCAACAAGTCCAACCACCTGTGAAACTCATTAGCTCACAGCAAATTGGTTCCACATGTAGAGATATACTCCCACAAATGGTGTGTCACATAAAATGGAAATCTTGGCATGAAATTGTGTAGGGGGAAAAAATGTGGTAAAACTGTGTGAGAAACATTGTTGGACAGCAGCACGCTGAAGGAAGCTGCTTTGGGGTTTGTACCTTCTCTACAAATATATCCTGAAAGAAGATAGAAAACGGGGTAAAACATAATCTACGACAGCCTTCAGCACATTAAAAAAAAAAAGTTTCAGCAAGTAGCTCTCTTTGAAAAAAAAAAAGTGCGAAAGGTTTAGTGTTTCTATTCATCTGCACTTACAGTACAACACAGGTGCATTAGTATGTTGTACTTATACCAGTTGTCCTGTAATTTCTCCTTTTGAGAAACCTTCAATTATCTCAATAAAGACATTATATAGACCTTTCCTAAACCTTTAATCTTTTGTCTACGTGGGAGGTTTACACTATTCAACATGACTGCCACAATTACAGATACAGATTTCCAAGCTGCTGGGTGGTTTTGGGTCGGGGGGAAGTTTTGCCCTTCATCTGCTATTCAATCTGCCATAATGTCCTTCGATCTTCGTTAGCGGGCGTTCAGACTGAAAACGGTGCACACACAAGGGGCTGGTGGGGCAGTGTTGCTTCAGGTATCGGTGAGAAATGAAATACGATCCAGGAAGTCCTGTTTGAGTAACACAAGAGACAGGGTTTTACAACTCTGGGAAGTTATCATGGTGGCGGTGATCTTTTGTTGCATCTATCGCAAGGTAGCCAGTGGAAATTTCACGCACAATGTAAACTACCAGGAATGTGTGCTTGCATGTCTTTCATTGGCTCCTCAGTACTTTGCAAGGTGACATCGCAATGCTTTCTGACAAAAGTTAAGACAGGTTCAACGTTTTTGCCTCGTCACTGGACTGGCCCCACTTAAATGAATAAGGCCCCTGTGTTATTTTATGGAGGGATAAAGTTGGTCTAAACATAACCTTAGAGCGAAGTTCAAACCCTGTCGGTTTTGGAAAGTTACAGAAATCGACTCCTTCACAGTCCACTGTGGAGCAGCCAGTGAAGCACAGGCACTGAAGTGTGACTTAAAGTCCATAGTACATCCACAGTCAAACGACCTGTTGCAGTAAGACGCTGTTGATTCTTGTTAAGTTGTGAAAACTTCATTGAAGGACCGTCAGCTCCGGGTCCTGATATGCGTTACTCACAGAATTAAATCTAACTCTATATGGAGCTTTGCATTGCAGTTTTATTAAAAAAATTAAAATATGTGCAGCAGAACCTCGTCAAAACCCGGCGCCTACATTACCCACAATGCAACTCGAACACCAACAGTTCAGTCGGAGATTCTGGTGGCAGCTCGTGTAGCCTTGAGCCAATATCCTCAAGGTGAGATATCTTTTTCATTTACAAACTTGTGGTCTTAAGCCCTAGCTGACTCTGCCTCGAGTGACATCACTTGAGGTCATTTAATAGGTTCAGCGCAGCTTTCTCTGGAGTCAAAAAAATACTTTTTTCACATATGCAGCCGTACTCCCCAAGACCTGCAAACAGGCTTTATGTGTACAATAAGTGGAGTTCCCCTTTAAATTATCAAAGCTACTAGTTCGTCTTCTGCAAGAGGGCTGAGTCATTCACCTCCTGATCTTTTTTTCTGTTATGTTGTATAATTTTCCACGCTACCACCCATACATCCAACAGAAACTATTGATGCACAACAACATTAACTCTCCAACTGGCAGGAAACCATCCCCACGAATGATGTTACTGTGATTGTCAATGTCTACGGCAACTGTTCTTAGTCAGGACGTGACACATCAGCACACGTAAATAATGAAGTTCTTGTGGTTGGAAAGACAATTATATTCCAGCAAAAAACAGCTGCAGCAAATTATTTATTTTACAAAAGCACAAAGTGTAACAGTCAAACAGACTGAATCCATAAATATTCTAGGAAAATATGAGGGAAGAAAGTAGCATGCATTTCATGTTAATTTCATGTTCAGTTTTACTTATGCAGTATCCTGGTGTTGGACTAAAAATTATCTAATCATTGAACCCATCTGTGGACTGTGCAAAATGTAAAAATGAACATGTGATATTCTGATGTACTTCAGGGAAGAGAGGTAAATAAAAGTATAAGTTGTTGCAATAATGGGGTCAAAAGTTGTAGCATAATATGAACAAATCTAAAATGTTTTCACAGCTTTTAAGCGACCTGATATCTGTGAGTCTGTTGAATTATATTATGTAACTCTGCAAGAGTTTTTGCAATAACTTGAAACCATATGGCAACGACTGTTAACGGCACGGGTGGTTTTACTAAATGTAGCCCAGCAGGGCTTTAAAAGGTAAATTACAATGGACCTCACTAGGGAATCTGTAAATGTTGCAGGTTGTGTAAAGTTTTTAGTTTTTTCAGCTTTAAGACCTACAAAAAAAACCTTGCGCTCATGGCTGCAAATCATTTACAGAAAGCTTATAACCTTTAAAAAAACATTAATTGATTTCATCAATCTGCATGGATGTTAGTTTTATCCTATAATGTGGACTCGCTAAGGACAAACACCCAACATTAACAGTGTGAAAAATGCAGTGGTAAATGCACACAAGTAAGAGAGAGGATGTATAAAAATCACCATCATCTCTGCGACACATTGTAACAATACTGGAATCAACCACATTTCCAATAATCGGTCCGTACGACTACATTAAGAAAAAAAATAACTGACAGATGTTGCTCTTCATCCTTTTGAGGACACATCATTCCTCTTAGAGCCTTCCAAGCGTGCACTGTGGCCAACTAACTCTTTCCCATTCATTTCAACTCCCACATCTGAATACGTCTCTGGATGGTGGTGACGTTGACCACAGCTGTAATGAGAACAGCCATATAGAACAGACCTCTTTTTCAGAGAGGGATTCTTCCTCTGAAGTAAAACCACATCTAGAGACAATCTGGATATAAGAAACATGGTTATGTCAGACGCAAAGGGGGCCTGAAATCATCACCATCAGCAATAAGTCAAAGTCATGTAGTATAGTGCTTTCTCGCAGACGGAGGGGATTCAAAGACATGTGTGGATCTGCCATCGTGAGGAGAAACCTTGGATTTTTTTGTTCCTTTTGTAGTCAGCAAAGATCTCCTTCACTGTGCTAGTTTGGCCTTCACTGAGAAAGACAAAGTCAAGTACAAAAACAATGTGTAAAAGTATGGACAGTTGAACGTGTCTCTCGCAATACTTTGTTCACAAAATAAGGATTAAAAGATTAAACCAGGTAAAATCCCCTTGTAGTATATCTCAAGTCTCTATACATCCTTATGTGGCGACGAGTGACTGATAGCAGTTCAAAATCTTTGTCTGAGAAGGGGCCGCTGTTATTCATCGGTTTAACAGTTCATAACACAGATTTACATCCCCTACAAACAGTTCAATCTGCTAAGCAAGCAGAAAGTAATGGAGGTGGAACTCTTCCAAGAATCTCAGCTTTGATATATCCCAGAGTAATAGTTAAACCAGAAAGCAGGTTTTACAATATGAAGGATAGCTGCCAGGCATGATGAAGAGGAGGGAAAATATACGTTAGCATCAAGGCCATGAAATGTGCAGCGAAGCATAAAAGGTTTTACTATGTCCATGTATCAGAACTGTCTTTGTTGTCAGAGGTGAGTAGAGTAGCCAAAAACTGCACTCAAGTAAAAGTACTGTTACTTTCCAAAACAAGTACTGAAGTAGAAATAAAAGTAGTCATCAAAATAACTACTTGAGTAAGAGTACAAGCGTATTCACAGTAAAATAAAGCTACTTGAGTAGTGAGTAACTTAAGAAATAAAATATAAATAAAAAAGCACCAGCACACTAAAGTAGTTCCATGTTCGCTTACACTGATTGTCTACAGGCAACGTTTTGATGAATTATTCAATGTGGGGATGTTATCAAGAAGAAAGGCTAATTCAGAATAAGTTCAGCTTCTGCTTAAATAAATAGTGAGACAATTTTGGGAAATACTCTTATATGCTTTCTTGTCGGGAGTTAGATGAGAAAAATGAGACCACTCATGTTTGTCAATATGAAGCGGAGGCCAGCAGCCAGTTAGCTTAGCTCAGCTTAGCTTAGCTTAGAGTGAAGACTGGAAACAGGAGGAAACAGCTGGTCTGGCTCTGACTAAATGCAACAAAATGGGCCTCTAAAGCAAAAAAAATGAACATGTTATATCTCGTTTATCAATAAAAAAGCCAAAGTGCAAAAACGAAAGTTTGTGGTTTTCCTGGGGATATCATGTGACGATGCCAAAACTCCAGAAAGAGTCCGGTTATATTGTTCGGTTACTCTTAAAAAGTTACATTTTGTCTCTTATGATTAAATAAAAGTTGTGGAAATTTGGACCTTGTGGCATTTTAATGTTTCAGACTGAACCGCAATCCCTCCCAGTTTAAGTACCTCTGCAAATACAAAATACTAAACCAATCATATTTTACTGCTCCCTCTTTTATTTGGGTGGTTGAAAATATGTCAATGTTGTCCTGCATCCAAACCATATTACAATTTTGGATGGGGAAGGTTTAATGGTTATGTGTATAGAGAAACAGATACAAAATTAAAATGTTTTTATGATAATTTATTATGAATTTCCTTCTGTGGTTTCTGTATGTGATGGTTTTTTTCTTTGTATCAAAAACAGTTGAGTTTAAGGTAAATATTCAGACTTAGACAATCAAAAGACTGCATATCACAAGGTCAGTGTCTCCATGTTGAATGAGAGAGCCACGTCACCGAGCTGATAAGGAAGCTGGAAAAGTTAAAAGGCATGTAAACAAAGTTGAAAATAATGTACACAAGTATTATTTGGTTCAATCAGCAATACTGACAAAAAAAACCACGTGGCAGTGCAACTTTTCAGGAGTGACAATCGTAATTAACATATAGAGCCGTTTGGTTGAAGACTGAACTCTCTGACCTCTGTGACTATTTAAGATGTTTTGGCTAATTGCCATTTAGCTCTACATGCATTTAGATAATAAACAACTTTTACGTAATCAAGACGAGACTGTGTAAACAACTTCTGCAGCAGCAGCTGCAATCAGTGTAGTTAAACAGTTTAGTTTATTCCAGACAGATACAGAGTGAATTCTGTCCAAGGATGCGGAGCCTCGTGTGGTCTAAACGGGATCATAGGCGCCTGAGCAATGGAGCAAGTAGAGAAAATGCATCCCCATTACTCAATTAGCAAAACCATAATTTTGCTCTCTCACCTTTCATCATACAGTCCCCGCAACCAGGGGATTATATTGAAGCAGCCATTGTCAATGATCATTTTCCTGTTTTCAGCAACTGACAAAAACAAAATAATAAAAAACTTGAAGATACCCTTTAGTCAAACCAGTCGCTGAATGTTTCCCGCAGCATACTTTGTCCGTCAATGAAATCGCAGTCAAAGTCCGTCCAGCCACACAGGAGTATGACCGCTTACAAAGGTAA
Source organism: Ophiodon elongatus (assembly GCA_016806645.1). Classification (NCBI taxonomy): domain Eukaryota; kingdom Metazoa; phylum Chordata; class Actinopteri; order Perciformes; family Hexagrammidae; genus Ophiodon; species Ophiodon elongatus. The sequence continues at coordinate 1,158,283 of JACSYO010002141.1, forward strand.
GAAACATGAAAACATTTATGTTAAAGGCGATCATGGACTCAAAATAGGACATGAGTAAAGGCTAGTGCATATTAAATCAACCTGAAAGGCCCAATTACTCCAGCCAAACTTTCTATGAGCTAAAAATAGGATTGTCAACATGAGCTTACTTTGCCAGCCAGGCAGCCTAGCGTCAGCTCACTGACAGGATTAACTGTGGAGATGGGATGTTCGAGAAGGGGCCCAATTAAAGAGTCGACTCTTTCAAGTGTAATGAGGCTCTCAATATTTGGCATTAATCCGGTTGATTTTATCATTTGGGATGTAACAGTTAGTGGAGAGTAAACAAAACGTACATAAACACAGTTCACCCACATTTTTCAACCTAACAGGGTTTACTCACCTTTTTATGAATTTGCATAGCACCCTCAATCTAACTAATCTAAACTAGTACAAGTGGATGTTTCTTGAATTAATCCATGAGGTTAGGTGATGTAGAAATGCAGGACATTTGTTAAATAACTTTTTTTTATTATTGGGGGAGGACACCAACACACCTGCCAATTATGTAGTTTGCTCTCCCATTTTAAAACATAATCAGGAACTTCTTGAGCAGGACACACTGACCCATCCGGCTGTTGAAACAAGGAGAGGCCTGATAGGATGGAGGGTAACAGCATCATGGAAAACAATTCTGAGCCAATAGAGTCTTGAATAAAAGCCTTGGAACAATAAAGTGTCCTTAAACTTTGGAAATAAAACAGTGTTGGATGTGAAATACAGAAATACCGGACTTTTTTTTTCCAGAATCAGCGTGGAGTTAAAATCAGATCAAACGACTGAGTGATGTCTGCCAAGTCCTCCTAATGGCTTTCTGGACATCTTAATATCAGTTTCAAGGGACTCATTTCTATCTTAGTTTTATAGAAGTAGATATAAAGAATGACAGTAATTTAATGGATAATCATAGATACGTCTGTGGTCTCAGTTTGAGCTTTCAGACAAATTTATATAGACAAATATTATTTGTATTTGATTACTATCACCGAATTTGAAAGACTGTGAGAGTAATAACACAATATTCTTGATTTTGGCTTTTAGAGTATATTGGATCACATAACTCACTCAGATTTAAAGAGAGCAACAGCACAGAGATGACCATGAATCTTCACTCTCCGCTGCATACTTCAGACACCGGGGATTACGAATGACGAACAGCAGTAAAACATGTGCGAAAGAAGAAAAAAGGTTGCATGAAAGATTCGTACAAGCTACATCGTGCTTTATATGGAAAGCTGATGTTGTACCTTCAGTTTTTATAGTGTGACAGAAAGTGGTATTTGATGATTGGCATGTTTCGTAAAAGCTTCGATTGACGTTGTCAAAACTAATATGAACAGGAGAAGCATCCTTATTGTTTGAAATGGACAGTGTGCTTAATGTTGTGCGCTATCAAACTGCAGCTGAATCTGTATCTGTTGTATGTTTGTTTTGACTCAAAAACATGTTTTGTTTTCGAGGTATCAAAGCGTATGTTTATGATCAGGTCTCAGGGGTGTATTAATCCTGTTTTCTCATAGTAAGATTGTGTCAAGAGTTCTTTTCCGGTTCTGAGTAATACAGTCTGGTATCAAGATGCACTTTCACAACAATGTGGAAACAAGTCATGAATCACAGAGAGCTGAAGTCCTGATGACGCAGATGCATGATTTGTGCGTAAATGTAAAGAAAGAGATGGGGGCAGTGTGTTCCAGACAGCAAGCCAAAGCTGGCTCTGACTGGTGTGACACAAATAAAGCATTATTATCTTAAGTTTATCAAATTTCTTTGTCATCATTAACGGATTACAGAGTTACAAGAGCATATTTTGGAAGAGCAAGAAAACATTGATTCAAGATGGATGCAATTCACTTCTAACACGTACTGAGAGAGACTCGGGATGGGAGACCACCGACTTGGAGCATACGTAGAAACTTTAAGTAGAAACACCTGATGTTATTTGCTCAGATAAAAAACAACTTGAATTTTAAAGCTTTAGAGGTTAGAGGCATGCTGAAGCAGGAGAGGTGGAGGATGTAGAGCTGTAAACAAACAGACACAGCGAGTGTCTTAGGTCACCACATGGTTATTCAGTGAGACCAAGTTATACAATGTGGCAACAATTACTCATACATCTGTCATAGGTTGTAAGTACGGCAAAACACGGGATCATATTTGAACACCCCTAAACAATGGCAATGTCCTTCCCTTATTCCGATGAGATTTTTCTATATCTGTATACTTTGCATGCGATTAACAGATATAAAGATATTAAGACCGGAGTGCTTTACTGCCTCCAAAGAAGCTTCGACATACATGGATGTGGTGTCCGTCTTGCAGAGAGGAGAGTGGCTTTAATTAAAACAGAAAAGGCTTTAAAGCTGCCAGTGTTATAAAGCTCTGCCTCGCCAAGCCTTGGCGCCTGTGAGCTCAGCGCGGCTTGCAATTTGTGTTTCATCTGCACCATCAGAACGAAATGAGAAACATGGGTCCAGGCATGTTGTATGAATAAAATATAAAAGCTGGCTTGCAAAGAAAAACCTGAAACACTGGATGAAAGACATCCAAAAGGAGGGGTGATGATTCAATCATGTTACAGGGCTGATGCGACTGAGATGCAAATGTACAAGGAGTCTGCCGTTATGTTAACCATTATCATTTTTAGAGTGATTTAAACACAAGGTAGGTCGTGATCACAGAATGCACTTATGAATAACATGACGCTTGTGAGCATTCATGTTTGAATTCAACACTGGACTTTTATTAGTAAAGGTGGAAGGTCCTGCTGGTTGTCTCTAATTATACAGTTTTTTTTACAGGTGTCCAACCACCATCCCATCCCCCCACCTACAACCTAAAATGTATCCTCACTGGCATACTTAAAAAAATTTAAAAAAAGACAACACAATCAAAAACAACTCTGTCCAAAGATATTTTCCCTCAGAATGATTTACAGAAGCCTCACATATTCAGCTTTTATACACCAAAAGTGCATCTTAAAATCAACGCTTCTTTTTAAATAATTTCTTTCGAAAATAAAACCAAACAAGCACATGAAATTGACATTACAGGGTTTTGGGATAACGATGTATGTAAATCAATGTAATTGTCACATCCCATATACATATTATGAGCCAGAGGTCACGGCATGCCAAAATGTGGTCATTTACAGCCCGTTGAAACTCAGGCTACATCCACACTAATATGTTTTTGTTTTAAAATGTACTTTGACTTGGACACAATACAATAAAGAAAGAGCACGAGCATTAGCATGTCTGTCCCTGCAGGCGTCAGAGCATGTTTTTATGGGGACTTTCTTTGTTTGATACATTGTGAAACTAACAGGTCATTTGAGGACTTTGAGCCGAAACAAATGATGGCAGATGCTGCTTGAAACGCGGGCTTCATTTGTTGTTGTTAATCATGCATGAGGCTACAGATGTTTTCATTGCTAGCATCACAAAGAATGTGTCAATAAGCACACATTATGAAACTCCAGTCACTTGTAAATGAGAAAGGTTTTCCCCACCAAGCCTGTGCTGTAACATGTGCAGTCTGATTTACCAAGTATGTTCTGGTAGGACTGACCCCTCGGCCTGTGCACCGCTTCCTGCTCTATAAAGGGCAACCCCACACATGTCCGAGTCAGTTTTATTAGCGATGACAGGAAGCCCCTCAGGTGATGCTCTGTAGGTGACCTGATAAAGCCAGTGGAATTCTACTGTGGTGATACACTGACTCACTTCTGTGCTCACTCACTGTTGACTATTGATACTGATAATCCTGACATTGATGGACATGTTCAGTAGGCCTTTGAAACATTTTTGAAACAATTTAAGTACTATTATTTACTGAAAAACTTGCAAGGAAATGCAAAATAGGGGATGGTTCTTATAATTATTATTTGAATTTAGTAAAAAAAAATAAAAAAATAATGCAGCAGATTTGGAAATGTTCACTTATCTTGAGAGGCACACGAACAGTATTATTGTGCCTCTCAAGAAGCACTGTATTTGAGTAGGTTTCAATAGTCATTTGATTGTACACCAAGGTAAAAGGAAAATGTCGGTTTAGTAGAACTTGAATGTAGTTATTGTAGTTTTGAAGTTCATTTCTAATATTCATAATATTAATAATATAATCACTAAAGTATTTCTGAGATTTGAGAAGATTGCATCATCGCTACAATGAAGACCAACAGTGCAGGAAATGAGTGAATCAGTCTTTCTAAATGATCTAGACAGCTTTTTTGGTCAAAAACCTGGAGTTAGTGTACTGCAAAGTTCCTCTTTTCATAAAGTGTGCAAACGGTGTACGTGTAGTTCACTGGGTCATGAAATGGCTCTCCTCTCAAAATAAGTTTGGATAATCTGTTGGTTTTAAACCTATGTTTCAGAAGAATGTCATGGTGAGGAGCTAAAAAATTCAAGATTATGCTCTAAAATCATTTGGAACGACTTCTTCAGAACCTGACATGAAATTGTGAGAATGCGACTGAGAGACGAGCAACACAAATGTGGAATTTAAGTTATGCTTCCATAAAATATTTCAATGTTTCACTTGAGGAGAGAAAAGGCTGAAGGATGAGGACTGTCTTATCTTTGCACTAATAGTATGTGAGGCAAATTCATTTTTTCCAAAAACAGGTGTTAGAAAGAATGAAGCGTCTCATATTTGGGCCAATACAGTAACTATGATGACGTAAGATGATATCAAATATATAACCCATCGTTGAACCAAGCGGGACCTTTAAATTATTAGTGAGTTGAATCAACCAAAAAATGTGTTTGCGATTTACAATTTAAATACAGGTATATGTTGTTATGAGTGAATACTAACATAGTAAAAAAAATGTATAATCTTTAAAACCCAGCTTTGATTCTAAACAAATACTTTCATCTTTCATTGCCTGATATAAACTACAAAACTGCCCTCTCAAACTTGACAACAACACGTGAGTGAATTGCAGTAGGAACAACAGACGAGTACGGATGCCAGTTTTCATCCCAAACACAGCCACCACCCTGCGTGCCATTTCCTGAATTGCCTTGGTAACCGAGTCAAGTGTGTAAAATGTGTTGCCAAACTCTGGCACTAATTGACCACTTACAGCCTGGAAGAAGTCAAAGCCAACAAGTCAACTGTGAGGCCCAACACACTTGGAAACCTTCACTCCCATTACTCCACAGCAACATGTAGGCCAGTTCATGACACAATTTCAAATTCCTTCATCAGCCATTGTGTGGTAAATGAATAACAGTTCATGCCTGTTTAGCCACAGCTGATCCACTGACAGATATAACTTGAGCAATGGAAAATACACATGCCTGCAGCAGTGCTCCCCGACCCACATCCTATTCCTCCTGCACGTCCTGAGAAAAGAAGAGTGAGGAGCCTCACAGCTCCAGGAGGGAAGTGAACGCTCTCACAGGTGTTGACCAAGGTTTGTATGGGGATTACATGATACCCCCCAAAACAAAACAGGGCTTCCACTTTATTATAAACCTCTACATCTGATTATATGCTTATGAAAAGGAAAAGAAGAAGAAGAAGAGGAAGAAGAAGATGAAGACCCACAACATGTTTCTGTTAGGAAATACCTGGAGGACTACATTGAAATAAAACTCATTAAACTCCTCATTAGTCCAGCTGAAGTTGTCCAAATTTTATTATCAAAAAGAGAGGCTCCCTGATGACAATTTTAAGTACTAAAATTCCCCAAAAATAAATAATTAAGTCATCATTACATCATTTGGATCGTAATGGTAACCAGAAATGAACCCAGACGTTTTCCAATTGGAAACTGTAGCCCTGAAGTGTAATGACAAAATCTAGAGTGATGACTAGACAAATAATGGTGATCTTGTACAGTACATGCAATGCCGATAATACATGAGTCATGGACGTTTTCTAAAGTCCTCTGTCATGAGTTTGGAAACATTAAGGAGTCATTGAGTTTCTGTGGTTGGTGCAGCTGGAGTGACAGCAATGTACAACACATTTGTCTAGTTTGTCTTGAGTTTTGGGAATCTGACTCTTAACACTCGTATGAGCAAACCTCGTCATAAAAAAGTTAAGATAAGAAAATGAAAATGTTCTTGCATGAGCCCCATTTTCTGCTTTGGAAACGTCTGCTTTCATCTGTGCTGTTTGCTGATGATGTCATCCTTTTGGCCACATCTGTAATCTCTGGTGTGCATTCAAGATGTTTACTGCATAGTGTGATGGAGTCAGGATTACAATCACCAAATCCAAATGTTTCTCTATAATTTTAATTGTCCTACCGAGGTGAGGAGCAAGCAAAGACAGCAGCAGAGATCTGCTTGTTCCATCAGACTGAGGCGGTAAAGAGGGAATCAATAAACTGTGTTTCTTTACCTGTTTGGATTAATCATCAATTTACTTTTATGTCCGGCTGACTATAGTGATTATAATGTTTATGTGGTTCACTCTACCACTCAGAAACATGTTGAACAGATGGGAACTTAAGGACCCGGAACCTGTAAATCTCCATCACCTAAAAGCAGGTTTGTCTTAGAGGAGAATTGTTTTCATTTGTTTATGAGAAAAGTAAACCACACTTCTGATGCCAGCTATATAAAGTCACCACTTGAGTGGAGTTTCATAAATTTTTCTACTTTCAGCCCAAAGTACGGGGCAGTGAGAGATGTTGTAGTCCTACACGTTGTGGTTTGATCACTGTTCATGAAACAAGTGAGCCAGGTCTCAATAAATTCAGAAGACTGGTGATGAAAAGTGTGTTTTATTTTGCGATTTTGGAAGAAAAGAAAGAGTACAATAGTAATATTTGGACTCAGCAGAGCTCCTTTTAAGGACATTTCAGTCCAAGGGAAACTTATTGAAAGCACCTGGTAGTAAGTGCAGGCAGGTTGACAAGACTGTTCTGGTACAGTGAGCCATCAAATAAGCTCTTGAGGTTCAAGATCGAGGTCTGGACAGCAGAACTCCAATTTGTGTCATATTTCTAATATCTGTAGTTAATGCATCTCATCGGTCTTTTGAAGAAAACATGCCATTTTGTTATGTAAAGAAAGAACAGTGTGAAAGTGAATCCTGAATATTATAGGAAAAGTTTTAGAGATTCATTTCAACAAGAAAACAGTCTTTTTATTGACTTTAGAATCCATTCTTGATCATTTTGAAAAAGGAAAAAAAAGATATAATGAAATCTAATAAGCAAGAAACACAACCGAGTACTGGGTTACTTTACGTACTGCTAAACCAAACAGCAGCAGAACGATATGTTCAAGTTTAATGCTGAGCAGCAGTTGCTCTTTCTTGTTTACGCTAACAGCTACGTGTTTACAGTATAAAGTCCTCGCTTTACCTTCAGTGATCTGTCTGAAAAGTTTTACAATCTGTCATACTGTGAATCAATCATAGAAAAATATGCTCTTGTGCCAGTACGCAATCATACTCCAAAACATACACACACACAGGAGCATTTGTTTAATATGTTCCTGATGTTCTGGTCCGGTTTGTCTTGTCTGTGTTCTGTAGATTGTTTTGTTCGTTGAAAGTATTTGGGATCCTGTCTGAATATATGCTAGATAAGGTTTGTATGTACTATAAATATATCAGGTACTAATAAACACCTATTACCATCTTGCATTGTTAGCATGCTGCTCATAAGCACTAAAACCAATGAGAGGCCATTGGAATTGTCATTTGCAAATATTGTGCCAATCCATCTAGTTTTGCAGATGTGGATGTATTTCATAGGATAAGTGATGCGTTTGACCCTCTGGTGGAACTTGATGAAAAGTCAGGCGATCACCAGAGTCAGTAGGATCAAATATCTAGGCAATCCATCCAATAGTTGCTGAGATGTATCAGTCACGACCTGTCGATATTGCCATCCTGAGAGCAAACGCCGCTAATAGTGCCAAAAAACAAAAAAAAGAGGTATTGGATCCAGCTTTGTCCCTTTGTGTATTACAACTGCAGCTGTAGCTTCTAAAGTGTTATTCTTTGTCATTCTTGAGGGGAAAAAAACTGCGTACTTGTTCACGTGAGGAACAGATTCCTGGAAGACAGTACAGACAGGATGACCAGAGTCCACCCCTGCAGTTCAAAGCACTGGGTGTCTCAGGATTAAGTGTTTTGTCTTTGAACGATGGGAGGACTCATAAAACCACCGCACCCTGCAGTATGTTACTCAAGCCACTCAGCGGGTTTTCTTCATAAAGTAGTGCTTTCTGGCTGCACATGCTTATTAATGCGCCAAAACAACTCTGTCATAAGGTCAGCCTTGTTTCTAATATTTTATGTACACTCATGAGGTGTAATCCTTCATGCAAATATTATATCTCCACTGTCAGATAAGTAAATCTAAGTAAAGATTGGTTGTGGTTTGTCGTAAAACTGATCTCTGAAGTCTGTCTGCACTCAGCGGGATGTAAACACTCGCAGGTCAAATCTAGGTGACTTTTATGGAGCACACCAGTTCTTAATGAAACTACAATCTATCACATGAAAAGCTCACATAATGTACGAAGCACATTAAACCAAAAGGTACTGTATTGTATTATAAACCTCTTTGAAGGGGACAGCTGCTCATTAGGCCACATAAAATGCTGAGACCCCCTCCGAGTTCAAGTTGTTGACGGCGTGTTGTTGGTGGGATACAAAATACCTGAAGCATTACTTTTAATTCACTTATGCGAAGCAGCTAGTGATAATGATCCCCATGCTTTGGTATAATAACTATAACAACAAATCTTTACAGGGGTACATTAACATTTTTCTCATGACGTTAAATCCTGATTCACCTGATGCCATCATTTAGCGACTAAAGATCATAATTTACATAATGCGTGTAGAGCCAATGAAAAGCAATGACGGTATCCTTGTTCCATATTGCTGTTCACTTGTTCCAGTATCCATAGACTCTGATCTCTTCAACATTTCCACTGCTATCTCTCAGGGGAAAACAGCGGCAGAGGCGAGCTAATCTCTTGAATCACATGTTACTTAGCCATTAGCGTGTTGTTGTTACAGATTGATGGGGCTCGGGGCTTTGACTACAGGGGGAGTGGGAGGGGGATGGGAGGTGGGGGACGGAGGGGTTAACGGAGGTTGACGCACAGCCACGTTGTAATGGAGTCAGCATCACATCACCGAAACCCCAAAGCTACAGCACATTTCCATGGTTTGGCAGAAAAACATCTATCCAAGCAGGAAAACCACACTCGCTCGCTTGTGTGTTCCAGTGTCAGTAAACTGGAGGTTCCCTTCCAGACTACACCCCTAGAAAGTGAGGGAAATACCGTCCAGAGTAGAAAAAAAGGGGAAAAAAAAGGATTGGGGGTTTCTGGGGACAGAAAATATTGGAGGTGAAACATCATTGATGGGCCAGTCATCTGGTCTTTAAATTGCTTTGTTTTAGCAGCATTAATCTGAATAACTGCACCCCTAAGAAATAACAAGTAGGCCTTACTTCCCACGCATCAAAGATATAGTAAAGTAATTTCTACCTTAGCAGGAAAGGAAGATGCTCTGCCTCGGTGTGTGTTGTTCTGTGAGCTTCTCCTTGCTTTGTTGACATAAACTGTTTTACAGCATGTTAGCGCATGTGAGCGTCCCCTAATGGCTAGCTCAAGGCCACCACTCTGCACTTCTATCATATGGCGGCTACACCGCGGAAGCGTAGCACCCACCTTCCGGTTCCCCCTCAGGTAAACACTGTTAGCTCTGTCAGCACTTTCCCTATAGTTTGTACCTTTAGTTACAAGCCACCAGCTCAGGCGTCGCCATGTTGAGGGCCGTTGAGAGACAATCAAAATGCTCCCAAGTTCGTATTATACACCCTTAAGTCTGTTAATTGGACATTTATATGGGGTTAGCCCGTGACTGGGAGTTTGATGGAGGGTTGGTATGAGTTCTGTCTCTCTGTGTTCAGTGGAGAAAGTGTTGAGTGGAGTTGAAGGATGTGTGAACCCTCTGAAGTCGGGACTTCCGGGGAAAATATGTAATGAGTCCCTGAAAATAAAAGTATTACCCACTATTGGAAATTACCTCCTTTAAAGTGAACATAATATCATATTAAATAAATGTAAGAACTCTGCATGAACGATCAGCTAATGGCTCAATATTGATGCAGGACGTAGTATGACGTAATTTTTGCATCCCATGTCATGGAAGTCGATATTTGTAAAGTAGCCTAACTTTTACACATTTCTTTTAATACTTTGAATTCTGGTGAATGTGCTCGCTTGTTTTCTTACAGATACAGTATATGGCAAGATTGATATCAATTTCATCCATTCATCCAGCAAGTATTTAGTCTCTAAATTGACTTTCAAATTGTTCAAATGAAGTCTCTCATATTCCCAAAAAGCACACCAACATAGAAGGTCGTCTTTAAAGTTCAACATTGCAAACGTTTTCTTTGGTCTTTGATCTTTGTGTCAAGCTATCTCTTTTATAGTGGCTAGCATTTAGCCCATGCATCCACATGATTTATTACCTCAGTAAACATCTAAATCTCTAGTTTCAAGTCTTATTCAATACAGCATTATGTTGTTTTTAGTAAATTATTGCCCCTTTTAGAGTGAAATAGACAATAAAGCAGGCTATGCTTTAGGGCGTGGCTACCTTGTGATTGACAGGTCGTTACCACGGCATTGTCCGGTCTGGTAGTTGTCGGTTTATTCGTCGTACAACTTTAACCCCTTTCACAGTGTTGTTAGTTCATGAAAGTTATTTATAACACTTTGGTCGCCTAAAAGTGTTTTATTCAGCGTACGCTGGTGTCACTCTCCCAAACGCATTGTTAATCAAGTTTCTTATTGAGTGATTCCAACTTTGTGGTTTATGTTGTTAAGTGATTTTTTTTTAAGTTGTGGTTTCAACTAACGAAACACTGAGAGCTGTCGACTCAAAGTTGGATCTGGCTTTCTTCATTGGTAATTTTGTGCAGTGTCTGTAACCATTCTTGCTTCAACACTCACTTACACTTCTTTGAAGAAGCTAAATGAAAACATTCCCACATACACAAAATTATGTATTCCAGATTTTTGGTGATAAAAAACAGCGCAGTTACTTGGACAAGAAATTAAAGAGAAGATCCTGCCTAAAATTATCTTTTAAACCAACAGCCACTTCACTTTGGTGGCATTAATAGTCTGTTTATTGTTTCACTGTGCACTTTTCTGTCATCCAGAGGACAATCTTGTTCATTTGCATTATTCTGACAAAGATTTTGACGTTTCACATGATCTGGGTAACCTTTACATTGTAATCACAAACAGGCACTTTGCCTGAAGCCCTTTACTAAGCACAGACATAATTCAACATGGCACACTGAGCTATTTAGAACAGTAATCAGAGTATCTGCTCTCCTTTTGATATTGTCTTTGTTGTTTAAAGGTTGTGAGTCAACAAGTTTTGAGCGATACTATAGCAGAGACAATCATACATAATGTGTGTGAATGTAGGGCTAGCACTAACACTAACAAAGACAGTTTGTATTCCATGTTATTGGGAAGCCAAATCAGTATAACTACAATGAAGCTCTAAATAGCATCATATGATTGGTAATTCATATGTACGCACTCATACACATATTATACACATAACACAGCAGATATGTTCTTGATTATATCAACCCTTAAATACACTGTTTTTAAGTGAGAGCATAACTCTTATAATCATTCAATGATCAAGCTGATGATTCAAGATTTGCTGACTTTTGCCATTCTTAAAGAAAAAGGGATCAGCATCTTTTGAATCAAACCTGCCGACTGTAAAATAAGAAGTGGCTTCAAAGTGTGTGACAAAGGGAAAACTAAGATGAAACAAAGCTTTCTTATCTCGATGAAGGGAGATCAGAGGAGGGATACAAAAGCTTTCGACAGCCAAGAGCAAAAGGAGAGATGACGGCATTAGCATTCGCACCCAAACACTGCTCAGTTTTTCTCACCAGAGAGCTCTATACTCTTCCCACTGTTAATATATGTCTTATCATCCCTGATGGATCCCTCTTTCAAATATCTTTAGTTTCAAACCATAATTTTTTTCAATTCTCATGTCAACATGATGTGAAGATATTTGAAACATTGCCCAACATATTTCACCACGGCCCTGTGTGCTAATTGAGAAAATATGTTCCACCACTCATGGGGTCTAATGTGATCTGTGAAAATACACTTGGTTCACTCCAAAGCAGATTTTTTAAAAATCCTAATGAAGTATTTGTGGACATATCACTGGTCAGGAATTCCAACAATATTTGCCGTCTCCATTTGCTTCAATTTCTGAATATTTTCCATATTATTGATAATAGTGATTCTTAATAAGGTAAAATATGGCCATGAGGTTGGCTCGGCACAGCAATATTCATATAAGGATGACCTGTGTCTGAATGAAATAGGCTCTAAACTCTTAAAAAACTTGGAGCTTCAGAGCAAAACTGCAAACAACATAATATTTATAGTTGAAGGTCAGAAAAATCCCAGAGACATCTGTGAAGACCTGATCCTCCTCGCGTTGGCACGTCTGCTCTACAGAAATCTCCTTGACTGATCAAAGGTCTCACCGAGAGATCAGGGTGTTTTGTCATCCTCCAAAACTGGAAATACCAGACTCCTCTCAGAGACTCCAAGGATCAATCCCCCCCCCATCGACCCTTTGCTAAGGCCCCCCCCCGACCCCACCCGCTGCTACCCTGTCAAGCAGTCAGAATCAGACTAACTGCACCCTGTGAATATATATCATCACATTTTTGGAAAAACAAAAAAAGCTATTTCAGAGAGAAGCCAAAAGGGTCTGAAATATGTGCTTGAAGGATATATCCAGCATGTCAAACTGAATCAGCAGTGAAAACAGGTTAAAGGGAAGAAGACAGAAGATAAAGCCGACAGATCACAGTGTAAAAGTGAACCATCACATCACCTGGCGACTCGAGACAAGACAATGAAATTAAGGAACAACACTGTTCTTGTAAAGCTGGGCTGATCTTTGTTCACTGTTAAAATCATTAAAAAGCTTGATGATGTGCTGACGTACTCTGCTTGTGCTAGCGCCACAGGTTTTTACACAGAAATGTAATGTTTTAGAAACATATATATCTCCTTCCAACCTCTCCAGGTAACCAGTATGTGCCCGAGGCAAAAAGAAACAGCCTGAAAATGGAGCAATTGAATGAGAGTCTATGGAGCAGAAAGTTGTCGGACCCTGGTCGGAGCTGGCTGATGCCACACTGTGATTGGCTAGTCTGCATTTCATGGGCGGGATTTATTCAAGGGTTCATTTCCAACATTGGAACTTCTCATGCCTGAACTGCAGGATTTTGTCTTTCACTTTGTTTGTGACTAAAGAAAATAGATCATATGTCTTCAATACCATTTAGCTGAATGCGAAATTATTCTGAGATCTTAATAAATACATCTGCAGATTATTTTAGAGAGCTCTAGAAAAGAGTCGACGTGACAGGACATTTGTGGTCAGGGATCTTAACTCAATATTGCATGAAGATTACACAACAGCTGATCTGAAACACTTTGACACAAGTAGAGCAACGGGGATTTGTAAAGTTCACAAGTTACACAATTTTCTTTTTCTGTTGTAATTCAGACAAAGTAACCTTGCTCAATGTATGTGTCCTCCCCCTAACAGACAAAAAACATATTTCAAACAGTACTCTGGGACTTTTATTCTTTAGACATTATGTTTTTACCATCACTAACCACAGGTGTCGCTAAATCAACCAGATCTTTAAATAATAATTTACTAAACCCGTACGTTAAATGTTACTGCTCTGCGGAATATGGAGAGTTTAGTAGTTCTGAACAATACTAACAGTCTCTAAATAGTGGAAAAAGTTATATTGAAACAGTTCAAGCTGAACATTAACAGACATCTTTCCTCCCAACCTGTCTTTAAAAATGTCTGAACCCTCTGTAGAACCATAAAGACAAAATATGGAAACTGTCTTAAAACAATTGCGTCTGAGATTTGTGAGATTTGAGACATGCAGAGAAGCCTCAGGCCTCCCTTGTCTTTCATTAAATACACGTACACACGCCTTCATACCAACACAACACCTGGTACATGAACATAGAGTACAAGGAGAAAAACCATGGAGAGCTCATGTCCTGGATGTAATTGTCAAATAAATGTGTGTGTATTAAAGTCTGAGTGTGAACGCTTCCATCTGCATACAAAGAAGGCTACCGTGTGTTTCCACCTGTCCACATGTGCGTCTTGACCCTGCTCGTCAGTGAACATGCCCCTAGCATTGTTTTATGACTAGAGCTCCACCAGCTCCGAGCCTCCCAACACCTGTACAATAAATCATCAGCCCACTCCTGTAGATGTTACATAACCCAGCAGGGGTTTACTGACGCCAAACACAGAGCTGCCTGGGGTGGAGGCCTGGTACAGGGTCGGTAGGACTCTACCAACTCTACACGGATAGGTGGCGCTGGTTTCACAGCGGAGGAAAACAGTGATAAAACATGTTGTTCGGGACGTAAAAGGTTTTCCAGAAAACAGAATCATATTCTTGTGGTTTCTGGGCCAGGAAAAATTGTTTCTCTAAAGTTGCAAAGGAAGTCAGCTGTCACTAATGTGAGCTGCATAAACTATTTGAAGCACAATAATACTCACGAGAGCATTAAATCTAAATTGGCCAAAACAAACATCCATTAATGTACAGCTTTAACAATTATAAACTGTTCAGGACTTAAAATATAAGAAAAATGTATAGTGTTGCATTTGTCCACGTGAACAAGACATCATTAGAAAAAACTTTTTCTGGTGTTGGACCGTTATATGAATTTCACATGTTGGATTTTCAAATACAGATATGAAAATATTCTGGTACTGTGATTACAGCTCCAGAGCCAGGATGTAAACCAGCGGTGGTTTCCATATGAACAAAATAAATAAGTGACTTGCAGAGGGGGGGAAAAGTGATGCAAACACAAACTTAAATAAATAAAAGGCACAACGGTGTAAAGTGGTGATATGAGCTCATGAGATCCACTCTCCGCAATCACAGCCCAATCATAGCGAGATGCCAGTGAAGAGCAGCTGATGTCTGTCAGATAACGTGAGGGGGGAACTCTGTGCTCGTGTTTGTGCCTTGCTTGTGCAGATCTCATTGCTTTCTCAGACCGTTCTCAGACGTGGCAAGAACAAGACAAGTTTGAGAAAGTCCCTCTCTGTTGAGCCAAGTTCTAATGCAAACCCTTTGACTCTACAGGAGGGAGAGGGAAGGAGGTGAAACCAACTCTGGCTCAAGAGCAGCACACACAAGTAATATCACTTCTCTCCTCCCGGCATGAGAGGCATGTGATCACAATGTACAGCAAAGATATAAAGAAACCATCTTCTCTTTGGAGGTCCAGCTGAGTTGGTTATTTACTTTCTGTGGATTGGGCTCGTCGTTTGACTAAATTCACAACACATGGCTTTATAAATGTAAAAGGGCAAGGTTTAGTCAATCAGTAAATATGTTATGTGTAAATCACAATCATCCGAAAGTAAACTCCACATCAACTTTAATCAAGTTTAATTAGCTATACGTGTGAAGAATTTAGCTTCCATTAGTGCAACGATGGTAACGAAAGTAGGTAGATTGGACTGTGAAGTCTCACAGGGAAAAGAACGACATATAACGCCTCGCTTGCACATCACATACTATATTACAACAGAGACAAATATTTCGAATTCAAATACGGATTAGAAAAAAAGACGGTGGACTTTCCCTCTCCACCCTGGTTTTCTCAGCCAAAATCTACTGGCAGCTGCATGAAGCACACGAAGAGCGAGCCAAGTTCGTGTTACATCGATATTGATCATATGAATGATTGTAGAATTTAGCCCTGACAGACACTGAGGGGACTGCAGTCCTACGTCGACACTGGCTTCAGTGTGGTTATTCTGTATTATGTCAGCTGTCATATTATTTTTTTCATGCATTGCATATTACAGCAGCAGATCCTCCCACGCCCTTTCTTCACAAAGAGAACATGCATCCTCTGAAGTCAGTTTGTGTGTGACAGTCTGCTACACTGACATTTTTGTACGAGCATTACCACATTGCAAGGACAGACACACACTTCATCACTGCAGAGAGACTGGTCCGGTTCACTGCAGTGCCCCCTTACGGCCTCTGAGTGATAGATCCCCCAAAAACAATTGTAAAAAAAAAAGAGTATTTCACTTTTTTGTTTTGTCATGAAAATGGACAGGAAAAAGAAGCAAAATGAATACAATAAATTACTTTACTCATTTCCTCGCTTCTTTACCCAAATCTGTCGTGAGACCAAAGTACAAAACCATTGGAGAGAATATGAACTGTTGAAATGTTTTCTGCTAATGTGGCTATTCTTTAACAGACGTCCCAGCATCAGCTTCTCCAATCTGAATACAATACCCCAAATCCCACTGCAAAAAAAAGCCTGCTAGCTGGTATTTCATGGCTTTCGTTTGTAGGAGAGCAGTCACAGTCTTAATCCAATTACAGCCTTTTCCCAGAAGTCCCAAACCCCCATAAAGCCATCAGACCTAATTTCACACAGGTCACTTCACAAACAGAAGAGTGAGGACCTGACTGATAGAGTTTCATACAGAGGTTTAAAAAAAAGAAAAAAAAGAAAAGCTCTCAGTGATACGAGTGAAGATCTACAGACAAGTCATATGCTCTTCACGGGTTTTGTTCCTTCACTGTGACCGGGATGGATGCACACTGTGCATGACCTGCATAAAACACCTGTTACTAGTCGCTTCACGGAAAGTTTTTCTTTGAAATCAACACCAACAAAACGTAAAGATTCCGATATAGAATTGAAAATCTCCCTCATTTCATTTGACCATTATCAAGTGTATGTAACCATGATAACAATCAATCAGGATTTGTAAGGCTTTTGTAAGCTTAGACAAAACAAAGAGTTGTCAGTTGACTGACATTACATAAAACTCTTAGCTCGTATTTTATTGCAGCAAGCCACCTTTTCTCTTTGTTATTGTGCAAGCACTGCAGTGGAGAGAGGTTTCTGTTTTTTGCACCTTCACATCTGCTCAGAAAGTACAGTGTTATGGCACAGCATTGACCAGCCTGACATACCAGAATATCTCAAGTAATGTACCTCTTGAATTAGTTTTGGGTCATGGCACAATGGTGTGCACAGATGCCTTTTAAAACAAATTATGGAGGGCAGAAATGTCCTGCAGGTGCCATAGCGCACAAACGTGTGTCTTTTAAAACTTGAACAATAGTGGCATTTCATCATCAAACCAAACTGTACATATCTTAACCTCTGCCAACACTGTGGAACACTTACTCATTACATCTTATCCTGCACCACCTGTTGCTGATATAAAATCTCCCTGGCACAATGCAAAACTGCATTCTTCCATGATGATACCCTGAACCCCGCTGGATTGATTTACAGGGACTGTTCACATACCTCCGCCTGCTCTCCGCCTGTGTAGAGGTCAGAATAACTAATGACGGCTTGGTTTAATTCCTGGATTTCAGTCAAATATGACTGCCTTCTCTGAGCCTGATACAGGATATGCTTCTTGCACACTCCTCATTCAATGACCTCATACATCCACACACACACACTGCAGAAGAGATGACCCCATGTACCAGCTAACAACTTCTCCACTCCACCATACCTCTATTTAAAGTGTACAGTATATTATCTTCAGGGGCTTCTGTGAGTCAGTATAGTAGACTATAGAGCATTTTCAACTCAAAACAAACAGAGATACGGTATCTACTCTTCTTCTTATGCTACATGGAGTTGTTTAAAATGATAATGTTCCATGCCTTTGATGGCGCGGTGAGCCCTGTAGAGTTTGCAGTAGAAAACAAACCCTGTAGCAGCCGTATTACCATGTTGTACATGTTTAAGCAGAGAAGACGCAGAGCATGAGCCTGAGCTTTGCCGAGGGCTTACAAAGGCTAGTTATTAAAATGACAGGTGGTGTCACTTTTTACACTTCCTTTGAGGTACAACCTGTAACTACTATGTAAAGAAGGTGTATAGAGGGGGAGGAAAAACTTAACAAGCATGTTGTATAATGTTGAAATTTGAGGGGCACCCCTCTCCCCTATCCGTTCACAGGTGAAAAATAATTCTCTCCGACATGCTCGGTTTCATCACCCTGAGACAGCAGCTGTCTGGAAGCGGCAACACAATCTCTGCATGCAAGATATTTCTCCGTATTGCCTCTAATATCAACAGCTATAAAAGTAAGGCCTGTTGGCAGATGGGACACAACAGCAGAGAAGCTTGAACATGCTGTTCATAAAAAAGCTGTGGTACAACTATGCAGCAAATATACTGAACAAGCGATCAGATCTCTGAGGCGGTGATGGATATGTGTTCACTATCACAAGCTAATGCAGATTTTAAGTGCACTGTATGTCTGACAAGTGCTGCTGCATAGTCCAGGGGCCAGGACCCCTCAAAGCATTGTTAGATAAATCTTTATTCTTTCTGACTTTTCTTTAACCGTTGCTCTTTTACTGGAGAGTTTTTCCTCTTCAGAACTCTAAAATCTGTTCAATCTAAGAAGCAAACACAACCTGTGATGAGGGGTCACGGTTAGGCATCGCTTGGCTGTAAAGGGTCAAAAGATAAACTGTTGAGAACCAGTGGCATAGTCTGATGTTTTCCATAAAGACACCAGAAAAGCCTGTCCCCGGAATATGCCTGTTGTAAAAACAGTAGCTGTGTACGTTGGACAGTGGGATAGTGAATCATGTTGGTGACAGCCACTAATTACACCGTACAGGGTAAGCAGGGAAGATACGGACCGTGATCTCCAAATATTTTTACCAAACTTGTAGTAACTCGCACTATTTTAAGATCTCTGACATGGTAATTTGTGGTAGAGGCAAACTCTTGAAACACATACCAAGCAGAGCACCTTGACCTCAGTGAGAAATGTCTGTCAAAATGTCTCTCTATGTTTTGACTGGCGGTTACAACAACAGTAAGGAACTGCTGTGAGTATGTTTAGTCTCAACTTTGTTTCAAATGTCTGTGGCAGCGAGCTGAAGTGTCTTTGAGCAAGACGCTGACTCCTCAGACGCTCCTGGGCAACTCTGCACTTGCTGACCTGAGTTGACGTGGAAAGGAAGGACTGAGAAGAGAATTTTCCCTTCAGGGGATGAAGAAAAAAAAAAAAAAAAAGCTTGGTTTTGGACATTCTTTGATCAGTCTTTAACTCACAGGTCTCCAAAAGTTACGTTGGACAAAATAATGGACCGGTGACATGATAAAAGACTGATTGAAGTCACTATATCCATATTACTGAAATCAATATTTTGTCTGACACTTCTAAAATCTATGTAGAATACGTTAGCATTGTAAACAGTGAGTCGGTGGTACCAGACAGCAGACATGTAAACAGTCATGTGAATTTATAAGGGCCGAAAGTTGTATTTACAAGCACGAAAAGCAAGAAGACCAGAAACCAAGTTTCGTCTTCTAATCAATCTTCTCCGCTCTGTTTCAGTTCTACTGGCAGCGCCTCACCTACGCACACGAACCATGGATTTATAAAGACAACCGGCTTCAGCGTCGGAGGCGTGCCCCATTCATTCTTATGAAAGTTGCTCGGTGGCGCATAACTTAGTATGAAATTCTGATCTATAGCACCCATGGGCCCATAGATCAAGTGCACAAGTGTTTTCTTTAACTCTGCCTCCCTACATTCGGTCTAGTCTCATTCTTTGGCTCTTTTACAGGAATGGAGGAAGGAATTAGTGCGTTGTAAGACTCAATGATTTAAATAAGGGCTACTCAAGTGTTTGTACTGGAAAATTGATTTAGCTAAAAGAATTAACCGCTGAGTTACAGATGTCTTTTTCTCAATGTAAGTCTATGGGGAAAAGTATTATGGGAAAAGTCTTTATGGGCATCACTTGACGCACCTTGAAATTGTAATTCCACCATTTGGCCACTCTGTAAAATTTGCTTAAAAAGCCCAGCGCTCTTGCTGGGGGCTTGACACGCACCCACACACACACAACAAACAGCATCAATCAATGATCAAAAAACAAAAACAAAAATCATGCTTCGATAACCAGTTGAAGATAGGCAAGAAAATTGTAAAATGTAAATTCTTGGTTGGGAACTGCCCAAGTATGGATTAATAGTACTTATTGGCTTGATTCTGTTTATTCAAACTGATTGTAGCTCCAGGGAAATAAAGTACCCTACTATGTTATAGTAACAACACTATAGGTTGTATCGTTCGGCCACTCAAACATAAAACTGTGTTTTTATTTGTGAAAATTGTTCAAAAGAATTATTGAAGACGTACTACTAAATCAATGCAATAGTTTTTAAAAGATCATGTTGACCTCAGAGAAACTCTTGATGAACCATCAAGGAACCTGTTTTACGAGGTCAAGAGTCATCAGAAGCAGTCAGTTACCAGAACTGAGAATGCGTGATGGTTTGACTCACACAGTTGTGTGGGGGCAGGAAGAGATTAACTCTTCCCAACCCCGAGCTATCATGTTTCTCCCTCTGCTTATTAGAAGTGAATTTTTAAATGACACCACTGATCGCATGGGTCGACACACAGCACTGTTGTCTATCCTCTCTGTCCGCTCACACGTTTCTTCTTCTCTTTGACCCGATCTACTGGCCAAACTGTCAAATAAAATAGGACAGGGGTGGAGTATATGTAGCAGGGTGGAATGCCATTGGACAAAGTCATATTGCGATTGAAATATGTTGCCGTTTTCCAGAAAATTTGTTCATCTGAATTTTTCCAGTCCAAGTGGATAAAAGTAGGGCACTGAGGCGGGGTGTCGAGAGTTCCTGAAAGGCCTCACTGCACATCTGTACTGAGCAGCAGAGGACACACCGCTAACGGGAACCAGATTCACTTAATCTAACGGTCAGATGCTGGAATCAGCGTTTAGGGACGCGAACAGCAGGAGATGTTGCCGCTGCTCTATGTGTCATAAATACTCGTCATTGTTGTTGGATTTTATTATAACTGACAACGCAGGTGATATTCAAAGATTCAGGAAAAATCCTGTTTTTAATTACGCTCTGTGGTAATAAATGCAAGATAAAAAAAACACAGAGGTTTACCTCAACATTCAGATGGAGCACATACACACTTGTCTACATCAGCTGGTGATCACCCTCTGCTCTGAGTAATGGCTACATCTGTGAGTTTGTGCAAGATGTGCATTCGTAGGCTGTGTACACTCATCTTTTTAAGACGGAATTCCCCATTTAACTTACTCACTTCACACTGCAGCTGCGGGCCTGCTTTAGTTGGACTGATCGTGCTGTGGTTTAAAGGCGGGACTGACCGTGGTCAGTTAGCAAAGTGTCACCTCTGGCTGACACCACAAATACAACACATGTACAGGACATCTGTTGTTTGGACCCATGAGAAGTCATCAGGAATCCGGTTCAACATCATCATCATCATCATCATCATCATGTTTAATCGATCTCATCATCAAGAGCAGCATCTCCTGTGATGCGGCACACTGAGCTTCATCCAGAGGACGGACAATTTCCACAATCCAAACTGGCAGGACATCTACTTCTACCAAATATCCTAAAACTATTGTTTTAGGATATTTGGTAGAAGATATCATGTATTTTATGGCCTGAAAGCAGACGGCAGATAGTGCAATTAAATTTAAAAGCATGTAAAGTGGACAGCAGTATTAAGAATGACAATCCCCTGGGTGCAGTAAAATGACTGTAGTGTCCAGGCCCTGTGGTATCACTTAATCTGGGACAGACTTTACACCAACTTTTTGGTTCGTAATATTGGAAATATAAAGCCAAAACATACAGGAGCGTAAATCGGTTTGATTTTATGAAAATCAGCAGAACCAGCATTTTGTCTTCGTAACACGTTCTGGGCCTGGAAAATTAAAAACTACATCAGGTACCTGTGCTGACAGCGTCACAGTGCTGAATCCGTCTTGTATTGCATTAGGAATAAAAAAAAAAATATGACAACGTGATTAACATAATATTATTCTTGTTTATAAAAGGACTAACAGAGCAACTAGTGTCTGACAGGCCGTTCAGACAATTTACTGCCAAGCCGGCAACATTAAGGAGATCCATTTTCAGGAGAGGTGAGAGGGGAGAAGACGCGCACATTGTGTTTGTTTATTTGAAAGTTTGTGTGTTTTTTAGGGTGACGAAACAAGACACAGCAGAGTCGAGGCCTATGCACCACGGGGGATGTGGAGAATAAACAACATGAAAATTAGAAACACTTGCCAGCGAATACTTTGGCAGCGATGCAAATTTACAACAGTCTTTTTCAATTAAAGGTTTGAATAGATTCACACAGACAAAGGACCAAGTACGAGATTCTGCTGACCCACAGCAGCATCTGGCTGTCTGTCTGTAGTAAATTGTTGTACAGCTTAAGCTATTTTATTAAGTCTCCTTTTAGCAAAACGCTTAGAGTGGATTTGAGTTCTCGCTGGTAAACAGTTATGTAGCTTAAATGAAGTTTGCCGTCTTGGTTCGGCCCATGGAGCCTCTGTGTCGTTGTACAATATAAGTGTAATTTTTTAATATGTTTCTCACAACGTGATCGGTTGGTGCCTTAATTCTAGATGCGGAAGCTAAGAAAAATCTATTTCACCTCTCCAAAAAAAATCAAAGAAAACTAAAACTATTGCGAGAAAATATAAACATGAAGTGTCAGTTGTCCTGCTGATTGTTTGCCGCTTTACTCTTTGCTTCTTCTTCAAATTGTGTGTTTATTGGCTTTTGGCAAACCATCTTAGAGGTGCATTACCGCCACCAAGTGAACTTCAGACTAATTATGTTCTGCTCGTGAGCCGCTGCTGAGTCAAGTGTGACACCTAGTGGTCAAAGTCTGTATATCAGCCAGGTCCGGTGTTTGGATTAACATCAAACTGGTAAGAAGATTTTCACACTGGCCCAAACCTACAAGTAACAGCTCTCGAGAAGACTAGACAAGGGGTCCCTAAACATGTTTAATTATGACACCACATCAAAAACGGACCTGTATTATATTCCATCCGTATAAGCAATGTGCATTGCAACATGTTCAAAAAAACATTTCCTCTCACATAATGAGGACTTTGTAATCATATGATGTATGAGGACAATGTACAAGAAGGCTGCCATCCTTATGAAAAAACATCCACGTCTGAGTTGAAATCATTCATCCTAACCAACTATCCACCAATCTCGTTCGTCAGCTATAGACGTAACGAATCGTGCCAAGAAGACAACGAGTAGCAGACAATCAGAGGCAGAGAAGAGCCGGTAATCTGTGGGGGGGGGGGGATCTATTAAACAACCGTACAACTCAGGCTGCACAACTGACGTTATTTTGGCGTATTGATGAGAGGGCACTTAAACCCAAAATCTCTCTGGCACACTTACTGCCGAAAGTTGCCTACCCCTTGCTTAAAATTTAACTAAAAAGGAAACAAATGAAAAATATTTTCAGGAAAAGGTCTTAAAATATTTTGCATTATAAGCATTTGTTTACTTTTTAGTTGGAATGAGTAAATATATTATAAGTAGTCGATAAATCTGAGCTTGTAGCAGTCGACATTTCAGTCAGAGATTAGTTGTTGAAATTTCAGATGTTTATCCCATTGAGAGATTTGTGTTGAAAATACAGCTGCTATGACTTTGAGACGTACAGTGTTGGGCCACCTTCAATGCAGCATAAGTGTTTTGTCTCCTCTGGTTGCCAGTAAAGTCCCCAAACATGAGACAAGGAGGTGGGAGCACGCCAGTATCAGCCCATTATATCATGAGAAAGGAAGTGGGTTGTGTTAAATTCTCAGATCCAATTCATGAAGTACTTCTGAAATGCACATTTAGACACACGTTTCTATATGTGAACGTCAGCTTCGAGAAAACGACAGTTAGATGATGTTTGGATCGTTTTGTTCCCATTATTGTGTCCACCCCCTACAGTGTCATCTTAAAGCTTCACAATTACAGTATTTGATGCAGGACTATTGCTTTGGATAAAGATTGCATTTTATGGGAATCCTTAATCAAATGAACTTAAACACAACTGAAAAATCAACAAACTGAAAGAAAAATGTTTTGCATTAAATCATTCCAGATGTCTCTTTAACTAGAGATAATTGATAAGTAGATGACACTCTCTGTATTGTAGCATTGTGTTTTTGATATGTATGAAAAATGGTCGGCAAGCAAAAACTGACAAAAACAAATAATATGAGCTTTGAACTGATTCCAACTCGGCCGGATCTGTTTGAGCTTGTTTGTAACAAAGTGACTTATTGATTTAGGCAGAAACATCAGTTTTCCTTCAGCATCTATTGGGAGCCTGGAAACAATCAAATATTCCCCGTTAGTCAACATGTTGTGGTAGAGCACCTGCAGGCTATATCATAACTAAAATAATCTGCTGCCTGTAGGAACACATTAAATCAGAAAACTGTCCTTCATCAAAGGGTTTATGTCTATTAAACCGTATATTTTCACATGTCAGACTTATTTAAGGTTGAAACCTAATTTTCTTCTTTAGAGTAGATGATCCAGTGTTTGCTCTCTGCTGGGACACAGGCCAAGGTATTTTGTTTCGTTGTTTTTATCCTTCCCATGATCATGCTGCTCCCAAATGTACTAATGTGACACCACAAAAGAAAAGAAATCAACTTGAATATTTCTTTTATTTATCAATATTACTACCACATCTGGAACACAGGCCCGACAATAAGGCTCTAACGTGCGCATGGCAGGCGTAACGTCAACTGTGATAAACTCTTCAGAATGACGGCTGAGTGCAGACCTTAACGTCGGAGCCGAAGGAAAACCAGCCGCCTCCATCAAGACATTTACAATTTCACGTCCTCGTTGAAGCAGAAACCGATTCTGTAAATCCACAGCCAACAAACAATGGATTGGGGTGCACCATTAGTGACCTCGCTCACTTGTTGTGGGGTTGGATAACTTCCTTCGTCCTCCTCCTCCTCCTCCTCCTCCTCTTCCGACCGACCATTTCTTTGAATATTTATATTTGGATATTTGTTCGATATTTTACAATTAAATAATTTAATAGCTACCATTGTTTTTATTTCACCGTAAAAGTGGACTATTTACGAACCACTTCACAACCTCGCCCACAAACTTAACACACGCAACCTCGCCCACATCGATATTTCAGACTTTTAATTGGCCAGAAAATATTAGTATGTCCAGAAAACAAATCATATTCACAACCGTTAAAAATGACACAAATACCCTTATTTGATTGGATAGGTAGTCAATGGGTGGCCACCACAGTCTGTATATAGGAAGGAGGCTACGGGTTAAGTTTGACCCTAATTTGACAGTTTCTGAAATTGTATATGTGCAATTTGTTCAATAAAAAAAGAAAATAAGGCCCAGAAGAAAAAAAAAACATTAATTTGAATTAAATTACTTTGAGTAAACTTTTATCACAAGAAACATTAGCTCCATAATGTTGTGAGGGACAATTTTATTCTGGTGATTTTGTTCCTCCTTTTGTCTCAATTTGCCATTTAAGTCAAATATAAAAGACATTCTTTTTTCAATGTGGTTTCATAATCGTCACACTAATACAGCATCGTCACAGAGATTGTCTGTGAAGGAGTGAGTATTTTCAAAGGCTGCTCAGGATCAAAAGAACAAGGCTATAACACCGCCGCATTAAATCACTTTTTATGGATGAAATTTCAGTCTGAGATCTCAGGTAAATCATTGGAGATTCATTCAAGGATGGTTCCAATAGACGGTCAGGGTCAGAGCAAGTCGAGACATCTTCAAATGTCACTGCCGTTGCCAATACAAACTCTTATTATGACAATCCAATTTCAAAGTTTTACTCTAATGCTACACTATGCAATATTTTACTATAAAACATATGTGCTTGAATGAAATATGGCCTTGGGTAGACTCCTCAGCCCATAGGAGGAGACAATACATACTATTTAAAATAGGTCACATGAGCAGCAATGTGCAAATACTGCCTCCCTGCCTGCTCAACATAAGTCAACTTACTGTAACTGTGCAGTTTCCCGATGACCTAAGTACATAATCTCCAGTAAAAGTCAGATATTCTATGCAATCACCTATATATATATATATATATATATATATGTATTTTTATTCATTGATAACTGTCCCAGTGCTCAGCTGATGGCATGAACGCAGAAGATACCAATCATGAGACCAAGGGAAAGAAAAGCATTACATGCAGTTGATATTTGATTGGGTGTTAGCGTGACTAACTGTTTCCTCCAATGTGTCCCCTTTGGGTGTTTCAGTAACATTCAACTTCATGAGAAAGCAGACCTTATTAGCTCCTTGTTCCCACTGACCTATCGGGTCATGACTGCTGCTATCCTGTGCCATCACCCTGTGGACTCTAATCACAACCCGCATACATACATACATACATACGGCATGTTATCTATCAATTGCCTCCAACTGCAGGGCATCAGAGTGTTATCGTGTGCTGTTCATATGTGAGTGTTGTCCCTCTCTGCTTCTTTGGCCAGGCTCTGCAGCAGAAACCCCTGGAAGGCCTCGTCGCACGACTCAGGAATTAGAAACTCAAGCAGCAGGTCACAGATGCAGTAGATCAGATGCCTGCACATAATCACACAAACGGGGTAAATGACAGGATCAACTGGTATTAATACAGATGCTCATACGAACAATATTGGAATATGAAATGATTAAATAGAGCAATGTATTGTATTTATTACTGTACGATGTGTGGCACTGTGCATGACTTGACTGAAGACAGGAAACGGAGGAGTTAGGGACCATCTCAAAAAGTGCATACTTTTTGAGATGAGAGGCCAAAGGAGCTTTTCTAATTATTGTAAATAGCTCACTTATTTTTTCATGGATATTTCAAACACAATCAATTTCAAATTGGATCACCTCTCATTGTATGCAATCTCCTTTAAAAAAAATATATATACATAAAATAATATATTATTATGCTATAGTGCCCTATGAGTTATTGCCCTTTTCTTTGATAATAGCTTTGTCATTTTTCATCATAGACACTTGACAGTAATCTGGGCCTCCTTCTATTATAAACACTACCTCCAGTTTTAGAATAAAATCATGCAATATGGCCAAAGGAATCTCTGACTTGTATTTTGCAACTAACCTCTCATTCTGTTTTCCCTTATAATCTCCATCAGGACCATTAACAGTTACACTGTTTTAATTTAGAGTCAGTTTAGGCGGTATGATCCGAATACAAATACAGATATCTTTGTGACATAAACAGATTCAGATAGTAGCTATAGCAATAGATTGCACCCCTACTAGCTACAGTTCAGTGTATTATAGATTTGATAACCAGAAACATTCGTAACCTGTGTACACTATTGATACAGTTTTCTGAGCTCTTGATTGTATCCATCTTAAAACAGCAGAATCAGACGTATGTTTACTCAACAGTTTGGTTGTTGACTCACTTGTTTATCTGATGATCCTGTAAAGACTCCAGCATGGTCTCCAAGCTCAGTCTGTACTTCTCACTTCCCAACATGTCAGTGATGAGCTCTGCCACAAAAAAATGAAACAAATCAGAAAGAACATAGCTTCAGGAGCCTTCGAAAATCTAAATGTAACGAGCATTCAAACAGCTGCAACCTGAATCATCTTCTACAGACCTGGCAGCAGCTGCATTAGACAGTCCAGACATTGCTCCTTGGTTTCCTCTCTCTCTGCGGCACTACGCTCTGGCCGTGGTTGAGCAGGCAGCGTGCCGCCTGGCCATACAGCTTCCTGCAGCACTTGAAGGTAAATCACCCAGCAGGGGGCACTGGTAAGGTGGGCAACCCCCAAATCCAACCATCTGAAACAGATTTAAGTAGTTTAATTCAGTAGTGTTCCTCTGTGCAAGGGCCTTTTCTACCAGATATCACCAAACAAATGCATATAAAGTACATGCAAACATGCTTTGATTGATTAGGAAGGAACAAAATGCATGCACACAAGGGGAAGCAACACACACAAGTATTCTTAAATCTCTATGAACCATTGAAGGAGCATGAACATTGTTTACTGGCATGATTAGTGAACCCTAAAACTCCCAGAGGCAGATGTTAAGTCCACAAATGGAGGCCAGTATAATCAGTGAATGACAACAGGACACAAGAGATTAGACAAGCACAGTTCCCACAGACTGTGGAAACTCTAGATTCCCAGTGAGGCATAAATATTTAAAGAAAAAGTTATATTTTGAAAGGCAATCTGAGAGAATGTCATGCAGCAGTCGAGTGCTACAAACCACTTAGTGCTTACGTCCAGATGTCCAGCTGTATGAAGGGGCGAATAACAGAGAGCCACAATGTCACATCCCAGAAAGATAGGTCTGCAGTCACATCATTTCATGTGTTAGTATCAACTGCAGTGATCTTGCAAGTAATCATAATAATAAATAAATATAAACATGAATATGAAGATGTTTTCTTCAGGATGCAGACACTGAGTTATTTACATGTTAAGCTGTATGTACAGTAGGAACATACTGGTGAAAGCTACACAGAAGCTGAAAGAAACACGTACCTCTCAATGAAGGTGCCAAAGAGAAGTCTGATGGTCTTCTGTATGTTCTCAGTGCAAAGCCAACTCCACTGGTCCTTCATCAGCAGACACAAAATGTTCAAGGCAACATCTGCCACAGCTGTGTCTGCAGTGCACAGCAACAAACACAGACACACAATAAATTCACAGCAACACAACAATAGGAACACGTTCAAACACATATGACACACTTTATAGATGAAACACATCAAAGGTGGAAAGTGAATACGAGAAATACTCAGCAAATGTCTAAAGAAACAATGCAGATTTACTGCAGCCAAGCGGTGATGCTGAGTTACTGCATGTTGATTCTCCAGGGCTGCAAAGCATGCAACACTTCCGTACTGACTTTATGGATCAAACTAAGACAAGAGTGTTACAATAAAATATATATACACATAAAAAATATCAACCTGTGCCATGAGTTTTCCCTGACGTCTTCTTGTCTAAGCCAGGCTGCTGACGGCTCTGCTTGGCTGTCTCTTTCCCATTCGGCTCACATAAAAGTCTTTCCTGCTCTTTGACAAAGCTCTCCAGGCCTGACAGTGACATGCCATTGAGGATCTGTAATGAGCAAAGCAAAAATGTCGGCTGTGTCCGTTTCAAACCGACATTTATCAATCAGAGATGGTCAGTACAGTGTGGTAACTTACAGCGCTGCCTTCACTAAAGCAGTACGCCACTTTAGGGTGTAGGTCAGGTATGTTGAGAGATGGGGACATTTTGCTTGGGAACATAAGCCTCCTGATGCATGAAACAAAAAAACAAAAACAATTTTTTTCAGAAGAATACCACATAAACAAGATAATTCAAAGTTCATATTTTTGTTGACATCCTGTACTGAACGTTTGAATTGATTATTAAAATTAGTTGGGAGACAGACCTTTGGATTTGTGGATAAGATTCAAGGAAAAACATTCCTGCTACAGAAAATAAAATTGATTCATGTTCGAATTTATTTTTCTTGCAAATCCCTGGATAATGTTAAATAGCCTCTAAGATTTCTTCAAATGACTCAATCTAGTGGTCACAACTCGCAGACTGTGATGACGTGTCACAAGTGGGAACTGCTTTGTTATCAAGGGGTCACCATGGAAAACATGTTGGGAACTGATATAGAGATCTCACCTGTACTTTCTGCTGTCCATTGTTCTTCCATCAGCATCTCCCTCCAGGTCCTCCACTGGACTGAGGGGCTCAGGATGAGGGAAAGCTGTCTTTAAGGTGTCTAAAGCATTTTCCATCATCTTTAATGACAGAGAAGACAGGAGATAAATAAAGTCCCCAAGAAAAAAAATATAGATCATACTTTTCCCTGGAGTTGTGGAGATATTTTACATCTCCTGTATATGTATGTTAGGATTGATAACATTGTATGTAATATTATATCAGCTTATGAGCAGTCTCAACACAACTTATTAGTATGTATTTACACTCTGGTTGAACAAGCGTATCTGGTTGACCAAGTAGGGTCAACTCTTATCTATATAGGGACCTATGTCTTGCATGCCTATTTTCTGACCATCTCCAAATATGGACTTATGTTATTATGTTATAACTGTTCTTTGCTTCCCATGATTCATGTCCAATAAAGAATTCTGATACATTGATCTTCGACTCCAACCAAAAGTTTTTCAAAAACTCAACTAACACAGAATCTATAGTGTTGATTAGCAAGCGTTAGGCAGATTTATTTTTAGACTTTAGACGGAGCCAGGGTCGTTGTTCCCCTTGATGTCAGTCTTTATGTGAAGCTAAGCTAACCAGCTACTGGCTTCAGCGTCCTATTAATATGTAGTCATATTCACACATACACAGACATCAATGTTCAATCAATCTTCTCGTCCAACTCTCAGTAAGAAAGAGACAAAAATCTCATTTTACCAGAGAAATGATCAGCTACTTGTAGATTTCTTAAAAAAAACCAAATAGACGATTCTTTCTAACCTTATCAATTCTCGACTTGACAAAAGGCTTTCTTTCAAAATATGTGCAAACATCTGAGTTGAGAGCCAGGAACTCCTGCATGTCTTCACTGTTGGATGTCTCAGGAATGCTGCTTAATTGCTGCACATAAAAAAAAATTCAAGAATTTAATTCAAATGACAGAATCATTTAATTACAGAAGTTACAATCCAGGCACCTACTTTGAGGAACGTATCCAGTTGGCTTTTACGGGCTTCAACTTTGTCGCTGTCTGCATTGCCGAATGGTAGGTCAGGGAACATTTTTTTGGGGCCTTTGACATCTGAAAATGACATTGATTTGCAATGATGATCTGTCTCGGTATACTGAAGTTCAATGGTCAATTAAAGAGGACAATAGTCACTTACTCTTGATTACTTTCTTGACCTCAGGCTTCTCCTCTAAACGTGTTTGTAAATTGAGGAACTCGCTGTATCTCCGGTTGACAGTGTGACAGGACACAGGTTGCAGAGTTTCCCTGTTCTCTACTGTAGCCATTGTCTCAAACTGTAAAACGGAAAGTGGAGGTTAACGTGTGCTTATCAATACTACGTATTCAAATATCAGGAAGTAAGAGGTGGCATTACCTTTACAGTGTAGAGAGTATAGGGATGTGCGCCTGTGCCACGCTGCTCCTTTGCAGCGACAATGCCAGAAATTTGCACATTCTGGATGTTCACAGGTGCAGCTTGGATGTTGGAGGCATCAAAGTTGCAGGTTCTTGGAAGACATGTTGGGGATTTCTCCTGGGCTATACCTGCTGGCCACTGGGAGTCCTCGGGCACCACCATCTTCGGCCCAAGGTTTTTCAGAGGGCCGAAGCACCCGAAAGCCTCATCGTCCTTTAAAGAGATCGCGTTGCAGATGTTCGTCGGAGAACCGCAGTCACAAAAGCCTCCTGTCAGGTCCTCTTCGGAGTCCAATTGAATCAAGGAGTCCAATGAAATCATTTTGGGCTCTGGTGAGTGGGCGTAGCGGCCAGATGTGAGTGAGCAGCAGTTCACTTTGCATGGTGTGAGCAAACCTACGTGGCAACCTTCTACTTTCCCGGCAGACATCAGGCTAACCATGCTGCTCTGTGAGGAATCCCTCTCACAGATGCTGCTCTGGCTCTGCAGATCATCAAAGTCAGAAGTGTTTCTGCTGTTGAGGCTGGCCGGATCAGAAGAAGACAGTGACCTGCAGGTGGTCCAGGACTCCTGCAGGAGCTGACATCTGTATAGAGCAGCTGCAGCTGGGAACTCAGCCACGTTGATTTCCTGTGGTTCTCTGGACTTGGTGATTACGTCTACAATGGTCTGGTTGAGCCAGTCAGGGTCAGACGCCCTGCTTATGAGCGGCAACATCACGTTGCAGGTGATGAGCTCTGTAACCATGTAACCTCCGGTCCTGGTTTCCATGTGGGGGTATGGAACAAGCACATGTAAGACGAGGTTAACTAGAGCTCTTGAGTAGCTGAGCTCAGTGGCTGCACTGCTCACAGCTGGGTGAGGAGCATCTACTTCACTGTAGAGCTGCCAGAGGCTGAAGCTCTGATTTTGCGTTGCCTGTATCTGCCTCGCCGTCATGTAGCTCTGCAGGTGACAGCCGTAGAGCTCTAGCAGCCGTTGAACCAGGGCTTTTCTGTCCACTCGCCGCGCACGCTCCTTCAGTTCCATCACTGACTCCAGCATCGTGTTACGCACCGCACGTTCAAACTCCCCCTCCACCTCTGGCAGCAGAGTGCGGTACCACGAGGACACAAAGTCACGCACCGCTTTGTGGACTGCATTGTTGATCTCGTGGTTCAACCGCCACTCGTGTTCAGGCGAATAGAGAGGTAGGTTAACTTTGCCAAGAGGCAAGAAGTGTTCCAGATGGAGAAGGCTGTTGGCGTCCAGCGCGGCACGGGACCCGAGCCAACCCCCGAGAACCACCAAGAGACTGGTGAAGACGCAGAGGAGCCAAACATTCACGAGGAGATGGAAGAGGACGAGCCATGCCAGCAGAGCTCCGAGCCCTAACAGCCGGCGCTGCCCGAGTAACTCTGATAAAGTCCAGTGATTAGAGCTCGCTGTGGAAGGCATTAGAGTCATCTGGTGTAATGTGTCCTGTTGAAAGAAGACTGTGATATGTACTGTGTCATATAACAATCACAAAGAATAAAGAGAGTGCTGCTGTAGATTCCTTGCTTCATTTGATTTGTAACACCTGAATACAAACAAACACTGTTAAAATAATCATGATAAAGACAGTAACCTTAATTTATATTACATTACATTTTTGCTGTATATTAATGGGACTTTTCACTGTTTAGAGCTGAAAATAATAAAATATTTACTCGATTTATCATTTCACCATTTGGTCTACAGCTTACCCACTTGTTTTATCACAAAATACAATTTAACACCAGCACAGAAACATTTCAGTAATGTTTCTGTTACAACAAGTAAAAGTCCTGCATTCAAAGTAACAAAGTGTTAAACAAGAGCATTTATACATACAAGAAGGAAATCATAGTAGATGAAGTGACTACATGGGCCACGTGTTTAAAAAAATACATTCAGTATGAGCAACACAATTTTATTAAAGTATCAAAAGTAAAAGTACTCATAACGCAGAGTGGCTGCTACTGTATGTAGTATACTATAACATTATCGGATCATTATTTTTGATGCGTTAATATGTAAAGTGGTACATTTATTTTGTTGGTGGTCAAGATGGAGCTGATCATATGTTCTGTATGTAAAATCTTAATTTGAATAGTAACTAAAACTCTTAAATAAATGTAGTAAACAGAAAAGAACAACTTATTCTTCCAAAATGTAATACTCAAGTAGAGTCAGAGTAAACTATAGTTCTATAACCATACCTCAACATTGTACTTTAATACACTTATACTGTAATTTTCTACCATGCATATTAACCAAATAGCCATTATCAATAGAAAGTAACACTATTTACAGTTGACAACATCAAACTAATTAAAATGCAGTGCAACATTATAATCAGCCTTACCACATGAGATGTATCACGTGAGTGCAACTTGTTGTCATGGCAATTTGTAACCTTCGAGGTACATCAATCTTCTGCTGCCTGTTGTTAGACTACAAGCTGAAGGCCTGAAGCTATTGTTTTCTTGCTTTGTTCTCAAAGCACTTTCACTAAACCTTTGAGTTTTTTTTTTTTTACAAATCTACTGCATGCTAGCATATGGGGCTAATGTACACCTAGCTTACACAACTAGCCTCCAGTCTTCTGGCATTAAACTGCTATTATTAGCAATATAAAGCCCCGTTATAAAACCAGTCATGAGACAGTAAAAATACATTACCTACAAGGTTGTAGGAGCTTTATGAGACGAATACAAGCAGTATATGACGTCCTCCTCCTCCGAGGCATTGCTTTAATCCTCTAACAAAGATTATCCGGGTCAGTCTGCAAGTCAAGATAGACACATGGCCCATATGGACAGCTAACTAGCAGTTAGGTGTCCACTTGATCTGCCAGAAAGCACAGCTCTGGGGTCTCACGTGGAATGTGGTTGCACTACCTTGTGAAACAAGAAGGCTAGAGATAAATAAATATGTCAGCTAATTAATAAAAGAATAACTGTCAGTTGTTTTTCTTTCCCATCCATCACATGTCCTCAGACTTCCCCTCTGTTCCACATCACCCAACTGCCACACTCACCCACACACCTGCAGCCAGCTCTCTTACCTGCTCTTAACTTCTCCACCCACCTGCATCCCCCAATAACCCAACTGCTTCCCCCAATAACTCACCTGCTTCCCATACATCCAGCGCTTCAAATACAGACTTTCCCTGTTCCTTTGCCAGTTCAGTTTCCATGTGCCCTGTTTTTTCAAACAACCTGAGCCCGACTCTGACTCTGCTTTGTTTCCTGGATCTGAACCGGTCTGCCTAGGTGCAGCTTATGCAATTAATCACTGAACTACAATCAGCGTTTGAGTCCTGCCTGCCCGTACTGCTCCCTGCACTGTGACACTATCAATGCTGAATTAAGTGAACAAATGGGCCTATATTACTTTATTTCTACTATATTTCTTCATTTATTTATGGTATTCAATGTCTATTTGCTAATTAGGTAGTAGGTTGCAAAGCAGGATCGGTCAATGGACTTTGATGGATGTGTCAACAGGCTTACTTCTGCCTCAATCATGCTTTGGAGAGAGGTTAGTACCCCACATCATTAAAGGAGGAACCTATTGAACATTCTGAACATTAATATAGCAGCAGCTATTTGCTTACATGGTCTGGCCGGCTACACATGGTTTTAGTGCATATGAGTGCATGTGTGTCCCATTGGTTAGCTCAAGGCCGCTGTTTTGTGTAGTGGGGAATGCTTCCTTTATTGTCCTGCCATCTGATTACTTATGTGAGGTGGTAAGTAGTCACAATCTTAATATGTATTATTTTGCAGCATGGTCTGCCCTTTTAATCTTTGTTTATGATTTGTAGGTTCACCTGCTGCTGTTTTGCTGCCTCCATTTTGTTTGTTTTGCTTCTGTTCTGCATGTTTTGGCTGTTTTGATTATTTTTCGTTGGTTCCTTTAATAAACATTTGGTTAATTTTCATGAAACACATCTCTGTCCAAATATCAGTAACGAATCTGTGTGCCCTTAACAATTCTAAACCATATGTTAGGGTCTTTAAAGCTTATATTTCTTGGGGTGTAAGTCTCCATGTGCGTTGTTGGTACCCTTTCATTCCCCCTCCCCCTAAGGCCCCGTCACATTCACACTGCCCACCCTCATATGGTGGCACCCCTCTCCAGTTCCCCCTCAGGTTAACATGGGCGAGCAGCTGGCTCAGTTGTCGCCATATTGAGAGCTGTGTGGAGGCAATCAAAATGCTCCCAATCTCATAAATACAGAAATAAATTATACAAATAAATTGAAGAACGCTTTTACTTAAGTTTTTAGTTATTGACAATTAAAAAATACACATGTATATTGTCAATTTTATCATTGTAATATTTAAATAAAATATTATTTAGCAAATAAACAATTGTGATAGTTAATAACATTGTATATACATTACTGTGTGTGTGTATATGGATGAAACCAAATTTGAGCACAAAACAAATTCTGAGTGCGACTCAAGTCAGTCTGCAGTCGCCAGTTTATCACAGGGCACATAGATAACCATTCACACCTACGGCCAATTTAGAGTCTCCAATTAACCTGAGCTGGATGTCTTTGGACTGTGGGAAGAAGCCGGAGAACCCGGAGGGAACCCACGCTGCCACGGGGAGAATATCCAAACATTCAGGGAATTAAGACTGCCAATAGTGACAATACTGGCTCAAATGTAGTTTCAGACGCATGCTCAAATAAATACTCACTTATACTCATGGCCTCCCTCGCGCACAATTCGGTTAAACGTTGCACGCAAATCGAATGCATGCTGACAAACCTTTTTGTCATCAATACACTTCCATAATAAACCTAACTCTGCTCTTGCAAACCCGGTAATCAGGCCAGGATTCATTCAGTCCGTGATCAGACTCAGCATGATCAGACATGATTACTTTGTGCATGATCAGAGGAATTTCCCTTACAGTGCTCTCAAAAGTCAACTTCCAGACTCTCTAATTAATCTATTCTAGCCTCATCCACTGAGTATAGTCGGGGGCAGGTCGGAACAGTGTCTCGAGTGTAGTGCGCTCGAAAGCTTTGCGCATGCTCACTGTAACTGTATGACACTACCAGGTTATGTAAGAGCGCTGCTGCGTGCAGCTCTCGTGGCGCGTGTTAGTGGTCCAGCAGTATTGAGACCTGGAGAGCAGCAGTTGTATCCATCCACGTTCCCCACTGTCATGCCTGCTGTGACGCTCGAGACTTCGGGTATGCTTCCTCTATTTCGTGTATTATTTACTGCAACGTTACAGACAAACCAGGGAAGTCTATTCACCTGCTGTTGGTTAGAGAGCGCAGTTATTGCATAACTGGAACATTAAGACCCATGTTGCACATCGTTATCGCTCAAACCTAATTTTGCATCTTTACGTAGTTCTTGAATAAGGGCTGGTGTTGTTCTTACTATATTGGTATCTGATTTGAATGTTTATGCAAAATTAAGCGCGATGATGAGTGATCAAGGCTGAACAGCATGTGGCAGGACAAACTGTTCCGTCGTGTCAGGTTTCATTTTACAGGCAAAAAGTCCTTTTAATTGGGACAAAACTGAAGCAATTACATTGAGTGAATTTAGCATTGACAATATGCTGTAATCGCAATGTATCCAGCCAACGTGTAGGTAATATTTACAATACATACAGGATGTCTATACAGTCATAACATTGAGTGTCATACAGTTCCTGTCATACAGACTCTGTCTTCTCTACAGATGGTGGATTAGACATAGATGACGGTAAATAAATAATGTTATTGTTTCTCCCAAAACGCATACTGTGATAAGCAGGGCGGCGCTCACATGTGAAGAGAGTAATAGTAACCCTTTTAATATATCAAGTTGCATCTTGAAAAACACTATCTTTCCACATCGCCCCTTCATAATGGAGTTTAATGACCGTCTTGCTAAATAATGTCGTTAAGGACTTCCACTCCAAACACGTTTTAAGACATAAAGAAATAGGCTACTCTCCTTTAAAGGTGTGAATAATTATTTTGTTGAAGATTCCAGAAAAAAATACATCTGTTGCTGCTTCCTCATTTTAAAGAATTTTAATTACCGTACCAGCAGCCTTTTCATCAGTTTTCTTTGTTTCATACGGTATGTGCTTTTAAGAACAGATCGAATGTGATTTTTATGTGAACACATTTCGATTTTTAAGATAATACAGACAATACAGCTTTTATTTTGAAAGTAGAAGGAATTCACAGGATACTATGAATGCTCTAATTGAATTAGGATCCAATTGAACTGCTGACTCTGATTTGGTACTACTGCTAATGTGAGACTGAGCTGTTTTGATTATTACCAACAGTACTACTGCCGTTCCCTGGCATAAATATCATTCAGTGCATGGTAACAATGGAGCTGACAAAGTCAAGCAAACTATGTTGACATTGGAATCTAGTTCAGAGTTCTGTGGTAAAAAGTTGAAGAGCAGGACTATATGACAACACTGTAGTGAAGCAAACCAAAACAAATTCCTGTTTTATTTCTCCCTCCGAGGGAATTAACTTTAGTCTAACTTCTTCCTAAATGCAGTGCTGCTAAAGCTTCATAGTTTTCATGTTCAAGATCAGCTAGGACAGTGTGTACAGTGCTGTGCACTGACATTGACCTCTGACACACACATATGCATAATGTGTTATCTGCCCACCCAAAAATGATGGTTGCCTCATAGTTTGATGGTCAAAAGATAGCCATCTCCCTATTGTCAATAATAAGGGTATGCCATTGTATGTATGTGTTTCCTACAGATGATGCTAGGTCTGTTGACAATGGCAAGGCCAAGGAATGCATTACCTCAGCATTAACGGGACTAGAGACAATTGAACCTCTGGTCCGCTCTGTAGAAGAGAACCCTGAGCCAATCTCCACTGAAGTACAAGGCACCATTCCCTCCTGGATCAATGGCAAACTCCTCCGCAATGGCCCCGGGAAGTTTGAGTTTGGAAACACACAGTGAGTTGGAAACACTTCAACGTACTGCTGCACAACACAAACAAAAAAAGTTTCCATGTTAAGTCTATATTTCATCACAGCTACAACCACTGGTTTGACGGGATGGCCATGCTACACCAGTTCAAGATCGCCAAAGGTCAGGTGACATACATGAGTCGGTTCCTAAACAGCGATGCCTACAAGAACAATAGTGAAAAGGACCGCATCGTGATGTCAGAATTTGGTACCCTCGCCATGCCCGACCCTTGTAAAAACTTCTTTCAGCGCTTCCTGTCTCGCTTTGAGATGATGGGTGAGTACACTGTATAAGAAGGGATAGAATAAAGTATAAATAGATAAAGAGGGCTCAGACCAATCAACTGTAGTTAACTCATTGTGTATGAATGTCGCTTCACTTTTTTTCCATGAGGCATAAATAAAACATAGTAATATGAGCCAGGCAGAAAGATCAGGTTAGGTGTTTGTACAAACTCTGTCTTGTACTGAGGCCAGGGGTGGAGCCGCTAAAGTACATGTGCACAGGTTACATAATAACATGTGCAACAGTGGGGAACCAGAAGAGGCATTTGCTGTACTGTATTTTTGCTGTTTCACATTCCAGACTTTTCACTGTAACTGCAAGCAGCAAAAAGTTTACTTAGATTTCTGTTCAAGGAGAAAGACTTTCACGAAAAGCCAGTAATCCTGTATTTCTCTCTGTTACAGCGCCCACGGACAATGCGAGTGTGAGCTTTGTGAAATACAAGGGTGACTACTTTGTCAGCACAGAGACAAATTTTATGCATAGAGTGAACCCAGAGAACTTAAAAACATTGGAAAAGGTACCATCATGATCATTATGGAGTAAATATTAATGTAATTAATTGTTACATATAAACACATTATCTGTCTTCGGTCTTGTAGTCCACTTATATAAGCCACAATCATCATCTTGCCATCTTTCTCCGCAATGTTTTGTAGGTAGACTGGAGCAAATTCATTGCTGTAAATGGAGCCACTGCCCACCCACACTATGACCCTGATGGTACCACCTACAATATGGGCAACTCCTATGGAAGCAAAGGTTAGTCCCATTGTCCACAAGACCCACATTAAGGTTTACATAAATTAACAGCTGAATGATTTGTCTCTCATCCTCCGTTATAAAAAAAACATATTCAAATATAACAAAAATATCCCGGCTATTCCAGGAGCCCTGTACAACATCATCAAAGTGCCTCCTGAGAAGACAGACGCCAAAGACACCCTACAAGGAGCTGAAATACTCTGCTCTATTGTGCCTACAAACAAGTCCCATCCCTCCTACTACCACAGCTTTGGTGAGCCAGCCCCCCTGGATTCATCATTTGTTTGTGATGTCTGTATCTTTCATCAGCTGAAAAGCCCTGTAACACTCTTCTCCTGCATCCAGCCATGTCTGAGAACTACGTGGTGTTCATTGAGCAGCCGATTAAGATGGACCTGCTGAAGATAGTCACATGCAAGCTGAGGGGGAAGGCTTTGAGTGACGGCATCTACTGGGATCCCACGCAGGAAACTGTCTTCCATCTCGTAAACAAGAAATCAGGCGAGGTGGGATGTGACTGTTATGATTTAATTACGCCTAATGTAGGAAACTCAACGGAAATTCTGATGGCAGAGGAGGGGGGGGAGGTCCTCTTGCTTTGGATCCTTTGAAATCATCTAATTGTGTATTCTGTACTGCAGGTCAGCTCCGTGAAGTACCACACCAAAGCCATCTCCACCTTCCATCAGATCAACGCCTTCGAGGAAGACGGATTCTTGATGCTCGACCTGTGCTGCTCAGAAGACGGTCAAGCCATCAACAACTACCTCATCCAGAACTTACGCAAGTCGGGAGACGCATTAGATGAGGTCACTATATAATTACATGAGTCAACACTCTTTTGTGCAGTTGCTAAAGAAAAAGATCCACCCTGTAAAGTAAGATAATAATTAACTGCTCAGCATTATGGGCTTTGTTAAATGTATTGAATAAGTGCTGAATACTTAAGGAAGAATTCTTTTCAGCGATCTGTCTGTCAATAGTTTTAAATCTGTTTATCAAATCGGTTCAGTGTACGGTTGCTGTGTACGTCCCTTTGCCCCAAAAGACAGAGAGACATACTGTAAAAGGGGAAACAATTCCACCTATTAAGCTTTGTTCCTGTGTGGTGTCATTCCCAGGTGTACAACACCATGAGCAGGGTATTCCCTCGGCGTTTTGTTCTTCCCCTTCACGTGACCAGTGAAAGCCCAACAGACCAGAACCTGAACACACGGCCCTCCAGTGCAGCGACATGCGTCCAAGTCAGCAAAGATAAGGTGAGTTGTTTTAGAAATGCGTCCGAACCAGCTCATATTAAATCAGAAGTATTCAGCTCCTTTACTTGAGTAGAAGTAGCAATACCTTAATTTAAAAATACTCTAGTACTAGTCTTACAAAAAGTAAAAATACAGTATGATTATATTATTGAATCATACAGATGCATTAAAACACATACATTTGTTGTTCAATGGGGAAAATACACCTACTTGCATGCCATAAATAACAACTATGTATGTATGTGAGCATGTATATGTAATGTAACAGTAATGGGATTGCTAAATATAGAAATATAATAAAGTCTATGATTTCTGGCATTTATTTTCATAGGTATACATGGAGGAGGACACACAAAATTAGCAAAGAAATTAATAAAATTCATCATATCCTTCTAAATAGTTTCTACAATGATTAACTTATACTTATTTAAAATGTGTCAAGTAATTGAGAACACGCAGTCACAGACTAAAAACTGTAGTCGCCATTTCCACTTCCATATTTTTAACCAGCAAGGATTAAACAGTTCATATCTTCAAATCAAATCAACTTTTATTTGTCACATACAGTCATACACAGTACAACGTGAAGTTAAATAATTGTTTGGCTAACTTCAGAAGCAACTATCACATAGAATAGAACAAATTAGAGTAAATTATTTTACAAAATAAACTGTTTCAGAGAAATTAAAAAATAAACAATGAAACAGTATAACCATGATTGAGTTTCAGAATAATTTAAACATATATCAAATGCAATGTGTGGCAGGTGGTTGAATTAAAAATGAAACGGTGAATTATGTGTAATGAGTTATAGATGAAAGCCCCTGGCTCAGGACCCGGATGGCCAGAGGGAATAAACTCCTCCTCATCCTCTCTGTTTTTGTTCATTAAATATTCCATTCACATTCATCCACTGAAGCTCGTGTGATATCACGGAGGCCCGTAGTAAAAACTCTGCTGATCAAAAGTGACAGTAGACCGTTGATCCGCTCTTTGTTAACAGGTGTTCTGCCTCCACGAGGATCTCCATGGAGACGACCTCCACGAGTACGGTGGCCTGGAGTTCCCTCAGATCAACTATGGGAAATATAACACACGGCCATACCGTTATTTCTATGGCTGTGGCTTCAGACACCTGGTGGGAGACTCACTGCTCAAGATGGACTTGAAGGACAAGAAGCTCAAGGTTGGTGTGTGTGTGTGTGTGTGTGTGTGTGTGTGTGTGTGGGGGGGGGGGGGCATTCTGGGTCAATGACTGTATTTATAGCAACATAAAATCATCCTCATCAAGGAAAATAGCGTACGCAATGCTATATCGTAAGATATTCATTTAATGCTAAAAATCTTGATCAACAACAAAATAATACTCCCAAATAATTTATAATTTATAAATAAAGTTATAATAGTGAAGATGTTAAAATGAAAAGCTCTAAACGTTGTTGTTTACTTGAAGTATAGCAATCTACACCAACTACTCGAACTAAAACAAATCACTGTCCAGTGCGCTGTATCTCTTTCGATCCGTTGATCCATTAATTCCATTAATTCCATTGCACATTGACACCATAGCATCAAATCAGCATTGTTAAATCTTGTATCAAATTAATCTTACATGCTTAGTAACAGCACACCACAGGATATCACACGACCAATTGACACGGTCAAAAACTGTTATGCTTTCCGTCCACACACCTTATTCTCACCACCAGGCACTTACCAATATGCACTTTTAAGTTAATGCGTCACCCTGTGTTCAATGTCAGAACTGCATGTGTAAATTCACTTTGTGTCTCCCTCAAAGATAAAAGTGTAGTCACCCCGTTGCCCATCAAAAAAGGCCACCACGGTTGCTGCTTGCTTTGTTTAGATGCAATTAACGACGAAATGTTCAGTTTCCAACATAAAGGCAATTTATTTCTTACAATTTCATCTTTTCCAACATAAACAGAAGACAGCCACGTTCTCTGTCATAATCCATTTTCCTAAACCATAGAATAAAATAAATCAAAATATTCATTATCACAGGTTATCACACATTATCACACGCTATCACACAGTCTCTAGTGATCCTCCAGATTATAGTAACCTTTTTTTCTAATTGACAGCAGACTTACGCCCCCAAATAGTGGGAGGTTTAACAAAACAAAACAATAACAAAATGTCTCTTACAAAAAGAAAACAACAAAACTACATTATGGCTCCAACACACTATTCGTGAATATAATGAATGTGTGTGTGTGTGTGTGTGTGTGTGTGTGTGT
The DNA here is from genome assembly GCA_016806645.1 of Ophiodon elongatus. NCBI lineage: Eukaryota > Metazoa > Chordata > Actinopteri > Perciformes > Hexagrammidae > Ophiodon > Ophiodon elongatus. The sequence continues at coordinate 1,201,038 of JACSYO010002141.1, forward strand.
GTGCTCAGGTTTGGTACCAGAAGGGTTTCTTCCCGTCGGAGCCTGTGTTTGTGCCGTCACCTGATGCCGTGGAAGAGGACGATGGTGTCATCCTCTCCGTGGTTCTCTCCCCCTCACAGGTAAGACTCTGTTTGTAAAGATGCACAGACAAAGTGTTGGTCTCTCTGGTTACATCAGTGTTATTATGTGCAACTCCATACTATTTATCTATAACAGCAGCAGGCCTGTAAGTCCACCTTCATTTTCTCTTCCAAGTCTGGTATTAATTTGACACATAAACCCATCATCAATATTCATCAATATTCATCAATATATAAGGGAGATTAAATATGCATTAATGAATTGACACAGAATTAATTTTGATGTTTAAAGATCAAATGTGAAAGGAGAATTAAAGCTAAAATTAAACTGTTATGATAATCACCTGTTGTCAATCAGCAGAGAAAACTACAAATATTACTAATATAGCAAATAAAATGATTCAATTATTGATCCCCTCTTCTTTTTGAATGAAGAGCAGCATGTTTCTGAACTGTCCATTTTAATTGCCTCGTTGAGCCACTTGTGTCAAACTTGTCTAATAAGATGTTTTGGTCCTTGTTAGTAATGCACCAATCTTTTCTCTCCAGGATAAAGGAGCATTCCTCTTGGTTTTGGATGCAAAGAACTTTGAAGAACTGGCAAGAGCCTACGTGCCCGTTAACATGGCGTATGGCTTCCATGGTACCTTCGACGCCTCTGCATAGACCTGTTTCTGTTACATTCAAAGTGTTTCTTCAATGAATGTAATACAAAGAATAACAAATTCAGCGATGATTATTATAACCACTATATTCCTGATGGTACTGACTTTTCCATTGCACTTAATTAAGAAAGATGCAGTGTTCTGTTAAGCCGTGTTTCCACTGCACGGTACGCCTCTGCTCGACCCGGCTCACTTTGGTACCAGGTCTTTTTCTCGATGCCGTGTTTCCACTTCAGAGAGTATCGCCTCAGCTTAGATTCTCAGCTGATAACTGTAGCGACGGGGCGTGACACTGCTGTGACATCATCGTAAGCGGTATACTGGCTGAATAATTTCAATTGCAACCAAGCAAATTAACTTCTGCACAGTTGTACAGAATAGTGCACGTTGTTTGTAGTGTATGCCGTAGTTTTGCAAGCCGTTTTTTTTTTTAAATCAGGGTAGAATTTATCAAATATTGCGGTTGCTATTGACTGAAGCTTGGCTATTTTAATGGACAGTGTGTAGGATTTGGTGGTATCTAGCAGAGTGGTAACAGATAGGCCGTATGTTCTAGTACTTTTCTAAACAAATGGTTTGGTTTGTAGTAACATCCAACCCTAAGCTAATGGCATTATGAACCCCAATAAACACAATAATATAATATATAATTATAAACACAATAATATAATTATTGTTATAATACTTTTATATCAACCTTTTACTGGTCCTCGTAAGTTATTATACCACAAGTGTCAAACTTCTTTCAACACATTCTTTTGTTACTTGAACAATGTATGTATAAATATATTCTTAAACTTAAAATTTTATACTTATTTGCCAATAAAATACTTAACCTCTGTCTGAGCTGTCAAGTTGTTTACAAATGTGTGGAATTTCTGTGCACCCTATACAAACAAATAATGTTCAAAATGTGCTTACATATAAAAACTGCTGTTTCATAACTAAATAGTTTTTATTGCCTCCATGTATTGTCCCAAAAAACAGAATGGATAGTGTTTTATATAAGTTTTTTTGGAGATACAAATCCTATTTTTATATCCTATTTTTTTACACTAAAATGTATATTTTATTTGATGACTTCAACTTTCTTTTCCCTTCCTTTGCTGTTTGTCCCCAAATTAGAATTTTCTAAAAATGCTTCTAATCTTTTCTTTTCTCCCAAATTCACATACTTTTTTAAGTCAGATTTGTCTTTCAAAAATGGTTTCAAATTCTGATGCTCAGAGCAAAACATTGGTTAATATTGTCACGGGACAAGTGTTAAAACTCAATTAAGATATTGTTCTGTTTTACAACATGGATTTATCCACAGAAAGCTTAGAAATAGGCCAACAGCCCTGCAGCAGATAACAGACCAATGCAAATATTATCTTAATGTTAAATGCTCAGAATTCTTTTCAGAGAATTTTCTTATGCCAATATACTGTAATGTACAGATGGAAACTGCATAGGTACTTGATTTTTGTCACTACGGAACCATTTATAAGCAAAAGTCTAAAGTTGGAGACATATATTATTAAATAGAAGATTTATTAGCTTTCATGTGCACATAATACATACTGTATTTATAGTACAAATTTTAAACTGGTGCTGGAATCTTGTCTTCTCACTCTTCATATACATTTTAATTATACATTTTGTCAAACCCAATGTATGGTTTTAAAATGTAATAACAGTATTCCTAGCATTAAGGTTCTATAAACTATTTTACTGGTTGTAGATTATCCCCTGAGGGTATGAAATCATTTTAATTATATGACGAACGGAAAACCAATAAAACTTGTGCGAATGTTTTTTTTCTTTTTGTCTGCTGTAAGAAATCCACACATCATCCACTAGAGGTCAGCACGAGATGCCATTTCAGCTGCCGTCAGTCCCTCTCTAAACCTGCAGAGTCTGGAAATAACCTATTTGTTCATAGAAATAGAAAAATAAAGGTCTAAAGAAAATTGTCCGCACTATGCTTTGTTTTGGTTGTGTGCAATTGGACAACAGGAAGTCCTTGGGTTTGTGAGCAGCAACAATGCAACTTCTCCCTTCAGTGACCGTGTTGCACTCTGTATTGTAATCCTCGTCAACAGCAGCCTATTCTGCTTTCAGCTGCATCATTCCACTTTAAGGCCCATGCAACAGTCTCTGAAGAAGCCGGGCTAAACATGGGCACACTGGCTATATAACAGGGATCAAACCTGTGACCTCTTCACAATTAGACAGTCTGTAACCGCCAGCCCATCCTGCCACTTGAAAAACATGCTGCAAACACTGGAAGAGCCTGGCATTGACCCTCAGATGGGTTATTTCCAAGGTCAATGATCTGAACAACTGCATTTATACAAAAAGCAATAAAAAAAAGAAGATTTGTGCTATTCAAGAGTGAATTGGAAAAAGAAGAATAAAAAAGTCAGAGAACACCTTGATTAAAAACAAAAAGAAATGTAAAAGTTGGAATAGATCGAAGTTGAAACAATGGATTAAAGCAGAAGACTAACTGCAGCTTCCCAATTCACTTTGCAGCCTGCGTGTGTGGCCAGAGAACAGATGCACATTTCCATAGAGGAGTGAACAAAAGGGAAAAGAAAAAAAAATCTCTCTGTGTGTTCCTGACAGCCGGTTAAAGCAACAGGAACCACACTCTTCAGAGAAAACCCCTAAATCCAAGAGGTTTTTTTTTCTGGCCGATTTAAGCTTTCAAAGTTTTAGGAAGGCTTTTGTAAGTAAAGAAAATGCATTATCGATGGTCACAGCCACATGACTGCAGATGGTACAGTATGTTAGAATAAGAGTGATTTCTAAAAACCTAAATGGAATTCATGAACAATAAGCGACCGTCTGTGTCTGAAAGTTTCATCGAGTTTCACAACTCATCACTGGCTTCTGAGTGTGCATTTTTCTCTACAGGGAGGCTGCACAATCAATACATTAGTGTACTAATATACCAACAGAATGAATGTGGCATGACGAGACAAAAGGGAGCTGTCAAAAAATAATTACAGTGATAAATCAGACATTTGACGTGTTTTTCTTTTTTTTTGTTATCCACTTCAGTTGGTACAGTTCATTGAACAGTATTCCAAGAGCTGCATCTTTTGATTTATTCTGCTCAGAGAAGTGCTGACAGATATCTTCCCTGTGGCAAATGCTTTTCAATAAGCATGAGACAAAAACCTGAATTGGAGCCATATCCTTTGTGTTGTTGCTGAACTCAGTTCGGTCAAAACCATGTACAAACATGTACCAACAGCGTGTGAACAATCACTTTCATATTGATCACTCAGCATTGGTCTTATTTAGCTCGGACTGACTGCGCTACAGGGAGCAGCTCTGTGGCAGCAGTTTTGTATTTCATCTATTGAAGCAGTCAGTCGTGTCTCAGGTCAGGAATTGTGATTTTTTTTCTAGCAGGATGGTAGTTTGTGATCAGCTGTGGCATAAGAAGAATTTATTTTTAGTTTTGTTTCTCTTTCGTGATATGAATAGCTCTGTAAGCTGGAGCCGTTTATGTAAATGATGAGATGTTTGAAGTCAGACACCACTGAGAACATCTGTACTGCTGCAGTCAGCAGGACGGTCAAAATACATATTAGAAACTGAATTACATTTAAAACATTGGTATATTGTTCGTCATTGAAGGAAGGATAACAGTTAGCTACCAGACAAAAGACCACAACCTTAAATACAGTTAGTTATTGAGCATGCACTATACTCACCTAACAGCAGAGCTCTTTACTAAAACTTACAATATTTTGTTTTTCCATTGACCTTTATTTACAAAATGCTAACATGTTAGCAAAAAGAGTCGGGTGACAATTTCCTGTGAGTTTGTCACTACGAGCAGCACCTTTCACATTACACACAGTAATTTGATTCATTGTTAATGAAAACATTTTGATCAGAGCAGCTTTAACAGTTAGAATCATATAGTTATCTCCTACAGTAGGTCTTGAAGAATATAATTTAAAAAATATCATGAATACAACATAACTTACAGTAAATATATGTTTGCTTTATGCGGTCAAAATAATATGAAACAATATTGTAGGAGTAAAAAAAAGAAGAAAAAATCAGGCCATATGTCGAATTTGGCCCTGAACCAAAATGATTTACCCTCCCAATGTAATATGATATACGTCAAAACTGTTAATCTGCCCTGCACACCCACAAAGGTGTTTTCACTTATCCTGTCTGATTAGACTTAGAGTTGTGATACATAACAAAAATTGCACAAAAGTTCATTCACTTTTCAAATAAAGTGAGGGACATGTGACTGAAGCAGTCAGCACATGTTCAGAGAGTCCTCAGGTCTAATCAGTGAAAGTGGAAACACCTTGTGTAGCTGTACTACGTACGGGTGTTTCGCCTTTCCAATGTGATGACAATAATCTAAATATAAATGACCTTAACCTATAGAACACATTAGCATATTGTGCCTCATTCTGCACGGGGCTATTTAATAGCAGAGACTGCTCGTGATGCAGACATGAAGTTTGATAAACTCAGCAGTCTTGTTGCTAATGATAAACACTGTGGGCTTTTGTTTCTTCTAAAATTTGTTTTCACAGTTTTGAGAGACATTATCGGTAAGTGAGCGTTGTTTAAGAAATTGATTGCAGAGTCCTTATTTTAAAGGAATAGTTTGACATTTGTCAAACTTTTTTTACATTTTTCTTTGTGTTTAAATAAAAAAATAATAAAGCTGCTCATTGGTGAGCTTCAGAGAGAGCCAGGCTAGCTGTTCCCCCTGCTTCCAGTGTGTATGCTAAGCTAAGCTATCAACTCACGGCTTTAGCTCAGCAGTTAAAAGAAAATGTCAAATTGTCACTTTTAGGAGCAGTTAAGCCTCAGAGCTTGACCATCACACACTGTTATAATTCTAAACAAAACCTATTACATGTCTGTTACAGCATCCAGACGTATCACCCTGTCAGAGATTTTAAAAAATTTAAGTTTCTCTTCCTGACCGGTAAAACATGTATCAAACTTCCCTGGCAGATTTGTTTTGAGATCCACCGCATGTTAACAACTGTACAGTGTGTTTTAAATATACTGCAGTGCTCTTTCAAGTCACATCAGACTACTAAAACAGAGGTAAGTTTTTCACTTCTGTTTCTCTTTTGTGCGCTGCATTCTCCTGATAATCATGTACACGTGAGGAATCCTATTTCCTATTTCCTCTCTACACTAGTCTGTTTTGAGTTAGTTCATTACTACAGTCAGTGCATGTGTGTGTGTGTGTGTGTGTGTGTGTGTGTGTGTGTGTGTGTGTGTGTGTGTGTGTGTGTGTGTGTGTTTCTTTCAGAATTGAGAGCATTGCTTGACCTCAAAGTAGTGTGTGTGATATGTCAGTGTGGTATGTTCCCCTGGCACACATACTGTATAGACTTACACTCTCTCTCTCTCTCTCTCTCTCTCTCTCTCTCTCTCTCTCTCTCTTTCTCTCATACACACACACACACACACACACACATACACACACACACACACATACACACACTAAATCCCTGCTGCAGTCTTTTCAATACATGCAGCCTGATTCACGTTAACCCATAAAACATGTCTGACATATTAATCAGGTCTGCATGTGGGGGTAGCTCTACTATTGCACTGCTGTTAGGGAGAGGGCTCTCATTGGACCATCTTACACATCCTATTGGCCAATAAGAGAAGGCTGAATCCCTCCTCTCCTAGCAACAAGACTCCTTTTCTCTGAGCGGTGCAATCAGCAAACTGACACCCATAATTTTCCAATATGAATAATTTCAACTTAACAGCTTTGCTGCAGAAGCAGGGCAACACAAGTTTCTCCTTCCCCACATCACGAGAGGATTTCTGTTCTCTGACCCCCTTTTCTCCCTCTCCTTCCGTCTCTCCATCTTGGCTGCAGCTCTGCCTCTGAGTGCATTCACGCAGCTCCTGTCTTACCATCTTAAAGGAACAGCCCTGCATATTCAAGTTTTTTTTCCTTTTTTTCCCCCTCCGTTCAAGGGCATTGTGGGTAATGGTCTGTACTTGTTGACCTCACAGTGCTGAATGGCCGGGCCTCTCAGGAGGGAAAAGGAATACCTTGGCAAAGAGCTATCATTTCCCCGAGACACGACCAACCTCTCAGCTATACGAGCTTCTCTTTCTGCACAGATGTTATAGTTGTAGCTCGGCTTGTTTAACATCTAACAGTTTAAACGAAAACTATCATAAAAAAACTTTATAAGATATAGTATTATTCTAAACCAAAGGTTAAAAAAAACTAAAAACAGATGGTAATGTGGAAATGTTAGAGAGAAAATGTAGCTTTATTGAAGGTTTGCTGCAATCTTAAATGACTTAGAGGCTCTTGCACAGCACCTGTTGCCAGGCTACAGCAGTGCACATGCACATGGCTCTCTAACCCCTGACCCTGAATTCCTGTCCTTGCCCCTCTGGGACTCGGGGAGAGCAGAGCACATGTTACATGTCTGCGCAGCAGCCTGAGACAACCAGAAATACGTTGAATTTTTCGGCTATCATATTGCTCGGGGTGAGCACAGGTATGAGCTGCAGTTTGCTCTGCTAAACCCACAAACACGGCGAGTTTGAATCTATCAGTTATCAGTTATGATTAATGTCATGGTTCATTTTGTGAGCTGCTAAGCAAACTAGTCTCACTCTTTGGATATTAATATTCAAATTAGAGTAGGAAGCTGCAGGGATGGATGTGTGAAGAGAAATGCCCGCACTCAACTACAAAGTCTCCGTCTCATGGCTGTGTGAAATTTGACATGTGGCAATTGTAGGAACAGTCTGACCTTACACTTGCTAGACTTCTCAAATTTAGCAGAACAATATCTCATGGTCATTATAAGTCAATTGGGGTGGCATGCAGAAAGCGTCTGGCAGGTTGAGGAGCAGATAATTAACTACCCATATGACCTCCTGTCCTTTTCGGCATCTTCCGTCCAGTGTCTGAATTGTCTAACAGCAGGAACAAAAGCCCCCACAAAGCTCATTTAGCCCGGTTTCAATGAGGATAGACAAGGAAAGAGCGCTCTCTCTTTGAAGTGTGTTCCCTCCGTCCTGCTCCGGCCCCACCTCCTGTCCAGTGGATCAGACCGTTACAGTACGAGCGGCTCTAACACACAACCACCGTTCAACCTTAGGTGACCCTTGCTCTCATCAGAGCCGCCCTCCTCTGGAGGAATGCTGCTGATGGGAGTTTTTAATATTCCCCGGCCCTGTGTGCCCTCAAATTTGGCGGTGCGGCGTTAACACAAGCTGACACCACAGATTAGCCACAGACATCAGGAATGCCGCTGCCTTTTTGTGCCACGTGGACTTTGGCCAAAAGGGCCTTCGGTTGCAACGGCCACAGAGACCTGCGAAAAACCCGGTCCATGACAGAAAAAGATGGACACTCCTCGGCGTGGCCGTCTTAATGTTAGCTAGCCATCGAGCTAAAGACATGTGGGCAGTGACAGATGTTGTTTTCTGGGGGATTTCACCCATACATGTTAAATATAAATAATCAGACCTGATTCACCTGCATTTCAGGAGGCCAGGGTTCATGGTGCAAATGTATTGTTTGGCAGGTACATAATTAATAAATAATAAATCGCAACACTGTTCAATGTGGGCCGCCTGTCCTTCAATCTCATGATCTCCAAAGTCTACGCAATCTTTACATCATTTGAAGTGCTAAGTAAAAAATGTCAAACGCACAGAAGCTGCTGGTGATCAAGGTTGCTGTGACAGTTGTCATAACACCTCTCTAAAATATGTGCTCGAGTGTAGGTGTGCAGCTGTGCCCACTTCTTATGCTCTCACTTCAAACAGATGTTTTAATAACTGGATGACCTTTTCCATACTTTATCTTTAAAAGAAGATGCCTGTCTTGGTTAAAACAGATAGATTTTACTATGCAACTCCTGTCAAGAAATACTGAGAAAAGGCACCAGGTGAATGTGAGCTAGCTATTTGTGTTGCTACTGTACGGAAACCTCTACACAAGCATCTCTGTGGGTCAAGAGTACAGAAAGACAACAGACCGGTGGCGTATGATTGCAGCTAGTATTTAGCTCACATACAAATTGTATGATGCAATTTAAAAACACACAGAAAATCTGAAATCAGAGACAAAAATTCAACATACGGTATAGGACACCAGTTCATACATTGAATGTCCATCAGACAAAGATGCACTAAACACCTGAAGTGTGATTCAGAGCTCCGAGCTGACGGTTTAAGCCCCTTTGAAATTTAATCAGCTTTAGGTCTTTATCAACACAGACACAGGTAATCACAAGCATGTAGCGTTTCCAAGCCTTTGCTAATCTGATTCACTAACAGTATTAATAGCACATAAATGACAGAATGACCATTTGACGCGTTTTATGAATATTCAGGTAAAAGGGACTTCTTACCGCACATGCAAAAATGTTCAAAGGTACAGGTGCCGGTGTTTTAAAATGTACTGTGTTCTGTCTGTTCGTTTAACTCACAAACTGAAACAAATCCGATGACTAAAAAGATGCAGTGGGGATCAGACATTTTCAATGTGAGACAGAATTATTTTAATCTAACCTCACTAATCTGACTAAATCCCCTGATTTTCAGGGGAATGTCAATAAAAAGCAGGTACAAGAATAAACAAAGGTGACAAATTATTAATGAATCATAAAGATATTTCAGCCTTGGTTGCGTCTGAATAAAATGATGATATGAGAGTAGATCTATATGTGGCATACAGCTTTCACTACAACTAGAGCCAGACTCAAACATGTAGAGCCACAGACAAACTGCTGTGGCAACCCGCAGTGTTGTCGTGGCATGTTTACAGTAAATATATATTTTCAAACACAAATCAATTATGTGGCAAACATGTGGTTGTTATCTGGCAAACAGCTGCTGCAAACAACACAAACATTCTGTGTGTTCTGGTTTCTACATGTTTGCTTGCATTCTGTTATTTTTACTTTGTGTTATTACATCACAGTAAGGTCGGTAAGGTCGGTTTAAATTATGTAGAAAAATCATGATTCAGTTATTGAAAGGCATGTTATCCCCCTCAGATATATTTTTAGAGGATGTTTTATTTGAAAGAAAATTTTATTTTTGAAAACCAGAGCGAGTTTCACTGATCACTGCTGTTGGCAAACATCCAAATCCGACAAGCAGGGGAAGAGAGTTTTACAAGATCGATCCGAATCAGACTAGTCAGAAATAATGATTTTGATAAGGAATAAGAATATGTTCGTCTTAAGATATCAAAAACTCATTAGCAAGATGATCCGTCTTTCGGAGAGGGGACTTTAAAGTTAAAGAGAAATTGATAATGTTTAAATATTTATTTTATTTGGGTGTTTTGGGAGACAGAAAAATCAATAGTCAAATATCAGAAAATAATCCATCTGAGTCAAAGACACCACCAGACAACAATGAAAATGACATTTAATCACTTCATATGGAATATGAATTTGTAGTAACGATGGGAACAAGATGTTATATTTCATTGGGTTTATCCTTGGAGGGAGAAAACACTGAAGGACACTTTTCAGCATCCTCATAAATAACTTTGCTAAATTTTTGAATAAAAAAGTGTTTCCTTACTTAGTACAACAACATAAAAGCTAATCAGACTGCTATTTAACAAACTAATTAGCATATTAAAACACAAAATGGTAGAAAGGGTTTGCGGCACAGCAAAAAAAGTGTAAAGCTCCCATTGGAAAGACTAAAGGGCGGGAAAAGTGACCTGACTGTGTGAGAACAGGGAAAACAAACAAGTTGAAAGGTTACTATGAAGAAAGAGAAGAAAGAAGCATGCGTCTTTAGACCTGCCAGTGCTGAAGAAGGATTTGTATAATATATATATATCGATGGCAGATGTGATATGGGAATCATCTGCAGAGGAACATAATGAGACTGAGGATCACTTTACTAATGAAATAATGAGGGTTGTAAATTAACAAACATTTGAACAAAGGTGATCAAAATGGTGCTGGTAGTAATAACACAAGCTCTCATTTTCTTTGTGCATTGTAAAATTTGCGTGTAAAATAAGGTGTTTCTTAATTGGTTTTCATTTAATTTATTTACAGTGTTTCTGGGATGTTGACAAAATAGTGATGATGTACTCTTCATTTGCTTCTCTGATCAACGCAAACCCACACAATACAGCAGATTAGAAACTTTCAATAAATAATACCTAGGGATTTTTTTTAAACATATTTACATATTATCATATTATATGAATATTTAATATGATACAGACGTAGAAATGAAAAGTTTAAGGGGTTTCAACTCTCTCAGGGACCGTAAAGGAGGCTGTCAGGGCTTCAACAATTGACAACAATTTATATCAGTCAACTGAACTCTTAAATATTAACATATTTTGATCGTGCTTTTTAGGTTATATGTTTTTCATTATTCTAGTGCATACCTGTATAATCAATATATACATATGTCTGTCAGTGGACTGAAGGCATCTATAGAGTCTACAGTACCTGACCAGAAAACAGTTTTGGGTGGATTGTAGGTAATAAATGTCACTGCATGTTGTCTTATTTGTATTTGCAGATATTGATCGTGTTTGCTTTTAAAGTTCGTATCTGCCATTTTATGATCTATGAAGCTTATGGCCAACATATCTACATGTGCACATTCTGGTGCATGCACTAGCGGTTATAACTCATCACTTTATCACTAAGCCACTCCTTGACACCACAAACGTGACACAAACATATCAGAGATCATCACCAACCTCAACACACACACACACACACACACACACACACACACACACACACACACACACACACACACACACACACACACACACACACACACACACACACAAGTGTGAAAATGACAGACTGGATCAATACTTTGTTTAGCTTGAGAGCAGCTGTTGGCGGGAAACTAAGATCACAAGAGCTCAGTTTCAAAGGCCATGTAGCAGCTGCACTGAGATGCTCAATGCAGGGAGGAGACCTGAGTTAGGCGGATGCCTCATGCAGCGAAAAAGCTCCATCTGCTCCCCTAAAGTCTTGGATAGTTCTTCATCTTCAGACCAGTTTTGAAAAGTTACCCGGGTGCTTGTGCTCGCATCGGCCACAGATCAGCTCAGAGCCCTGAGTATACAACCTGTCTGGCCTGTTTGTGGTGTCGGTGATATGTGAATAGATATGCTGCATGGTGGAAGGCTGAATCCTTCTCAGCCATTTCTGTTTGAATCCCTTTCAACTCGCATGAGTTTGATATTAATGCATCACATCAGATTAGGTAGAAGAAAGAAGAAATGCTGATTAAGAAAAGATGTGAGAGGAGGAAAAGATGAAAGCAAAGTGCGGAGCCGCCTGTGAGGGTGGGGAAAAAGAGTTTGCCTCAGAGTCCTCTGTCATTTATGCTTGGAGAAAAAAAAACGAGAAAAAAAAGAAAAAATCACACACAGGGCCCCTGTCTTATTTCTATGGCAACCTGAAGGCTATTATCGTACCTTGCCATTCATCATGAAAGGACTTCAGTTGACGGGGAGCGAGACGGGGTGGGGAGATTTTCCCTGCCCACAGCTGGGAAACAGAAGAAAAAGGAATGAATGAGTGAAAGAAAAATGTAGTGCAGGAAAGTTCATTGACACTTACAGTACAACAGTTTATTAATGCGACCACCAGCGACAGCATGTCAAACCAGTAGGTGTTTACAGGAAGTACAGTATTTTGCGTGGCTAGTGCTCTTAGTTCATGTATGCTTGACAGTTATTGGGAAATAAAACAGAAATTAGTGGTGTATCCGGACCCCTTGTCTGTGGATGAAGACTGTGCATTAAAGTTGAAAGCTCTAGAAAAAGCAAGTAAGGAATTCTTGATTTGAGACTGTTAAGTCAAATGTTTGAGATTTCTTTTGCACTCAAGAGAATTATCCTGGAATTAGCTTGGGTTTATGTAAATAACTGTGTCACTTGCCCTATATAATAAATGTGCATATTTAAGTCAGAATGCAAACAGGCTTCATTTGTGAAACAAGATACCAAAAGCATGAAATCATTATTTTACAGTTCAAGTTAACTGTTTTTTTCCTGTTATCATTTTTTTTATTTATTTGTGCAATGTCTAAAAACCGAAATATTAATGAAAAATACAATATATCATCACAAATCATCAACACTGTTCTTGAATGACTGATTATAGTGTGAGAGAGCTGAATGTCCCTCAACTTTAACTTATGGAGAATCTGTTCATGAGATACTGTGTGGAAATATTTGTCACACAACCCACTTAAACAGGGGGAAAAAACTTTCATTTTCCATGTCTGCATACCAGCAAACAGCAGAAAAGGGAAATCTTGACCATTCTTTTTTTATTTATTTTTTATTATTTTCTGAATGAAATAATTGAATAAATAGATGATACACAGTTTGGTTTGGCAAACGAGCCTTCAACTCAAAGTTTTTTTTTCAAAAGTGTTTGCACTAAAAGCACAATATTTCCTATATTTTGCAGTTTTAAGCTAGTTGTACTGGGCAAAACCTTAAATTGACCTCAATATTTTATGTTTGCATTGATTTCAATATATAACCATTAATTTATTGGGGAGGAACAAACGGTAATGAGTCTACATAAAAACCAAACTAGATCAGGTTGGATGGTGATTGAAGAAAGTCAGCCCCTGTACATGTTGTTGAATACTGAAAACACTTATAGATCAAAAGATAGTACTACTGAAACAAAGTGAAGTAAGTTTAAACACACATAACAAACTGTTTACATGTTATGTGAAAATACAGTTGAGAGAGACTCTTCGTGATTCAGTAAGTCGTGAGTGAAGTTAAATACATTTCAGCACAGGCAGCAGGGCTGCTGTTGCTAACTGTGTGAGCAGAGTGAGCAGGGTTAGTGTGACAGTGCATTAGCAGCCAGAGTCCATTCTCTGCGTCCCCAGAGAGACCAGAGCGGGCATATTAACATTCTCCTCAGAAGGGCCACAGGATCTGCCTTCAATGCCGTCTGAATCCAAACAAAAGACGATGTGTGTGTGTGTGTGTGTGTGTGTGTGTGTGTGTGTGTGTGTGTGTGTGTGTGTGTGTGTGTGTGTGTGTGTGTGAGACAAGGACAAGGACAAGGAGAAAAAAAAGCAGGGAGAAGGAATGAGGTAAAAGGGCTACAGTAGGAGGACGAGTACAAATGTACCGCTGGCTGCTGTGTATACGTTTGTATTTCTCCTCAATACTGTGATCACCATGTCCTGCAAAAATCTAAAAACTTTTTAAGAACACAGCAGTTGACTGATTTTATTGTCACTGTTCTCGGGTGAAAACGTTGTCTCTCCAAACAGTTTCAGGGAAATGATTGTGTGTTTCCCCTAGTTTTTTTTAGCTTCTGTGACTAACAGTAATACATTTTAAAGGACCAACATCTGTTGAAAAATTTGTCTCATGGAGAAACGTGTAAAAATGAATGCCATGAATAGGAGTAAAAGAAAATACTCATGACGTTTTCGCCCAACAGCAGTAATATGATAGTTCACTTTTATTTTCAGGTTTTCGACCAATAGTGATCACCACCCTAAGTTGTCAACGACTCTGACTCTGTTAATGTTTAGTAAGATTTGCTTCACGAGAAACAGAATTAGTTGCCATAACTACTCCTACTTACTCACTCATATACTGTTTCAATTTGTATTTATGCACCTGATGTTCTTTGAAGACAGTTTCTCAAACTGAGCACATGTATTGGTTACATACAAGCCATAATATGTGAGAGGGCCTTTGCTAAATTTGATTATACAGTAGATACCAGTGATGGTGCCCGGCCACATCACTGTCATACCCAGTAGCAACTGTAGACAACTGACTTGCCATGCATAACTCAAACATCTGGCCTTCATCACTGACTGCCTGAAATCCTCCAACATTCCACGTGCAAACTGCACCATGTCATGCAATCTTTGTCTACTCTGTTGCCGTGAAGATAATTCACTCCACTCCTATTCTCCTATTTCTGACTACAATATAACAGCAATGCTGTTGCAGTAAGATAGCAACAATTTAATAGCTGGAACATGTCAGTGACCACTCAGACAGCTGCTCAGAGTATGATTATAGTTTATTCATCCATGTTTTACCTGCCACTTGTTTTTGTTTTTTATTGACTTTATTGTAGCCAAGGAGAAACTCATATGCCGTGGGAATGGAAACAAACATGTTAAACACATTACATGAGAGTCACACTGACATCAGAGATGTAGTCTACACACGATGAAGACCTGTGGAAGCTACACTTCTTTTGCTAGAAGTTTTATGAGGCTGCATTTACAATAAGCAGAGCAGTGCTTTGAGCTAAATGCTAACATCAGCATGCTTTCATGCTCACAATAATGACACATAATGTTTACTTTGTTCATCTTAGCTAAGCATGTTAGCCTGCTACAATTTGCTGATCAGCACTAAACACAAAGTACAGTTGAGGCTGATGGGAATGTCATTAGTTTTTGGGTATTTAGTCTTAAACCAAATATTTGGATTCATGACCTGATGATGGTGTACATGAAACATGAAGGGTTTACCAAAGGATATCAATGTCTGCATCAAATTTCATGACAATCCATTCAGTAGTTGTTGAGACATTCGCCACAAAACCACTCATGTCTTCCTCACAGTGCCGCTAGAGGTCATAAGGACACATCATCTGGGAACCACAAATGTCTGTACAACATTTCGTGCCAGTCCATCAAAAAGATGAGGAGATGTCTCACTGGATAAGTGAAAGATGTTACCTGCGGATGGCGTGAGATGAGAAGTTGGGGTAACTCACTGAAAGTCATTAATATTCATCCTCAGGGCATCATGGAGATCTGTAAATAAGGTTTTTCAACAATTGTTTGAGATATTTCAGGCTGGACCAAAGTACGTGGACCAACGGACCAACGGACAGATTGTCATCCCTTAAAAAAAGGTGATGTGAAAATAATAGCACTGCAAAAAGGTCTTTAGTCCTGTGTTTTCCTAACGTGTTGCTTTTATCTCTGTCCAGAATGACATGTTATAACACTTTATAATACAGTGTAATGCAATGAAAAGCAAAAGCTGCTGAATCTTGAAATGTAAACTTGTGTTGACTGGGACTGTCAATTCATTTTTGAGGCCCTGAATAATTTGCTTTGTTGTTATGTGTATCAATAGATGTCCCTGAAGATGTTCAGTTATCAGTCAAATTCAACTGTATGTCATCAATTTAATAATGACAAATACTGGCTGACAGTAGTACAAAATAAGGGTTTGAACTGATCTTTTTCCCAGGAAGCACATCAATGATTAGTCTGTCAACTTCTCATTAGATGGTAGCTGGTGAGTTTGATGTAATTTAAGGAATGACTGCTTCTACAGAAAATACAATTACACATATATTCTCGGCATGCAGTTGATACTGATATCAGAAATGACTTAAATTCTGGCCATTCGTTATTCTTTCTCTTGAACCACATAAAATTCAGATGAAATATGATTGTAATTTGCATACTTGTAACAGCTATGATTGAACAACTCTGTGATCAACTCAGACAGAGGCACTGCCTCCACTGACCTGAAAAATAAAACGTCAGATAATAGCAACATTTTAACCCTGAAGCCTTTGGCCTTGCATGTACAGTATCACTGCAAAGCTACCGTGCATGTATGCCCAGAGACACAAGTAAAAAAAAAATGAAACTGGCAACATCAGATGTATGGATGTATACTCCAGAGTCACGAGACAGTTTGTTTTTCTTCATATTCTTTATGATTTCATTAGTATTATATAGTCTCTTCTTGGCAGAGTGTCAGAGAGGACCGAAGACCTTCAGAACTCACTGCTGTATCACTTTGGCCACCACCTACTCACATCCACTTACTTTTCACCAAAGCACAGTTCTCAATACAGTAATACTATTTCCATGCTGTACACTGATATTTGTACCCTTAATTGTGTTTTGTATTTCACCCATAACTGATTCTGTTAGGAAAAGTACAATGCACCGTGTAGTGCCTTTGTAGTACTACAACGATACTTAAAATCTAGAATGCAGACATTTGTGAATAATTTATGGAGCTGTTTGGAAAAGATTAATCTTTACAATCTAATTATGCTCATACATGTTCTGTGTAAACAGTGTTTTGAGGGAATGTGAGCATGTTTAATTTTCAGTCATTTTAGTATCTGCTCTGTGCACATGTGGTCAAACAGCGTAGTTTGTTCCAAGCAGAATTGGAATGAGGACTTTCTTACCACGGATCAATTTCTTCCTCTCGCCCTCCCTCTCAAAGACGAACACACACACACACACACACACACACACACACACACACACACACACACAAATATAGCATAAATATGTGCTCATGTTCTCCGCATACACTGGACTCCATAAACAGAAATGCCTGCAAAATCAGGGATAGATTGTGATGCATTATTCCCTTTAAAAACAATCAACAGTCATAGCTAGCATAAAAGAGATGGCACTTTTTATAACATCATTTGTAAATCAGTAGTATAACCATGAGTCTACTAATCTGGCCACGTTGTGTTTGGATAGTTTTATGTGTAATTGTGACAGTTACTGTAAGGTTTTGGTAATGTTTTGCTCACACAAATACACACACAGTCTGCATTTAAATATATATGAACAATGACATAAATTCCTTTTTGTACTAATGAGTATAACTGTGCTGTGACGATGTGATAAGAGCCTGCAGCCCCCACGATGTAAAGCCCTTCAGGTATAATAAACCTTCCAGGTGTGTCTGCCTCTGTGCAGTAAAACAAATGTGCCCATTAGTTACAAAAGTGTTATGATGAATTATATGAAATATGAAAAGGCAGGATTGCATAGAAAGAAATAACTGTGGCAGGAGAGAGAGACGCTGGCAAACACTTGAGGCTGGGTTCGACGATTTGGTTTTGAGTGCAGCTGAGGCGGGCAGACCTGCAGCACAGGCAGTAACAAGATGGCGGCGGTCTGCAGCAGAGAGTGTAGCAAGCTCTGTCCAGGGAGAAAAGGGAGACAGAAAAGCCGTAAGCGTAACGTGCTCAGGGCACCTAGGTGCCAAGTATCACAGTGATGTGGAACCGGTCCCGTTCATGGGCTGGTGCTGGCAGGGCGGCGCCAACATCCACAAGAGCACCTTTAGGTGAAGGGGGCGCGAGAACAATGGAATGGCTGGCTCCCAGACAGAGCTGCCGTACTGCAGTGATAAGGGAACAGGAAGGAGGGAGGGGGGAGGAGGAGGGGGGGGGGTCGGCACAGGAGGTAGACACACCTGCTGCTGCCGCTGGAGCAACAGCAGCTAAAGCAGCAGACAGAGAAAGAATGAGCTGGAATCAGAAGCGAGTCCAGCCTCTCATCCAGCGATCAGAGGGCATCTCAGGACTCTGAGGGAGCGTGAGTGAGATCACAGCGCAGGGAAACGACAGACGAATGAGGACATGAAGCTGACAAAAACCACACTCACTAGCATATGCTGTACTCTCAGATAACAGATGTGTTTATTCATGCGTTTAGATGAACATGAAAAATAAAAAGAAATCAGCATTTTTAAACGTTGACGTTTGCTCGCAGCGAACGCGGTGGGGAAAGAAATCACTGATGGTTGCTTTGTGATTTACAGTACAACCTCTGCATTTCATGCATTCAATTGTATGTTAACTACAGATCACGTAATCTGTTGTTTTCTGATAAAATTTTGAAGAGATTCACAAACTCAATCATGAAACATCACTAAACCTGTTATTCATTAAATGACAATAAAGAATTCAGCGCTGGTTAAACTGTGTTGTTTCGTCCTCATCCAAACATTACCTCATTACTTGTTCCACAACTTACTGACAGCAATACAGAACTGCACACTGCTCAGATATAGTTAATGTATCTAAATAACATATACTGAACTGAGAAATATTTTTTCTTTCATCCCTGAAAATGGAAGTATAACATCTGCTGGCTTACAGTCAGTCAAAAGCCTCTTGTATTAGTAATTCCTTTTTTTCCTTTTCCTCCTTTCCACCACTGCAGGTCCAGCTGTGAGCAGTACACCTGCTTGTACAGTATATATATTTATATATATATATATATATATATATATACATATATATATATATATAAAACATTCACCAAGCAAGTTGTCAGTGAGAGACTGAAAGATCTACAGTCCTCTAAATGGTCGGCCATTTTACAAGTTGGAAAAGAATCGAGCAGAGGCTGGGGGGCAAGGCTGCGGTGGGAGGTCTTAATAATGTGGCACGCACACACACACACACACACACACACACACACACACACACACACACACACACACACACACACACACAGCTATGGAAGTACAATGTGAAGGCTTGAACTGAACCCATGGAAGATAGTTGCTCTCATTTTCCTCAGTCATTACCTCTTTTTTTTGTGAGAGCAGAGGATGACATTTCAAAACCAAACAGAAATCTACAAACATTATGTCTTGTTCTCTTCCTCTTCCTCACTGTCTGTCTGGATTTACTCTTTCTCTGCATGTTTTAGCTGAACGAGGCAAACACTGACACCATGATCTACTGATGCAGACCTGCTGCTTCAATTAGGAAACCCCACTGAATCACATTACTACATTTACATTTGACCAAATGTGTGTGACACATGGGAGATGAGATGTGTTGAGATAATGAACTTCTGCTGACAATAAATGCTTTTTTTTATCATTGATTCTGTTTAAGATGCAAATCTCAAGAGTGATTGAAAGATGGCATTACAAAAACACCGACATCCACCCAAAACCCCTACAGCTTAAACATCTCAATATTAAAGCGATAATATGGAGCTGGAGCTCTCAGTAGCAAAGTATTGCCGACCATGGCAATGAAAGATCAAGGGCTGCACAAAATGTGGATTGCATCCTACAGAAACCAACATCAGCCAGATTCTACTGCACAGAGTAGTTTTTGACTGTTGTTAAGCTCTGTTGCATATCCATTTCAAGATGATTTGATAAGCTTGTTTACTGTTAGTAATAAAAATGTCTAACCTTCATTAAATCCTGCTGGAGTCATTGTGAGGCAAACTTTCTTACAGCTCTATTCTTACATAGTATACTGAAACCAGGCTGGGGAGCAGAACTCCCAATAAGATATGAAGTGCGTGACAATGTGAATGAGTTTCACATTTACAGAAGTCACTGTTTGACCACATAGTAAAAAGGCCTATTTAATGGATCTCTAAATTCCTCAAGCATGGAGCAATTGTAAAAAATAAATAAATTGGCAGCTGTTTCTTCAACCGTTCAGCTGACACGGCTAAAAATTGCCTTCAAATCAAAGCTGAAAATAGAATCAGAGCTCAAAGCTACCTGTCTTTCAACCACATGATCACTGCATCACATCCAGTCCAAACTAATGAAAGAATGAGGACAAAACATCAAACAGCATCGCGGCTCAAATGTTGCTGTAAAGACTGAGAGCGACTTCAGAGTGGCTGAAGAAAAAGAAGAAGAAGAAGTAGAGGAAGGAGACATGTAAAGGGTTACATTCTGGAGGTGTGGATAAAGGGAGGGCAGAGCTGGAAATGAAGCTGTTACTGTGATCACAGATCACCGACCAATTATAGAAACAGGCATTTGCCTGCAGACACATTTCAACACGCTGAACGCTAGTTTTAGGAGAACTGTGAACACTGAGGCGACAGTCTTTAGCATGATACACGTATCGTCAGCAGCTGTAGACTCGAATTGGCCCCGAGTACAGTACTGCATCAAAAATCTGGGCCGAATACTGTCTCTCTCATTCTACCTTCCCATAACATCCATTAAAACACAGTACACACTATAACAGCCTTTTACTGTAATGTTGCAATCCTGCTTTCATCCACAGTCTAATGACTTGGCACCCACGGGAGTGGCACCCTGCTGCAAACATAGACAATCCTATCCTATGATTCTCACTCAACCATACATTGAGTTTCCCTATAAGTGTCTCCTATTCACATGTAACAAAGACACACACACGTAGGAGCACCAAGTACAGAAAAAGAAAGATGATCGTTTTCATGAGGTCAAACACAAGTGTACCGAGCTTTCAGTGTCACGCTCTCATCAGTACTTTGTGTTGCTCTCAAGATAAGGCAGCAAGAGCCTGTAGGAAATAGGAAGAGTCATGATGAATTTGTGTCTTTTTTCTATGTTATATAATAAATAATAAAGTAAAGCACTGAATCCCATTATCATCAAAGGGTGATTTGTACGTTGCAGCCTAAGCGATATTATGCGCCAAAACTATGTTGAATACATGTTTACTGATATATTGTCAGCGTATGACTGTGTGTCTATACAGCATAAGCAGGGCAGTGTCTCTACCACTGAGTGAGGTACTTGTGCTGTTCGTCGAGCATGTGTAACATTAGTCACCGTGGGTGTAACCTTAGTCATAAATTTGTCATTTATTCGGTCATTCATTCATTGTTCCGGCCTATAAAAACGAGGATACTGTAAATGTGACAGTGTTTCGCCATATCACCGCATCTTGTCTGGACCTCCCTCCCTTCCAGTCACATGTCCTTCATACCCACATTCCTCTATCCATCTCTCCCTCCCTCTCCATCTCCCCCACCCAACGCCACACACGCTGTGCCTGCCTCTGGGTCTAAACCCCTCCATAACCTGAAATAAACCCAATGTTCTTCCTTTTCGTCTCTCCTCTATCTCTATTTCTGCCGTGTGGGTGGACCATACGAACACTCCCTGTCACCGTGCCTCGCTGAAAAAGCAAAGCCGTACCCTTCTTCGTTGCGCTTTGTGTCTTTCCGCCATGTTCGTCTTTTCCTTTTTTTTTGGTTTTCTGTTACAGAGATGTGTGAGTGCCCCTCGCAGCTCCCAAGAACCCAACCCGTGCACATCACAGCAAATCGTCACAAGTTAGGGTCTCAGGGAATGAGAGAGGTACCGATTGCTTCTTCGTATGGCCTTTACTCTGCGACATACAGTAGATCATCTGCTGCACGAGCGCTGGGGCTGAGACTTGAGCAGACAATGGCAGCTATCGCTGGCTTTGTGCTGTGCTGTTACCTAAGATCCAGTTTTGCCACTAAGTTTCGGTCTGGTCTCGGTAAGTCGGGATCCGCATGCGCCTACCGCACATGCATTAGTTCATGAATAGCATTTTAATACATCATAAGACAATAAGTATCGTGGTATTCTGCGCACGAGTCGAATACCGATACACGTCGTAAATCACGTCGCACATAATCAATCACTCTTAATACAAAACTGACCACATATCATCTTATTGCAAGTGAACACACATGTACAGTGCACACATGTACTGTAGTCACCACTGAATGGCCATACACACCCAAGACAGACAGCATTTTATCATCACATGATGTTCATAAGAATGGCTCTGCCTAAGCATATTTTGGCCTCCCTCTCGCTGTTACAGCCTTGCTCAGCCAAATCGTGGTCTGATAATTGATAGCACAACACATTTGATTCTTCACTTAAAATGCCAAAATTCTGCGCCATGCACATGCGCTGCGGTAGCAGTCAGACGACAAGGAGAGCAGCAGAGACAGAAAAAGGACTGCCAGATTAAAATTGCCCTCCGTCGCTAAAAAAAGCCTAAGCTCCTTAGAACTTATATTCTCCCTATTAGATATCCCATCTCCAGACATGGCAGGCTTGTCAGTCCTCTGAGACCGCACCTGTCAATCACGCGGCTCTGGCTGTATGGAGGGAAAGCCTATTCGTCAGGTAGACAGAATGAGATCTGACTGCCCGTGAGATGAGGAGGAGGAGGAATAGGAGGTTGGGAGGGTGATGAGACAAGATGCGAGGATGGAGAGAAGGAAAGAGGAAAACTTACCCAGCTGACCGTGATGGCAGAGGCTGCCGCAGTCCTCTCTGTATGTCTGCGCCGGCCAGCCCAGCAGAGGAACAGAGGAGGGGAGGATGTGGCCAGACAAAATGAAAAGAGAGAGATCTGTGATAAAAAAAGAAAGCTGAAGAGGGGAGCAGAGGAAGAGATTTTAGTGCTGCTAGCTCAGGCTTTGTTGAATGGATCATTCGGACTAGCACATGAGGCTGCTGTAGCAGATTGCTGCTGTCTAGCCGTCTGCTGCTCAGACATGCAAGACTGTTCCATGTGCAGCCAGAGAGAGTGAGAGAGCTAGAGAGAGAAATATATATATAGAGAGAGAGATGAAAGGCAGGGCAAGAGTAAGGTTAAAGGGTTAAAGTACGTGTACAAGAAATATATAGCAAAGATGGGTTTGGATTGAAAGTAATAGACATGACTGACACTGCTCTAAATCTCGACACTATGGAGGAAAGAAGCCACGAAGACATAGCGCAGCAACAGAAAACGTAGAGAATAAAGCAAAATCTAATATTTAAATGTCTTGACAAAATAGGTATGCAAGAAGATGCATTGTAATGGGCACCAGTAGAAAAACGGCGTGCACGAGGAAAAAACGAGCCGATCAATGGGCCTGTACCGCGACATGCTCACCAGTACATGCTCTCTCGTACAAAATGGACAAATGAGAAACAGAATGAGAAAGAAAGACAGGAAGGAAAGAGTTGAACAAAAGCCGAATAAATGTAAAATGAGTTGAGGTAAGGTACAAAACTGACTACTTGAATAAAATGAAAGCCAATAAAAAAAAAAATGCACCGCCCTCGGACAAACATGCAGGCCACATGCAATCCAATAAAGTACACGTGCCCACAATCTCAGCACTCTCTAAAGTTTTCCATATCAATCAGTTTTACATCAGACCTTAAAAAAAGCAAAACAAAAAACAAACGGAAGTTCCTGTTATCATCAGAATTTTGCTGTTATGATTAAAAGCTATGAAAATAGGCTCACACACTAGAACGCCTAAACAGCCACAGTATCCCGAATAATAGGAAAAAATGTGTAACGCCTGTTGCTGTAGTCCCTCGATCCACTGCTACTCGCCCCTCTTTTCTCCATGTGACACTACCCATCTTCCCCTGTCTGTCTCTCCGTCTGTCTCCTGGCTCCATCTGTCTCACATTTTCTTTCTGTTCTTGCTCGGCGCTTTAGTCTCGCTATATCACACCTCTCTGTCTGTGTCTGTGCCTCTGTATTTTCTTTCCCTCCTCTGCCTTGCATGCTTCATGGATTGCAGGCTCAGGTCCCCAGGGCATAGGTACTGTAGAGGCTCTGCTTACCCCTCTGTCGGCTAAATACAGCGTCGAAAAACAGCAGTAGCAGAGTGGGGAAAGAGAAATAAATATCACCCATTCATTTCCTCCCACAGCTGAAATCACTTACACTCTAAAGGCCTGCTACATGCAGAGAAGGAGAGATAAGGAAAGCTAGAGAGGGAGGGAGAAAGTGGTAAAGTGAACAAGAGCAGAGGTAGCAAGAAAGCAGAGGAGAGAAAGAAGGAAAGAAGGCAAAGATAGGCAATCACATTTATATCTTACAATGTCTCTTTTCAAGCTCCTTTTCATTAAAGGAAAAAAAAAATCCTTCTCCGGTCGGCAAGTCCGGTACTCTGTTCCTGTCTCTCTCTCCCTCTGTGTCTGTGAGAGTGACTGGGTATTACAGCGTGCGTTTCATGGAGAAAAAGGAGGGTGGGAACAAGATCGAAAGAGAAAAGGGGGGAGTAAGAGAGAGAAAACGCAGTTCAGGGAGCGGTAAAGGAAATGTAACTGGAAGCCTGGTGGTGTGGTAGTCTTAGACTTTATCAGTATTAGCTGCTGTAAAGCAGCAGAAAAGGCTTGTGAAAAAGGACGAGAGACAAGATGGTAGGAAAGCAGGCTCGATGGGGAGAAGAGGGAATTACCAGAACAGGGTTCCTTTGACGGACAACACACAATGGGCTGAGATCAGTGACAGCAGAAAAATGGCCTGTGTGGTCCCCACATTATCACCCTCTTTCCCTCCACCGGTTTCTGTCAGAGTGTATTCTCTTTAATTTCAAGATTGATTAA
This sequence comes from Ophiodon elongatus, assembly GCA_016806645.1. NCBI lineage: Eukaryota > Metazoa > Chordata > Actinopteri > Perciformes > Hexagrammidae > Ophiodon > Ophiodon elongatus. The sequence continues at coordinate 1,225,718 of JACSYO010002141.1, forward strand.
AAAATCATAAACACACACTTTGACTCAATTTACATTATTCTTTCTTTCTGATTTGATCATCATCAGAAATTGTCCTTTTTTCCCCCCCTCTATTACAGCAATAGCTGTTGTTTTTTTTCAAAAAGCAAATGCATCTCTCTGGGTCACAGACATCACATGCTGCGTCCTCTCAACACATCACATGCACTTCATTGCAGTGAAGCGTCCGTTCATATCATCTCGGTTTTACAAAGTGTCTTTCTTTACTTTCACTTCCTCTCAAGCGACCTCGACGCTTCGAGTCGGCCACACACACAGAGCCAACATTAGAACAGCTAAACGGGACTATTTATAGAAATGTTCAATGAAGACAAAAAACCTACACTTAGATTCCACAAGGAGGGTGTGGTGTGTGTACTAGGGGGGGGGGGGGGGTCACTAGGGAGAGCTCCTGTACAGTATGCCGTCTGCTGTATACTGTAACACACTACCCCATGGCCACAACAACACATCTCACACAGACAGTGATGCAAATGAAAAAACACGTTGCTCCTCGAGGAAAAAAGCAGAGTAAGCTAGGTAATTATGCACTGAAAAAAAAAAAAAACACACGCTAGAGTCTTGCTGTATCTACTGTAGCTGACTGCTCGCTCTCTCGTACTGCAGAAGCTGCCCTGTACTAAGGGCCCCTGCTAAATTCTGGCCCACAGAGCTCCTTACTCCACCTCCGTCGAACTCGGTGGCCTTGGGACAGAGAGCGAAGAGTTTAAGTGGAAACAGTCTTTCATCATCACGCCACTCCATGCGCTACACATCTGCACACAGCAGCACACCGCACTACGGGGATACCATCTCTCCCTAACAGGACTGCATCCACCGCCGGGTTTTATTCACTGGATTAGTTCAGACTAAACACTGCATAAAGGCACATACTATTATGGCAGTTTATAGCAGGAATAGTTGATATTTCACTGTGTTACTCAGGGAAATCAGAAAGAAATCCTGCAGCAAATTTCTCACAATGACCCTGATCTCCTGTACAAATAATACAAAATATGTATAGCATTTTTTTTCACTGCAATTGCTTAAAAGGCACATAGTTTGTGAAAAATGTCAAGATATTAATTTGACCTAGACTCAAATAAAGCATTAAATTGAATTATTTTACATTGCTGTCAGGGACCTAGATGAATTCAAGGCTCGGTGGTTTTCTTGGTTTGAAGCAGTGAAAGTTGTTGCCGGCTGTTTTGATCACAGCAGTTTCTTTACCACATAGCCGCGCAGAGGAAATATATCGTTTTGGTGACGTGAAACTGAACTTTGTACATAATTGGCTGCCAAGACCGTGTTCTTCCCCCTGCGGCTGTATGGTGTTTCCCCTCAGTGGCATTTATTTCATTAGAGTGGCCCACAGACCTTGCTGCAGCAGCATGTTGGTGCTTTTTACCCAACTCTCATACGTTTTCCCCTTCATCCCCTGCATCGTGATTCTTTTCATTCTTGTCTTCCTGCCACATATGAAAGGCAATTTTTGCCGTTGTTCATGCTAGTTTGTGCAAGACATATTTGTTATCACTTACCACGCCCTATAAATAAAAAAATGTGAAACATTGGATGAAACAAAATAAATTTCGAAATAATTTTTTTAACGGCCAGATACAAAACCACCTGATAAAAAGACAATGTATTTACAACCAACAGAAAAAACTCAGCCCAGTCTGATATCACACAAAAGTTGGTGTTTAGTGAAATAATCCATCAGGGTCCAGAGTGTGTGGTGTTTCCTCAGGGAAAGCTAGGAGGCTGTACAGTTATCTCCTGTGGTGTCACTCTGAACTATACAACCTACTACCTCAACCTGCGGAACACTGGAGGAAACTGCAGGACTGTCGCTTTGTAGGGCGAAACGGATCAAATCTATCATGCTAAATGTAATTTTACGGTATATTGTGATAGCGCACTATATCGTGATAAAGATAGCTTATTACGACATCTGGAAATTTCAAAGAAAATGTAAGAAACGGTCGTTTGCTGGAATGAACACATGGGAATGTCTGTTTCGTGCTAATCCATTGATAACATATCTGAAAAAATCAAATGTTGTAAAAAAAAAAAAAAAAAACATCCCGTAATATTGCTGTGAAGCAGTCCTGTTCATCGATTTGTAGCACTTACTCATTTGAAAATTCAGGAATTTTTATAATGTCGTGTTATTTTCTCATATAGTCGAGCCCTCCTACTTCGGGTGGGGTCACTGTGCGAAGATGGGACACGTGGGGTAAGTTTGGTAGAAAGTATCCTGGGTCGGTGCAAGGAGAGCTTGGTGTTATTAATTACTTACTGTATCGCCAAGACTGTAATTAAGTCTGACAATTACAACCTTTATGATTATCCGGTCAACATCTGCTTTGAAGGTCATTACATTGAGTTAGTTGTTTTTCTTACAGACAGAGGGCAGGTGTTGTGTTTGCCATGAAGACACATACCTATAGATACGAGCTTGTGCAGCCAGTCACCACAAGTTCGGATCTACGGGTTTGTGGCAGCTGACATTACCCCTTCAAGAACAGATAAGAAAGATGAAACCCACAAAACAAAGAAGCAGCGAGTCATTTTACTGTCTGATCCTGTAAACTCCACTCGATCAACATAGCACCCCACTCAGGGGGCGTTCAAGCAAAAGAACCACTATGAACAACAGTTTCTTTCACAACAGGGTTAAAACGTTGATGTCTTCAATTCTATGTTGGATATTTACGAGTGTAGTCTTTTTTTTACTTTTACCATATTTAAGGAATGCATCCTTGTCTTAGAATAAAATAAAATAGAGTTCCTTTCATATATTTTTCACATTTAATATTTCGTCAGACCTTTTCAATTTGGCTATAAAACATATTTCCTGTTTGTGAGCATTGAAATTAAACCATGGTACACTGAAAAGGCCAGAGCACATGACTGTGAGGTGGACATGATGTTTGTGTAACCTACTGATCACAGATTCTTCTGAGGTCAACATTTGTTTTTGAAATGTCAGACAGAATAATATAACGGTGTGTTGTTTTAGATGTGGAAATAAAAAAAGCGAAACGCACGCTAATTAATGTTTTTTTTATTCAGAAAATATACTTGTGCTGCAGAGAATGCCATTTGAGGCTGTACGAGATTAAAATGAATTGCAGCAATATGAATAGAATACCCCAAGGCCATTACAAGACCATTTGTATTCTTAGCAAAAGGATCCACAATCGCCAACAGACAACAAATCCCAAATATTTCGGAAAATATTCGAAAGCAAGACTAAATAAGACTGTGAAATCATTTTAAATCGCACTTGCACAGAATACAAAATATGATGCCAGTTTTAATTTTGGTAGTTTATAAATACAGTTTGTGCAATTATTTGATAAATTATGCATTTCCATACTGTGTAACAACACTATTCCTCTTGACCTTACTACCTGCAATGAACACCATAAACAAATCATCAGGTACGCATCATATGTTGCGGATTAGAAACAACACTGAACCAAGCTAACAGAGAGAAAACTATAAGTATCATAAATAGCAAACATACCAATAGAGACATCTTCTGGAATCAGATGGAGTCAGGCTCGAGGAGAAGTGTAGGCCAATGCTTAAGCATAAATCAAGAAACCTATAAAAACAGATATACATATCATCAACAACTTACTTTGAACAGAACAGAAAGTCTAACGTTGACAGATAAGATACCTGTGCACACACGTTCCTAAAACCACACAATCACAAACACGTGGTAATCCAAGCATACCCTTAAAACACATACGAGACTACAACAAAAACGATTCGATAACAGTGGCAGCACAAAAAAAAGAAAAACTAAATAACAAGCAAAAGTAGGAAGATAACATCCCTTCGCTCTGTCCCTGTTACGCCCTCTTAACCCGTTGTCCAGTGCCCATTTTCCGGGGTACAACAACCTCAAATCGCCTTTAAAAAAATGTACGGCAAGAGAGAAATGGCAAAAGGTTGAATGCGGTAAGATGTGGATGAGGAGGAGTGGCAGCGCAGGGCTGGCTACAGAGAAAGTGGAATTTGTGACCAAGCAAAGGAAAGGGTGGTGTTTTCTTTTTTTTCTTTTTTTTTTTTTTTTTTTTAGGTGCTTCATTCTGCTTGGCTTTTTTGGATCCCAGCAGGGTCCTTGGCTGCAGCTCTGTCTCTTCTTAGTGCTGCCAAAATTTTGACATACTCCTTTGTCTTTAACTCTGTTGCATCAAATCAAATTGAGAGATGAGAAAAGATATTAAAAAAAAAAAAAGACATGGGGAAAAGGACCGGCCAACAAAACTAGAGCGCAAGTTTTTAAAGAAAAGGACACAGCATGAGTGAAAGCGCACAGCAAAGAGGAGAGAGGCTTAGCAGCTGAATGCAAGGGTAACAAAAATTCATTAAAAAAAAAGTCAAGATGGAAGAAGGTGGATTCGCGTCAGAATTTTTTCTCTGCAAACATATTATCTCCCGAGTGCGAGCTGCGAAACGTGTCTTCTGTGCTGCTACAACACAGCAGCCTTTCCAAAGCTATGCCACGTAGTGAGAGAGGGAGAGAGAGAAAGCAGCCACTTTTTTCCTCTCTCCAAAATGGCTGAGGGCCGGGAGAAAGCAGCTATGAGCAACGAGGAAGAGTGGTGCTCCCCGTCCTGCTCAGGGGAGGGCTGGGCGATTCAGCGAGCATCTCTCCCTCGTTTCCCTCTCCTCACTCATGCCCTTTGTCCCATTAGCCGTCTTTCAGACCGGACGAATGGCATACAGCTGTGTTGTCAGTCCATAAGAAACTCTCCTCGGCCCACCACGCAGGGGAAGGCTACGACTGTAACTAAGGCTGATATGGCTTCGTGTTGCTCTGCATGCCCACATCATGATGCTGCACACTGTTTGGGTTTTATGCTCTTATTTAATGTCTCCTCAATGTCCTTACAAGACAAGTGGCTCGAGTTTGATGACTGTATATTCTCTATTTATAAAAAGAAAAAAAACAATATTTACATATCAGTCATTGTTGAATTATGCTTTAATCTGCATCTGCCCATGTTTATTTTTATCACTGCATGCCAACATCATAATTCCAAACTTTTTTCACTGTGTGTGCCTTGGTTTTAAATAAACATACACGTGTGTGTGAGTGTGTGTGTGTGTGTGTGTGTGTGTGTGTGTGTGTGTGACTGTGAGTGTGTGTGTCTTCAATTCAAAAGGGTTATGGATTTGATTTTCTTAATTCCCTATTAAATAAAGAAATGATGCAACCTGGTATGATTATTTTTAGGTGAGCCCACACTGTTTTTTCCCATTTCTGTACATTTGATCCTGTTGTTCTTCCTTTACAGCAATAGGCTTCTTGTTCCAGGTAGAGTATACAGATGTGGATTACCACTGTTTTTACACAAAACACTACTCATTTACAAAATATTTCCATTCTACACTTAGGAATGAACCCACCAGTGAGGTAACTTGCGCCAACATTGGAGGCATTATTTCAGATTTTGAGGGAGCTTTTCTGCATTGCTCAGTTTTTGCATTCACAGACGTCCAACAGTAAGCAGCTGCCTTACAGTGCCCTTAAGTAAGACATAGACGCAGATAACCCTATCTGACCCTGACTTCTGACATTTGGAAGAACAATAAGCTAATTTGTTTGCAATTTATGAACAGTTACAAATTGCACAATAAGCCATACTGTATTTTAGAAATACAAGAATCACCTTCAGACATAGATCAGTCCATGTATATCAGCGTGTTAGTTTTATGAAAAAGGACAAATGTTTAGTTCCTGACATTAGGTACTAGTTTTGCCACAGCATGCCAATGGGCTGCTGTCTGCTCCAGGGTCACCACTTGAATCTAAATGAACAGATTTGACTTTCAGGATATTGCCAAGAACCCTGTCACAGGACCGCCACAGAAAAGGGCCTCTCCAAAACAGAAGGTTGAAGAAAACAGAGCGAACCAACATGGGCATAACCCCAAACCTCTAACAAGGTAACCCCTTAAAGCCTCTCGCAGAGCCTGGGAAAGTAGGGAGGAGAAAGTGGGCTGCCAACAATGGGAAAAAATCAATACCACATTTTTTTTTAATATAATATAGTGTAAGTCCTGGGAGAATCGAGCAGAAAAATACAGGCTTGACAAATATGGATTAATATTGGATTGGATTGTTTTAGTTACTATCTTCTTTGCTGTATGTGTCGCTATTATTGTCCATCTCGGTCTCAGATGAGTGCTGTACCAGGCTTTACAAAATTATTCCTGTGAACAGAACATAAACTAGTAATACACGTAGTGATTTATTAGTGTTTAACTGAAATATCTATTTTTGTCGTGACACATGTTCAGTTGCTGGCACGACATGTTAACTCCTCTCATCAGTGTCGTGGAAACCTCTTTGCTTTAATTTTGCCTTTAATTTTGCACCCAGCCACCTTTCATTAAAAAAAAAAAAAAAAAAAGGCTGCGTAACAAAATCCACCCACGGCATGAGTGACACGCTAGAAATTGTTTTTTATTAGTGCAGGATAACCTTATAAAGCAATGTCAGATGATGTAGCTACAACGCTGTTGTATTTCTTGTTATTAAATGGTCTTAAAACATTGTTCGACATTATAAATGGGGTATCACAACAATAGCACGACCAGGACTCCTCACACAAAATTTGACCTTGGTTGTCTTTCGGTAAGGTCGTCCTCGTGTTCGGGTTTTACTCCGTATGAGGTCTGTGCTGTCCTTTAGAGAGACACATAACAGACTGCATACATTTGATCTCGTCACCAGACTACAGCACAAACCCAATAAAATGACTTGAAATGTCTTTCATATCTCTGGACCACAAAGTGCATTTATTACCCACACCTTTATTTCGATACACTTCTTATTTGTTGTTTTTTCATCTCGAAGAAGCAAAAGTTTCATTTCATTTTTTTCAAGTACAGATGAACTTGAACAGTACTACCACTACTTTTAAATCTTCATTATGGTAGTGGATTAAAACCCATGGAGTCACCAGTGAATATGAATCTATCTAGTACTATTAAGTATATTACTTATAATAGCTTTACATAATGTAAATGACTAAATCAAAAAACTAGACACATGTATGAAATATGCCAGGGAAAGCAACAATAATCCATCCCTCTTTCATTCGGAATGTGTCAACTATTTGTGTTTCGGCTGTGATTCACAGATGAGTCAGTGTGTTGTATGAAGTTTCAACAAATACCTCGACATGTCGCCACTCGGGCTAGTCATTGGTACCAAGTGACTTCTAGGAAGCTTTCCACTGTACAAGCACATAGTGATGTTCCTCTTTCAGATGTGGTTGTTGTTTATTGGCATTTTAAAGATTATTAAAATCCTTTTCTGAGTAGCTTACAAGCAAAATGTAGCATCCCAGGGGCCAGGCACTGAAAACGGTTGACTTTAATTGTTTGGACACAAATGTCAAAACATGAGATAACCGCCCACAGTCCAGCCTGTCTGTTGTATTATCTCAAGAACTTGCGCAAGTAACTTCAACCTACAGTAACACCTCTGAAAATACCCAGTGCTGTGATTTCAGAATATAGGCAAAGGTAAAGGTAAAAGCTGAAAAATGTCTATATATTAATAAACATACATTCATGATAATGAGAGTTTCAAGATCAAACTATCCGTGTATATGTAAATTCGTTGGAAGCCATTGGAGCATTTTGCCTAACAAAAGGCATTTCTGTTTCCCAAAATGTTGCTGCTCACTACAACCAAAAGCAGACATAAGGACAGTAGATGGACCCATCTGTCTCCCAGACACTTTGCTAGAGGAACAAAAAGAGAAGAAGCGTGTAGTTCATGAAATAAGATTGGTTTCATAATGGTTACAGGTGTGCCTACACTTTCTCGGGAGGTAGGGATGGGGCGATATACGACTATATAGAACAAATTAAAATCAATTTTCCATCATCGGGAAATTGAAAATAATTGTGAAAGTAGAGTAGAAAAACACATAACCTGATTTAAAAAAATACAGGAATTATCATGTAAGAAAGAACAGACTCACGCAACGTTGCTATTTTAATTTTATCCTTTATTCTTATGATTTATGATTACCTCACCAAAAAGGTGTGTCCTATCTTTGATGTAATCAAAATATTTGTTCCTTAAAATGTAAGTGATTCCTGTACATTTTAGTACCATTTTAAGAGTTTGAAGCATATTTTGATGATAATCTGATAATATCGTGAATCACAATTATTTTGGCTAGGATACATTTTCATATCGTCCCACGTCTACTCACAAGGACTCAAAGTAATCATGTAAGTAAGAATAATTATTTGTAAACGTAGCCATAGATCCTGCATACTCAGTGTGTACTCCCACAAACATTGACTTGCTTTGTTCATCCTCTCCCTGGTTTATATTTCCCCACATGTGTTGCATTTAGAGATATCTAATCACTGAATGTGACTGGTGTATATTTCAACTGTCTGTGAAGGCCTTTGTGTAGATTGTAACCCCATGTTCAGCCCAGTGCAACAGAATGAATGTTTTAAAGCCCACACTGTATAGTGCAATCAGACAAGAGAGCAGCAGTGTGGAGACACGAGACAGAAGCAGAAATTATTACTCCACATTTTCCTTCACGCTCGTACATCTTTGCTTCTTGATGATTCAATCCATTTTTATCTTTTTTTTCCCCGCTTTCATCTCACCAATCTCTTGCAGTTGCTTGTCCCTCACTGTTCCCTCCTCTCACTTCCCCCCATCAAATATTCTGCTCACGCACAACTGCGGCACCCTTTCTCCAGTCCCATTAATCCACACCACAGACATCTTGGCCCACTGTCTCGTCTCCCTCTCAACGTGCACTCAAAACTCTCAAAGTCTGGGCCATTTCAGCAGGGAGTGCCTGACCATTTTTCACAGGCCATGAGGCCCACTGCTGAACATACTTTTTACTGTACAGACAGACTAGTAGTATATCACGCTCTCCCTCCCTCTAAATGCCACTAAATAGAAAGCCCAAGACGGCCTCCTAGTCAAAGCAAAGGTCATATCAGGATAAGCAGCACTCCAATCCTTCCTCAAACAACACACGCACAGTATATAACCTGTATGTTCAGCCATGCCTACATTTACTTTCACCATTGCAGTAAAAACTGCACAAAACAAACGGATGGCTTGGTTCAGTTGGGTCTGGCCAGCCTGTGATGTGTGGCCGGCTCTGCCCTGTTTCAACCAGGTTTGACCAGTTTCTAAAGACAGTGAAGGAGCTGGCTTTGAGTCAGAAAACAACTAAATCTTTGCCATTGTTGATAAAACTTTATCCTGAGCATGCTCCGCTTACTTGACAAGCCTTTGATTAGTAGATGTTAGCTTAAAAATAAAAAAATAACTGTTTTTATTGGATTTTGAGCAAAAAGGAAAAAGAAAATGTTTTCTATAATGTTTAATTTTACTCCATAATGTTTGATTTGATTGCTGATTATAAGTTGACTGTATCATTGTGAAACAAAAGAACCGAGAGCTACAATTATCAACGAGTTGCATTATCCACATCTATTAATCCCACTAAAAACATCTAAATAAACATTTAATTTAACCTAGGTTTTACTCTTGACACACTTAAATTAATGCAAATTAATGGTATATAGAAGTTTTTCTAACTTTTGAAATGTTATACTTTCTCTCTCAACATGCCTATCATCTTAATATAAAGTATTGATTGCACTTTTTAAGTATTACAAATCATGGTTTGACTGAACTACAGTGTTTGACAACATACCAGTAAATTGTATTCATCAGACTGAGACAAAGTACAAAGTAAAACTATCCATTATGGGTGGCACACTGCTTCTTGGGATTCTTTGAGTTGAGAAAGGAGCGAGCACAATGACATAGCAGGGGTAAGGCTGTAAGAAGGAGAAAAAGATCTAATTACTGTATTAATTACTTAATTTCTATTCATCTGCAGGATCCACTGGCTTGTACTAATCACTTTAAGAATGCAGCCAAATGCTCAATATTAACACATCTTCCATGACAGGAGGAAGAGTGTGGGTCTAGGAGGGGATGAAGAAATGAGATTTGCAGGCAAATTAAACCGACTAATGCCATGAGACTTGTACAAAAAAAAGCAGCTCAACTTGTACATCAAGGAAGAAAACTCAGGGAGGTCACTTTTCTTTCTTTGTGAAGAGCACTTGTTCTTTACTTAAATGCTAGCAGTGCACAGTAGCAAAATGCAGATGGATAGAAATTGTATTTCCAGATATTTCACACCTCAAAATCTGTGGGTGGATCGTGAGTTTACCCCCTCCATCTTCCTTCTCTGAAATAAGGGCTCAAGTTAAATTGTACAGCAGTGCTTTGAAATAGCCCACGGTGCCTCATCAGCCACCCTCCTCTCTTGCCATTTCTTTCTTTCTCTCACCCTCCACTCCTGCCATTTCAGACCCTTATTTCCCTGCCCTCCTTCCCCTCCCTCCCTCCTCTCATTCATTCAGTTTAATTTTGAACTCTGCACTGGTAGACAGGCAAAGAGGGTAGCTCCATGGTTACCTGGCACCAGGCCATCTCATTACACTGCCAATTGATTCTGGCCTGCCGCCATGTCCGCTGCCTACCTCCCCCACACCCCACACCCTCCACCATCTCTGCACCCCAGACTGTCTGCAGCAAAGGAGATTTCAGAACACACAGGAAGGAAAGAGGCAAACAGCTTCACTTACGTGCATCAAACTTAGCTCTCATGCACGCACTGCTGCACACATTTAGAGCACAAACAAATACTCACTCAAATAATTAGTACATGGAGAGCTTTTTTCAAGATTCAAAATATGCACTGTATTTATAGTCTTAATATAATAATACCCTAGCCCCCCCATACAGGGTGCAAGTCAATAAACATACAACACCACAATTATAGTAAAAGGTAAAGATGAGCAACAGACCGAGCAAAACATTCCAACAATATTCATATCTACGCTAATTGTCACTTTTCTATTAAAGACATGAATCTGGAGATTAAATATGGATCATATTCAGATGAATAATTGAATCATGAATTACATTTTTCTTAAAAAATCATCTCAATGTTAGTGGATGTAGATGAAAATGTGTTTTTCAAGGATAAAGATGTGAACGGGTAGAAATTAATCTATTTTGCTAAAAAATTATAATCAGTTCCACTGACACCACGAAATATGATACTATGTTGTCATAACTTAACAAAATATGAAAAAAGTACAAAAATAATAAAAAAATAAAGGTAAACAAATGTTAGTAATAGGTGAGGAAACTTGTTTTACTTAATTGCTGTAGACATATATAAGAAAATAAACATCTTTAAACTCATTAAATATAAATTATGACATCATTTAGGACCTAGGGCTGGTGTGATCATTTTTCTTTTTAATGGCATCACATTTTAATGAAATCATATATCGAGATTTAACGATACACAATTATGTTGTCTAAATTGATAATAACAAAGCGTATACTAACTCCAAATTTCTCATAAAATCTGAATTGATAAACATTCTGCCTATGGAAATACACCAGTGTAGTTAAATCATATTAATATGAATACTCTGCATTTGTGTACACGCATGCAATCATCAGTGTATAGCTGGAAATACTTTTCTATATTATTTCACTTGAAACTGTTTGTCAAGTATTCAATTCACACAGGAGTATGCAAAAAGAACCTTTACCATGTGGGTATTTCAAAAAGATGAGTTATTTATTCAATTACCAGAAAACATGATAGATCATGATATATATCGTTATCAGTAGGAAATGATCTATATCGCTAGTAGCTATTAGTACGAGTGCAATGCTTATTTTGGCCAACTTCCACCTGTGACGCTGCAACAGTATCAATTACAAATTGATAAACGGCAATAGATTTTTTCACAAAATCTCATCTGGAATCAAAAGGCCGATGGTGTGCTGAAAGGATAAACAGAGTGGCCATCTTCCCTTGAAGTATCTCTCAGCTCTTTGTTTGTCTCAGTGACAGAATTGTGACATTGGTGTAAGTTCTCACACAACAACGCCACATGCTGATGTTGCTGAGTTTTAAATGGCATCCCTTATTAGACTAAATTGAGCAAAAATGATACACGTTTAGCTTAAGACTGAAACTTTCATATTTTACACTAAGAGCACACATTTTATAGCAGTTTTAGACTAAACAGAGTGACATAGGGTGATCCTCAAATAATTTTGGGTAGCTTGGAGCTGAAGAAGTCGGGATCGATGTCATATGACTCATCTTGCCCTGTGAGACTCAGTCAGTGGCAGTGAGTGTCGGGCGGGTTCACTGCGGAGACTTCATCTTGCACAGCATCTGTCCGCTGTAGGTGTGACTCAGACAGTCGTTGCTTGCTTCTCCTTCTGCCGCTGCTGGCAGATGCCGGGGTCGTGGCCTCTCGGTCACCAGGGATTTGAGGGGACCAGAAGTCAAAGGGATCATAAAGCCATATGACAGTGCATCTACTGTGCCTTCGATATCCGCATATATAATGGAGCTTCATTCATGATACAGTTAATAGTGTAAAAGGCGGAGCATGACCTGCAATGGTTCATCTGCAGTCCAACAATGACTGATGAGTGATTTGCGGTTTCAAATATTCCTGTATTTATACGATGAATCTCTAAATATGACTGCAGCTATGCAGTGTATTACACTACTTACACCAACTCATATCCAACTCACCATTTGCTCATTCACACCACAGCTTCTATTACTGTACTGCTCAATATAGGATTTTATAATTGCCATACAGCCCAAGGCTCACAGTTTGGTTCTCCACCATTCACTCCCCATTCCCCTTTCTACTTAGTTTAGTGATGAAGTCAAAGTCTACATAAACGCTATATTATATCATTAATATTAAATCACCTTCATGTTGGCAGACTGAGAAATGTTAAGAATTAAGACACAACATGTATGGTCTTCCTTTACAGATGTATCAAGTCAATGAAGCACAACTGTACATCTCATGGCATACATACAACTACAAACAAAATATAACAGAGTATAAAATACCAGGCTAAGTCATTTTGTACCGACTGAACCTTTTTAAATAGCTATTCTGCCATTCTGCCAATATCCAGCTTGATCCATCATTATGCATTAGTAACCAAAAAGTAGGCTAAATCTATTCAAAGCAAGATTTGGAGTGCAACCCGAAAAATCTGCAAATTAAACCCTATCAAAAGGTACTCTTCCCTTCATTTTAGGAAGTTCACAACTCACACACTTCATTTGAGATTTAGCCTTGAGAAATGATGGAATGATGAAAGATTGATGTATAACTAAAGTGTCAGGATTTTTTCCTCATAAGCAATGTGAACACAGATCCTCACCGTTATTAAATATGGCCATATCAGCCAAATAAACATATTTATTTCCTGTCGAAAAACGTTTTTGTACCACCTTGAACCGCTTGTGCCTCCACTTATCTAGACTAAGAAGTCTTACTACAAGCACCCACATTATCCTCTACTTTCACAGCTTTAGTTGGCAAACATTCACACATATTCTAAAGCCACATGAAATCTACAGTATAACTACCTTTTACTTTTACATAACTTCTTAACATGGCCTTCAAACATAAAACTGGTAAAGCCTTTCACAACTCCGATCAGTAGTTTAACTTCAAAAGGGACATAATCGGTCAGCTTCAGGCCATCAATTTCATCCCAGCATGCATCCATCCACCAACCAAAAAACCGACAGGTGTCCCATGTAAGGGAGCACAGTATCCATAGAGTTCAATATGAGTTAAGATACTGTAGCTTAGACATGTATCCAGATTAAAAGTGCTACGATATATATTTATTTTATATATATATATATATATATACACGCTATATAAAATGGAACACCAGAAAAATAAGTAAATTAATCCATTATTTACTCTGTTAATTGGTATTGCTTCTGCACAAAATTTTATTTCATAAATCCATCAATCTGCCAAACTTTTTAAAAGTACAAAACTCCAGTGCAGTTTTTTTTTCAAGGGTAATAATTACAAGAAAATGTTTCATGCTCAACCTGATGATTTTGACAAAGTATCACAAATGGTTTTGAATTAGTGAAAATATTTCAGCATTCTGTATGTCACTACACTAAAAACATTCTGACATAGCATCCAGCAAAAATACTCCATTATTAATGCATGACAATATCAGCAGACTCTGATTACAAAGACTGCTTGATGTACTAATTTCGACAGAAACTGGTCTCTTTATTGAGCTGGCGCTGCTATTGCAACACAAGGGAATTTGATAACCTGCATAGCTGACTGTTATTGTTTAAAGGCACATGGAGTGAAAGATGAAATTACTATAAATATTGCCAAATCACCAAAGCTGTATGTCAATATAGACCAAATAATAACATGACAAGATGCTTATCTATTATATAAGTTGTTTTTATATACATATCATATATATATATATATATTCGCATATATATATATGCGTGAATATAAATATGCAGTAGACACCATTAATATTACACTTGTGATGACTGTAGTAAGAACAAGTCAGTGAAGAAGTTTTCCAGTGCGAATCTGTCCCTCTAAAAACTAAGGGTTAGAAATGGGCCTCCCCATTTTGGGGCCCCTTTCCTGTACATGCACACGGGTTGTTTAAGGACACAGTGAACCAGGCTACCCAATCTAGGGAAGGGGCCATGCAGGGGGAACAGTGACAGGACGGCCAAGTGGAAGAAACTCTCATGGAATCCTCGGAGCTCAAGCTGCTGGCTTATGCTAGAGGGAGTAAAGAGCGCTGGAAGAGAGAGACAGGATTGGTTGATGTAAAAAGAGAGGGAGGAGCCTGTTCCCTAGGAGGAGACTCGGATAGATTTATGGACTCCGCCAGTAGCAAACATAAAAAAAGGTGGTGGTGAGTGCGGGGAGTGCAAGTGTCTCTCCGTGTGACAACTTAGACAAAGCAAAGTTACAGTACAGATGAGAGGCACTATAAAACTCCCCGTTATCACCACACAGATAATAACCCAGGAGTCTGGAATTTGTGTCATAATATTTGGAAAGACAAGGTCTCGCTCAATGACCAAACACATGTGCATTTCAGATTTATTTATTTTCAATAATAAAAAGTTGCGTCGAAGCAGAGCAGGTTTGGGTTGGTCCATGACAGCCCATCACACCTGCAACCTCGGGTGAATGGGAGCTGCCACACTGACCTTCTCCCATTGCCCTCTCCCGCCCCTTCTCCATTTTCTCTCCCCTTGTTACCTTGTCTCCCCCTCTCCTGCGTTCCTCTCCTTCTGTTGCTCCCCTTTCTGTTTGAGTGTGTCTGGGTCCTGCTGGAGAGGCTTTGTCTGTGAACACTGGAGCCCGGACCGGCCCACGGGGGCCAGATCCATGAATACCCACACTGTGAGAGCCACTCTTTCTCTTCACACCACTTTCTCTACTGGAATGCCTGAGCAGTGAGGTAAGAAACACGCGCACGCGCCGCCGCGTGCACGCACACACACAAGCATACAGTACGAACGCACGCACACACATTTTCTCACTTTCTCTGCCTTGCACACACGCACACACACACACATCCACACATACACAACACTTTACACACAAACTGAGTGAGTCATGCGGTGATGAAAAGCCAGTGTTTTGTGTGTGAACCCTCTCACCCTGGACTCACATCCTGAGAGCCTTTCTCCTCCATCAGTCCCTGCCAAGCTCTCCCTCTAATTAAAGACCATTGGGTCCAATAGCATTGGCCCAGCTTTCCCCAGACCATGCCCCATCCCCGGCTCAGCGAGGTCCTGAGCAGAGTAGAATCTATGTGGAATGTGAATGACTGTGGTGATTAACAACTTCTCAGGGTTTCTAATTCCCCAGTTAATGGTGTGCTTGGCCGCAAGACACATGCCAGCTTTACAGAGAGGCTGGCCTAATAGATAGACAAGCTGACAAGGGATAGTCTACAGAAGCATCACAATAGATTCTGTTTTTAAATTAAAATATTACTGTACTGTGCAGTGCACAATGATAACATCGTATTGTGGATACCCGTATAAAAATAAATCAAATGCGATTCTGCCTATTTGAATCTGATACTGTAATGTAATGACAGGTAAGATGGATTACATCCAATTCAGCAAAACCATGTGCACGTTTTGTCAGCTATGTCAGTGACTGAGGCACAAGATGAAGATTTTCTTTTACAGGTGCAAGTCATTCAAAAGACAGTGCAGTTTGCTCCATTTGGCTGTGATTATGGCTGCAGGACCTCAGCAGGAGGCGGAGCCAGCAAGCCAAGCATGTGAAGGAGAGGCCATTCCATCTGTGTGCAAAGTATGCTTCAACTGTGATTGAATTTGGATTGATGTGTTCATGCACTATTTTAAGGGGCATATTTGTGCAACAACTTGATTTGCATATACGTCTCAGTGGATCAACCAGAGTGCCTGTGCAACTGAGCCGCAAACAATTAAGGGCAATTTGGGCAACTACTGAACATAAAATAACGAAACAAAGATAACAAAATAACTACATTTAACACCAAAGTGATCCATTGTAGTGGCACTTAGGATGTTGCAATATAGTATTCTGGGATTGCATTGAATCACACTGTGAAAATGATAAACTAAACGAGAGGGACACAAAATGATGGTTACAGGTAAAGAGCCCGAGCAGCAACCAACTCTGTTGAGTTGTGAAACCAATATAGAAGAGCAGTAAGCTGCAATTTTTCAAATGGTCACATAATTCTGCACCAAGAAAACTCAGACTTTCTTTAAAAATACAAAGAGCAAAATTTAGTAACGAATAGTTTCCATCAAATGTTACATACTAAATAGTATTTAATTTTGTTTTTAATTTGTTTTTGCTGGATCGGTATCGGCTGAATGCAGACTGATCCATTTCTGATCCTGTTTGTTTGTTTGTTCATAGAGGAGAAGAACAGAGGTTGAATGAACAGGAACTCTCTCAACATATATTATCTATATACAGTAAATTATCCTATTAGACACTCTCACACACACAGTCCAATCTAGTAAAGTCAGAAAAAAAAGAGTAAAATCAAAGAAGAGTCAGATTACTATCAGGGACCAAAAGAAAACCTAAGCAGGGCGGGGCTTTAGAGAGACTTGAATGACAGACCTCGCAGCCTCTCACAGTCAGTCGAGGTAGTTTACTCTTGCTTGTCACAGCAGGCTGCCACCCCTCTGCCCACATTTGGATTGGCAAACCCAAACCCAGGCTCAAAAAGGCCTCCCTTTCAGAGACGAGTGGGTGATGTCACAGACACTGCATCCTTGTTGCGTCTACAGTCTGCGGTAGCGCCTTTCACCTCTAACAAGTTACTCTTTTACATTTTGGACAACACTCTCTGGAAGCTGCGTCACCGAGTTATTTTAATAAACAACCAGCGCAGAGCTCTGGTTTGGAAAATGCCAAACATTACACAGACATTACCAGACTGTTACACATGTCTGCTGTAGAAGTGGAATAGGACAGCCAATGCTCCGGATCTGTGGAGACGGCAGTAATTTGTCTGTAAGAATGAGATTGAGAGTCGGTGCAGTCTAGTGCAACAAACAAGAGGCAATTCACTTTAGCGACTGTAGCCTTTCTCAGGCAACAACAGTTCACTGACTGAAAGCTAAACTGCTCAGGATGTGACTTGAGCTACCTGCATCATGATAAAATATCAGTGGCAGATTCTGAATCATCCCTTCCTGGCATTGTTTATTTAATGATTATTGGCGTTTCTTTTTTTGTTTATAATTCTAAAAATGAATAAATGTCTGAGCTTCTTGTTCTTAATAAGGTGCGGTAAAGGTCATTATCCCCTGAATCTATACCCATTATCAAGGTGAAGCAGAGGAGGAGAGGATTATCAAGCTTTGACATCATTTAGACAAGGTACGTTTGGGGAAGATGGGTCTCAGACTGCTGCTCCATCACCTCTAGACCAGACATAACGTCAGCCAGAATCCCCTTTGTCTTTTTTCATTGCGATTTGTGGCAAATAGTTGATTTTTCCCCTCTGGTTGACCGTTTTCTTTGGTGTGTGGGGAAATTATGGAGTTCTAAATCTGTCTTAATGTAATTCATTGGTTAATTTGCTTCAGTAATGTTTACAAACATTGGATAAGGAGATTTGATTTGATTTATAATTGGTTTAACAAAGCTAAGGGGCAATTTGGTTTAGCTCAAAGCAGACTCCACTATTCCACAAGAGCACACACTGCAGAATCTGCAGTTTGTGAAAGTTATCCTGTGAAAGTTTTTGGACTGTAAAAAAAAAAAAGATTGCCACTACTGCAAGTAGACAAGATATACAACAAATGTGAAAAAAAAACTTGGCTCTAACTAACAGTTACTGACTTGGTGGAAAGGTTTGCACCGGATTCCACCAAGTTTCAGCATGTGTCTGTAAAAACGAGAGCTTTAACGGATAAAGGCTCTTGTTTCTATCAATTATTTAATGACGACTAGACCCATGGCCAGCCTCTAAAGGATGCTGCAACTTCATCACTGAAATCATCACAAAATGTTAAACCAATAGTAATTATAACCACAAAAACAGTCACAGAATAAGTATTAAGTAGTACTAATACCACTTTCTAGTATTAATAAACATTAATAAATGTTACATAACTAACAAACCTTCCCTTATTACCTGCTAAAATGTTACAAAGCAGTTAAAAAATATCCTTAATGTTAACACTAACAAAAGTAAAAGGAGTTACTATTCATCCCCTTAAGATACAAGCTTCTGAAAGGCTGTTTTCTGAGAAGATTAATAACATAACTCTCTCTCCACCCCAGATTGACCCCATTAATAAAAAAAAAAAATGGATGTTGATTTGGTGTGTTATTGAAATATTAAAGTATATAAGTAGGATATTAAAGTTGAATTAAAGATTTAAGTTTTTAACAGGAACAATTTGTGTCACTATATGCTTCCTCAACTGTGGGTCATTAGTTCAGATGACTCAACACTACGTGTCTCTCTATATAGAACAACTGCTTTTGTTTCAAAAGCAATAAATCTGAAAACTTTGTTGAGTGTGTCTTTCCAACACCACTTGAGACATATGATTCAGAATAGTTGAAAGCCATTATGAGCAAGCAAAAATCCCAAATTTTTGCAATCAAGTAACTGGACTGTGTTCGTGTGTAAGGCACGAGGGTGTGTAGACACCACTGTGGTTTCCTGGACTATTGTGTCTTGTGTTTGTTTGGTGACTCAGTTGCACTTTCACTTGTGGTGAGCACATGAAACAAACTGGTCATTCAACCACATTTCCACCAGCAAAACTCAGCCTGAATCATTTCCTCGACCACACAGACACACACGCACACACACGCTCAATCGGGAACCATCAACCATATATGTCTTTGTCGGAGTCTTGTGCAGTGGTGAGGCTGTGAGATCCACCCAAGACTACAGTGTCCTGTGTGCTGCCCCTCAGCCTTTCAGAAGCAGACACACACACACACACACATACGCACACACATAAAACATAAAACACACTCGCACACATTACGCTGTGAGTCAGGAACTATAGCTGTGAGGCTGCCAGGAAGGACGGACACAGACAGTGGGCAGAGGAACGTTGGTCTGCAGTGTCTCTCGTCAGCGCCGA
The DNA here is from genome assembly GCA_016806645.1 of Ophiodon elongatus. Taxonomy (NCBI): domain Eukaryota; kingdom Metazoa; phylum Chordata; class Actinopteri; order Perciformes; family Hexagrammidae; genus Ophiodon; species Ophiodon elongatus. The sequence continues at coordinate 1,245,352 of JACSYO010002141.1, forward strand.
CATATCAACCAATCACATTCCTGAAACCCTCATTACACACTGACCTGCATAATGACGCAGTCAGACTCAGCCGCAGAGCAGTATTAAAGAAATAAAATAAAATCAAGAGTCATCTGAATTTTTCCTCAGTGGCTCAAGACTGATAAGGTGTTTTGATACACTTCTTGAAACAAAGACATTCATTCAGGAAGTCACCGAACTGTAATGCAGCCTTTATGACCAGAAGAAAAATGGATAGTTTAAGCAACGTCGTAATTCAGTTTCAGTCAGAATACCACATATCAGTGAGATACTTAAATAAAAAATTATCATGGCAACCAAAATCTGCGACAATATCTAGTTTTACATCCAAATATACTGATTCTCATCTCCCATACAATGGTTTCAGTTAGCTTTGTTTCAGACCACTGACTGGCTGGTGACATCTCCAATCAGTGATTGGAGATGTGATAGTGATTCAAATAGTGAGAGGAAATGTAATGGTCTGATTATCAGGCTATGTTTCAGTGGCTTCTTCAGTTTAACTTTGTTGAGAGGGAATAATGAGGCAGGCTTTCTTCTTTGTCCGTTTCAGGTCAGTTGAGGGGGGGGGTGATTCAGACACATTCCTGTCATAGCCAGTAACAAAAAAAAAGTAAGAATGTCAGTTATGTGACTGCCATCCCCACAGCCATTGTGATTGAAAAAATAGTAATAACATTATATCACAGAATCCAACCCAGACAGGAAGTAGAGTATCATGATGCATATTTCAAATGCTGACGGTCGTTTGCCAACTAATGCGCAAAACTGAATGGTATCACTGTATCATAAAACCATAGACATATGTTTTGTTGTTTTTAAATGTGTACAGTGTATATACAAGTGGGCGACTATTTGTCTTCACACGTCATAAAACGTTAACACATAATGAAAGAGAGACGGCATTGTAATATTTTGTAAGCCCCACCATAAAGAATGCATGTTTTTTTAACTGCAAGATATAAAGACACTCATTAAAAAGCAGTTGTATAGCCTCGTTTTTACTAAAATACAAACAAATCTCTTGATACCAACGCTAACAAAAAGTTATTATTCATACCATGATACAAAACAACTTTGGAATTTAATTAAATAAAAAAACTTCTATTCACAGTTGATAATATTAGATCTGTGAAATGGTTTTGCAAACGTACATAACTGTGAAGAATGATGAATTCCTGTTGCTTGGCAGAGATAGAGATTATCATATTTATAGTGAGATACATACATTGTGAATCAGTCGGTGTTTTTGCCATTTTATAATATTTTGCATGATATTACCTTCACCTCAAAACCTAAAGCAAGTGTGGAATCGGCTCAATAACACCTGCTTCACAACGGACTCACTTTCCCTTTGAAATTCTTCAAACATGAGTGAGTTTATTTGTCCACTTTTATTGCAAATACACACCAAGTTCAGCCTTCTCATTGGACCCCACCTCAAAGAAACTGGCTCACCTGGACCTCAAGATTACTGCACAACAACCCAGAGACACTACAAAGAGGTGGAGGAAAGTTTCTCCATGATGGTAATCTGTTCTGAACTGAAGACTTCAATAAATAGTCCGGTGGATTGTCTTATATTTTGACATCTTGCATAAGGGGAACATTGTTTTTCATAGATTAAAAGGTGCTTACACTGCTAGACATAATAATTTATTGTAAAAACTAGAAAGCTCTCAAAAAGAGCATATAAATCTGCACAATTGAATTATTATATTTTCAATTAGACAAACAAAAGTTTAATCTCTATGGGTGAGGATGGAGGAAGATTGGGATCAAAATAAACATTGTGTGAGACAATCACCAATACATCTGCCAGAACCTTTCATTAATAGTTCATAAAAAATAGGGAAAATGTTGAAAAATGCACTCTCTTTCAATGTTAAGAAATCCATTAAAAAACCATGACCTGCACCCTAATCCGGACCCAAAAAAACAATAATTGTTTTTTGATCCGCAGCTGAACTTTACACCAAAATCTATTGAAATCTTTCACCAAGTTTTGGAAATATCTGAAACAAACAGGACCAACAATATATCCCTGCCAGAGGTAACAACTAAGTTTGTTAATGATGTCAAACTTTTATTTCTATGTCAACATAATTGTTTTGCCATCACATGATTGTGGGAGTAATCTGAGCACCCTATTTTAAAACATTGAGGGGCAAATATATAAAAGGATTGTGCTCCTGTACTTTTTGCATGTATTTAAATTAGCCAATATGCATGCTGCAAAACCTTTCCTTTCTATGCAAATTAGCCTCATTGCAAAAACAGTCCCAATTCACAAAGATCCGCGTTAATATCTACACATAGTTACAATGAAATTGTTATCCTCTTCAGAGAGTTGGTGGTAACTGAAGTCTCACCAAAATACAATTTCTCTCCGTCACATTTAATTTCCTTGCCTGAAGTTTTGTGAAATACCTCTGCATCTCGTTGGTCAGGACCTGTAGCTTGCAGTCTGAATATTTAATTTTTCTTCTTTTGTCTGCCATTGTACTGCCCACTGTGTTCTTGGCGCGAAGGCAACATTTATACTTTACCACATGGTTAATTGCAACCAGACCAGAAATTGCACTCAGATGCAAAACTTTATGGCCGTTTTTGCGCCATAATATCATTACCGCAATATCTTTTGTAAATTCCAACCTTGAGACGAGACAAATAGCGGTTGCAAGTAATGCATGGTGCTATCAGCGGCCAAAATCCACTCTTTAGTATTTGCCTGTGAGTAACTTTAGAAATTCAGTATTTCATTATTCTTTAGCATATTTCTCAGACAGACCCAAAAGCTCCAGTATCAACTTGGGTCATCAAATCTATGGAGTTATCTGTGGTGTAAATATGACATATTTTCCAATAGGCTTTTTTTCTGGCTTACTTGACAGACACTGAAGCTGACAAGCCACATCCCGGGTCAATTACCTTAGAGTATTAACAGAGGCTGAGAGTCGAGTGCAGTAAAGTAACAACAAGGCTCTCCACATGAGGCCTCGAGAATATGTACCTAATGAGATATATGGAGTTTTACGGCTCGATTGTATAGCACGAAGACATCTACCCCCGTTCACGATATCCCTGACAAAACTCTCCTTCTCCCCTCAACGAACATTGACCTTGTAAGAATGAATGTCTGTCATACGTATCTATTATGCTAACCATAATAATATGATTCTGTTTCAGATCAAGGTGAGGTGAGGGGCAATCCAAAGTCGAAATTCAAATGAGGTGGAAATTTGGAAGTGAATGAGTGAGGAATAAAATACCTGTTATTCAGACAGAGAGCAAAAATCCCCTCTCGTATTTGTCTTCCTTCTCTCAACAGTGAACAGAAGAATGTGACATTTGAAGGCAACAGGGTGAGCCATCCAATTAGCTATTGTTTTCAAGAGGAATAGTGTGATCAGGAGGTGGTGGGTGAAATGCTGCTGATTATAACTCTAATTCTACTTACAGTGTGTAATTTCAAGACAGACATAGTATAAAAACATGAATGTAAACTTAACACATCTGCATGTAAATAATTAAAAAATATGGTTTTAACCACGGATAATTCTATCACAACTAATAATCCAAATGAAATGCATTAGTTGATAGCAGCACAACATTCTTATTCTTATTCTTAATAGATTATTGTAATTTTGTCATCTCGGTCATATAGAGAACACTGTGACTTGTGCAGAAGTACAGCACAGCAAAGATGCCCCCTTTGAATAAATTATCACTGTATTTACTCTTCTCTTTTTTTTTTTTTTTTTACTACTGCTGCTTTCTTTGCTGCAGTGCTCTGTGATTGGTTGAAAACATGTGTCAAGTCACTTGAATGCTGTCAGGATAAGGAGTGTTATTGGCTGGTGCTCCAACCCCACTCCACCCCCGCCAACCACCCACCTCCCAAAGCCAAGGCGTAGATGAGTGGGCAAGCAGATGTGTGCATCAGGTGGGGCTGCACTCCAAAAAGAGGAGGAGGAGGCACTCGGGGCCATCCCAGGTAACAGAGCACCAGCATGGGCTGCTTGTCACTACCCTTTATGTGTTTTCATTCAAAGAGGGACGACTGCAGGGATGCAGTGGAGGGATAATGCACTTGTTCTTAGTTCTCGCAGCACTGCATTTACCCTGAGTGATAAATTCATCTGTATCAAGTGAATTCATCCCAGAAAGTAGCATAAAAATGCTGAAATTAGGTCATTTGAGGATAAAGTATTTAAGGAAAAAAAGATTTCTAAAAAAAAAAGGGCTTACATTGGGGGTTATTTGCCTTATGATGATAACTGACTAGAGGTCGTACTACTACATAATAGGACAAGAGACATGTCAACTGAAATCTATAATCCACTTTTTTCATCTTAGTCAAAGTCAAGGCCTCTTTCAAGTCTCATTCAACCCTCGCTGACTGAACAGATCACTCACGAGCTCCGAGCTCACTTCAGGGCAGCATATCAAAGCCCAACAGTATTGGCGAAGCCGGCTGGCATCATACAAAGACCTCACAATGACACTGTGGTTACCAAAAAAAAAGAAATCAGGTCACGTCGGTGCTGTGAGTCACTTCATGTGGTCCTCTGCCATACACTATTGACATAAATAGCACAGACAACACACAAAACAACAACACACCG